>NC_051166.1:112195886-112795886 GCF_013339725.1 Rhipicephalus microplus | reverse complement strand
GTATGATACGTTACAGCACATGAAAAATCACCAACTTAAAGATCTCAGGGGATGAAGATGACTGTAGCAGTGTGCTAAGAGTTCATTTTGGGATCGCTGCTTCGGCCGACATCGTCGGTCGATCGGCATGAAACGCAGCACTTATTGATCGCATTTGAGCGCGTTCAGATATCCTTTTTGTCTAGTCTTCAGCGCGCTATATGTTGCATTTTTAAGTCGAAGCCAGATGCTTATTTGAACGCTGTTCTTGGTCAATCTGCGCGGCATGGTGGCACCTAAACAATCCATTCAGACATAGACGGCGCCGAATAATTGAAATAGTGCGCTTGTTTAAGGCACGTCTTCCTTTTTGTTGTGTCCTGGCGCACAGTTTGACCAAGATAAACGAAAATGGTCTCGCCCAGCGCTTCGTGTAAACTTACTTTTGTGTGAAGCTCTCGCGTTTTTTTTTCTCACATATATGGGCGCAAGTCCCGGCGTTCATCTCTTATAGCACGTGGATTTTCCATGTGCGTTCCCATAATATCTTTCCTAGGCACGCCTGCGTGACAATTTATTTCTAAACGTATTATTCGCAGCAAAGTCAATTGTAAGCTTTTTATCAGTGTAGAATACACACGTACCTATGATAAAACGGTCTTCGCACACTCTGGCTTTAACGTTTGGTACCCAAAGGTTTGATTGATTGATTTGATTGATTTGTGGGGTTTAACGCCCCAAAACCACCATTTGATTATGAGAGACGCCGTAGTGGAGTGCTCCGGAAATTTTGACCACCTGGGGTTGTTTAACGTGCACCCAAATCTGAGTACACGGGCCTACAACACTTCCGCCTCCATCGGAAATGCAGCCGCCGCAGCCGGGAATCGAACCCGCGACCTGCGGGTCAGCAGCCGAGTACCTTAGCCACTAGACCACCACGGCGGGGACCCAAAGGTTACCTGTCGCTGTGGCTTTCTTGACAGCCGCTGCCCACCTCATCTTTCTTTCTTCATTCCGTTGGAATCGATACTTGCGTTTGCCTTTCACGCTCGAGTTGGAGCAGCCAATGGCTGAACAACCGACTGTGGGGTGCACGTTAAAGAACCCCAGGTGGTTTAAATTTCCGGAGCCCTCCACTACGGCGTCTCTCATAATCATATAGTGGTTTTTGGACGTTAAACCCCACATATCAATCAATATCAATAAACGACCAACTGTGGTTTATCAGTACGAAAATAAACGGGTGACCACGCGCGCGAATCCCGAATAAAGCGCGAGACAGACGTGCAATTTTCCGTGCGATGCGGTGTGCGGCGTCGCGTGGTGCGGCGTGTCGCATGCGACATTTCGGGACACACGAGGCAAAGGAGCTATCAGCGGCAGGCTCCGCCCCCATGCGGCATCTCGGTATGCAGGGCCCTCGTACTGAGGCTCAAAATTTGGTATCCTCGTAATGATGCTCAAAACAAACAACATTGCACAGCCACGTATCATTCAATAAAAATAATTATTAAATCGCATTCGTGAACGACAAGCACGTCGTAGCCACGGCAACAGCTGATTTCACGACTCCGACAGGTAGGCCTAGCATCGCGGGCGCCGGCCATCACCTACGCCGTTCACATGCGAGCTCGTCATCGAGCGCTTGTTTTGACAACACTATCAAGCATTGCGCTCGTATGTAATGCGTTAGCACACATTATTACTTTATCGATGCCATTGATGTGAAGAGCAAATGTGGAAGCGAAGCGAGCCAGCGCAGATACGCCGGTAGCTGTGTTTACCTGCGAAATGACCTTGCATCGCTGCTCACTATCTCCGATCTCGCTAGCGGTTTCAAAACGGGCGTTGTCGTGCAGAAAAGGCACACTTCAAGCATCACTTTATTCAATCCGGAATAATACCACGTCGCCAGGGAAATGTACTTGATGTTTATCACGCGGCCGCAGTCGGCAATAGATAGAGGGACTTTAATCGACGCTCGCACCGCTCCATCGACGGTAGATGGGAGCGGCGACAGGGAGATGGCGCCACTAGCATCGTGATGTCACTAGTATGCTCGCGCTGTAATTGGCTGCTGCAATGCGGCGGTGCGATGCTGCGACGAAAATATCTGGCCGGTTTGATGCTCGCCGCACCGGCTATGCGGTGGTGCGACGCGATGATACGTCACGAAACATCACCACTCCGGCAGTCGCATCGTCGCACCGCACGCCGAATCGCAGAGAAAATCGCACGTCTGTCTCGCGCTTTGCGGTGAAGTGGTCCGCTGTCGTCTGCTCTTCGTCGAAACGGAAGTCGGCCACAGACGTTGTGTTCCACAATCCCTCGCTCTTCTACTGATCACCTATTCAGTCAAGGGCATCATTACGTGGCTTTCACTTGACTTGACGCTTTGACTCGAGTAAATGCGATGGAAAACCCCGCCGCGGTGATCTAGTGGCTAAGGTACTCGCCTGCTGACCCGCAGTTCAAATCCCGGCTGCGGCGGCTGCATTTCCGATGGAGGCGGAAATGTTGTAGGCCCGTGTGCTCAGATTTGGGTTCACGTTAAAGAACCCCAGGTGGTCGAAATTTCCGGAGCCCTCCACTACGGCGTCTCTCATAATCATATGGTGGTTTTGGGACGTTAAACCCCACAAATCAATCAATCAATCAAATGCGACGGAAGTAGCACTAACTTCAACCAGTTTCGGGGCACAACCCAACATCAAAATCAGGCAACGCTTTTCCTTGACTCTATAAATGATAATATTAAAGACAACACCTAAGCACTCCCAAACCATACAAAATTACGCAACATTCTTGCATACCACACCCCCCCTCACCCTCTTCGATGCATTTACTAGAATTTCTCTATTGGAAAGATGCCGGTGGCTTTTTTTTTTCATTTTACTACCTACTTTTAGGAAGGGAAAGTACCAGTCATTCATTGCAAGACTTATACATATGAAATGGCCGAGGTAATATGAACCTGAACCTCTCCACAGCAAGACAGTGATAAAAGTACAGAACAGTAAGTTTAAGTGTAGTAACAGTTAACACACTTGCTGTTACTACCCTTGACGTTACCAATTGCAGGATGATAGAAGGCGAATCATGAGGGTTCGTATGTCTTTATTATACACATCATAAATCAGTCCTATCCGAGACATATAGAAAAAACAGCTGTGAAAGGCCGACAGAACGTGATTTTGGAAAAAAAAAACGTGATCGATTACAGGTAGTCAATTGCAAATAAAAAGTGACTGTACTACCCAGAACGTTACAGTTCCGAAAATTATTTCTTCTTTTTACCTTACTACGTTTTCCTCTTCTAATTCCCTTTCCCTCAGCGTAGGATGGCAAATTGTTCACGTGGCTGGTTGACGTTCCTATCTTTCCTTGCTTTCCCTGCTCATCCTCATCCGTATTGAGTATATCAGAAAATTTCAAGCAGTTGTAATTCATTTCGAGCAATCGAATACTTGTAGCGCATCACGTACAACACTGCTTTGGTGCTCAATTCAGCTGAGCCCGACGTTATAACTTCGATTCTTGGCAACATTCTAGAGTGGCATTATGCAAGAAAGCTCTATTTCGGGCTTTGTGTGCACGTTGCCTACTGAACCACGAATGCGCAAGATTGTTACGCAGTCATCTACTACGGCATTTAATTGTACACTTAGACCCAGTGTCGATGTCAGATGTTAAGCACCATGAATAAATCAACCAAGACAGCAAAATGCAGATTGGAAGAGGGGGTATCTTAACGGTTGGGCCTGCCGTATGCATCGTTGTTCTTAAATCGGCAGGTGATACCGTCGGGTGCAAAAGCGTTTCACTTCCCTAAAGATGAAGTAATATTATTATTGAGTAACCAAGGGAATTAGGCTCTTTTAAAACATAGGCCAGCTGCTTAATAAACTTTTTTGACCTGAGTACGATGAAGAAACGACAAACTTCGTAAGCTAATCTCTTATGAAGAGAACCTAATTGTGTAAGTCTTGTTAACTGCACTACTGTGAGGAAGCCTGGTAAATGCAGGCCACACCTGATTAAGTTACGGAGCACACGCATGCTTTTTCTTTTGCTCCCGCAGCGATATGATGTCCCAGGATAGAGAACATTTTTGTATCACGAATGTAATCGGATGCATTACGGGCGCGTCTTTCAATCAGATGAGCTAGTTCTATGCCTACCGCATTATACTCCTTAGAAGAATGTTCCTTTACCTGCTGTGGCTTCCGCATTCTCAAGCAGGCTGAATGAAAAAAAAAATGTGGCAGAAACAATCTGATGATGATCGCGAATATTTATGCGTAAGCAGTCGAGTGCGACGTACGCACATATACAACTGAAATGTACAAACACACTGGTTCATTTAGTATAATTACATTGCACACAGAGCACTGGTGACGTTAAAAGAATTTTAACATCTATTAAATGACTGTTTGACGCTTTCGACTATTGATTCTAAATTATTATACGAATTTCTTAGCTCTGAGGTTCTTCAGACCCCATGTGAAGGTCAGCTCTAAGGCCCCTCCTGTTGTGGCCGTAAGCAATAAATATGTGTTACAAGGCCTTGCCTTGTATTTATCCTTTTGGTCGTGTGGGGTATTGTGAATGACGCCGCTACGATGCTTAACAGTGCGACCTTCCAATTCATGGAACTGGTCACGCACAACATTGTAAGATCTCAACCATGGTAACTTACCTAGGCTACTCTACTGACTTACTTTCTTTCACTGCCGACTGTATGACATATTACTTGTTGTACCAGCATTACTGGCCTAAACACTTCTCTACCTGTAAGGTATGGTTAATTGCTGCTGTCTTTGTACTGTCCTGCTTTCTTTGTACTGCCTCATTCTATGGACCTTAAGTTCCGATTTCGCTTGCCATCCGGGCACTCCAGATGAGATGAAACTTTGTTGCGTCGCTTCCACTTGGGAGCGGCATTTACGAAAGCATATTCTCATCTCCGAGGAATAGTCAACAGTGCGGCATTCAACTCATGCGGCTGGGAGAAGACTACCTACCGAACCCGTTATCTGCCACTGCCCGGCTTATGAGACTCAACGACAAGCTCTAAGAGCCAAACTCAATCGTCTCGAGGTGAGACCCTGGTTAAAAAAAGAAAAAGATTCTGGGATCTTGGTTTATGATTTAGGGCATATACAAGGCCACGAAAGCTTTACTGGGCTTTCTGCAGGCGACCATACTTAATGAGCATCAGTGAACTACCAGTGAGAATTTGTGTTATGTGTTTTCTCACTAACTCCTCATTTCCTTTCATTTTCCTTTTTTTTTCTTATGTCTTTTCTTCTCTAATTTATTATTGCCCCGTCAAACCATCCCACATGCCAGGTAGCCAACCGAGCATAGCTCGGTTAACCTCCCTGGCTTTGCTCTACATCTCTCTTTTGCATTTGCTTATTGCTACGTGGTCAAGCTGTTACAGGCAGACAAAGTGACAACTATTCTCGCCAAATAATGATGATATTTGATAAAAGCTCAAAGTCCCGCCCTCTTCCTGTCCTGATGGTAAAAACTACTTTCCCAATCTTTCCCACGACTGCATCTCTCGCAATCTGCATGTCGCTTGGGGTATAAAATTCGCTGATTCGATTTAAAGTATTACGTAATCATATATTGCGGGCTGGCCGTAACTTTTCGAATGTTTGTTATGAACTAAGCAGGTTGCTTTTGCTGATTAGCCAAACGTAATCAGATGGTGACGTGTTTGTGCGAAATTGCGGAATTAAGTCTTCGCCTCACAAGGCAGCCTTCTTGTCAGTTCTTTCTGTTGTTGTTCAGGAACAAAAACTCAAAATGCTATTCCAAGGCCCCCACGACGCACAAAAAAGACCTCATTTCATCACTCTTGCTTTATATACTACTCATTCGATTTCTTTCTCGTGTTCGCTTGGTGGACAGTGTCATCTTAATGTCGAAAAAATCGCTGTCATCCGAGTGTGCTCTTGGTCAGGCTACACGTTGGATACCCTTAGAGAGAGCGTGCACCGGAACTCCAACGCAACCGCGGATATTGTGTACAGTTCCAATTCGCTTTCAATTCTCGCTAGTACGAATAACAGGGGTGCTCAAGCTACGACCTAACCAAGCTTACAAGAAGCGAGTGGCGCAGAGGGCGTGTATTGCACGGGTGAAGCAAAAGGCCGCGACGCGCCGTCAGTCGCGCTCCTGCGTATCATCATCAGCCTTGTATAGTGAGAGGTGTAGCGATGGTTGGGATGCGAGGGGCAAGAGGAAGGGGATGAGGCAGAGAGCCAGTTGCCTGGCAACGCCGGCCAACGACGCTCGGTTCTCCATCCTCCCGCGCTCTCCGCACCACTCCCGCGCGCTCCTCCCCATCGAGGAAAAAAAAAAAGCCCTTCGTCCTCGCCGATTGCCGCGATCGCCTGGAGTCGGCCCGCTCGACTGCTTCACCATTCGGCGGAGACGCCGTGCAGTGAGCGCGTCTCGCACGCAGCTGCGATGGGCGTTCGCTCCGACGACGTCGCTGGCGCTGCGTCGCCGAGCCTCGTCTCCGAGCCGCAGCGGCTTTTCGCCTTCGTTGCCGTGGTGTTTGCCAGCACCGAGCAGGAGCGTCGATCCGCCGGCTGCCGGTGATGAGGCAACCGCGTGCTCGGTCCAAGTCCGGAGGAAGCAGTGATTTAGGCCGCTCGTTTGCGTCTCTCGGCGTGCGGCTTCTGCACCGGTGGTGCTAGCCCTGGGCTGCACCGTTTACGAGTGATCGCGGCTTTCCCGCGTGTCCGACAGACAGACACGAGAGAGAAGACGGCCGCAGATTGTGAGCTGTTGTCACGGGAAGAGCCCTGGTGCAGGGACTGCGCTGGGCGCCCGGGAAAGGTAAGCCGGCACTGTAGGGCTGTAGTGGGTCAGAGTGAGAGTCTCAATGTCGGCGCAGTAGACAATGCCTTGCACTCGGGTCACAACCGTGTCTGTAAAAACAGAAATTTAACTGAAGCCATTACTATTCTGGTGTCAAGTAACCGTTAGTAAATGATAATTAGAAGGGATGGACGACTCCTTCCGAATGACTGTCTTAAGACATTCGGTAAATTACTTCGTAGCAAAGTGGTGTAGAGTGTGACAAAGAAAAAAGAGTGAATACTTCAAGTGCAGGATGCGCTGTTTTTAAGGTCAAAGATACAACATAAGATCTGAAGAGATAAGATTTTACCAGCACTTAGGCATCATCCAGGCTATATACATGCAGAACTTCCACAACAAATACACTGACATTATTGTCAGTTTGTTTGTTGTAGGGTTTCATCACTGTAGAGCATTAAAATGGTGCTATTGGCAATGACTTTAGAGTAGACACATAAAAAAACGTTTGCTTTTCTAATTTCATCCCTTGAAGTCTTCGTTTAAAAAGATTCCAAAAATAAATTAGAAGAAAGTAGGAAAATCCATAAATGTTAAGTTTTGTTGTTGTAAAGTAAACATAAACCTCAAATTTTCGTATTGAATTTGCTAACATTAACGGCAAAGAGTTAAAAATAGAACACAGAACTGTGAGGCTCAAAAGAGGGTAAAATCCCGTCGCTTAAGTCATAAGCAAATGAAATTATTTTTCTGTAATGGCCCAGCTCTCTAGCGCATCTTTATAACATGCAACGCTTTCATACTAACATGATGGTATTCCTACAAGCTACGTTGAAATATTTGTTTAACATTTAGTAACCTTAAAATAAACAAACCATACCATTTATGTTACTGCTACTACTAACAGTGGTATGCTTTCTTGTGATTATACAATTATTCTGGTACGCGCAAGAGGACAGCGACAGGCTCTTCCGTTACTGTCTTGTTTCATTTTTTTTCTTTCTGGAAGCGATTACCGTGCCAGTATCTAAGTAATCGTTCACTTGAGGAAAAGCGTATCAGTCTCAACAGCGGTTGTCACATTCAGCGTTTTTTGGTCACGCGCACGTGTTAGCGGTGAGCTGATTAGAGTGCCTGTGGTGCTCATTTCGTCTAAGTCTCCTCTTGCCCAGCAACATATATATTTGTCTAAATTTGACAGAATCGGGGTGAATTTGACACAGTTATTGAATAAACGCTAATGAAAACGTGGTATACCTTACAGAAGTCAATCAATGAATCACTCGATCAGTTTGGGCATATAAATAGCTAGAAGTGTAATAAGTACTATGAATGATTAATTCACACTGTGAGGTGAATTGTACGTACGTATCTTCAGAATGCATATTTTCTTCATCTTTAACTTCTATTACTTCAGTACAGTCACACACGAACATCCACAAGAGCGAACAGACCAACGCGCTAGGAATAGTTTGGGTTGTAGGGCTCGACGTGCTTGTTCTCTCGAGTTGGTTGTAGCGCTCGCACGCTCTCAACAGAAAGAAAACAGAATTATCAAGCGTGGTTCTGACAGCGCAGTAACGCACAATTTGTTTATTTAGGCGCGGCCGAGATAAACCGAATGCTTTTCTAGCGTTGCGTAACGTTTGAGCAACTCCTATTTTATGGGTGTTCCCTGACCTCACTGAGCGGCTAATGACTTTAGTCTTACTTTCCTCAGGCGAGTTTATATATTGCAGCTATCATCTCTACGAATGCACTGACAAAAATAACCTCTGACAAGCCCTTTGATTGTATTTGTATGTGTTTGTTTAGTCATGCGTCATTCCCCGCTTCGCCGTCATTTTGATGTTGTTCTTTTCACTCCATCGTAAATTACCAACCAAGAAGACTGCTGGCTTTGCCGACAACAACTCCCTTCCCAATGTCTTCTTTAAATGCCGTTAAACTCAAACTGTTTTTTTTCTGTTTCCCAGCAAAACTATGCGTATAAAGCAATGCAAAAACAAAAATTTTTGTCCTATGTATGTAATAAAAGTGTATGATTGGGTCCAGTTGGGGATTTGTGGTTGATATATACTGTGTGATAAAAAACAAGGATGATAAACAGACGGGGACGAAGGCAGACTGTCAACTAAAGGCTTATTTTTCCATACTGCATTTATATTTGGTTGATATGTGGGTTTGAACGTCCCGAAACCAACATGACTATGAGAGACGCCGTAGTGAAAGGTCTTGGAAATTTCGACCACCTTGGGTTCTTTACGTGTACCCAAAACTCACCACAGGGACCTACAACCTTTTGGCCTCCATCGAAAATCAATCCGCCGCAGTCCAAATTCGATCCCGCGACCTACGGGTAAGCAGCGACTAGGCCACTGCGGCGGGTACCGCAAATATGTTTCAGTCATATGTATGTGAAATTAGAAAAATGCAGTACGTGAAAAATAAATTTAGATTTCTGCACATATATGACAAATGATGGTGAAACACATTTATGAACCACCGGGATTTAACCTTGTGATAAGCACTGAGGCCGCACGTTTAAACTTCATCGGCTAAATTTGTATACGGAGTACTTGGGTGGCAATTTTTGTGTGTATGCACGTACGTGTACCATATGTTTATCCATGCCATAGTTGTGATACCAGTTGGGCATTTGTTACTTTACTGCATGAAATTTGGAGTAAGCCCTTTAGTATAGGTGATCAAATAGGTTGTTCTCGGATTAAATAAAAAATAACGGTAGAGTGGTTTGACAAACGGTTTCTTAAACCCCTCTTTCGTAATTCGTTCACTATATAATAATAATAATAATAATAATAATAATAATAATAATAATAATAATAATAATAATAATAATAATAATAATAATAATAATAATAATAATAATAATAATATTAATAATAATAATAATAATAATAATAATAATAATAATAATAATAATAATAGCTGGGGCTTTAGGTGTCAGAACGACGATATGGTTGTGAGGGACGCCGTATTGCATTAATCCGGAAATTGGGCCAACATTTTAACGTACACTGACATCCCGCAGAGTACACGGGTCTCGAGTATTACGCCTTCATCGAAATGCAACCAACGCTCCTGTGATCGATCCCGTCACCTACGTGTCATCGTAGCTGTCACCGACCATGGTAACGCTACGCCACCGCGGCGGACCACCCTAGATTTGAAAAGTAGTATCGAACGAATTATTCAAATAGCTTGACAAAATGGACGCTGGTAACCATAACAAGGTCACCGAAATTTCCGTGAAACTATCTCCAAAATAGTTTCCTCTGTTATACATTAAACATTTCTCTACAGAATCCTGTTCAACACGGGTATGCATGAGCGCGACCAGTGCGACCATTTTCACTGGAAACTGATTCAAATATACGATGTCACTTATTGGGAACCTTAAGTCCGTAATTGATATGTGGGGTTTAACGTTCCGAAACCATCACATGATAATGACAAACGCCGTAGTGAAGGGCTCCGGAAATTTCTATCACCTGGGGTTCGTTAACATGCACCCAAATCTGAGCACACGGGCCTCAGCATTTTTGCCTCCGTCAAAAATGCAGCCGCCGCAGCCAGGATTCGATGCCGCGACCTGTGGGTCAGCCACTAGACCACTAGACCACCACGGCGGGGCAACCCTAAGTCCAACAAAATATATTTTGGCGAATTGCGTTTCGTGTATACTTTTCTTGAGGTGGTGGTAATAATTTTATTACAATATTGCTCAGCTAATGCTTGGCAGGTCCGAGCACTCGGATCGCCCCACACGAGAAGCGTAGTAGGGTGTTTTCTGTGTCAGCGTTGTGAAACTTGAAATCCCGTATATCTTGTGCAAAGCATCACATGATTACGGCATTTTGTTTGGCTGCGTAACTACATACTCTGAAAGTGCACGCACTGTATTATCATCTACGTAATTGCTTAAGATTAAAATTAGTCCGGCTCTAAGCATCTAAGAGCTTTATAAAAGACTGTGCAAGGAAAAAAAAAAACTTCAGCAGTGTCTGTTCCTAATCAAATCAACAAGAAAAACATAAGATTTTTGAAGTGGCACATGGAGTATTCAAAACTAGCTGTTCCCATTGATTGATAAGTGTCACAAGCTCAGAATTCCACTTACAGGACTCGTCACACTCGTCAACACGTCGCAGAGTATCATGCCACCGTATACGACGCAAGCACATTTATACATTGCTTCACCCGCAAATTTGAAGTTCGTGTGAAGAAATGGGGGTCAGACTACCGTATAAGCTCTCCTCATCACTTGGAGTACAGCAAGCAAAAGCACATATGACATAGTCAGCTGTAGCATATCGACTGGCGGATCGCGTCAAAGAGAATGCTTTTTTCTCTTGTTCTTCGAGAACATTGATGATGACATCAAGTGCGGACATTACTGCTTCATGGCTAGAGAAACACAACAAAAAACGTATAAAAAGTGAAAGAGGAAGCAAACAAAGAATACAAAGAAAGAGAAAAGAAAAATAGAAAGAAAAATAAAGATAAACAGAAATAATGGGACAAGAAAATGGGAAATGGGAAAACAGAGCTGCTGGCCAGCTCCATGCTTCCTTCAGGTCTGGCAGCCCAATAGGTCGAAGATGCCTTAATTCTTACAAAACACGGTGACAGACGCGAGACAAAACTTTCATATGGAGCTAAATTTTGACACACTGCTAGATAGTGCTCTGACCGCAGAGTGCTTTCACCCACGGCATGCATATCCGAGCACTGAAGACATCAGTGCGTTTAGCTGGTTCTTGTTTATTGAGTATATATGGTTATGCGCACTCTTTTAATTACTTGGGAGCTTGCAATCGAGCTAATACACTTGCAACAGGGACATTCGATCTGGATTATGGTGTTGTTCTTGCTGATGCCTCAGAAACTATGGCTTCTTCCCACTCGCCCTTGCCTGTGTATCTACACCTCCCTGTACCCTCTGTAGGTTGCAGTTTCGCCGCAAGAGCCAAACAACAAATGCAATAGCAATGAATGGACCATTATACGAAGTAAGCCTTGCAGCTAACTTTTTTCGCATCAGACCCGGTGTAAACTAACAAAACAATGGCGTAAAAAAACGCGGCCGCCGCCGTATTTCGGAGCGACCTTCATGCTGACCATCTCTTCAGAGCAAAAATGTCACAGTTTCGGCACAAGGCTGAAGCAATGAATGCGATAGCAACACATCAGGCTGTTATGCAAAGTAAGGCTGTGATATTTAAGAACCATACGAGGGCAGTGAACATGGTCGAATATGCGCTGACCTGCAGTGTTTTTGGCACGCGCAACAGTACGTTCGCTCTTTGTCTGGGCACGTATGCGAGCCCGCCTTGCAACAGCGCGACTAGCATCCCGTTGGAGCTGTTACGCAAGGTGTTCGTACAACACGCGCTCACATCACAAACGCCCAATTGCGTACAGTGTTTTTCCCGGTGTTTGTTTTCTTCCTTGGCATTAGTGGACATCGACGACACCTGTGACGGTAGCGAAAATCCCCTCAGATTGTCCCAGACATTGCAGTGAGGGCGTCGATGTCGCAAGCACCCTGATGGTGGCTGAAGCTTGTTTGCTCGTTCCTTAATATATGGCTCTCACCCACCATGGCGCGCTGATCATGAAAACGGTGGCTAATATAAAGAAAAGTTCTGATTTTTAAAAAGAATGAGGTAGATATCGATCGCCACAGAAATAAGCAAACACTTAAAAATAACCAAGGCGTGGATGCATGCCCATTGACAGTAAGCCAGTGTTAAAGGACGTATTTATATAGCTCGTTGTTTGTGAGATGCAGCGCGAACGTAAGGAGTCATGTTTTATACTGGTTTGCAAGCACTTCAAACTCGTTTTTGAAGGTACTATGTCAAGCGGCACCAAGAAGAGCACTGATTACGTGAGATATTGGTGTTAAATAGCATTGAAACCATGGTAAAATTGACTAACTATAAATTGACGGGCTCGTTGTCGGCCGACTCTGACTCAGATCAAGCTATGAGTCCGGTTGAGGAAAATTTTCGTGAGTGTGAGTCCGAATGATATTCTAAAAGGACTTGTTTTCGGCTAGTTGGCGCTGTTCTTTCTTCTCTTCTGCTCTTCCTGCTTCACGATATGTTTTTTGCGTCTCAGTCTTCTGCACCGAGTCCGAATGAGTGTGGCTCAGGAAAGTTTCGTGAGTCTGAGTCCGTGACAGTCCAAATCTCAAAATATATTTCACGAGATAGTCAAGGTGAGCTCCACAAATTTTGCCGACCTATCACCAACAGTAACGTCAAGACTGTTGAACGATACGGTATAGTCGCGAGCCCTATTGTCAAGGTAGTTAACTGTCAAGACACGGTCACGCGCCTTATTGAGAAAGCACTTCAGCGACAGGGGTGGTCACGCGCTCTATCAAAAAACTCCCAAGCATTTCCCCGAGGGTGAACATGGTTAAGTGCGAATGCACGGGGTGATGCTATGAGGGGGAGTAAAGTTAAAATCCGTTGGCGACGCTGATATCGGTTTCAGTAACGCACCTTATATCCAGATGGTAGCGTTGCCTCCGGGACATCCATCGCACGACCCGCTCTCGACGGGAGACTGAGAGAGAAGGCGGGCGCGCGAGAAAGAGGGGTGCGCGTGCAGCTGCAGCGAGCGAGGAGAGCGGAGGAGCGAGCAAAGGGGGAGGGGGACAATCAGCGTCGCGTCCGTGGCTTATTCGGTAGAGCGCCGTGCTGCGGCCCGCCAAGTCCTCTTTCTTTTAAAGATAGAGAGAAGACTGCGGACGCCGCCGACGGCGGTGGATGGTTTGGGGTCGCTTATAAAGTGTATTCACACTTAAAAAGCGATTGAGCGACAGGGTGCGATCGCGCGCCCTATCATCATGGTGGTTGACTGTCACAGCGTGTCGCGCGCTCTGTCGAGAATATGGTTGAGCGGAAGGGCGTGGTCGCGCGTGTCCTATGCTGACAGAAATTATAGGATCATTTTTCTTGAAAGAGATAATAGCATACGATATAATAATGAACTTCCCTGGAAGAGATTGGGAGAAGATCAAGGCAGCCCCCTACGTAATTCTCACCTCTAATAGATAAATAATAATGAACGACCCTGTTTTGGAATACCAGTGAGCAGACGTGAGTATAAACGTGAATCCACATAAGGCTGATAATAATGCTTTAGATGACTAGATAAGACAAAGTCAGTAAAAGAAAGAGGAACCCACTAAGACTCAATGAAGAATTATATATTTCGATTTGGACTCACTTGAACTCAGATGCGCCAAAATTTTCCAGAGCTGAACTTACTCGACTCACCCTCACTAAAATTTTCTTCAACGGGACTCCCTCAGACTCATGAAAATATTATTACTCATCCGGACTCACTCATTCAGACTCATGACTCGATTCAAGTGCGAGTGAGTCCGAGTGAGTCCGAGTGAGTCGACTTATGAGTGAGTTCGCCGACGTATATCCCAGTGGTGGTCAATAACCTTGACGATAGGGCACGTGACAACGCCCCCTCGCACACCGCATTTTCATTGGGGCGCGTGACCGAGTCCTGTCACTCAACCACGTTCTCCATAGGTCGCGCGACCGCACATTGTCGATGAACCACCTTCTCGATTGGTTAAGCTTGTGCCATGTCTGTCAACCTCCTTGACGATAGGGTGCACGACTGCACCCAGTCGCTCAACGAATTTGTCGATATGGAGCGCGAACAGACACTGTCACCCAACCACCTTGACGTCGCTGTTGATCAACCACGTTGAGGATTGACCCCGAGATCGGGCTATAGGAGGTGGCAGCACCATCACCGTGATTTCGTAGATAGGCGGCCAGTGGCGCGCATTCAAATGTAGCCAGTGGCGGTTTTTTGCAAGTAGTATGAGCCAATTGACGGAGGACAAGAGGCTGTGACTGCAGCCTACTCGTAATATATACGACGTTCATTGTTGAATGGGTGCACGAAGCTCGCCGAACGTTACTATTATTTGTGAGAGGAACACCACCTGCTGTTGAAAGGGATGCCCCGCCGTGATGGTCTAGTGCCTAGTGTACTCGGCTGCTGACCTGAAGGTCGCGGGATCAAATCCCAGCCGCGGTGGCTGCATTTCTGATGGAGGCGGAAACGTTCTAGGCCCGTGTGCTTAGATTTGGGTGCACGTTAAAGAACCAAAGGTGGTCGAAATTTCCGGAGCCCTCTACTATGGCGTCTCTCATAATCATATGGTGGTTTTGGGACGTTAAACCCTACTTATCAATCAATCAATCAAGCTATTGAAAGGGATGTTCACGCTTCGCGACTGTCTGCGTTTTCGCATTCTGTCATGTTTTTCGTATCTTTATTTGTAAATGGTGAGCTTCTGTCTAGCCTAGTACGCACTGCTGTAGTGCGATTGAATTCATTTTTTGTTTCATGCATGCTGGTCTTGGATACTAAACAAAAAATTAGGGGGAAAATATTCTTGGGCGATGAGAAACGCGAATACGCATGCGCAATTTTCTCATTCATTTCTTTATAAAATGAACGTAAGGAAGTTGTTTAGTGAACGTAGAAAAGTTGATAAGTTTATTCGGGAAAATACGTGGCTGATAGCTCACAGAGCAGCGCGCTCCAATTCATTATCTGCATGACAGTGATGGAACGAAGGTTCGGTTATTGGATGCGACAAAAGTATTTTAATTTTTTCAAGCGAAAAATGTCCGCTACTACCGTCAGTCTATAACAACGCCACAAATGTGCTCAAGATGCTGTAAAAAATAGATTTGCCTTAAACCTATATGGCATAAGTGTGAGGCACGTCACCAGGATTAATTTTTTACCATTTCGATTCTCTAAAAGCGAAGCCAAGTCTATAACACACGGGTGTGTCTGTATAAATTTCACCCAATTGTAATATTTTCTATGACGACTCAAGTTTAATCATCTCAGTGTCATTCCATTTCCTGTTCTTTTTAATGAACGATTTATGAACAGAAGTATCACAATTTACTAAACACAGTTTTCGCTGTAGTGGGCCCAGCAGTGTACAATAAAATGTTATCTCAAGCACAATTAAAGCTCGTCTGATAAGCAAAATCATCGCATTTAGACATCTAACAATGATGCACAACTTCGTTTAGCACTTGGTAGATAAAACACTGCATTTACACAATATTTAATACTCCTCATGTTTGCAACTAAATGTGCTTCAACTAAAGAGCAGTACCTACACTGACATGATCCTGGTGAATGAAGGATCCGACGACAATACACAGCACTCTCGGCAAGAGCCCTAACTGATCTTCTTATAATTAATGTACAACCGAAAAAAGGCCAAATGTGTATCAAGATCATTGCTAGGCAAACGTAAAAAAAAATGTTAAACGTGCTCTAACTGAGCTGGACAAACCACCGTTTGAGGACACGAATGACCTACGCGCACATGCTAGCCTTATGTGGCTAGCGGACGACGCGGGGAGCAATCCATACTATGCGCCCTTGAGCCAGTCGCAACCAGGTGGCGACTCCACTGGATCTCGGGGTGAATAGGGCACGCCACAACACGCTCTCGCTCAACCACCTAGACGTCGCTGTTGTCCAACCACCTTGACGATAGGCCGCGCGACAGCACCAGGCAGCTCAACCACCTTGACGATAGAGCGAGTGCGATCACAATCTCTCGGACCCCCCATGGGCCTTTCGCGTGGCTGTTGGTGGCTGGCGTGTTTTTTTCCTCTTGATGCTCCATCTTTGGCTGCCCTCACACGTTTTCAGTAACATAACACATAAGGAACGCGCGCGGCACGGAGTTATCACCCTTGGACTTAATACGCAACCTCATAGCGACGGCAACGGCAAAGATGTGCCTGGCGTGTCCACATAATTTACATTTTTTCTAAAAATATACTTGTGAATCATGAAGTATCCTATGTGTATCAATACTTTCTTTTTTTTTTTCTTTTTGTGAAGCGTTATTATGTCTCATGTTACCTCTAAGTATACACTCTTGCATGGGCCCGATTAGGGCCTGCAGTATGTACAAATAAATAAATAAAAGTAAATAATCTTTATGGCATAAAAGTTCAGTGCCAATGTTTCGCATGCCAGACCGCTTTTTCACAAGCTCTTCCCCTACTCATGTGCCAGACGCCTCCACCTGAAAAAAAATTTGCTTTTGCCTCGGCCGCTCCGCTTTTGTCAACAGACTGCGGCGTGTGGTTGGCCCAACAAGAAAACGTGCTACATACTCTGTTTAACACAGCGACTGGAACGTAGTGAATATAAGTGTAATTTCACAGAAAGCACATACAGTTGATAAGTTGCATAAATTGGATAGTTAGATGTACAACTTTTATTGAAAATATTGCATTTGTTATGCGAACTTTGGGGCACAGTATGGCTTCATGGCACTGTCTTCAGATAACGCAAGAAAGACGACTTAACAACTTTGCATTGTTTTTTTATGTGTACCTTGTATTTTTCCGTGGTTTGTATTTCAAGATACAAGGCTACACGCAGGCGTCAATAATACGCGAAATAACACAGTATTCATGTGAATAGAGCCTCGAAATCTTCATAGGCAGCTGCGCGTGTACATCAGTCACTGCGTGTGGTCTGCCTTGGTCCTTACGTCGACCATGTTTTTCAGTACCTTACTCAACACGCTTTTGGGGATGCCCGAGTAGCGACTGTATTGGTTATCCCCAGTTTTGAGAAGCACAGCTGCTTTTTTTGCTTTTTTTTATGTCACGGTATCTACACCGTGAAAAAACTAAGCCGCGTAGCGAACGGTGACACCGCCCGAAAGCCAATCGGCTCAACGACGAAGTGTAGGTGAAAGGCACGCATCGGAAAGGGCTAATTTCTACCAGCTCCGCTCAGCGTTTTCCTAATCACACCATTCGGTATCCCAAAAAAAGTGAGGGAAACACCTCCTCCTTAAAGAAAACCCAAAGCTTTGTGAAAGAAAGTCACCTTATTGGTGCGTTTCGCACTACCGGACATTCTATACGTGAAGCGTTCCGGCTGTTTTTGAATTATGTAACCGTAGATTGTTCTATCGATTCACATTAAAGCATTCCTATAATTTTAAATAGTTCGACATGAAGAATAGTCTGATATGTAGGGTTCGACTGCATGTATCTAGAGAGTATAACGATGTTCTCTTGAGGCAGCACGGGTCGTTGCAACCACCTCGGGACAGAAGAGTCAATTTTGCTGCAAGGGCGAAACCATGCATGTTACGACAAATTGGAATGTTATATAAATTATATCTTGCGTGCAACTCCTTTAGCATAGGAGAAGGCGTGACTGATGAAAAAAGACCAGTGTAAGGCAACGTGCAAGCTGCAACGAGTGAAGAGACCTTCGTGAGATGTATCATACTTCGAGAGTTTTTAGCAGTGCAGAAGGGCAGAACGACGAAGGGCTAGACAAGCGATATCAATAGCGGCATGTCGCTTGTCTTCTTGACCATAATTTCTTAAGTTCTACTTGTCTTAAATCTGCGACGACTAGTTTCCACTTGAAAGAATAAAATACAGCGAATGCCTGTGCCGCGAAGACTGTTCCACGCCGTCTAAATAGCGTCGAGCAACGGCCCTCCATTCGTACGGGTCGAGAGAGATATGGAGACGCCCGATACAACGTAAGGCTTGCTGCGCGCTGCCATACGAAGGGTGGCGTTGTTGCGAGAAGATCGTGAAATGCACCAGGGTCGACTGATGTCTTCCGCCCAGAAGTCCCGGTCGATAGAACGCTGCAGGGCGGGAAAGAAAGAAAAGAGACGACATGGAAAAGAAAAATCTCGGCAGAAGGATTTTTTTTTTTCGTCTTCTCCACCCTGAATGTTTGCATGGGCGCATCTTGGCATCTTTCCTAGTTGTTTTGCCCTGACCCATTTACTTTAGTTTTTCCGTGCCTTCAGAGCGCACTTTTCATTTCCTTTCTTTATCCTTGACCATTCAGGTTTCATTTTCTTCGCGGATTTTAAAAGCCGTACAATCATTTTATTGTATTTGTCTTTACCATAATACTCGTGTCTTGCACTTTACTCATGATAACTTCTTTGTTGATAGATACGGAAAGGAAATACTAAAGCATAGCAAGGAACATGCCACCCACGTGGTTAGAAGGACGTACAGTACCTGCATGCGATACAAACATACATGCCTTCATGCTTCAAAAAGAGACTGAATTATACCACTTACACTTTAGCTGAACGTATTATCCTCTTCATTCATGTACTGCTTTCTTTGCATTTTAATCGGCACATAAAACAAAGGCACAAACAGGTCACATGAGGCGCAACGTAAAAAAAACGCCGCCACCACGGGAGATCCACGGCGAGAGGGGGTGAACAATGAGGACAAACCAGGAGTAGATTGCTTGAGAAGCGAACGCATATCTCGTTTTTCTTCCGAGGATCGGTGACCCTTGCGCGTAGGGATGAGAGGAGAGCAGCCGGCGTGCTTCCCGCTTTTCCGAGCCTGAGGGGAAAGTCGACCGCGGACACAGCCATTTGCTACGCGGCCTACTTGGAGTGTCTCGGATGCGTCTTTCGTCGCCGCTCAATGGCTTCTGCTGTCGATCTTTTTCTTTGTTCATCCTCTTCGTGCACTTTCATTTGCCTCTTTACCACGAAGTCGGGTTGGCGATGCCCTTTTGTTGTCGTTGTTTGTTTCAATCTTTGGACCTTGGTACCACTAGTTCTCGAGTGCCAAGTTTTGCTCGTAGGTTGAACAGAAAAAAAATACTCTCGTCATGCTCAGGCGTGGATAGCATCCTGCTGCACTTCCATTTCGCTGTTGTTTTCATCCTTTCCTCAGCTTCTGTAGCTTCTGCTCCTTTTTTTTTGTTCTTTTGATGACATGTTTGCGCGTGGACGAGGCTTTGCCCAAAGCGAGTCTGTCCTGTGATTGTTGCTCTGGCCCTTGTGTAGTGGAAGTGTAGAGCAGTTTGCGGATACTTCGCCCACTCATTCACAGTGTACAAGAGGTCGCGACGCGTCGACAGTGTTCGGAACAAGGGATCAAGAATTTCAAGGCATGACCTTATTCTTGGTGGGTCCGTCAGTTGAAAATAAATGTCCATCGAAATAGCAGCAGCAACAGCGGCCATTACCTGATTCTCACGTAAGCAGAGTCAAGGATAATCAGCCGTCGCGGTGCACAAGTCGATACGCTGCTGGTCTGCTGATTCGAAATGCGCGCGTTCAGTGCTGGTCACGGTGAAAGGGTTTCGATGGAAGTGGAATGCTTGAGGTTCGTGTACTGTGCAAATGGAGTGCGCGTTAAAGGTTTCCAGATGGTCGAAATTGCACGGAGCCTACCACTACGGCGTCTCTCATGCCCTGAGTCGCTGTTCCGCCGCGGTGGTCTCGTGGCTAAGGTACTCGGCTGCTGACCCGCAGGTCGCGGGATCGAATCCCGGCTGCGGCGGCTGCATTTCTGATGGAGGCGGAAATGTTGTAGGCCCGTGTGCTCAGATTTGGGTGCAAGTTAAAGAAGCCCAGGTGGTCGAAATTTCCGGAGCCCTCCACTACGGCGTCTCTCATAGTTATATGGTGGTTCGGGGATGTTAAACCCCACAAATCAATGAATACCCTGAATCGCTTTGGGACGTCAAGCCGCATAACACGATCAGCCAGCAAGCACAATCGGCCTAACAGTGTTGTCTTCAGTTAAAATGGATAGCGTTACCTTCCGCACATAATTTCAACACCATTAGCGCGAAAATAGGTTTAGCACATTCGACGATCAAGTCGGGCTTGCGCAACGGCTGAAGGAAAACGCATCGACGTAATTTTCATACCAATTTGTTGTTTTATGGCTATTAAGTAAAAAATAAATTAAAACACGCATATCACAATCTTTTGTGCCCTATTCGTGTGTCTTCGCAGCACGCTAAAGAAGTTCTAATCTTTCTATAGACCTTCTAAAATCCCTAATGTTGGATAGCCAACCAGAAGCTTTTATTGTTAAGCTCCGTGCCTTTTGCCTTTCCGTTTTCTTCATTTCTCTCTCAAATATTGTTTTCGAAGGCAGATATATTTGTGCACTCGTGCTGAATTCACAATGAAACTGTTTCAGTTTTATTACACATTACGGAAACGTTGTCCTGTCCTCAAAGGACTCCAGTTGTTAGCAGTACTAATGTTAGGAACTTGCATAAAAGAACGTAGATTAGAAGAACTCCAACAGGTTAAATATAAAGGATGAGGATTCCTCATTCCAGCTGCTTCGCTTCGAATGGCTCAGCATACGTGAATTGAAGGCAACATGAAGGCTACTGAAACTGAAATAATTCAGCAAACAAATCTCACTGGCGTCTCTGAAATAGATTTAACGAAGGCTGCTCTCGTGAACCACAGAGGTTCCTCAGTAATAATTGTCGAACTAGGTAAGTAGTCAACCTAGATGAACATTTTGATAACCCAGCCAACAATACAAAGTGTTGCGTAACTTAGAGTAAGCAAAATGGAGTTCTCAATATTAAGGTGAGCAAAAACATTTTCAAAAGAGTTAACGCCGGTCCCGTTCGGTTTTCCTTCGTACTTGTGTAGCGTGCGCTGTTTTTCAAGATGAATCTTCAAGAACTCGCCCAATTGTCTCTTTCGCTAAAGCCTTTTCTGCTATGTGTCATAAAAAATGATGATAAATGAACAAACGGACTGGCAAGACAGCTGTCCCCAAAAAATAAGTATTTTTCGTAGTAGTATACAAAACATCACTTCGTCATTGCGTATAGCGCACCTTATGGCAAATAGTCCTAAGCGTCCGTTCACTCGTTGGTGGCGGCGTAAGCGATTGGGCTTTGTTACGTTTTCAGATTTGCAGATTTAGAGGAGCCCCTTTTTACCCCAAACATTTCACCGTGTTTCAGTTCTCTGTGATCTTAATCATGCCTACTAGGTTCATGACAGGCATGTGTGAGCAACTCACTCCATATGGAGCAGACGCTCGGAGATGTCTACAGCAAAGTACATTTTTGTATTGTCGCACAAAAGTGGGAAAAAAGAAGTCGCACAGTTTTCAGTGCTTACTGAAAACTGTGCGATAGATCACGTTTGCGAGCCATTTCACGAGACGTATTTTCCAATTGAGCTATATTCACGCTGACCGGGGACACAGCCATTTTCTGGACGGCCTACTTGTCTTGACATCGTCTTTTGGTGCCGCTAATTTTGTTTCGCTGCCGATATCTGCTTGTTTATTTTTAATGTAGTTTCGGTGTGATTTGTGTGTGCTTTTTCTCTTTCGCGAACCGCAAGAGAAAATGAGAAATGCAAGTTTTACGTACTGCTTCTTTTATTTATTTATTTCTTTATTCACAGTGTCAAAATATATTAGGGGAAGCAGTAGTGAATCGTGCTGCACAATACGAGAACTTATTTATGAAGACAAGGCTGACGGCACAGTTTGTTGCAGACGATTAAGCTTTCGATACTCAGATGACTTCCATTCTGAAATTACAAGCCTCTAAGGGTGACTGTATGGAGTAACTACACGGTCAATAAATCAATAAATGAAATTTTGTTTTATTTACTAATTGTATTAGATATCTTCATACTTAAAATGTTATATCATATTGATACATATGCTCGTATATACATGAACCTTGTTCTGTCTGTTTGTTTAGCACATCTAGTATTTATTAGGAAACAGGTGGCTTGGATATTTTAACACAATTCTCACCAGTTGTTTTCTTCGTTAATAATAAGTTTCCAAGCAACAAAAAGCTACAAAGCTTCATTGCTAGAATTAGCTTTCTTTAGTGACGAAGAAGCGCCATTTTTTTACCAAAGTAGGAGTTATTATGGCTGGGAAAAACCACACAAACGAAGGGCTTCTGGTGACGCCGCCATTGAAGTTCCCGCACAATATCCTGACCTTTTGTCGACGTTGTGTTATCAGGCTTAAAGTAATACATTATAGTTGCAAGTAGACTGTGTCGTGTTCTGAAGGGGCCCAAGAGTGAACTTTATAAATATTCGTGGCACTTAACGAACCAGTGCCGCAATAATAAAAAAAATGTGAATCGTGACGTTAGGCTGACACACCGACTTTTTCTTCTAGCGGCGAAATTACCAAAGCAGAAATGAAATTTGGTCCTCAATTTTCTTTCAAATATATTGCCTCCTACCTAAAATTTGAAGAAAGAAGAGCTGTGCCGACAAAATACTGCTACTCCAAACATGTTAATTTTCTTTCCGCCCGTTTGCCGAAACTAATATCTTTTAATGCATTCTTCCTGAAAAACCACATGACGCATTCGATATCAGCTTGACAGATCCACGGAATTTAACAGCCTGACAATGAAGCACAGTATGCTCTCCCATTATCCGGCAGTCGAAGTGGCATGTTTCGAGTGGTGCATGAACGGTTGGCAGACTCGTGTGAAGTTGTCACACGAAATTGCTCATCACCTTTCAATTCTTGCCCTTCCGCGATGGTGTAGTGATTATGACGCTCGACTGCAAACCAGATGGTTGCGGGAATTCAATCCCGGCGGCGGCTGCTGCATTTTCAGTGGAGGCGGGAATTCTTGATGCCCGTGTACTCTGCCATGTCAGTGCTCGTTCAAAAGACCGACAACTGTCCAGAACATGAAAATAAACGCCCGAACAGATGAAAAGATTGTCCCTTATAGGGACTAGAACCAATCCTATTTTTCTAGTGAGAAGTGGAGTTATATCTTTATCTCTTCATTGAAAAATAGCGAAAATAGCCTGTGCCACCACCTGGTGGCAGAATCTTCAGTTATCCGAGCTGCTCTGTCACGTGACCATAAACTACTAGTTTATGTTGTCAACAATTTTCTTGTTAGTATTGAAATATTGAATGCATTCTTTATAGTAAAATATGTTACTCTACAAAAATGTACTTATATGCCTGCGTTAGTAGTGGTACAGTAGTGCGCAATGAAGTGGCGCAACCTTCGCATGACGTAATAATCCCTTGCTCGTCAGCGCGTCTTGAGCAAATTTTTCTACGTGCTCATGACACCGTGCACACAGTTTCCATGTGACTAAGATTTTGGAGTGACGTGGTGTTTTTTAACCTACACTTTGTCTCAGAAATGACGCGCAGTGACGTTTTAAGTGACTTGGCTCGAGTGTCGAGAGAGTATACCGACGACGGGTCAAGTCATCCACGACACAGGCGCATCAGCCTTGGGCGCAGACACACGGAACGCGGTACAAGTACAGGGAAGCTGTATAAAGCCACATTGTCTCATTGTAACGGCTTGTTATTTTCGAAAATAGTCGTAAAGCTCAGAATAAACGTGGTTAAGCATATTTACAGGAACTCCTGCGAAAGCAGAACAATGACACCATGCACAAGTGGCTAGAAAGGCCACCTGCCTCTCTATCGATTCTCAGCGTTGCTGGACAAAAAGGCACGTTGATGTTCAGAGCCTTTCAATTCCAAAAATACAGCTTATAAAGTAAGTACGTGCTTTATGAAGTAACTACTGTAGATGACAACACTGCGAAGGGTAAGCTTTCGATAGTTATAGCACGTTTTGTTCTCGCGCTATAACTATCGTCATGCCATACCAACTAGCCCAAGCTGCCACACTTGTAAGCTTTCGGTCGCGCTGGAAAAAAACTGGGTAGAAAAAAGTCTGTTGTCGGTCCTTTAAAGAACACCATGAGGTCGAAATATCCGGAGGTCTCTACTACGGCAACCCTCATCATCATAATGTGGCTTTGGAACATAATAATAATAATAATAATAATAATAATAATAATAATAATAATAATAATAATAATAATAATAATAATAATAATAATAATAATAATAATAATAATATAATAATTATTATTATTATT
This sequence comes from Rhipicephalus microplus, assembly GCF_013339725.1. Lineage (NCBI taxonomy): Eukaryota > Metazoa > Arthropoda > Arachnida > Ixodida > Ixodidae > Rhipicephalus > Rhipicephalus microplus. The sequence continues at coordinate 112,771,240 of NC_051166.1, read as the reverse complement.
ATTCCACTCTACTGATTCATCGCTAACAATGACCAAAAGTCGTATTTTTATTCGAATAAAGAACACATTCAAAAGGTGCACACCTTCATTTACGGCTATGCCCGCGCCTGAAATGTAAATCGGGAATGAATGCGTGATATTCCAGACCACATGAACTGCGAATCCGTAATTCAAATCCATAGTTCTCGCGCGCCATAACCCAGATATCACTATCAGGCGCGCCGTATTCGGACAACTCCGGATTAGTTCGGAAAACGTGGCATTCATCAAAGGTGCCCTTAAATCTAAGCACATGGGTGTTCGCTGCATTTCGTCTCCATCAAAATTCGGTCACAGTGGACGAGAATCGGAGCCACGCCCTCGAGCTTAGCCCTGCAGCATCCTAGCCACTAAGCTATGCACCAAGTTTTCTTACTTGTTTGTGCATCACCAACTAAGAGGCATGGCGTGACGTTTGTCTGTGGGATGCTTGAAGATGTTGTCGAAGATGAAGTACGCGTTTCTGCGTTTACAGTGAAACTCGGGGCATCGTAATAATACAGCTCAACGTCTTGTAACTTTTCTAATAATGAGATCATTTGGAGGAAACGTTTTAGTAACACGCTGCTTAGGCAGTGCCTCAAATTCGTAACATTTATTTGCATTAAGGCCTGGTGCTAGGCCATTTATCTCCAACGCGTGACTTCTTTATTACTATAGAAGTCTTGATTTAGGCATTCGTCTTGGAGGACCATCGAACATAACTTGCATTTTTTTTTTCTACGGCCACCATGTCTCGTCCGCCCAGCTGGGCTTCTTAAGTCTACTTCCGTGAGTTGTCTCCGGTCCGTTGCTTCTGTCCGCAATTATTCGCGATGAAAGGCAATCGTCCACCGTAGCAAACGTGTCTAGCAGCCACTGCTGGCGCTGGCTACTAATTCCCGGGCTTAGTCGTTTCCAGTTTCCTCATTCCGCATTCCATTCCTAAGTGATTCGTCTTTGTGGAGGACTGTGCACTCACTCGTGAGCTTCAGGCACTCGTCTCTAATGACACCGATGTGCGCCCTCCTGACGGATTCGCTGTTCCTCTCTTCCCGACACGTGCGCCCGTCCTTCCACTTTCTCAGATTGGGAGGGGCGAACCTGAGCAACAGATGCATGCCGCAAGTCCCGCGGGTAAGAACGAACGGCGTGATTTCGTGGACGACAGCGCGGCGAAAGTTTTTTTTAGTGACGGTGAAAAACAATTGAACTAACGAAGATCGAAGGCGGCAAGACGTGACTTGGCGACTGCGAACAGTTGTTCGTGACCCAATTCCTTAGATAGCTGGAGTATCCCGAGGGTTTCGGGATTGTATACTTGTAGTTCTCTGCTACATATGGATGACAGCAAACAGCAATGTCTACATCCTGAGAAGATAGGACGAAGTTAGGCTGTAGCCGAATGAGAAGCAAGAAAGAAAGCGGCGTCCCTCCTTCGTGTTCTTGTCTTCGTGAAGCGTCCACTGTTTCTCAGAGTTAGTTTTTCAGTTTTGTCGTCTGCATGGAGGAATGAAAGGCATTGACGCGAGGCCGGATGCCACGATTGCATTGCGGCATCTGCAAATAGTAATCATGCAGTGCGCGGAGAAAGTTTGCGGATCTCCTTGTGAGACATTAGCTTTTCTTGCATGCCATTGATGTTCGCCACTATGCATGCTGTAATGTCCTACAAGTCGCAAGTCATCATATCCATTTATCTTAGCGTTCTAGCTATGCCATCAAGCTTTACGTGTCCACCCTGTTCGTCTGAATGCTTTCGTAACGGTGCCATATCACTCCTTGTGTGCATGACAGCCGGCAATTAAGGGCAGTATAGCGTTATAACGCAGTTAATGTTGTACCGAAAGTCTTCTAATATGTTAGGTTTATTGATGATTATCTGACCACGGTCAACATGCTTCGATCGGAGTGAAGTGTAACAAGGTTCTTAGGTCTTGAAGGATCCGAGTGATCAATACTTTTAAGGCGAAAGTCTTATAGATACCTAATCTAACGCAAAACGTGACCATCGGCATTAAGATGACGTGACGAAAGAAAAACTATGTAGATGATCTCATCGTGCCACGTCATGTTTATGACGACTTGTGACACTTCACTATGATGCCACCATTACGTCACATAACGTGATATCACACGATCACATGACGTCATCACATGACGTCCTCGCTTAGTCAAAGTTGAGCCGATCCCCGAGGCACTGCGAAAGCACGTGACATGCACAAAGCTTGCAACGTCTGCCATCCCGGAGACAATGCAACACCACGTTAGATGCAAAACGCTTTCGGGACGGTGGGAATGGGGGTACCGATAAAACTGAGTGACAAGCAAAAGAAGTTGGCTCTCACCTTCGAGTCATCGTAGATGAATGCATAAGGAATCATGTGGCTTTTCCAGAGTCAGCCGCGATGGCTATCTAATATTCTTATCATGATTGTGGCGCTTAAAACCCCAAAATTACAGAACCCCAGAAATCATTCATTGTGGCTGTCTACGAGGGTAAAATGGCAAAACAACAAACAAAGCCGATCTTTTAAAAGTTAAAGACCGTCGCTCATATTTCTATACTTTAAACTGACGATCGTTCTGGGCGATAGAGGTAAAACCATGTCTTTCTCTTTCTCTCTCTTGCCATTTTCCTGCGCATGAGGCCACCTCGTATTTATTCGGACCTCTGTTATGCACGAAACTATTGTTCTGTAAAAGTTTCTGGTTTTATTGCGAAAGGAAAGGCATTTCTGGAGACGCAACATACTCCCCGTCGTTTGCTTGCTCCTAGCAGTATACATAGTTTTTCTTTCTTTTTTACTACATGCCGTAAAAAGAAACGCCGTTTCAAAGTTGAAATATAGTTATGACCGCTTGTATCCCGGCCTTTCTTTAAGAACAAACAAATAAGTCTACATTGTTTTTCAGAAATCAAGTCATTTTATACAGTATCGTGATTAACTTTTCCCAAATTACGTCTTTAAGGACATGTTCAAGGACAGTTAACAGGAGAACAATAATTGAGCTGATGCTCAGTACATTAATTGATTATCGAGAAGTGGCCTGGTGAGGACACTAGCAACAGCCAGTTATTATTATTATTATTATTATTATTATTACTATTATTATTATTATTATTATTATTATTATTATTATTAATATTATTATTATTATTCCCGCACCATGGCTCCCAGCCGGGACGCATGCTTGTAGTGCTCCTGCTCAGCAGTTTTTCCATTATGAAATTTGCCCTAAGCGTGTTCACGCGAAGTGCGTAACCTGACCCGATCAAGAGCTGCAACTTGTGAAACCTGGATTACGTTCCTTTTGCTGCAGTTTGTGTGGTCCACGCCAGGCTGATACTAAGCCTACCAAAGTCGACTCGGTAGCTTGCTGCGGTGAGCAATACAGCTGCGTTCGAGGGAATTGTGTACCTCAGCGACGAGGTATCCCAACTACGTCAAGAAAATGAACGCCTGCGCAAGGATCAGTCCTGGAGTGCTGAACAATATGCCCTCGTAATCATCCTCCTTCGGGGAGAGGTCCACTTTCTATACGTGAGCTGCTGACTAACGGCACGACCACCAGGCCACTGAAGGCAGCTGTGGCCCTCCCAGCGCGGGAAAACGGCGACCAATCTGTGATTTCCAAGCCGCCTGCGTACTGTGGACAACCTATCTCCAATACTATTTCTCCGTTGAATTCACCGCCAAGTGAATACACGTCCGAGAGACGGAGCGCGATTATCGCGCTTCGTCGGTATCTTTCTCGTCAACGCTTTTCTCCCTGCGTGTACTATTTGCTCTTCACCACTTACTTCGTGAGAAGATAACATATGCGGGCGCTATAGAGATTGTGGTTATAAAAGGGAAAAGAAGAGACAAAGAAGCCCCGTAACTGTCTGCATCAGCGTGCGACACCTCAACAGTAGCTCACAGGGGATGGGGGTAAGGAGGGATTAAAAGGATAGGTATAAAGGTATATATAGAAAAATGCGCAGGGACAGCGAGCGACGATGGAAGTAAAGAGAAGATAGGAAAAATGAAACACAGCCACAGGAGTCCGAGGACGGGGCAACACTGGCAAGAGCTCTTGTCAGCAACAGGAGATGGCGTAAGGGTAATCCAGTCGGCCAGAGCTACACTGTCCTCGTCGTATACACTTGTACGTAATTTCCCGCTAGTATTTTCTTTCGTGGCTCTTGATGACGTAAACACCGGTAAGCTATTGTTAATGAGAGCGATTCACTTTTTTCGTCTACGTGTTGTTGCTGACACACACGAGGTGCAAAACCACCTGCATGCGGCGTTGTTTATCCAAGACTGCCAAGTGAGACGACAATCAATAACTGGCGTGCCGCTCCACGACAAAACCTAGTTTCAGACGTATAACTGATTTTTTCTTGTTCACGAATCAATTGATAACTTCTGCACCGATGACATTACACGGATAGCATTTATCATTTCCGGTGTAATAAAACAATATGAGAAGCACAACCTGATATTTGCTTGAAGTATGTCGTTAACGTGGTTCAGACAGCTTTAAAGGTAGAATTAATAATAATAATAATAATAATAATAATAATAACTGGGATTTAACGTGATAAAGCGACCATAGGATTATGAGAGACACTGTATAGTGGAGGGCTCCGGATCTTTCGGCCACCTGGGGCTCTTTAAAGTGCATGTACGTGAATCGAAGTACATGGGCCTCAAACATTCTCGCTTTCATCGAAAATGCACTGCCACTGCAGCCTGGATTTGATCCAACGACCTGCGGCTGAGCAGTCGAGTTTGGCAACCGGCCACTGCACCACCGTGGCGGAGAAATGGAAATGAATGTCGCAGTGCTGGCCTTCTACAATAATGAGTAGCTAAATTATGAAACAAAGGAGAATATTGTATGTTAGTTTTATGCACTTGACAATTCGAATAACTGAGATTGTATCACATAATGTTTACGCGATCACGCAGCGTGTGCGAAATAAATAAATAAATGGCAAATAAATGACCTGTATCGTTCAATGAGGAAAATAAATATGTTTAAAAAATTTCGATACTAAAATGTTGGTAATGCCGGCAAATTTATTTAACTCACCGCCAGTACCACTATTAAAAAAATTGTCTTCACACAACGCACATCATCTCCAGCTCAACGAGAAAGGGCCACAGTATAAAATATGCAGCCACCGACACACGTGCTTGTAAACAGGCTCCACGGGCGTGCAAACACGATCAGTTTATCGGGACCAGCGTGAGACCCGCACCACAAACCAAAAACAAGCAAGCAAGCAAACAAATAAAACAAAGGGGTATTGGTTGCCCAAGACACCGACGTGGCAGTGCTTGCTCAAGGGACTTCCAATAACGAGGAGTGACAGACACACTTGGCGGTGAAAGATGAGCGACAAGCGATGCGTTTAGCGGAAAGGAAATTTTCGCGAACGTCGAGAAACGTCGGTGCGTATTTCTGAAATAACTATAAGCATAAAGGAGCCGCGGCGAGGGCTTCGGCCAGGATGGGGCAACCAACGTGCTTAAGCTTGATTGATTGATTGATCGATTGATTGATATGTGGGGTTCAACGTCCCAAAACCACCATATGATTACGAGAGACGCCGTAGTGGAGGGGTCCGAAAATTTCAACCACCTGGTTCTTTAACGTGCACCAAAATCTGAGCATAGAGGTCTACAACATTTCCGTCTCCATCGGAAATGCAGCCGCCGCAGCCGGGATTCGATTCCGCGACCTGCGGGTTAGCAGCCGAGTACCTTAGCCACTAGACCACCGCGGCGGGGCCTGGGCTGAAGCTGCCTCCAGTGTCTTCGGGGGACGGGATTGCCAGCTCGGTTCTCCGCCTATGCACGCTTCGCTTGTGCAACTGTGGGCATACCAATTTAGAGAGGGAATAGAAAGAGATGAGAAGCTTTGCAAAGATAACTGGACCGTCTTCCTTAACTACTAGTTTGGCATGCTAATAGAGGTGATCCGGCAGGGCCATATGAGAAAAAAAAAAGCGGTGAAAACATTCGTGCAGACATGCGTATACACATATCTGCATGAATCTTTGGTCGTTTTTTTTTTCGTGCGTGTGCATGTGCACACGCACTCGTACACACACACATGCTTGCAAACACAAAACGCACACACGCACGCACACGCGCACACACGCACACACACACGAACACATTGGAAAGCTTTCACTGTGGGCGCACGTGCGCTCACACTGAAAACTTCTTTAATGCGTGAACGCGGGAGTAAAGTATAGAGTGCCTCGTTACGTGTCCAGCAGCAACTTAGCAAAATTCGGCAGCTCCGCGTGTTGCTGGGGCTCACGGCACTCCCAGCGCTGCTTGCAACAGCTGAAGCGGGTCTGCGTGTCTGTCGGTGCCCTCACGTGCTCGTCGTTGTTCTTCGTTTGCGGCTCTGATTGGAAGGAACTGCCGGGACGTGCAACCTTCGTTACAAGTGATCGCTGAAGACTGAGGGGAGAAGCAACTCGAAATACAGCGCAAGAAAAGAAGCATAAGCTAGACACCGAAAAAAAATGGGGAAGGGAGCTGGGATTGCGAGGAATCAGAAAAAAAGAACCGAGAAGTGGTGCATCCGAGCAAAGTACCTTTCAAATGCAAATTGATTTTCTTTGGGATACCAAACTAAACCTTCGCTTCGGAAATTCTGCACTCTAAGGAAGCACGAAGAGCGTGGTGCGATAACGATTAGCGAAGGGTAAAGTTGGGAAGCTCATTCTCAACTCTCCGTGCGCGCGAAACAGCCGTGAGCTTATCTCTGCACGCTCCGAACAGAGAAACGGAAGTGAAGAAAAGAAGAAAAAAAAATGGTGTTAAGCAAAGAAATTTGCAAAGAGAGAAAATGTTCTCGTGGCCTTTTTTTCACATGCGTGTCGATGACAGACTGCACTGCATACCAAACATACGCGTTTTCCCATACACCATATGAGCAGCACGTCTTTCAAAATATGCTGGGCGCTTTGTACGAGTAGGTATATGTAAGTATGCTCGCACTATTGGACATGTTCAGTTTCATAAGAATATATATCGCACGTCTAAAATTATTTTTTTTTTGCGCAAGGTGACACAATCACTACTCTGTAGCGCTGCGCTTGCAATGAAACATCGAAGAAGATATGTTTGCGACTATGTATCCTTGTAGTAATACCGCGATTTCTGACAATGGCTGCACGTTGAATAAACGTGACACAAGCCTCTCTTGATTATTCCCGTGAAACCGTTAAGGTAGTCACGCACATACTTGAGCTAACTTCAATGTTCAGCACTTTTTAGGCTATTCTTAAACGTTTCCTCATTGCATCAACTCCAGTGTTTTTTTTCCTTTTTTATTTTTTGATTCCCTTGAGAGCCTCGTACATTCAGTCATCGCCATGGCACATACATGCGCCGGAGAGTATGAGCAGCTACACGTAAACTCTCACTGCATATCACTCCAGGATCATAAAACAACCCGAGCCATATTGTTTCAGCCTAATATGTAAGGTTCTACGAGCTTTACTTTTGCTGGCCCGATAGGCGGTTGCTGCAAAATGTGCTGCGAAGGCAATTCTTACCTTAATTTCCGGGAATTCGCATAGCATATTTTGGTCATAACCGTAAGTGAAATATGCCTCTTCAAGTTCCATCCGCGGTACAGTATTTATGAACACGAATATGATGTCCATATAGTGGTGCTCATAGACAATTGTCCGGCCATGCTGGGATAAAAAACAGCTGGTGCACGTACTGTTTAAAGCTGCGTGTATCGTATTATATTGTTTGGTATATCTACTAAAAATATACCTGGTTTTGTTTCCTCCCTCTTTATTTACTGTTTTAAGCATAGTTGAGTGCATCTCACAGTTCACAAGCGTTTGTTTTGTCTCCTCGACGCCAGGCAGAATTGAGAAACTGGTCTATTTTCTCACTGACCAACCGATTCAGTATCAGAGCGTTTTACAACGTGAAGAGAAGAAGAAAAGGAAAGAAAAAAAACACACTGAAGTTAAACAATAACTTAGCCAATATGGGGGAGCGTGTCTTATACAGAACCACGAGTTAGCGCTGCTTTTTCGATAAACAATCTCAAATCCCCTGGACGGCCCATGTATAGGTCCCGTCGCACAAGTGAAAAGGGGTGGTTGCCTTGTGGATGAGGTGCTGGGGCGAATGCTTCGCAGAGGTAGTGGCGGGAGAGAGCGGATTTCCGGAAACTTGCGTCTCTGTGTTCGGTCGACCGCGAGCCGGCGCTTCCGTGGCCTGCCTTTCTGCTTCTTTCGCCCCGCAGACCCTTCCGTGCTTTCGCCCAATTCCTTCCTCCATCCTGACCTCTAAGCCTTCGCTCCTTTTCTTCGCAGTGTCAGGACCCCGTCCCGGTCTATAGGCGAGGCCTCGTTAAAACCGTGCAGCGTTTGAGGACGTATAGGTTGTGCCATCACGAGGCTGAATTCACAAAACCTCTTTTCGTAAGTGCGTTTTGAATTGCCTACACGGCTTCCTTAATTATATGTCCCGCATCGGGATTGGCTGAAATATTATGTTGCATTTTTAGAGTAAGATATTTTTGTGAATATGGGCGCTGTTTAGTATTACAACTCATGAAGCTTGTCATGTGCCTGCTCAATCGAGCAGTGCAAAAAAAAAAAAAAAAGTCCCGACGTCCATTCCACTCGCATCGTGGCGCAACCTCGAATACACTTCTGCGTGTGGAGAGGTCCGTGAACTTCGCAGATTAATCGAGAGTTGATGCTACGCCAAGTTTCCGCGACGCTGCACCGATCTAGTGACGCGGAGGTATAGGCACGGCTGTTTTTGCGCCCGAGCGAGAACGAAAGCTCCAATATTATACCCGCGCGAGCGAGCGGCCGCTGAGAAGGCTCACGTGCGCGGCCTTACGCTTGGTCGAAATCGGCGCGCGTGTTTACGCAACGCGCGCGCTTCTTTACGGGCCGCTGACATCTGCAGGCGAGCTGCAGGACTGAACGTAAAGGGATGCATACCGACCGCGCTGCATGGAGCAGCTGCCGCTGGTGCGCCCTGACGAGCCGCGAGCGGAGAGCCTTGTTTCACAACCGCCTTATGCTGCCAGAGGTACTTCTGATGTTGCCGTTCGTGAGGTCTACATAGACTACTTTGACAGTGCTTATTTGTCCACGTCTGTGCGTAAGTTCGCCCATACTGTCCTTATGAACTGGGGTTCACTGCAAGGCGCTTGCTTGAAGTGACAAATGGTGTTCGTATATGGGATGTTTCTGAAGGCACGTTTCTGCATAAAGGCTTACTTTTAACCAGGACCGAAACAAGAATGAATGTCGACACGTTAGCACCAAGTACATCCTGCCATTTTACGCACCACTTCATGCAAGCTTAGTTAGATACAAGTGCAATATCGAACGACAATAAGTAGAGAGCTATGTCCTTACCTTCTATAAATCAGCACTCGAGATGCTGCTGCAGCGATCGTCCGGAAGTATGCTCCGAGAAACACCTTAGAGTTCGAGTGCGAACCGCTGTTGCCCGCTGTCACTGCAATTGGTATGAACGAAAATCAAAAGTTCTCGATGGCACGTGTCACGTAAACAACTAGAATTTTGGACAATTTTAGTGTCGGAAAAAACGATGCATATATTAAACACGTCGTAACCTATATGCCACTGATTACACCCAACCGCCTACATGAACCTAACACACGCCTCTTCTCCATGCGTAAAGGTAGTTTTGTATAGTTGACTCAACTAAGGGCATCGTGGCGGCCTGTATCTCGCTGAGGCTTACTGCGCTTACAGCAGATCCACAGGTGATGCTTGAAATGGGAGGTCTTCCTAAAAATGATAAGTATTAGTGACGCTTGATTCCTTCTTCTGCGAACAGCGCCTCTTGAACGTGAGGCGCTAAAACAAATCTATAGCCTTGTCAGTCATGGTTATAGATTTGTCAGTCACGGCTATAGAAATAAAAGCGAAAAACATCTCGCTTTTATTTTCTCTAGTAGCTATACAGTTTTACTCAGGCTGAAAATGTTTGGCATGAGGGTGCCGACAAGTTTGTGTTTCATTTTAGGCGGAAGTTTTCCGATTTTCAGCCTTTTAATGCATTGACCTTGCCATTTAACCTTTTTCCAGAACAATTAGTTCGCTTCAGTGTACTCTTTAATCTACCAGGTGCACCCGGCCGCACTTCGTCCTTTTTTTAAACTCTGGTGATAGTGATACGAAGGGATTGCCATGAAAGGCAATGGTGCACAAACGCTGTCTCATGACCCTACATAGTAGTATGTCTGCCTTGTCAAGTTGCTAAGTCAAAGTCTTGGATGATATCATCAAACGCGAAAATTGACGGACGACGCCCTCGTCGACTACAGTGGCATCAACGCATGCGTAAAATCATCATCACATGATGACGCCCCTGCATGATGTCATCGTGACGTCACACATTACGAAAACGGGTATAAACATGATGTCTCAAGACGGCGTTCTTCCATGATATGGTCGCGTCGTAAAAGGCGGGGCTACTCATGGAGGCAGTGCAAAATTAGGCTAGGTTCAAAAAGCTCGCGATGCCTCCGATCTCGGAGACGCTTGAAAAGCACTTTAAGCGCAGAAGTGTTGTCGATAAGGCGGGGCAGTATAGATACATACAAAGGAGGAGGTAACGGGGATGGCTTTCGGTTTAGAGGCGTCCTAGGCGAAGGCGTGAGGGAACCTTTCATTTCAATATTGCTGTTCTGCCACAATATAGTTCGCTGTTTAAACAATAGAGATATGTAAGCTACGCTAACTCCTGGTTCACCTGGACAACAAACAATCATCATCATGAAATATCTTGCGCGTACTCCGTAATAGCTTAGCCACCGGCGCACACTCTCTTTATTCTCTTCTTCCTCGACTGCTTCACTCTACGAACACGTGCTTCCGATGCACGCTCTCTAGCTGCAGCGATTTGTCGGGAGAAAATAGCTCGTATGGGCAAGAGAACGAGTACAGAGAAAGAAAAAATAGTAAGGGAAGAAAGAAAAAAAAAGAGATGGGTGTTTAAAGAAATGGGGAATCAAAACAGAGCAAGATCGAAAGAGAATAAAATAGATAGAAACAAATAAAAAGTAAAAAAGAGAAAAAGAGAGCAAGCATTATAGAAAGAAAAAAGTAGAGAGACAAAATCAAAAAGAGGGAAAGGAAAAATCGCGCGAAAGAAGAAAGAGAATAAAGGAGAAAAACACGGCTGAAAACTATGTCAAAAGAATCAGTACATGAAAGTAATACGTCAATTCACAGAGATAGCTTCCGGTTTATTGCGCATTGTTTCGCCACAAAGGTGGATGATTGGATGCTATAGCAAGACTTGTAATGTTGGGGCCTGAGAATAACTTGAGGCGCACTCCTCGAGCAGGAAGGATGCACGAGAAAGAAAATAGACAAAATGCGTGCAAACAGCTGCGGCGCGACACTTTAAGATCGCTACTTAAGTACTTATAAAGGCGCACAAAACAAACGCAAAAGTATACGCAGGATCAGCGCAAACTAACAATTATTAATAGATCTCTCCCGAGGTGCATCCCTGCGTAACGTCGCCGGAACACGTGCAAGGCTGTGTGGTTAGCGCGCCCAGCGGCAGTTATTAAAACACCCCCATTTAAGGCTGAGTGTGGTACATTCATGTGGTTTTGGGGCAAGTTGTTTTTTTACTGTTTTTCCTAAAAACTTCAATCTTAATGCTGCAAGATTAGCTGTCGCATGTGTCAGAGATCATCCAAGTGTGTGGTAAACCACGTAACGAAGAACTTGCCATGCTGGCTGGCTGTTTTTTTTTTTTTTGAAAAAAAAAACACCGGGGGTGGCCTGTGCGAGGGACAGCAGCGTTGTGTTCGAAAATGTTTAGTGTTTATTGTGGTGCCAAGTAAGAGTTGAAAGGCATCGACAATATCGGTTCATCGTTACAGACCGCGGCGAAACTGAAAATATTGTGCGGTGTGTGAATGACAATGCTTCTTGTTTGCGAAAACATTGGTACTCGTAGTGCGCCGGTGGCAGTGACTGGTTGTCGAAGGACTATCATGATTCGACATTTAAGTCGAATCTTGATGTCTATAACCTTTGCCATGGCAAATAGACGAACATAATAAAGGTTTAACTCGTAATATCGGAGACCTTATACAGCCTAGTGGAAGTAGTAGAGAATTTGTTTTTCATATACTTGGTACTTTCACCATTCAATCTTTATTAAGTGACAATGCACATTTAAATTGCGTGTGTCAGGTCTAAAAAAGCAAAGCAATTATGTAAACACGTTGTATACGCACCAGATGTGGCGAGGTAACAGCACAAGACGATACGTGTTTAATCAAGTTATCGGGTTTAAAATCACCTAAATTTTCAGTGGGTTATGAGAAACGCTGAAGGGGAGAACTTCAGTTTTTACGAGGATTTGTTCATGTCAGCCTAACACATGGCAAAAAGTGTTCCCATTTATTCCATTCATCTCCGATCAGTATGTAGCGCAGTCACTGAGAGTCTTATCCGTGACATCACCCACAAGAACTCTAAACCATGCTGCCACCAATGTTGTACCTCATTTGAAACTGCAGTGCGCACGTCATGATGGAAATTTAGCACGTTCACATTCATGCCACGCAAATACTTCTCAAAGCTCCAGTCACCATGAACGAACATAACGTTCGCTTTCGAAGAGAATAATATTTTTATATGACTATTATCTACGACGAGCAAATTGTGCTTTATAAGCAATGACCTTTCCTTCTGAAAGCTGTAACTTTACACACATGCATTGCTGCTTAGCAGAAAGATCCCCTCGGCGGAACGTTTTGACCAACCAGCACATGCTCCGATGAAGGGGATTGTGGGCGGGGGTATCGCAGTGACGTCCCAGTGTTTGTAAACAAGGAGAGGTCTATTGTTACTTTTTTGTGTGCGATCAGCGCACTCCGTTCACAGGCGTGGCCACTGCAGCGAGCGAAGTGACCTTCATGCGCTGTGTAGCATTCAAGCAACATTTGTGGTGACAGCGCAAAATGCATACATACCGTCTCAATCACGAGATAAGCGGTGCACAGGGGATTACGAAATTTAGGCGCTAAATTTTCTTAACGACTTATTTGTCATAAACAGTGAGCAGTAAGCGTCCAGCCTATCAGGGTTTCACAAATTTGTCTATACTCTTATGTCTGTTTACTCAGTCGCAAACGACCGCAACAACTGGAAATCAGTCGGTCGTGCATGATAGCCAGGTGAGACAAGGCAACATGAACGAGGCTGCGACGGAATAGGAAATCAAAATAGGAAAAAAAATTACGACTGGTATTTCTTGTATATGGACCAATAGAGAGCCTATGTCTATATGACGTCATGTAAACGAATAGCCGCTGCCATGAGTTCCGTCGAAAAAGTGAGAAAAGTCAGGAGAGAATAACGCTCTCGTTCTTGGTATTTTGAAAGGTTGTTTAGCGTGTATCCATGCGACGGACTAAATCTGTCTTATCCACTGCGGACGGCGCATCATGTGATCCCGCGTCACAAATTTGAGTCATCCGTGCCGCGCATGCGTACCTCGCAGACGGAAAATGCCAAGCTCTTTTTCGCATTGCCATTCGCGCAGTGTAACAAAGATTCAGCCGAGGGTGTACTACAGGTCTGCTAACAAGCACATTATTAATAATTCCAGCGCTGATGTCCTGTATCCCCATCGTTTTTTTTGTTTTGCGCTGTGTTTTCTTACACTAAGCTTCACCAACAAGCCCAAGTTTGTTCTATGTAAACAAGCACAGCTTTTCTTTTTCGATTTTTCTTTTGCCCAGGGCCTCTTGAATTTGTAGCACTCGAGCTACCGCAAATCTCCGAGGCCCTTATCCCGCTAGAGAGGCACTCGCTAAGCCCACAACTGTGAGAAAATCAGGGTGGCTCTCGGAAACGGTTCCAAATCGTCATGAATACTTTAGCGTGGAAGCTTTAGGACGCAAATCTAAAGCAAATGCAGGTGTCAGTTTGGGACTAACAGGCCACGCAACATGGCGAAGGGCTTAAGAGATTTTGAGTGGGCAGTTCTCGCTTCACACGGCGCAGCCATGCTTTCTTTCTCCGCTGCGTTTATACTCGCTTCGTCGGCCATCTGCATACGCTTCGCAGCCAGTCGGGCGGCGGAACGATTGTCTATGGAAGCAGTGGCGTAGCCAAGCGGGGTGTTGGAGGAGGTGTTCAACCCCCCCCCCCTTTTTCGTGCAACCCCCCCCCCCCCCATCCCCCGCCACTTACCCACCTTTCTTTTTCGTCGCTTCGCGCTAACATGATTGAGAAACTAAGCGGTGCTTCTTTCACAATATCAATCCTGAGCGCTTTTACACTGATTGATATCTGCAGACGCGAAAACGAGTCGTGCTGTTAGTCACGGATTTGGCACTCTGAAATTTTGGGCAGACACTTCGGCCGCGAGTGTTTCAAGTTGGTTCGGTGATGGTATTAATGCTGCAGCGGTGGTCATACGTGTACCCACCGGAACAAATCTCGCTGGAGTCGACCACTGCGATAATTTTCACTAGTTAGAGGTTCGTTTTAGTGGTAAGAGCCAGACACAGTTGCTATGTCTGATAGGCCATATTCAAGCACGTTAAAGTGTGACCCTTCTTACGTGTGCTAAGACATACTCAAGCCAGAGGCAAATATTTCTATTAAATCTTCGCACGTTCTGCTATTCTGCTAACATCTAAACAAACAGACACAAACATGCACATGCACGCACACGCGTGCGCACGACAGAATATTTGGCTCATCCACAGAACGTCGCTTGTAGGCCAGTGTACAATATATTGATACCTGTCCTCACTATGGCCTAAAAGCTAAAAGCACTCTGAAGTGTTGTATAGCGGCGAAGGTGCAACACAGGCAAAAGAGTAGGCCAATCACTACCTTAGAAGAGTACCTACTAAAATACACATCATGTAACCTAAGCTCAGACATGAAAATTAGTGCTCATCAACCGAATGAAGCGTAATGAGAAATGCAATTTGAGCAGCTGTAGTGTAACCTAAAGGTGAATATATATATATATATATATATATATATATATATATATATATATATATATATATATATATATATATATATATATATATATATATATATATATATATATATATATATATTGAAAATGTCTTCAGGCGTTCTCAGTGGCTTGATTCTACTCAACAACAACAAATATTGGCTTTCTCACGAAAACAGGACTGAAAGCACCACAAACGTTGATACATGATTAGGGATTTGGGTGCACGTTAAAAAAACCCCAGGCGGTCAAAATTTCCGGAGCCCTCCACTATGGCATCTCTCATAATCACACGGTGGTTTTGGGTTACCCCACATATCAATCAATAGATGCTTTGTGCCGTTCGAGCCGCGTTCTCGCTCGCTGGATTCCGTGCCGACCGGTTGTGCCCTCGCCATCTCCGGCGTCAGCGTAGCTCTGGCCGACTGGGCTCGCCCTACGTCACCTCCTGACGCCGAAGAACTTCGACGACAGTGTAGCTATGTTCGACTGGACTTGCTCTACGCCATCTACTGACGCTGACAAGAGCTCTCGCAAGTGGTGCCCCGTGCGCGGACTCCTGTGACCGTGTTTCCATCTTTCCTATCTCTCCTATACCCTCGATTTGTCGTCGCTTTTTTGGGCTTACCACCTCACGCCTCTTCCTCTTTTCTACACCTTTACTCCTACCCTTTTAATTCCTCCTCACCCCCATACCTTGTGAGCTACTGTTGAGATGTCGCTCGCTGAAGCAGACAGTTACGGGGCTCACTTTTCTCTTTCTCTCTTAAGAACCACTCAGTAGTTCGGGCCGTTCCACGCGCTTCCCGCACAGCTGCAACGCACGAGCCGCGACCGCTGCAGCACGCAAGCGGGGGACAAATAATAAGCCATTTGGCGACCCTCACCCTCTGCTTGGTTGTGGCAGGTGTGCCTGCATGTGCATTGCTGCTGTTCGGCTAGCGCATGGAACGGCCCTTAGGGGCGCTTTGAAATATGGGCCCCATGCCCTTCGCGCCATCTTTCTACTACAACGAGAACACTTTGAAGCCGTCGACATCTAACTATGGGCAATGGTATAAAGGGCGTATATAAATAGCTCGGCTTTAGTAAGCTGAAAAACGTGTTTTCGGTTGTGAAGTCGTTTCGCGCTGCAGAGCAAAGGGTTGTAGGTCAACCTCCCGGTGACAGAACTTTTAGGGGCACAGCTATTCAGAACCTATCCTCGACTTCCGTTGTGGTCAAGGTGTAGAACCATTGCTATAGTCCAAACATAAGTGATACGCAAAACATAATTTCGCAATATACTTTAGCGGTAACATAGACTAATTATAAGTTAATCGCTGTTACCGGCAAGAATAACCTATTGAAAAGAGTAATGATGACGTGATCTCTACTAAGATGTGCCTAGATGTTCAGGCTCCTCCAGGAAACCTGTAACATTAAGGCACACATACAGCTCTATTTGTCCCAATGATTTCCCACTATAAAATGTTGTCCTGCCAGCGGAAAGATGACGGTTTTTTTCTTATTCGCATTCGAAACATATTCTTAATTCCAGCAGTCATATATATTCTCCATGAACTGCCTGAAACGAGTGGAAGGCGAAATAAACTGATATCCCGTGGTTTACATTATACGGCACAACGCTCGGGTAACGTATGGTTACTCACCGATACAACACCGAGAGCTTCACCCACTTGACATGATTCACTCCGTGGTGATGCGTGTATTTATTTCTTCTTGTTCTTTTCCCTCAATTAGTCTACATTTTACAACGTTATATACGTGACAGATATACAACAGTGGAGCTGTGGTGGACCCCGGTAAAAAAAAACAAAAAAACTTTCGTGTTAAAATAAAGAGAAACACAAAAGGCTGCCCAGCTCCGCTGCTGGCTCCAGCCTTGCGCCACTATAGTGCAAGCTGCACAATATTTATAGCAATTTAACAAAATTGTGAGCAGCGTTCATCCTGTTATCGAATCTTTCAATGCTTCTGTCGTCTTTCGCCCTTTTTCATTAGACACCCTCTCAAACACGGGCACACACGCCCGCATGCAAAGTAATATCGCTAGTGCAAACTCACAAGGATATATTTCATTGCCTGCTTGCACAAAGCATAGACGAAATCGCTGCAAGCGTCTAGTACACAGACGCATTTTGTAGGCGTTCCCACCTCTCTATCTTTTGTATATCGCCCGTTGAAGCCTCCATGTGAAAAATTTACTTACCCGTTCAAATTTGCTTTAGCCAATCATTCGGGATGCATCACGCTGCCTATCCGAAAAACCGTGGGAATACCAGCACCTGCACAGCATAGGAAAGAAATTCGGAATTTAAAAAAATAAACCACGTAGACGAAAAAGCCAGCGCACTTTGTGGAGAGTTTTCAAGGATACTATAGCGCAGATCAACGCAAATATAGGTTTTTTTTTTCATTCAATCAGTATGTGCAATATAAAGAAACACACTTTTGTAGTGAACTTTATTCTATCTTTCTATCGCCCCCGGCCTCCCGGCCTTCCAAAGTCCCTGTCATAGAAAATTTGCTCATCATCACGTTGAAACTTACAAATCAAATAGAAGAAGCAGGTATTAGGATTTAGGAAGCAAGCTCTAATCATTACATACGGGTTTTCGATAGAAGTTGGGTGCACATGTTCTGGTCCTATTTATTTTTACTACGATTTCCACGAAAAAAACGGTGACAAGCCACGCAGCTGAGAATCAACCAATTAGTGAAGTCGGATAAAACAAGTTGATAGGCGGCCTAGTAACATGAATTTGACACAACTTCGGTTGAACGTTGAGTTCCGCAGATATGACAAATGTTTAGGGTGCATATTATTTCATAAGATGAAGTAAATGCTAAAGCAACGCAATTTATTCCAGCAGAATTAATTACTTAGTTCAAAACGAAGCTGTATTTTTGTCTCGCGCACCTCCAAGAACTCGTGCTCGTGAAGCCGCCTCACTTAATAAAGATTCCTTCACCAAGATCTGAAAGAGGGCAACGTATGCAATTCACCTTTTCTCTTCTTTTTTTGTGTATGGATCGCCTTCAACCAATCGTAATCACCTGAATAATATACGCGTTAAGTTAAAAAAAAAAAAAACTGCTGACTTCTTGAGATGGCAAAGCAGTATGCTTCGTAGTATATATGACGTGTGAAGGATACACATTCAATAGAGCCCGTGCAAAAAATTGCAACATTCTTTTTCATTGATAGTCAACACCTGGCACTATCGCTTTCGTATCACCCAGATATGAAATGTAAAAAAAACGGTTAGATATCTACCTGTTTGTGCCATGTTCAGTTGTGTTAATATTTGAGCATTTGAAAAGACCAAGTAACACTTGAACTGTCATTTCACATCTGCTTTTATGCTTCATCTTTTCGCGTAAAAACGGGTATATGTCTATCAGAGGGCAAACTCACAGTTTGCACTGTGATTGTCACAGTTTGGCTCAGCAGCAGAGAATCGTATAGTTACAGTAGTGCATCAGTGCCTAGCATACTTACAAGATGAAAGATGAGTTTTTGCTCTTAACGAACTCCTAATCAGCCCTTGAGCATGCAAAAGAAGAGCGCATTGTTTTCTTCTGGTATTCCTGGTCTCTTTGGCACACTTTAAAAGGACCCTGCAACACTTTTTAAATAACCATCGAATGGCATCATCAATGGGGTATTCGGTTGGCCACTCTGGTCCTCTGGCTCAGAGTCGCCAGATGCAACGGCAGCTCACAATCGGGGCGTAAGAGGCAGTGTACCAACCGAATACATCGGTGATCTCCGAGCACCCAGAGCAGCGCGCCTGTAGCGCCACCGTGCAGCCAGCGCGAGAAGCTGCTGAGTAAACAGTGCTGCGCCTGCGCTGCGGCAACAAATGGTGCCGATC
The DNA here is from genome assembly GCF_013339725.1 of Rhipicephalus microplus. NCBI lineage: Eukaryota > Metazoa > Arthropoda > Arachnida > Ixodida > Ixodidae > Rhipicephalus > Rhipicephalus microplus. The sequence continues at coordinate 112,752,297 of NC_051166.1, read as the reverse complement.
AGTTCAGTGAATATCGTTGATATGTTTGACCTCTCTTACATTTTTTGTCTTTCACGCGCACATGTCTGGATGTAGCGAAAGCTCCCTGAGCTCAGCACACTAATCTGGCCATCGTCCTCCTCTGAGCTGCTGTCCTCCAGGCAAATCACGACGCTGCCTGCGAGCTGCTGTAGCGACAGCATTGATGTTTCCTCCACCTTCTCGCTAGTCACCTCATCATTAACAGCGTGCATATATGGCTTCGTAGATGTGAACTCGCCCCAAACACAGTCATAAACGCCACCAAAAACGCATGAGCACGAAGTATTACGAGCCCAGCGAACCCCTTTCCAAAATGAATGCTCGCACTCCTCATCACCTGCTTGGTTCACCTGCCGGAAACTACGTCGTTGGGCGGCTTGTGTCACGTTATCCGTCCTACCGGTCAGATCGCGCCACACTCTCACTTCGTAGTCAGAGCGGTCGGGAGCGCTCTGAGTCAGAAGCTGATGCTCTGAAAAACCCAACCGAAGGTAGTCTGAGCACTCTAATTCTACCAACCGAAGGCACAGCCCTTTTCTAGAGCACTCTAGAGCGCTCAAAATCGCCCAACCGAATACGCCATAAAATAGCTTATGCCTCACGAATTCAACGCCGGAAAAAATTTTAAGAATCCGTCAATTGAGCGGAGTTACAAACATTTGTCACACGCTCAAGTCGCATTTTCTCTTGTCTCGTCCCGACGAAAGCGCTGGAAGCTAAGCAGGAGGAAATGGCAGGGGCAAAGAAAATACGTCACGCGCACCTCGTGACTTTGAGAACTTTTGTTCTTCAAATACACGGCTTTTTTCGGCGTGATCGCGAACACACGCATAGGCAATGAAGTCATGGCCTCCCGCGGTGATCCCTGTAACGACCGAGCGCACCATGCTCAAATCAGCCAACGGCTCATAGAAAGCCTATTACGAATGGTTTTTGAGCTACCTCCGTCATTGTACGAGAGAATAAAAAGCATATTTTAGTAGATTTTTGCATTTTATTGTGAATTGAAGACCGCGTGCGTAACTTTAACATTTGGCTGGCGTGTTCTCGGGAGCCTCTATTACAATGTCGAGAAATATACTGCCTAGTGTGCTGAGCGCGCGCATTCCGTTCGAGAGAGGGTGGTCCCGCATGTGATGATTGCACTCAGATGCCACAAGCGGCGCTGCGTGTCAAGAGGGTGCACGAACGCGCGAAATTCATCTCGTCCTGTTGCTGCCGGCGCCTCGCCGCGTTTAAAATCAGTGTGTTACAGCTACCATCTGATTTACTGTGAAGTTCGACGGCGTCATATGTACACTGCAACACCCTGAGATGTTAAAAGCTAAGCGGCAATGCAAAAAAAGGACGTGTATTGTGCCGCTGTGTCAAAGAAATTATCGGTCGAACAAGGAAAAGGTGTCTTGTTCTCCGCACTAACAGATCCAGTGCGGTTTTTTGAATAAAAAAGTAAAATCAAGAGGGCAGACAGAAGGCTGAATCCGAAGGCTGTCGAGTGAGAAAAGCATTCTGAGAGTGACTCTATCGAACTATCTTTTCGGATTAGGGTGAACGGTGTCGGGAATGAAATCGCCGTCCAGGCACAATTTCAAATATCAATATTTATCTGAAAAAATTTTAAATCTCCTTTCATAGTTCATTCACACAGTTTTTCTCCCATTTCAACGTCGTACTGTCTTTCTATCAACGTTTTGGGTATCATATGCGGCGAGTGTCAGATTGTTCATTGACAGGTTATCATTTTTTGTTTTCACTCGAATCCTAATGGAATGCAAGCTACGAGGTAAAGGTTTTTGGGTCTTCTGTGATATTTCCTGCTCTCAAGAACAAAGCACATTTTAAAATATAACTCTGGTATTTATACTGTCAATGGTTTTTAAAATTAATTTCTTTGCGTACTGCAACCACTTTCAGCATCTATCTATCTATCTATCTATCTATCTATCTATCTATCTATCTATCTATCTATCTATCTATCTATCTATCTATCTATCTATCTATCTATCTATCTATCTATCTATCTATCTATCTATCTATCTATCTATCTATCTATCTATCTATCTATCTATCTATCTATCTATCTATCTATCTATCTAGCTGCCTACGACATCTAGCCCTCCTAGCCGTTTCGGTTATGGCATCTTCACCAAAAATGGCATGCCTTAACATGAGTGCATGACAAGCACAAGTGACGAGTCATAACATGAAAATCATGACATGTATGTCATGAATGTCATCATTTACATTTTATGGTCTTGCTGCTCTTGCGGTGGTTTCGTTCGCATGACATATTGCAAAACTGTTATGATATGACTGTATGGCGAACGTAAGTGGCAGACCCTAAACGTGGAAATCATGACTTCTATACCATGTAAGTCATGACTACAGGTCACACTATGGTGCGCTCGTGGTCGGTTTGCTTGCTTCACATATACCAAAGGTGGTATTACGTGATGCGAACGTACGTCAAAGGTAAATGACACGTCCAGACATGATGATCATAACATTCATGTCATGTAAAACATGACCACATGCTACGCTCATCGTGCACTCCCGGCCGTTTCACTAGCTCCACATATACAAAATTTGGTATTACGTGACGTGAATGGACGATGAATGTAAATGACACGTCTAAACATGATAATCATGATATGCGTGTCATGTAAAACATGACTACATGCTTCGTTCATCTATATGTAGCGTGCTCACGCCCGTTTCGCAGCTCCCCATATACCAAATTCCGTATTACGTGACGTGAATGGATGATGAAGGTAAATGACACGTCCAAACATGATAATCATGATGTGCGTGTCATGTAAAACATGACTACTTGCTACGTTAATAGCGTGCTCGCGGCCATTTCGCTAGCTTCACATGTACCAGATTTGGTATTAAGTGATGTGAATGGACGACGAACACAAATGCCAGGCGCAAACATGGTAACCATGACATGGAATAGATGTACGGCATACTTAATGCCAGCCTCATAACTTCGCGCTGAATTTAAAGTGGCATATCAACCTTCCTGATTCGTGCTTCGCATAGTATTGATCCCCACTGTACGTGGGATCTGCCATTTTTATATATTTATTTTTGCACGTCACTTACAAATCGAAGACACAGACTTCGGTAATTCGTCGTTCCTCCGGCTCGGAATCTAAGCAGTAAGCGCCCTGTAGTCGTTTCTCTTTTTTTTCTCCCACAGTCTTGTTCCTTACTATTTGTTTCGAGCGCTGCCCCTTGTTTTTGTATAGAAGTATAAACTCTGTCGAAATTGGATTGATATGCAGGGTTTAACGTCCCAAAACCAACATATGATTATGAGAGACGCCGTAGTAGAGGGCTCCGGAAATATTGACCACCTGGGGTTCTTTAACGTGCGCCTGAATCTGAGCACACAGGCCTAGAACATTTCCGCCTCCATCGGAAATGCAGCCGCCGCAGCCGGGATTCGAACCAGCGACCTGCGAGTCAGCAGCCGAGTACCTTAGCCACTAGACCACCGCGGCAAGGCACTGCCGAAATTTCAATTTCTAATTATTCATATGTGATATTCATCTTGCAGGCTTGTTGAGCTTTTAGAGAGCAGCAACTGTGTGCAAAAGTTTTCAACACAGAGAAGCCGCTATTTTCATTCTAAAGGACAAGGTGCAAACTAACAAAATTTTGCATAACAACCTGACATGTAGTCCCGTACGTGTGTTTTTATGCGTGTGTGTGTTTATACACTTGCAAAGTGCAAAGCTTTGGCGTAGAGTTCAACATTCCCTCCTACTTGATACCTATTTTGTCTGCATTAGTGGCGTTTTTTTTTCTTTAAAGCCGGAAGTGGGTTTCAATCAACCACGAGAGCTGCTTAATTGAAAACGCGAACTTCGGTATGAAGAAAAGAGAAAACACTATCGGTAAGAAATAGCCCCGTTCGCTGTACGCATCCCTAACCTTTTCGCAGCTGTATCACAACTACAAATTTCAAAAAGTTACCAAACAAAACGTACAGTATGTTCCGATCTGAAGTATAAAGTGAAGTAATACGCGAGAGAGTATACATGGCTCATCTAAGAAACACGATGAAAAATACGCAAACAACCGAAATATCTGCGGCAGCCGATTCGCATTGAATAATGCAGTGGTCAGTGGTTTTCTCAAGGGAACTGAGCGTCACACCCACTTTCCTTTAATGCACGCGCCACGCCCTGGCAATAACTTTGCCAAAGGCTCCCTTTGCAGGCGCTCGCGACTATCGCTGCTGCTGCTTTTCCACGAGGAGAATGACTGTTTTTTGTGCTTCCATCCATATGTTTTCCCGTTGCTCCTTCCGCCAGCCCGCCATTCTTTTCGCTTGCAACGTTCACTTGTGAAAAAGCGGATGGGGAAGGTCGTGCTCATCTTTTTGTTCTCTTTATTCTTTACATAAGTCTATGCGAGAACGAAGTTTCAAGAATGATTGTACAATAAGGGGGACACGATATTCCTCGCAGTCCGGAATCGCTATGCTTTAGGTTATAGCGAATCCCTCATAGCTCCCTTACAGGATGAAATTGGGTCCTCGGCAGACTATATATATACCGAACACTTTCAAATTTCGCGCTCCACCCAATATGAAGTGAGCGATCACTTTTGATACGTTCGAGTGCTACGATGTAATCTCTCACGAAAACGTTTATTCGGCTTGTAATACCAGTTGAGTATAATCCTTTTTACTTCACAGAGGCCTTGGACAGCTTTCGATTGTGTCTACTGACAGCATATATAGTGGCATTGGCGGAGAAGAAAAACTTGGCGAGTAGCCCGCAGATTTTCAACACCTTGCTTCCTGTGTTGATACAACTGTTTCAATAAGTGTTTGTTTAAGCTACACACAAGAAAGTAAGTAGTATTTTTGAAATCGAACACTGTTGTTTTATCTGAAAACGTAAAAAGAAAGTTTTATTGCTCAGCGACATCTTAAACATACGCTTTCTGTCTCAGTATTAGAAAGAGATAAGTGAATTGACGGAAAGACTCCCGCGATGGTCTTCTAATGCTGATGACCCGCAAGTCATGGGGATCGAATCCCACCCGCTACTGGCGCATTTTCGATGGAAGTGAAAATGCTTGAGTTCTGAGTGTGTAGATTTAAGTGCTCGATAAAGAACTCCCAGTGGTCGAAATTTCCGGAGCCCTCCACTAGGCGTCTCTTACAATCATATCCATGGTTTTGGTAGGTTAAACCCCAACAATTGTTCGTAATTATTGATCGAATAGAACTTTCTGGAGATACGACACTTGCAGTTACTATCGCAATCTTGAAATAATCTATAAAATATATAGCTAACTGCGGGGCAAACTTTTGTCGTCGATGTGACGGGTAGTATTCGCTGTACGTAACGATGAGTGTGAAGAAGGAGGCAAAAAAGGTCTCCTTCTCTCTTTTTTGCCATTCCCCCTCGTTCCCAACCCCGAAGCAAAACGGGTTTGCACTGCTCCCCAGCCGCCCCCATCCCTGCCAGCACGGCAAAGTCCTGCTGACGCCAATTTACGTTATTGAGTCGACAATTACAGCTCACAGATGAGCAGAGCCGTTTGATTATTCTTCGTCATGAATGTGTATACAAAGAGAAGGAGTTAAGACGTGGTTTGTTCTGAGAGAAATGTTTGTTTTTAGAAAAAGACGTCAAAAACAAACTTCTTGCATGCACAAATGGTGCTGCCATGATTTCTCCGGGTTGCTTTGTTTCTCCGGGTTGCATGAGCCACGGTCACTCGTTGCGGAAGGATGGCTAAACCGATGCGTTAAGCGTACAGCTGGCACAGAAAACAAGCACAGTAGGGAACTGTAATGAAATTGGCTATTACTTCCGATTGGCGGTAGCTCCGTTGCGTCAAACGCCATGCTAGCATCTTTTTTTTTTTGCATTCACAATTGTTGAAACATTGAAACCAGGGTGACACATAAACATTTATCCACCATCATGATATCAAGTCGCTCATTTTATTCCTCACTACCTTTACAGGTTGTTCGTCAGTACTGTATATGGATTACTGTAACATCCTTTTAAACAATATATCTGCTTAAGCCAGTTGTAATTTGTCCAACGCGAACAAAAGAATTGAAAACAACTCCATGCCGTGATGACGAAATGACGTGTTTCCTATTAACCGTCTTGCAGAACTATGCGGATGCATCGCTTTTCTATACACAGCCCGCCCGCCAGCGTGGACACTGCGCGCAACCACTCGGTCACGCCAGACGTTACGTTACGGCGAACTGTGCATGCGCTCCTTCGTCCTTTATAACGCCGGCCCCAAACATGGGGCTGTGAACCGGTACCCTCATGTATACCTTTTTCGCTTTATAAGGGTGCCGAAGAAAATTGGCAATGCCAATCAGGAAGCCGCTTACCGAGAATGTTGGTGCGCTGGAAAGCGAGTATGCTGGACTCGACCGGCCGAGACTGTGAGAGCTGACAGTGCTGAGCCCCAACGGGAACTTGGGGCTCCCTGGCACTACTTCTCATAACTCCTTGACACTTGGCATCCCTTCGTATGGTCAGGACCGTCTCGGAACCGACAAGCTCCGCTGTACCTTTAGCCTTGTGCCACCAGCACAAGCTATGCCTATTCGTGTTCGCCTATTAACTGTGGCGCACACCCACTGTGGGGATTGGCCAATAACTGGGTGGTCTTCTAAATATTACGAAGTTATAGAATAAAAAGACCAAAAATAGGAAGAATAGAAATTACATGATTGCGGTTCGTGAGTTCGTGTATGTATCTAAAAACAAAAATAAAACAAAGTTCTCTTTTTGTTTCTCGAAAAGGTAATAAAAAAGCACTACTGTTTTTTTCCTCTTCTTCTTCTGTGTCAGCGTGTACTTTTCATGTCTGAGAAGTCTTGCAAGCAACATGGGCGCCAACCTTAATGATAATGGTTTCAGTTGCTACAGTTTTCGCTCCTGAACTATACATGCGGAGATTTAAAGACGATCTGCTTATCACTCGTCCTTCTCTGTGAAAACTATTGAGGGGTCTCCCGATAAATCTTAGCCCATAGTCTACTCGTGTTATTCTGTTTCTTTTTTTTCGCCCTATTTCATTCGGCGTCCTTATCTCGAAAGCGGAGAAAAGGAATCGATGTCGGCTCCTTTGTGTTCCTGGCTCCTTTCACCAAAAGGTCAGAAACAGGCACCACTCCTATTTCCAAGGAGCAGTTCTTTTCCGTACCACCTTTTCAGGAATGTTGTACAAACAGAGTGCCGCGGGGTACTCCAACGTGCAAGGCGAGCAAGCATTATTACTATTCGTGCCGCATTGTAGTCGTAGGTGCAATATACATGGGACGTCGTTAATTATGGGTGAATCGCAAAAGAGTGAAAATCACCAAGCTGGCACCGATCTACACTACTGGGACAAAAACGTTCACGAAATGCGGGCACTCTCGCTTGGGTGATTTGTTTCGCTTTATCGGCATGCGAATCGCTAGCTACACCAAGCCGAAAGCAAAGTGCGTCGCCCCTGGCTTTTGAAGTAGCAGGAAATGTCTGCTGCCACTCATGTATAATAGAAACAACATAGTCAGCACTTGATTGCTATTCGGGCTCTTGAGTTGTAACCGGGCCAATACAGGTGCAACTACTGCTGTATTTATGTAATATACTCTAGTACGAACCAACGCATCTGCAGAGAAAAATGTATGAAAATGAGAAAGTTATCACGTATGACATCTTTCATTTTATACTGCGTCCGGACATTGCAGTGCTGTCCGCTTAAGAACGATTCTAAGGGTAAATCGTCAATTGCTGCGCCTATAGACCAGATCATTTTTACTCTATAGCACTCACGTTCAGAGCAAGCATGCACAATATTTCGGCCTGGCAAGCCTAAGGGCTTCGGCTTTCGTTGCGCCATAATTGGAGAGAGAAAACAGGCGGACAGCATGCAATAAGTATTGGCCAGATGCTATCGTGGTGGTCCGATCTGTATACCTGAACCACAGAACCCCACAATCAGCAGCTCCCCCCAACCCTCAATTCAGTAAAGCTAGTGGCACTGTATTAGTGCTATACATAAATATTGGAGATGTGTGGCGCTGGGCACTGTGACACTGGCACACTGAACGTTTGTGCGCGGCACACCGGGACACCAATTTTGGGCCAAAATTGTGCTCTCGGAAAGTATTTAAAATGAAAGAGTTTTATGCCTGTATCCACCACGACTTGGTTGACTTATTTCCGTCACTGATATGACGTTGTACAATATAAACCAACAGATGACAAAGAAACAACTAAAATAAAATGTTCTGCCACAGGGAACGAACGCACGACCCCTCGCTCTACAGCGCGTGGCGCTAGCGGACTCGGCCACCAAGCGTAAGTTTCTAAGCATAATAGTGGTGACCTACGCCCTACACCATTTCCCATTGGTGGTACTCGGAGCTCAGTGGCACTTCAACGTGTTCTCGTTGTGCGCGCTTGAAAGACCCTATCCCGACTCGTTATGATGCCCGCGCGTCTCCTACTTATATCATCTGTAATTTGCCCTGCAGGTTGTGGGGTAGGCTGAGAGAGAGAGAGAGAGAGAGAGAGATAAGTTTATTTACAGAAAGGAATCAGAGAGGTCGGCCTGAGCGATAGCTTGCTCTAGCCTGCTACTCTACACTGGGGGGGAAGGAAAAGGGGAAAAGAAAGAATAATGGGTGACGATGGTGAGATAGAGAGGTGAGTATGTAGTGTTCTTTCTATAGCTGAGACACATGTTATAGCCGTGCATATAGTCCAGTTGTTTCCAAAAAGGTTATAACTGCTCTTATGACCGCAGTTGTGCTGTTGGTGTCTGGCCAAGGGCCCAACACGGTCTCATCAGTTAATGACCTACTGCGATATAGGGTAGGTTGATGCTTGTTATAAGACTAATGCTAATGTCGTGTACTATGCGAATCATATTTTATTTCAATGCAGTCGACACTCGATTGCACCCTAGCGAAAGTGGGTGCAGTTTAGGCGTTTGTGTTAGCTTACATGTTCGTCCGTTGCCTAATTAAAGGTAAATATAGAGAAAAGTGAGACACAGAAGTGAATAACCGGCTGCATTTCCGATGGAGGCGGAAATGTTGTAGGCCCGTGTGCTCAGATTTGGGTGCACGTTAAAGAACCCCAGGTGGTCGAAATTTCCGGAGCCCTCCACTACGGCGTCTCTCATAATTATATGGTGGTTTTGGGACGTGAAACCCCACAAATCAATCAAATCAAATCAATCAGAAGTGAATAAGACGTTGAAAATAATGGACAAATAATACGCTCGAAATCCCCTGATTCAATACCATACTTTACACTAAGTCAAAAATAAATCCAATGTAAAGCCAATGTTTCCAGGGCTTGGGCAGCCACTGTACAGTGTTCTCAGTTCATCATTACATTGTGCTCTAAAACACTGGGCCCCACTGTGCAGAATTCCCAGTGCCATAAGTGCCATTTGGTGCACTGGAAGACACTGGTTCTACTGTCCAATGTGTCTCAATTCAACCAAGGGGGCTGTAATACACTTTGGCACGGAGTACAAAACGTTTAGTGCAGTCTTGTGCGCTAAAATACCTTGGGATGCACTGTAAATGCTTTTTTATAACAATGCAAGAGATGGAAATCTCCATCTACAGAATAAAAAAAATCCTGCTTTCTCGAGGAGCGCCCAATGGCAAGATTATACGGCTTGTGTCCACTAACACACATATCTAGCTAAGTTTATCTGGTACTGAAACAATCACTGGTGTGCTCATGCTGCTAACATTTTTCTCCAGGTTATCTGCCTTCTGCACCGCTAGGACATTACCAATATCCCTCAGTCTGCTTCGCGTCTGATCATTTGGTGCGTCCTGAGTAGTGCTCCCTATTGGTATGGTCCCGACAATACTGATCCCTACATAATAAAACTTTTCAGCAGGTCATCTGAAGCGTGCACTGACTTGTAAATTCTTGCTGTAGACAACCATTCTGATTGATACCTTAAGCTTGGTATTAGGTTTTCTCTCTCCCTTTTTTTTGTCTTCCGCTGCCACAAAAAATGATATCCATGTTTGAATGCATTGAAAATTTCCGCAGTGTTGCGTCACATACGCTAATATTTCGAGGCAATTTGCAGAGAACAAAAGTAGTTCGTATAAATTTCTCTTTATTTACCGCTGAGTCACCACTCAGTTGTTAACTTCATTTTTGGTTTAGTAGTCTGAGCTATAGTCATTTCATTTTTATAATCCTCTCGGAGGCACCTTTGAAATGCTATAAAAAAGTGCCTTCAAAAATAAGCGCATACGCATTAGTTATAGCTGGCCGAAATGAGCAAAGATGACAAAGGACTGCTCATTATAGCATATTATCACGAAAAACAGCCTATAGTGGTGCAATTATCGAAATGTCGACAAGGGCAGCTACACATACCAGAGTACAAGAACATCTCCGCACATAACAGGATTGGTCATACAAGGCAGGATAAGAGATCGAACTTTAAATAGGGCACTCTTGTGCCTTTTTTTTCTTCTATACTAAAGAAAAAAACATCAGGATGACCGTTAGAAGTGTTTGTGTTGTACCGGCACCACGGGAGCTGTCTGAAGTGACGTTAACTAATTTTCTCGTGTAAACAATCAGCATAAAGCAACTTGCTCAGATAATTCAATGCTTTCGAATATAGAAGACAATGGTTAGCTGTTTATAAAACTATTTCTATCTTTGCACAACCATATTTATGTAAAAGTGGTGCCTCAGGTTGAGCAAACAATGAGCCCACAGCCTAGTGTACAGCTGCGCATATTTCCCCCTAGATGAGACAAGGCTTACGTAAATATGCAATGAAATACGCCAGCCCGACCATCGCGATGAGTGGATTCTGTACACTCACATCATCATATGTCTTGAGCTCAAGAGCGCAAGTCATCTTCTATATTCGAAAGTGAGCACTGTGAACGAGAAAGCAGAGCATGGCAAAAAAAAAAAAGGATGGTTTTTCTTATTCCACTGCCTTTCAAAAGCAAGATAAACTAAATAGAGCCGGGTGTAGCTTGCTAGTGGTGCACTGCTAACTGCGCAGTGGAGCTGAGCGGTTCCTACTCGTTCTGATTATACAAATTAAGTGATGTTAAGTTACAGGAAGTTACAAGAAGTGGTGCCAAGTGATGCTTAGTTACACGAAGTAATGCCAAGTGACGCAAAGTTTCCCTCTTGTCCAGCGCAGTCGCTTCTCGCCGTGCGTGTCGGCCGTACTATGTCACGGACTACATTAAACAAGCCCAGTCCAGCAGTCTTGCTCGGCAAGGCGACGTGGTTTATTGTGCGCGATTTCCCGTTCGGCATAGCAAACTTTATTCGGTCTCCCCTTGTCTGACCCCGTGTGCTCAGATTGGGTGCACGTTCAAAAACCCCAGGTTGTCGATATTTCCAGAGCCCTCCCCTGCGGTGCCTCTTATAATGAAATTATCGTTTGGGAAAGTTAAACCTCGCTTATCAATCAATCAATCAATCAATCAATCAATCAATCAATATGCCAACCAACCAATCAATCATCTTCCTATGTTTTCGTCAGCGCAGAGCGCCGCCGCCATGCACCGGCTTCATACAGACTAAAGAAACCCATTTACAGTTGCGGTGATGTCACGTTTGCCCCGACCGAGCGGTGGCACATGATCTTAGCGGGCTGACGGCAGCGCACAAGAAGGCGCACAACTTTGCGACTGGTTGCTAGGCAACGCGAAGGGACGCCATCATGGCGCGGAAATTATTGTTCGCGTTAGGCAGATGACGGTCACGCTTAAACAGCTCCACTGTTGAAGAAAAAAAAGAAGTGGTGCCGTTTCTGCGGCTGCCCGTGCAAAACAGCTGCATACTTTGAAGGCTGAAAAGCCGAAGGCTATGTTCCGCAAGACACAACAGTAGACAATAACACACAATTCACAACTGCCACCATAGCATTCCTAAATGAGTTTTGTTAATTGAAGTTGCTAACAAAAAGCAATAGATTTTTTTTTGTTCCCCTAGAGAGCGAAAGAGAATGTTTTTAAGTGAAAAAAAAAACGGAGGCCGACTGGTGGCACTTTGTGTCTTGGCCATTGCTGTGCATAGAGAAAAAGAAGAGGAAAGGGAGGAGGTTAGGTGACGCCGATAGGGCACAGTGAGATTTGCATGCAAATCTGGACTCAAGGCATCCCCATTCTGCATCTTTTGCAGCGATATTGAAACAATGGAACATTTCTTGTTATTTTGTCGTCGCTATTCGTATCATGAAGAAGAGTTCTAGAAGCCCCATTTCAGAACTTAGAATTAGTATTAAGTGTTCCAGTAGTTTTATCACTTGGCGGCACTTCATTAGGTTACTGCCACACGGCTTTACTGTGTTCGAATACATTGAAGCAACAAAAAAATTAGCGTGTTAGTCTATCTATATCTATCAGATGCTTGGTTCATAATTTCTCGTTATTTCTATCAAGAAACTTATATGGCTGACCGATAGCTGAGTAGGCATTTTCATTTATTCGAAGTTCTATTCTTAAACTGATTTCCCAGCTTGGTTTCAGTTTCACTGTCCATTGCTTTAGGTATCCTCCCGCCCGATTCTGGGCATCCCCCTTTGTGGGTGAGAACTATCCATACGCGGTTATGATGATGATGATCATCATCAGACGTGTGATACGTGCAGATGTTCTGCGCATGTTAACAAATTATTGCGCGGCACTGTTTAGCACGTAGAGATGGAGCAACTATCTGTCAAGAAGGCCAAGAGCACTCGTATTGCTCTCAGACCACTTTGACGCCTATTCTATGGCCCTTTGACCTTCTGCTGTGAAAGGGGCCTGTCGAAGTTATCAGACATTGTGGCGTCAATTGTGTGGCGTCCTGCGCGAAAACCCGGGCAGTCACAAAGAAGGCGTGGGATCGTTTGCGAGGTAGCATTTCTGATAGTCATGCTCCCTGTTTTTATTGTTGTCAGTGTTCTGCGAGTATCCTGCCCCTGAAGTCAGGTCATGCACTGAATGGGGCGTATCGTGCAGAAAGCTATCTTTGCGATAGCACAAACTATAGTGTGTTTGTAGTTCAGAAAATATCATTATCTTATGAGGCCGCGTATAAAGAAGTAAATGGTATTGAAGAGGCATCGGTGTGCTGAAATTCGCTTCTGTATGTGCACGCTCATTGCCCAAGATTTTGCTGTGACAGGATGCCAACTAGAGCACCATGACTCTGTCTTTATTGGTTTTAAAGAGATTCGTGTCACCATGGTGCAAAAGCAAAGAAATAAACGAAAAAAAGCACGTGCTGTTTTCATTTTCAACACGGCACGCATTTTCTTGAAGATTCTTTTTTATCCATAGGAGAGCCCAACGATTCTTCTGAGAGACGGTGAAGGAAGAGAAATATAGAAATAAGCGATCGTGAGGTGTAGTCACGAAGTACCCCTTAAGTTGTTGAGCAAAGAAATTAAAATACAACAAAATATATTTGCATATATAGGTGCCCGTACACCCTCGCTCAAGCACAGTTTTCACACCTCCGCGTGCTACACTGGGAAAGCCAGCAAAGACGAAGATGCCGCCCGCGAGAATCCGAGCTCGCGCTTTGCCCAGTGCCTGAAGCCCGGCGCGTGTGGGTTGAGCTCCGCCTTTGCGTCGAAGCCTGGTCGTAGTGAAGCGAAGCGTCGAGGTCTTCTCTTGTCTACAGCATGGATCCCGAGCTGCAGACCCAGGTCAGCGCGCCAGTAGTGCTGATGAATCGTGAAGGACTGTACGCCATTGTCGCCGTGCTAGGACTCTCGATCTTGGGTTGTGCTTGTGTACTCACGTACTCGTTCACGAACTACAGCAAGATGAAGCGCAACGCCGAGGAAGTGCGTAACTACATGGAGTCCCGAGCGAAGCTGGCACACGAGCGTAGCGTAGCTACACCGGCTGCCGGCAGCTCCAAGGCAGCCGACGCTCTGTCGGCCACTGGCAAAGTACCCGCGAAGGTTGAGATGGGAAAGCAACAAGGACCAACAGGCAACGAGAACGACACCTTGGTGAGCCAAAACGCCATATCTGCTGTGGCGACCGGGCTTGGTGCAACTGGTGCGGCCAGGGGCGACGCGCAGCGGCCGAGCGTTGATCAGGGTGGAGGCAACAGTGGCGCGACATTCACAGGGGCCGCAGCTCTCGGAAAGAAGGCGAGGCTGGTTTACTCTATAATGGCCGCAAATGTCAGCTGGAACGCCGCCGGACACGGTTCCGGCGAAGCTGCGTGAAAAAGACCGGGACTTTCGCTGATCGACGTGGGCCGCATGCCTCACTTTCTTCGCAGCCACTTCTGCCACGTCGATGCAGCTGAGCCACGGTTTTCCCGAGATGCCAGTGCATGTGTTCCAAAGGCACCCGTTCTTCTTCGTCTGACTTTTATAAAGATGGAGCCTTTTTTTTTTAATCTTTCCTTTGAGGCTTCCAGAGACCATCATTAGGGTTGACAGCGCTATGACTTTCTTTCTGACCACAAACAAGTATAGGATGAAGTGTTTGTGATGCCCCTGACATGAAGCTATCCGACGCAACGCTGTGGACAACCCGTAGAAGGTTGCACTCGTGAAGCGAGTGCTCGTAGTTCTCTTAGCCTCAGCATTAGGTGCTTTTATTTTTTTTTTAGCACTGGGTTTCTGCTTTCTCTCGTGCACTCGCCTTTGTATCAGCATACTCAGATCTTCTGTTGTAAATGGCAAAGAACAGCAGTGTGCAACATCAGTCTCTGTAACCACTTCCTTTTAAATACAAGTGTCAACTGCTGCCTTGGAAATTTGATGTGTCCATCATAGCGTCCTAAAAAGATGTGGCAGACATCTGACTAAAAACGGCAGTCACAAATGCATCACCCCACCACGGTGATCTAGTGTCTAAAGTACGCGGCTGCTGACCCGCAGGTCGTGGGATGGAATCCCTGGTTCGGCGGCTGCATTTTCGATGGAAGCGAAAATGCTTTAGGCCCGTGTGCTCAGATTTGGGTGCACGTCAAGGAAACCCAAGTGGTCGAAATTTCCGAAGCCCTTCAGTATGGCGTCTCTAATAATCATATGGTGGTTTTGGGACGTTAAACCCCACGTATTAATCAATCAACAAAATGCATCGACGGTGGCTTCTATTTAGGCATCTAATAAATCGCGGAATATACATGCCTGAACGAAAGATTTGTTTAGGAGAAGTTGTTGAGACTGCAGTGACAAAGCATTGCACACACATAAAGTGATCAGTGCGGTGACGTATACCTACTTCAAGATGCGTTCAGCTTATAGTGCGGACAAGCACTTTTGACAATCACTCTCGGAAACATAATCGACATACTGTTGAGCAGGAAACTGAAAGTTTGTTTTGCCCTAAATTGCGAGGCAGTGACGCGACTGTTGGGGCTATGGCTTACACAATACGTCTTGCACAGCTTAGTTCATCGTATTCATTGGAGTAAACATTCACAAATATAGGACGCGAGGGCCGAAAGGGCCCTGGGCCCTGGCGTCCTACAAAAAGACAAGGAGAAATTTTGCTGCCAAATGAAACATAATGAAGTCACAAATTAAAAACAAAGGTGTCTGAACTATTCTCAATACATCTGCGCAAGCATAGGTAGTAATTTTTTGTCGTCTTTTTCTTTGGAACTTTACAAAGTAGAAAACGAATTGGCGGAATGCAATAACGATGACACTCGCCACAACCAAATATTTGAATGACACCTTACTGGTTAACTATTAGATCAGTAGCTATCGTATTTTTTCATCTTGTTTCTACGGTGTTTAACTTGCTATTTATAAGGTTGATATTCCCTAACATTAACGTATCGCTCGCAGCAGTGGACAATTTTCATTTCCTAAATACAGGGCACAAGAGCTCAGTGGTTGTCAGACCTCCGAATGCATTGAGGCTAATCCAGATGTGCAGCTTTTGTAAAGGCTCCCGATTTCTCGTCATTTTAGTCGAGAATCCTGTCCACATCAATTAGATAATATGTAACGGGTCTTTAATAGCGAGATGGTACGTATTGAGTGTTAATTCGTTTGATGAAATATAATACTGGTGCGTGATGAAGTTAGAAGAAGACGTTGAAGTGTATTTCAATCAACTTGCCCTTGAAAACATAGGCGGAATTATTTCTGGCGCTGCAATGCAGGATCCGGCTCTTTTTTTCATAATGTTCGATCTTCCAAAGTGTTCAGTAAGTAGATGGTGGCCATTCATGTGCAAAGATGAGCTGTCTATCACGAGCACAACGACTTGATATTGGGTGGTTAAGGCGCTGTAACTATTACGTGGTTGCTGTATGTTGGTTTCACAATGATAACTTGCACTAACAAGGTTCAATAAACAGATATATTTAAATTCACCATATTTCACTTTACAACCGCTAAGCCCTGGTATCCCATATATAGGACATGGAGCCATTTTTCTTGTATACTGATGGGATGCTCAGAAAAAAAATATTTTAGTGTTCTTCCGGTTGCTGCAACTCCAAATCAACGAGACACAGTAATATATTCTTGTTGGAAAATTAAGGGCTGAAAGGGTTATCATGGCTTTTAAATGACGATCCACTTTCTTGGTTGGTTGATCCTCATTAAACTGGCGCAACCCACGGCAAGGGATTGGCCATGAGAAGAGAATTCCTTTGTTATATATTTGAAGATGATGAGGACGATGATGATATTTTCTCGATGGCGCTCACCTAAGAACCACGGGACAAGATTTCTAAAGACCCATCACGCTAAACAAAGCTGTCAATTCAGCCCTAAAACCAAACCTCGCAGCTGTTTCTTGTCGTTTTAGTTTTCGGTACTTCCAGGCGCAAGACAAATTAAATGACATGTTGTTGTAGCTGCTGTTACCTCACATATGGTTCATAACCACTAGGTGGGATTGGTGAGAAATCGGTGCTATGATATTTTGAATATTCCACTAGTGACAAAATAAGAAGAAATGCTATCTTATAAAGGAAAATCTTTAGTATTTATTCACCTGCACAACACGTTCAGAGCAAACAGCTAAATAATCGTAGTCAAGAAGTGTAAAATAATGAAGTGAAACTGTTACTGAAAGTGTTTTCCCTCTCTTTATTTTTGTTGTTAATTCAATACAACTTTCCACTTCCTGCTGTTTTTCCCTGTAATCGCCGTCTTCTTACTGCTGGCTAGACTGAATTTATTGCGCCTTGGTATTGGTACGGAAAGCATTTGATGTATTTTTTTTTTCATAGCGAATGTCACCATCATATGAGGCTTTCTGTGGCCACTGTAAGTACCGATTTTTCTTTCGTGTGCCTGCCTCCACAACTCAGTCGCATCTACTTTTACAAGTCAAGAAATGTTGAGCAATAATGAGCAATGATAAATTGTGTGGTAGTGAAAAGGTATGATTGTGTTTGCTGTTTCTTTTACTTTTTATGAAAAAATAAACAGGCTCTCCAGCAATTAGGTAACGTTCGACATCACACGTGCTTCGAAGCTTTCGTTCACCCCAAGAAGCCAATATGTTCGTTTTCTTTTTCTCCTTGTTGGAGCAGCTTCGAGCAAAGCAGCATGATTGAGCTCACGCGGCTCCTAAAAGATCAGCTCGGGGTAACAGAAGGGCAGCCAGTCGCGTCACGGCTCATCAAACTGAGCATGGCTGCAATCTTAGTAAAAAAACCGGCTGCCATCCCTGAACTAGTTACGTTCCGCAGCAGAACGATCCAATCTCTCGCCTAGCTCTCACTTTTTCTTTTGTTCCTAATTATATAAGAAACGCGTATACTGGGGCGAGTCAATAGAGGACGCAACGTTTCATCGCTGGCATTCTATCTGCGTGGAAGTCGTGAAAAGCAGTGTTTGTGCGGCGTACAACAGTGTCGAAGAAAAAGCGAGAAACTCGCAAGCGCGCACGCTTTCCCTGAATAAAACACTTTCTCATCCGTTCGGCTCCCTCGCGCGCGCAATAATAAAGACGCGACAAGAGATGGGACGCCCAAGAAAACGGCCTGCAGAATGTGGAATCAATAAGGATTCATCCTTTATATATACGAATCTCTTCGTTCTCTTCCCTCGTTTTTTGTCCCCCTCCCCCTCTTCCCGGCTTCCTGCTGCGCGCCGTCTTCTCAGGCCGCTCGCTCTTCGTGCGTGAGCAACCATTTCCCATTTCACGCGCCTTCTCCTCCTTCGCTGTAGTCTTCGTGCGTCACGCGGCGTTCGAGCCTTCTTCCGAAACCCGGCGTTCGAGCAGCCCGCTTTCCTTCGGCGTCTCGTCTCTTTCTCCCCCGTCGCTTCATTGATCACGACTCCCCCTCTCCCCCTTACCCCTACTTTGCCCGCGTTGCCGTCGCCGCGTGAGGGGCTCGAAATCTTTATAAACGACGTCACGGCATCGCGGGGTGGATGAGACAAAAAACAAAAACAAATACGTAACAGTAAGAAACACGAGAGACAGACAGACCAAGATAAATAGACGTTGGTCGTCTTGCAGCCGCGTAGCCCTTCGCCTAGCGCCCTTAAACCCTTCGTGTTCGCCACCCGGAGAACCCTAGTGTCCCCCTTTCTGCCCATAGTGGGCGGCCCGAGCTCTTTGCGCGCCGAAGAACGCCCGTGGCATCATGGCCGGCGTATTTCTCTCTCTATTCCTACTTTCTTTCTTCCTTCTTAATTTCAAAGTTTCCGGGCTTTAGTGCTTTAAAGTTGCGTGCTACTTCTCCACTCCGCGCAGTGTTTCTATGTTCTTTTTAGCGCGGTTAATAAGGGCACCGTGACACCCTCTTGGGGTAGCGAGTAATTTTTCTCGGCCGAACAATGCCTGCGCTGGCTAAACCAGGCGTGCGCTGCTCCCAAGGGGGCGTGTGGTCTGCCGGCATTTTTTTTAAAATGGAAGAAATAAACTGTTGCGGCAGCTTATCGCGTGTACGCTGGGCTACGCATTGGTTGCCGCAGCATACGGATTAGCTGCGCGAAGTTTCGAAAGTGGTTGGCGGGTGAGCGAGGTGAGCGGGAAAAAAGAAATAGAGGAGCGTAACTCTATATAGACGAGGAGTTTGTGGGAAACCACAGATGAGTTCGATTGTCGGTTGGGAGCGTTGAAAAAAATATGCTCACATGGGGAGTGTTCAAAGACGAGAACAAGCCGTTCTAAACTTGTGTTCTCCGCCGTTGCGCGTGTAGTGCATCTCCAACTGTGCAGGCAGTGCTCTACATTTTTCGTAAAGTTTAAACAACAGAAAAAAGCTTCTTCGCGGATTTTTTCATGCGCGGTGAAAGCGGACTAAACCCGCAGGTCACGGGATTGAATCTCGGCTGCGGCAGCTGCATTTTCGATAGAGGTGAAAATGCTGTAGACCCGTGTGGTCAGATTAGGATGCACGTTAAAGGACACGAGGTGCTCGAAGTCTCCGGAGCCCTCAGGCGTCTCTCATAATCATATAGTGGTTTTGGGACGTTAAACTGCACAAATCACATATCATCATCCAAAGCGGTCTAGCAAGCACTCTTTTTTTTTATTTCTTTTTGCAGTCTCGGCAGGTCAAGTATGTCCTAAATTTTAGCCTATCCCCAAGAAATGGTGGTGGGTCGCCATGAAAGCGATGGTAAAAAAATTGTCAAGCGTTATCGAATCAGCATACTTGTTTGATGCGTTGGATTGTAAATTTCTATAATCGCCACACGAGCATAGTGAACCACTCTTGTTCTGTTTATGTCACTGCGATGACATCTCGTACTGTTAATCAATCTCATTTAATGTTTATTGAAAGAGCGGCAACGCAGAGCCCGCGTACGTCTATTCTACAGCGTTTTAACGAAGAAAACTTGCTATGCCGACACAAATGCGCTTGTTACGCCTTGTGCATAGGTGTTCACTTCCACCCGGAGTCGCCTTGGCGTGTACCACGAGTAACAAGAAGTGATAATCACCATTTCATGTGTATACAACGTAGGCTTAGACGACGCTTGAGCTTCGTCTTCAAGAGCAGAACGCGATTAGCGAAATCAGGCCTCTGCGCATTGCCTTCTCCTTTGCAATCTCGCGTTGGTTCTCGGGGCATGCCTCAGTCATGTGAGGAAACGAACGAGTACGCGCGTAACATTCACCGTTTCAATGTACCCTTGAATGCTCAGTAGACTTAACAACTGTTCACAACAACAACACCTAACAACTCCTTGAAAGTACAGTTAAGTGTCGTTCATGGCCCACTACGCCATAAGTATTTATTTTGCGAGTCAGTTAAAAAGCCCACTACGTGCGAGCGCGAACCTACGAAGCTGCTCAATTTGTTGATACTTTTACTGCTGATGATGATTTAATATGTCTGAGCACTACGTATTGGGTGAGCTTTTAACACACCCCTTCCTGTCACAATTCACATGTTTTGACGCCTGGCGTGATTCTTCAACGCACTGTTACATGCGTAAGACACACTCTCTCCACTAGATGGCATTCATATAGTGTGTTTTTATTGTTCTTTTAAGCAGTTTCAACAAGTGTCGTGGCTCTGTGGTGGAACCCACAGACCATGCTATATTTTGCTGTGTTGTGGTTTTATTTATTGTGTTATTTATTTATTTCTGTGTGTTATTTGTTTGTGTTATATATTTATTTCTGAAAACATATGCGACAGATTGAGTGGCCTGCGTGCCAAACTGTATTTAGGAGCAGAGGCCACATGTCAGGCTATATAGCCTTTAGCCTCTGCTCCCGATCCTGTAAGAATTTCAGGACAAAATAAAACTTCAATTCAATTCAATTTAAACCTCTCCTTCCCACACTTGACGGCCTGGCTTGAATACTCACTCGAACAGAATATTTTTGTGGTTTACTTTTATTTGCATTTTTTTATTTTTCCATCAAAGATGAGATAATTTTTTTTCTCAACCAACAACGCCAACACTAACAGCGACAGTGAATTGTTTTTTGAAACAAGCTGTGAAGCGCAATCGCACTAAAATGGAAAGAGTGGGCCTCCATCGAGTATCGATCCGGATACTTTAAATTCAAAAAAAAAATTGGCGTGATTCAGGGGCATCACCGACACATATATCGATGAAACTCGAGCGCTAAAAGCGGCAGTGATTCATGCGTGTCGAAGCGATTCGACATAGAGTTAGCAAAGGGGATAAGAAGGGGGGACGTTGCTTGCTCATGATGTCCGGCAAGTGGCTATTAAAATATGCATAATTCAGAATGAAGCAGATGTCTAATGGACAGCGTATGTATACATTCTTAGGATAAACTGAACGAAGCAAATGATATCTGAAGCGAGAGATTCGTAATGATTCCGTTTGCATGGAGTTCTGTGTGCACCGAAATCTTGCTGCAGCTGCTATATGCGTTATTGTACCACCATCAATATCAATCACAGCGGACGCATGCAGTATAATCAATTTGAGGCACCGAATGTACGAAAATAACCCTTAGACTAGAACAGCGGTTCGCCATACCTGTGCACCTGACCTGGGCCAGCCACAGGGGTTCTATTTCAATTATTGAACAAAGTATTTCAGTTCTCCCCTTTTGGACACTTTGGCCAACTTTCTGACACCATTTGAATAATGAGACAGCAAACGTCTTCTCCTGCTGGGAATGATGTCTTGGTGATTGCCTTGAAGCTACGTCATGACATGTGGCTTGAACTATACCGAAAACCATGAAAGTTTGTTGTGCCTTGCTTTTGCATCGCGTATTACTAATGCACTTCTACGAATTCTATGTAATGACTAGTTCGATTTCCCGAAAACCAGAACTAAATTCCCCAAAACTAACAATTCCCAATGAAAGAATTATCTCTCAATTGCGTCCCTCTGCAAGTAATATTTTTCGCCATAAGCGGCGCTTTGTTCGATTCCTTAGAGCATCATTTTCTTGATCACATAAACAACAACAGCGAGAACAGCAGCATCACCACCACCACCAACCACAACAACTCAGCGTTACTTATAAAGGCTGTTTTTTTTTGTCAGTTAAACTGAACATCTGCTTTGTGTATACTCCATGATAACCTTCAGCTCTCTTCTTGCACTTTGCCGAAAAATACCTAAATCACTTGTTGCAGTTTATAACCAGCATTTATGAACAGGACACTGTCATATGCAGGTTAGATGTTAATCACTCAGTTATTGGTTTATCACACCAAATACGTTGAATAGTGGAGCCGTTTATACCGATCGTCAAACGCTTGGGTGTCAGCAGAAAACCGCAGGAGCGTATTCGCCACAGGAATCGGGCGTACACCTCCCCTACCGTACACACGTGCGAGAGCAGAGGGAAAATAAATGATAGAGAAGGAAAAACATGGAGTAAATCAGTCCAGGATAATCCTACACGTGGGAAAGAGATGAGGGAGATTGAAAGAAGGAGAGTAAATGGCCAGAAAGTGAGCTTAAACGAAAACCCCGTTCGGTGTAGCGGAGCATGTGAAACACGTGAGAGTGAGAAAAAGAGAGAAAAAAAAACATAGTGAGAAAAAAAAAGCGATCGAAAGAAAGAGAAAGTGCAAATAGATATACACGAAGGGATTAAAGCCAGTAAAACATAAACCGAAAGAAACAAACAGGGAGCAACGTCGAAAGAGAAATAAATATTATCGTTAATAACTAAGGGTGTTTACCGCTCCAAAACTACGATATGATAATAAGGGACGCCGCAGTGAACGGCTCTGGAAATTTCATTCACTTGGCGCTCTTTATCACCGCGCAACAAAGTATAAGCACATGAGCCTCAAGAAATTTGGTCTATACCTAAAATGCATCCGCCACAGCAGAGATTGGATTCCGTGACCTGAGAAGCAGTAGTCGAGCACCATAACCAGCAGACCACAATGGCGGGGAGAGATAGAACGAAACAGACTCCAAATACACATAAAAAAGAACAGAGTGGAGGAGAGAAATAGATAGAAAGAAGCTGCGAGAGAAAGAAAGGGAACAAATATACTAATTAAAGATAGAGTGAGAAAAAGAAAGAAATAGAGAGCGAAAGAGAGCAACATGTAAAAAAAATAAGCACAAGACAGGGAGAGAATGATAAGAAAAAGAAAACCTAATTTGTCCCTGAATCATAGCAATCAGTAAAACACGCAAGTAAAACGTGTCCTTACAGAATGAGTGAACTGTTGAGTGTACATTGACATAACTTAGCTCGCGTCGTGTCCAATGGTATTTGACGGCTGTAATACCGCTTAACATAGATGCATCACGTTGTCGCTTAGACACACATCTTATTCCCGATGACTAACGCCCAAATATGATTAAGCGAACCCTTGTGGTCATTGATGCTTGTGTTAGCAGTAGTAAATAACGCTGATAGCAGAACCAGAGCAGGCGATGCTCTGGTTCCAAAAGAGCGTGAATGATTGGACGCTGAACCTAAGGTCACCTACTCGCGGCCTGTGAGAGTTACTGAACACCACTGCCCGACCAGAGGGAAGCGCAAAGCGCGTCCTGTCTTCGCTTTGGCCGGCCGCGATTATTTGAGGGGCGAGTGTATGAGGAGAACGCGGAGTTGACGCCAGGCGAGTCCGGCGGCGTCGCATGGATGCGATGAACGACGCCGACGGTTGTGGTAAGGTCGCCGGTTTAGGCGTTGACAAAAATTACAAATCTCCCATGGGAAACACGCAGAATGGAACAACGCTTAGAAATGGCGCGCTGAAGAAACTGATTGCGGATGTCGCGGTCATGATGCGTTACTGCACTTTATCAAGAGTGCTATGAGATAATATCAAAGGCGCTTCTTCAAAGCGTTCGTAGCATGAGACCGTAGTACAGTGTATGTCTGACCTCTGTTGTCGCGAACCCAGAGGTCACGTGTTCGAATCCTGTTGACGGAATTTTTTTTATTTGTGTTTTGATCGTGCGTATTTTTTCGACATCATTTCCGTGACCGAAATACGCCCCTAAACTCTTATGTACCCTACCAACACCTCCTTGTTAAACACTTCATGTGTTTAACACGATGTTTTAAAACTCTTTCGCGTTAA
This sequence comes from Rhipicephalus microplus, assembly GCF_013339725.1. Taxonomy (NCBI): domain Eukaryota; kingdom Metazoa; phylum Arthropoda; class Arachnida; order Ixodida; family Ixodidae; genus Rhipicephalus; species Rhipicephalus microplus. The sequence goes on along the minus strand of NC_051166.1, from coordinate 112,728,322 downwards.
AAAAATAAATAGAAACATGGATTTCCAGTCACCTGCGCTCTTCAGACTTATCATAACTAGTGTGAAGCTGCCATAACATGTAAATATAATAACATTAGGATGCTTTTACACCGCATGCTGTGCATATTTTTATGCGCCAAGATACGATCTCCTCGGCTAAGTTTCCTCATGGTCGTTATTTCACCGTTTTTTTTCGCAGATAATTAAGGTGCTTACAAAGACTCTAAATATTTGCTATACGGAATTCACCTGTGATTCATCTGTGTTGGTTTAGCTGGGCCTATCCGGGCTAAAAGCACCCACTCTATATGCTCCACATTCAGTTAGGTGATCTCCTCTATAGTGCTGAAAGTTCGCAAGTGTGAGTAAATAGAAAGGGCACCCTATGGTCAGAAAACAGCATCGGCCAAGACGCCGATGCTTTGTACTTAAGCTATAGCTAGCTTGTCACCGACGTCTCTGCCCGTTAGGACTCCTGAACGCTTTCTAAAGGGGGCGTTGAACTTCTAAATGGGCTTTTCTCATTGTTAAAATTAAACGCCAGAACTTGCGCTTGTTCGATAGCAATGCAACACCTCCAGTACCCGTAAACAGACAGACAACCTGGTAAAGCATGACACAAAGCACGACCGACAAAGTCAAGACACGAGAGGGGAAAACCGCACTGTTCTCAACTCCCACACAATGGTACTTTCCTCAACCCCTGGGCTTTTTCCCGAATTATTTTACCACTCCGGCTTAGTTCATTCCCTTGATGTGGTTCGAATTACTCTATATGAAGTGTCACATACTCTGATGCTAAAAATTTATCAAACTCTTTAAGTGCCGCGGTACTCACCAAGTAAATGGTGTTTGTCATTGTGTGCTTACGACGGCCCGGCGAGCCTGTGGAAGCAGGCCTGAGATTTAACAATCGCCTGTTTGAGACGTCTGCATATCCATCGTGGTCGCTTTCATTTGCTTGGGTGGAGTTCTCATTTGAAAACACTGCGGATAATTCATGGCGTGCACTTTTTTGAATGTTTCGCCGCTTAATCATGTCAGCACCGTGATGCAGATTTTCAAAGTTCCACTTCTCGCAAAGAGAGAGTGAGAGAGAACTATTAGGTGAAGTGCAGGGAGGGTTTCACGTGCACCTTGGGAGCGCAGAAGTCCCCCCAAAATAAACAAAACATACAAAAAGCTATTTCTTACCTGCATGTCAGTCTTACACCCAAGCCAGTTCTTCAAGGAGCCATAGACCTCCCCCTGGGCTTGCTGAAAAACACACACACACACAGACATTCTGCAAACATTAAATAATAGTGTGAACAATTCAACCAATTTTTGTAATCATGTGTGGCATGTCAAATTTAGACGAGGCATGCTAAGTTGCCTCTTTCTCAAGTTCCCTCTTTTTCATGCAGAGTCAACGTCCTCCGCCCATCTGGGGGGCCGGGTGCCTGCGTAATTTACCCACGCAGCAGATTGCTGCTGTTGGCTGGTATCTGGCACAAATCAGGAGCTGAGTTCCGATCAGATGCGCTTCTTGCCACGCGTTGCCGCCAAGTGCCGGTGCCCTGCTGAATATACTACTCTGCTAACATTAGACAGTCTTTACTTTTTCTTTGTAATTTTCTTCACGTGCACGTAAATGAAGTGTTTACGCTCGCCTACAAATTAAACGCCAATGAAGGGAAGCGAGCGAAGATAAATGCTAAAGAGCCAACGGACCCATTAAGAGGACACTCTTCCCTTACGCGCGGCGGCGCGGCTCCTTCCGCGGCGGCATTCTTGGGTAGCCCCACACACGTAAACAACTGGCCAACACGAGATGAGAACCAGGTGTGGACTTACACCGACTTTTGAATGTGCGCAGTCTGGTTTTGTGCTCAGTGCTCACAGTTTTTTCACTCTCGCAAACCTCTTTCAAGGTGAGAGGGACGCGGCAGCAACCAAGTTTGGACGTCTACCTTAGTCTAACGCATCCTCTCACGAAGGAGGTCCCCTCCCGAAACTGTTAGGAAATAAATATATTTAGCGTTGTTGACAACGCTCCCCTTGTGGTATATATATATATATATATATATATATATATATATATATATATATATATATATATATATATATATATATATATATATATATATATATATATATATATGTGCGCTTTATTCAAGCAACAGCAAGATGGCACCGATGACGAAGAGGCATGACACGAAGACTGATGATGGGTATTTACAGATGAGGAAGATGAAGTCCAATGAATTCTTACACTAATATTCACCGTTGACGGAAGCGGCCAGCCTGGCCGGAAATTACGCTGTGGAACGCATACGATAGGGCTTGAGACGCGAAACGTGCACAATCTCTGCCCTGCGCCAGCGTCGGTAAGTGGGGGCATGAACAGGTGTAACACGGTAGTTCACCGGTGAAGTCTGTTGCACAACTTTGTAGGCGCCAAAATAGCGCGAACCAAGCTTCTCGCATAAGCCAGGCGTTCGCGCAGGAGTCCACACAAGTATATCATCACCAGGTCGGTAGAGAACGCCGCGGTGAGTGGCGTCGTAACGATGTTTGCAATCGTGTTGGCTAGCTTCGGTGTTTACACGGGAAAGACGACGGCATCGGGCAACACGGGACAGAAAATGGTCGCAAATGAATGATGAAGAATTGACGTGGCCAGAAAAGAACGAAACGTCGAGTGGTGATGTCGGTTGGCGTCCGTATACTAGGAAAAATGGAGAATAGCCTGTTGTACATTGAACTGACGTATTATATGCATACGTGACAAAGGGAAGAATGGCATCCCAGTTGCGATGGTCAGGTCGGATATACATGGACAGCATGTCGCACAGCGTGTGATGAAAGCTCTCTGTTAAGCTATTGGTTTGCGATGTGGGTGATGGCTAGACATTGTCTTATGAACTGTTTTGGTACTTGAAGATCTTAACTGAGTGTGCTTGCAAGAAATGCCTTGGCTTGGTCGCTCAAAAGAACGCAAGGGGCCCCTTGACTTAAGTAAATGGCATTCAAGAAGAAAGTTTCTACTTCGGAAGCAGTTCCTGAAGTGATCGAGGCCGTCTCCGCGTTACCGGGTCAAGTGAGCAACCGCGGTGACGATCCATCTCTCGCCGTCTGGAGTAGTTCGAAGGGGCCTGAAGAGGTCAATTCCGAAGACAGAGAACGGCCCCGCCGGGCAAGGAAGTGGCTGAAGGGTCCCGACTGGAGCAATAGTGGGCTGCTTGCGGTGTTGGGAAAGTGCGAACGAAGCAATATACTTAGCTACCGTCGTGGAAAGACCTGGCCAGAAGAATCGACTGCGGATGCGCTCGTAGGTTTTGTGGTAACCAAAGTGGCCTGACGTTGTGTCGTCGTGTGAAGCACGCAGAACTTCAGCGAGAATTGCGCGTGTTACAACGGGAACCCATCGATGGCCTCCCGGTTCGAAAATGTATCGATAGAGCACATCGTCCTCCATCTTGAATAGTCGGAGTTGTTTCCGGAGCCTTTGGGGAAGATGCTTTGAGGAAGAAGCATTTGGGGGAGATGAAGCACCGGTAAGCCGACCGATGAGGTCATTGCAATAATAGTCGGCTCGCTGGTGAGTGGTAAGTACTTAAGGACGGGTGGATAAGGTAGGGAAGAAATGGATGATATCGATGAGGCGTCCTCCTATGAGTGAATTTGAGAAGGGGATGTGACGTGCGCCGAAGACTGCGGCAAAGGGCATCGTGACAATGCGTCAGCATCTTGGTGTTCTTGTCCAGTCTAGTAGATGCCGTCAAAGTCATATGATTGTAGCCGGAGCATCCAGTGGCCAAGTCGGCCCGACAAGTTTTTGATTGTCGACAACCAGCATAGAGCATGGTGGTGTACTGTCACAGCAGTGAAATGTCGACCATGTAGATACGGGCGAAATTGTTGGATGGACCAGGCAACAGCAAGCACCCTTGTTCGGTTATCGAGAACCTCTTTTCTGCAGAGGTCAGAGTGCGGCTTGCAAACGCGACAACTTTTTCGCGAAAGGCATGGTCGCGCTGAAAGAGTACGGCGCCGATACCTAGTCTGCTACCGTCAATGTGTAAAAACGTATGTGCCTTGTCATCGAAATAACAAAGCACCGGTGGGGATGTCAGTGCGTGCTTGAGTTCTTGATATGAGGCTTCACACTGATCATTCCAATCCAAGGAACCAGTACTAGCAAGGAGCTTGTGGAGAGAAGCGGCAATGGCGGCAAAGTTGCGAATGAAGCGGCGAAAGTGCGATGAGAGTTCAAGGAAGCTGCGTAGTTCTTTATAACGATAGGGGCGCGAAAAATTAGGTACTGCGGAAATTTCGTCGGCATTTGGCTGGATGCCGTCTTTACTAACGGGATGTCCGAGAACTTTTATAGCTGTGTTACCGAAATGGCACTTCTTTGTGCTTAGTTGAAGTCCAGCATTAGAGAGGCATGTGAGCACTTCATCTAGTCGTTGTAGATGGTAAGCAAAAGTGGAAGAAAACACGACAATATCATCAAGGTAGCATAAACAACTTTTTCTCTTGAGGCCGCGAAGAACAGTGTCGACCATCCTTTCAAATTTGGTGGGGGCATTACAAAGGCCGAATGGCATTACGTTACACTCGTAAACACCATCTGACGTAGAAAAGGTGGTCTTTTCTTTGTCTGCTTCGTCCATTAGAATTCGCCAATACCCGAACCGAAGGTCAAGGGTGGAGAAGTATTGGGTGCCTTGCAAGGAGTCAAATGCATAATCTATACGGGGCATCGGATATACATACTTTCGGGTAATCTTGTTGCGCGTGAAGTAATGAACACAAAATCGTACCAATCAATCTTTCTTTTGTACCAACACAACGAGTGAAGACCAAGAGCTGGTACAAGGTCGTATGATGTTTCTTTTTAGCATATCGGTCATGTTCTCCTCGATGATTTTGCGTTCGGCCAAGGACACTCGGTAGGGATGACGGCATACAGCAGTCTGACATTCAGTGTCGATGCGATGATGTGCAACTGTGGTCTGTCCTAGTGTCGAGGCATCGGCGTCGAAGGAGGCCTGGCGTTTTGTTAGCAAATTTAGCAATGCCTCACGTTGAGAAGCAGGAAGGTCAGAATTTATCCCGGGAGCAAAGGAGGAGGAAGTAACAGGCTGGCCCTGTTGTGGATGAGCTGGCAAGGTGTCGAGAGAGACCAAAGATACCGGTTGGGTATCCACATAACACGACACTGCAGAACCTTGGGGTTGGAACACAGGCTCCGGGGTAGGGTTCAGGCCAAGGATTATCGCAGCACTGTCTTTGAACCGCACCAGGCTGGAGGGGAGTACGACGCCGCGAGCCAGACAGTGGCTCGAAGGGTGATAAGGGCGTCACCATTGGCATTATTCGGAGAAGTGAGGGTGATGAGTTGCTCCTGACCCGGGAGCAGTATGTAATCGGAAGCTGTGACAAAACGCAATGGTTTCTCGTCGACGCGCTCGCTGCAGAGATCGGTGTCGGTCGTCTGGACTACACGTTGACGGCAAGAAATTAATGGACATGCTGACGAGAGAAAGTCCCAACCTAAAATTAGTTCATGAGCACACGAAATGAAGACAGTGAAAGTGATGTGATGATGAATACCATCAATGAAGACACGCACTGTACATTGGGCCCATAATATAATTATTGCTCCATTGGTCACAATCAAAGATGGTCCAAGGTAGGGCGTCTTCACTTTCCGCAATTGAGAACACAATTTGGCGTGCATAACTGAAATAGTTGCTCCCGTGTCCAACAGAGCCAACACCCGCACACCGTGCACTGTGACCAGTAATATGTTTGACATTTGTTCAGGAGGACTTGGGTCATTTCGCCGCGATGCAATTTTCCCTCCGAAAACTGCACTGTTTAGTTTTCCGATCGCTGGGCAGAGATTTGAGAGACAGATCGAAGTGATGAAGCAGAGCGTCGGAGTGGCGAAGGGGAGCAGAGCCACGTGTATAGTTGGTCGGGTTGAAAATGTGAACAGGAGACGGAAATCGGTGGTTGGAAGGACTGTCGGCATAAGGGTAGTAACCTCGAAGCACATGTGTCATCACGTTCAAAAGCGGCATAACCACGACATTCATTTTGCTGCCGACGTCGGCAGAACCGGTGCGAGATGGTCGTGATCAGGCACATGTGTTGGAACTTAAGACAGCGAGGGTTGCATTGAAGTGATGTGTGCGTACGAATCGGGGTCGGGCAAGGTGCAGCATGGTGGGTGCTTTAAAAGGCTGACATTTCTTCCCTAATAATGCCACACAGATCACTAGAGACGGGTTGAGCGGGAACGTTGTTAGAAGGAGGTACACTGTAGACTTGCAATTCTTCACGAATTATGACTTGAATGATAGATCGGAGCTCCATACTGTTTCCCCAGGGTTTTTTTAGAGAAGTCTGGTCGCACGCGGATTTACTGCAAGACATCAAGCCGCTAGTATTTAGAGATGACGTCGGAAACAGTCGAAGGGTTGTGCGTGGCGAGGGTGTTGAAAGCGGAAGGTCCGATACCCTTCAGAAGGTGTCAGACACGATCAGCTTCTGGCATGGTGTTGTCGATACGGCGGCAAGTGCAAGCAATCCTCAATTTAAGAAGTGTAGGGCTCACCGCAATGTTGAACGCGTTCTGCCAGTTTCGTCCGAGTAACTTTTGAACGGACTGTTGGTGTGTCGAAAATACGTCGTAGCTGGTCTTTTGGAGGAAGACGAATTGCGGAAGTCGCTCTCATGATTTCGAAACTATGGCTTGCCAACCTGAGAGACGTAAAACAGGGCGCGTGCTAATTTCGATGTCTCGTTCTAGTTGTTGTAGACACCAACGCGTTCATAGTTATCGAGCCAGTCTTCGACATCTTCGCCAGACAGACCGGCGAAGATTGGAGGCTCCTGAGGGGGTTGTAGACCGGGTTGAGGTTGGCGGCGGGTGGTTGCGCTGGCGGGTGGTTCGGTTGGGCTTGCTCTTGCGACTTGTTGCTCTGCTGGCGTAAACGGCGTCCCAATTGGAGCTCCAGGAGCTGGCTTTGGATGGAGAGAGGTGCACCTTCCACCACTTGAAGTACCACGGTTCAGCTGACCCTTTATTCAAGAAACTGCAAAATGGCGCTGATGACAAAGAGGCACGATGCAAAAAAATGATGATCGTTATTTACAGATGAGGAAGATGAAGCCCAAGGGCTTCTTATTATATATATATATATATATATATATATATATATATATATATATATATATATATATATATATATATATATATATATATATATATATATATATATATATATATATATATATATATATATAAGGGAAAAAGTGTACACCTTAAGGGCTCGTTTTTTCCGTATTTTGACACAATATTAATGAGATCTAACAGACAGTAATGCCAAGGAATGTACAGGGGAAGTTCCCCTGTACATTCCTTGACATTACTGTCTGTTAGATCTCACAAATATATATATATATATATATATATATATATATATATATATATATATATTTATGCGCGTGTGTGGGTGAGAGAGAGAAAAAGGTCTCTTATTTGAGCAGGCTTTGACTGAGGCTTGCGCTGAGGTTTGACTGATTGATTGACATGTGTGGTTTAACGTCCCAAACAACCATATGATTATGAGAGACGCCGTAGTTGAGGGCTCTGGAAATTTCGACCACCCGGTGTTCCTAATTGTGCAGCCAAATCTTACCACACGGGCCTACAGCATATAACACTGATGTTATACATATTTACATAATTGTGCACACTAACGTGCAGCCCTGGACATTAAGCATTCTGGTAAACAAACGAACATAAGAGTATAAAGCGTATTGCTCTTGCACAACAATTTTGTGAAACGTGCATGCGTGTAAGAAAACATAATCCGTCTCTCCCATATGTGATGTCAGATATTAGTGGCAATGCTTTGTTGGGCAGAAAATCACGCAGAGTTAGGGCAAATTGGGTGCAGAGGCGCAACAAAATTTCAAATGGAGGCAGCTTTAAGGATTGTCTTGCACACACCTCTTCTTGATCAAGCTGTTCATTTTTCGTAGAAGCCGAGAAAGAAATGAAGGGAAAAAAAACTAAAGTAAGAGAATTGAACCTTAGCGATCAAACTGAGAATAAATTTTTAAAAAGTGAAGGATTCACATCGAACCCCTAAAAGCCTTTGTTCTTTGCTGAAATCGATTTCATTACAGTTTTTTTAGTACCTCTTGATCGCCTTTCTCTTCGGCTTTATTGACCAGCTTATAGCGATTAATTTTGTATAGCCTGAAATTTATTCCTCCGCTTTTCGTGTTCAGCTTTCCTAAGCCACGTGATACAGCTCGCCTTTCCTGCCCACTAAACTGCGATAAATCTGTTTTTAAGCCTAGCCGCAGTGAATGGCTTCACTGGTCAGCTGCTGTGCGCCCTCCATAGTTCAACAATTGCATCAGCACTGAACAAAGAACTAACGAGCACTTCTTGAGCAAAACTAAAGGAAGTTTGTTTTATGGCCGAAAGAAATCTAAGGAAAAAAAGTGGGTAAATACTGCTTCCTAATGTCGCCGACGTTTCATTTTGTAATCTTGTTAAGCTTTAAATAGTTATTTCGCGCTTGAAAGAGCAACCTTATATTAAGTTATTCCACGCTGTAGAAGCAAGTCCATAAGCTGCATATAATTTTTCTGAGTTGATTCCATGCCCAGAAAACACAAACCTTTTTCGTCTCTGTGCATATATATATGAGAGCAAAAAACAGTTTCTTTTCTCTTGGTGATTTATGCTCATAGAATAAGCAATAGCGTTCCAACTCGGTGGTAAAATGATTACAGTGCTCGGCTACTGAGCCCTTATTTGAAAGCCGCCTGTTTGATCCTGGCCGCAGCAGTCATATTTCGATGGAGGCAAATTAGCAGAGGTGCATGTACCATTCGATGGCAGTGTGCGGTAAAGAACATCAGCCTCAGTTAGTACAAATTTCCGGTCCCCTCCCCTACGGCGTGCTTCATAATGATGCCGTGATTTTGGCACGTAAAATCACAAGTATTATCATGAGAATTAAGGAAAAAACTCACAATAATGTACACCGTTCAAAGCTTTATAAACATAGTTGGGCCAGTTCAACGATCAACGGACCGACGCCGTCGTGGCTTCGAGACTGTCTATGTCAAACACTGCACCTCTACCACTTGATACGTTTAGCTGTAAGCCCTTGACACGTTTATTAGAGAATTGGCAGCGCAAAAGCAACCAGTTGTGAAGCGAAACAAGCGCGAGCACAAACAACAGGCCTCATTCTTTTCTTTCACTGGTGATGCGGCCTGTGCCATATTCCTACTAGAACATGTTCATACGATCATAAATTCAAGAGGTTTTGAAACTCTATAGGTATTACGTATTTACAAAATGACGGGCTGACCAGTGCATGCCGGCTGCCGGCATGCACTGGCTAACGCTCACCGCAGGAAAGGTTTCGTTGTCACACGGATAACTCGACAGAGATTCAGGCAGGGCGAAATTCGTCCTATCAAACAATACAATATTGCCAATACCAGACAAAAAATGCAGTTTATTCAAAGAAAAACGTTAATGCAACTTTAATCCCGACACGCGAGGTTTTATATTATCCGAAGCATTTGAGCGCACAAGATGCACACGTTAAGCAAACCACATGAAATGGATAGACGTTATGTACTGTCGCAACGCGGTTTGTCGTCACCGAGAATAATAGTGGCGTAGCGTTATGTTCTGAACGTTTGTCATGCATGATGGTATACAATAGTTTCTCATTAATATTATTGCGAATATAAAGCTTCCGTGTACATGTGATTGAAAATTGGGCCAAGTGTCAAATATATATATATATATATATATATATATATATATATATATATATATATATATATATATATATATATATTGTAACGAGGGCAGTGGGCATGGAGCTCGAAGACAGGAAAAGAAGAAGAATTGCTGTGATCGCAGGCTTGCGTTCAGTTAGCCCTTGCGCTAAATAAAGCTTTCCTTCGCCGAGTCAACCCCTGCTTGTTCAACAACCCGTTTCAAGTGGTGGAAGTGCTGGGTACATCTGGTCCTCACCCTGGAACTTCGCAGCCGCACACTCCAACGACCTCCTACAATGACTGATCCGGGGCCATCTCATGCTGCTACTCCAGATCTCGCACCTGTGCCTGTCTTCTGCGCTGGCGCTCTCCGGCAGCGCGACCCCCCCATATTTGGTGGCACAGAGGACCAAGATGTCGACAACTGGATTGCCGAGTATGAACTGGTGAGCACAGTCAATAAGTGGAACGCAGCCGATAAGCTCACAAATGTGAGTTTTTACCTGACCGACGTGGTGAAACTTTGGTACAGAAATCATCAAAGTGATTTCAGTACCTGATCGGAATTGGCGAAAACCCTCGCGGAAGTCTTTGGCCGTCCTGCTATCCGCCGCCTTCGTGCTGAACAGCGCTTGCGGGGCAGAGTACAGAGAGCAGATGAAACTTTCACGAGCTACATCGAAGATGTGCTATTTCTCTGCAAGCTCGTCGATTCGACTCTGAACGAGGCAGGCAATATCAAGAACATCATGAAAGGAATCAACGACGGTGCATTCCAAATGCTGGCTGCGAAGAGTCCCCAGATGGTCGCCGAGGTGATTCAGCTCTGCCAAAGCTATGATGAGCTGCGTAGGCAGCGCGCTTCTACACGTTGCGCTGCTCAAGACACCGCGGACATCTCATCCCTCGACTATCGCCATGACACCGCTGACCACTCTGCGTTGATGCCAGTCATAAAGCATGCAATTCATACGCGAGGAGGTCGCCCGGAAGCTATCTATAATCACAAGAACTACCGAGCCGATGGCACCCTTGTCGCCTTCGCTTCGCCAGGTCATTCAATCGCAAGTTGCCGAAGCATTGCCGCCAGCTCAGGCTCCCCCAACTGTTACCGCACCACTACCGTATGCAGTCGCAGTTGCTCGGCCACGTGCGCCAGCGTCTCCGGCCATCTACGAAGCTACTCGAAACGTTTATTCGTCGACGCCACCTTCCCGCTCGCTGACCATCCCGTCTCCGGCTGTATATGAAACAGGTCAGAACGTTTATATGACGCCGCCGCCTGCACGACCATTTACGGTACCTTATTCAGTGAACAGTGCACCTATCGTCAGCCAATGGCGCACTCCAGATAATCGGCCGATATGTTTTTCATGTGGCATCCCAGGCCACGTAGCTCGTCACTGTCATCGTCGCAGCTTCCCTTCTCACGATATTGTTGCAGGGGCCTCACATTACATGCCCACCATGCCCACTCAGCCGCGATATCCCGTTCCTGCCAATCCACCTCTAGACGTACGTCCCGGTCGCCGACCATCCGGCGCAAGCCGTTCACCTTCTCCTCGTCGTCGATCTATTTCTCCGATGTTACGTCGCAACAGCCCGCCGCGAGGGGAAAACTGACGGGCGCAGTTCCGGAGGCAAGAACTGCGTTGGCAGCGAAAATTTTAAGACCTAACTGCTGTCCCCCGAACGAAATCGAACTCTATATTGATGGTATTAAGGTGCACGGACTTGTTGACACTGGAGCTGCCGTATCTGTAATTAGCGAGAAACTGTGCCGAAACTTGAAAAAAGTAACCACACAACTTACCGACCTATCTTTGCAGACAGCTACGTCCCATCATATTCAGCCTTCAGCTTTGTGCACTGCACGAGTCGTCATTCAAGGTGCGATGTACGTCGTCACATTTGTAGTTTTATTCCGTTCTTCGCATGATGTTATCCTTGGGTGGGACTTTCTTTCGTCAAATTCTGCTTTGGTCGACTGTGCTCGTTCTGAACTCGCGTTATCTGTGCCGTGCTATGACCCCGACGATGGTGCTTCGTGTAGAGTGTTTGCTGCTTCTGACGTTGACATTTGACATTGCGCCTTTCTCAGCTGTTGTTGTCTCGGTGTCGTGTGCCTCCCCTCCGAAATCGCCAGTGTTGTTTATGCCATCGGTCCCATCTGCGTGCCGTCGAAATATCATGCTTCCGTTTGCCGTCGTCATTTTTCGCAATGGTCACGCTGCCATTTATGTGTGCAATCCGTCGGACAGCCCGTCATCCCTACTACGTGGAGAATGCCTGGGAAGCTACGAACCTTACGAGTGCATTCTTCCGGCTACTATACCCGATTCTGCGGTTTCGCTCCCAATTGGTGCTGTCACTCCTACCGATGCGCCTAATGATGTTCTGGACGTATTCTCGGATGCCATCGACTCTGAGCTCGCACCAACTTAGCGCGAAGAAATTATAAATCTTCTTCTCCGCTTTCGTTCTTCATTCGATCGTGACCAGTCAGGCTTAAGCCGAACCTCTGCGGTCGTTCACCGTATTGACACTGGTCAACAAGCCCCGCTAAGGCAGCGTCCGCACCATGTGTCATCTGCTGAACGCCGTGTCATCGACGAACAAGTGGACGACATGTTGAAACGTGGCATCATCGAGCCCTCCAACAGTCCCTGGGCTTCACCGGTTGTTCTCGTCAGGAAAAAAGACGGATCCATCCGGTTCTGCGTTGACTATCGCCGACTCAACAAGATAACGCGCAAAGACGTATACCCTCTGCCGCGCATCGATGATGCTTTGGACTGCCTACAAGGAGCAGAGTTCTTTTCTTCGTTAGATTTACGCTCTGGCTACTGGCAGGTGCCCTTGGCAGAGGGTGACCGCCTGAAGACAGCCTTTGTAACACCGGATGGACTATATGAATTTACCGTTATGCCCTTTGGCCTCTGCAATGCACCTGCCACTTTCGAAAGGATGATGGATACCGTCTTGCGAGGTCTGAAATGGAAAACGTGCCTTTGTTATTTGGATGACATTGTGGTATTTTCAAGAGACTTTGTGACCCACCTCAGCCGCCTCGAGCAAGTTCTTACGTGCCTTTCCACGGCAAGACTTCAACTTAACTTGAAGAAATGCCACTTCGGCGCTCGCAAGCTTGTAATTCTCGGCCATGTGGTTTCTAAGGACGGCATTCTCCCGGACCCTACGAAACTTAATGCAGTCGCGGCGTTCCCAAAGCCAACCACCATCAAAGAGCTTCGAAGCTTCATCGGCCTATGTTCTTACTTCCGGCGCTACGTCCGCAATTTCACCTCCATTATCGCACCCTTGACCAATCTTCTTGCCGGAAGTTCTGACTTGTCAGCGTGGTCGCAGGCGTGTGATGATGCATTTCAGGGACTCCGACGGCTCCTCACCACGCCTCCCATACTCCGACATTTCGATCCGTCTGCTCCAACGGAGCTTCATACGGACGCTAGTGGTGTCGGGCTAGGGGCCATACTGGCCCAACGCAAGGAGGGCTTTGACGAGTACGTCGTTGCCTATGCCAGCCGCACCCTCAGTAAAGCCGAGAAGAATTACAGTGTAACTGAAAAGGAGTGCCTCGCCATTATTTGGGCAATCGGAAAATTTCGGCCTTATTTATATGGACGTCCGTTTGATATTGTAACAGACCACCATGCGCTTTGCTGGTTATCTTCACTAAAAGATCCTAATGGTCGGCTCGCTCGTTGGGCATTGCGGTTACAGGAGTTCGATATCCGTGTTATCTACCGTTCTGGCCGGAAGCATTCCGACGCCGATGCCCTGTCACGTTCGCCATTGGCTTCAGAACCTGTCGGCTCGCCTATCTGTGCTGCCTTGGCCATCAGCATCTCGGACATGCCTTCCGAGCAACGCAAAGATGCTTGGATTTCTTCTCTTTTGGACTTTCTCTCAAACCGGAGGCCCGCTCCAGTTTCCAGGACGCTTCGCCGTCAAGCAGGACACTTCGCTATTCGGGATAACCTGCTTTACCGCCGAAACTACAGCTCGATTGGCCGTAAGTGGTTGCTCGTCATCCCTCGACATCTGCGCTCTGACATCTGTGCCGCGTTCCACGATGATCCGCAATGTGGCCACGCTGGTGTGCTAAAAACATACACCCGCTTGCAGCTGCGGTACTACTGGCGCGGTATGTACCGTTTCGTTCGCCGTTACGTAAGGTCTTGCCTTACTTGCCAGCGACGCAAAATGCCCACTCAACATGCCACAGGTCCCTTACAGCCGTTGCCATGTCCAGCACGAGCTTTCGATCGTGTCGGAATCGACCTTTACGGTCCGCTTCCCTATACTTCGAGTAGCAACCGCTGGGTCATTGTCGCTATCGACCACCTAAAGCGGTACGCTGAAACGGCTGCGTTACCTTCTGCTACCGCTAAAGACGTTGCGTGTTTTATACTGCAAAACCTGGTTTTAAGGCATGGAGCACCTCGGGAGTTACTAAGCGACCGTGGCCGCGTTTTTCTCTCCGATGCCATCAAAGAGTTGTTGAGCGAGTGTCGCATCATACACCGCACTACCACAGCCTATCACCCGCAAACTAATGGGATGACAGAGCGTTTTAATGGTACACTTGGGGATATGCTGGCCAAGTACGCTTCATCCGACCAGTCAAATTGGGATAGCATACTGCCTCTTGTGACATATGCTTACAACACTGCAACGCAAAGCACCACTGGATTTTCGCCTTTCTTCCTTCTTTATAGACGCGAGCCATCATCAACAATAGATACCATTCTTCCTTATCGACCGGACCCTTCAGAGATGACTACCGTTTCTCGAGCACCAGCACACGCTGAAGAATGTCGGAAGCTTGCTCGTGCGTTCACGTCACATGACCAGATGCGCTGTTGAGAAGCCACCTCCGAAGTCCCGCCGCTGACCTCCACTGTTGCGCACGACGGACCGATCCCGCCGAAGCCACCACTGTTGCGAAAGACGGACTGATCCCGCCGAAGCCACCACTGTTGTGAACGACGGACCGATCCCACCGAAGCCACCTCTGTTGCGAAAGACGGCGACGCCAACACGGCCCCGGAGGCGCCACTGCTTTCAACTCCGCCGGGAAGGTCACCAGCCGTTTGGTAGCGCATGTTTATCAGCTCGCGACTGCTTCTGCGCAGAGCTGATAAGACGAGCGGACGAAACGACGATGAGTTAAACAAGGTTTATGTACAGCATATTTACAGAGGCGTTACAATTTCGGCACTGGGGCCGACAGAGACTCGAAGAGCCGAGCTCTCCTCTCTAACACATAGGTCAGCCTTTCGCCTAAGACCGCTGACTCACACACATGTCGGCTCTCCGACATGGGGACTCCTCTCTCTAGGACTGCCGATCGCGACGCGCCGCAGGGCTTCTTTTATTTACACCGGGTCCAACCAAAATGTCCAATCAGAAGCGCCGCTGGTCGTCAGCGCAGATTCTTCCAATGGGGTTGCCGCGCCATGCGTCGGACCACCAGACATGAGAACGCCGGCTCGCTGTCACGTGCGCCGCTGACTCAATGCACGTGGGCGAGAGAGGCGCCGCGCGTGTTCACGCCGTTGAGATGATCGCGCCAGGCGGACTACGGGCTGGCCTTGACCCAGATTGCCTTTTTCCGAGGCACGGACGTTTGACGGGGACTCGCTGGCATAACAGCACCCCCGCCGCCAGACAATGCACCGGAAAGACGAGCTGCTTCCACGGGGCTCGGATGTCAGGTGCGCTCGTTCGCCAGGTCCCTCCAGGTTCGCCTCCAGGGCCATGGCGAGAATACAGCTCCAGACTGTTCCGGGAACACATCCCATTTTTGACGACGGATCCCAGCTCCACTGGCTTGTCGCCACAACTTGCTGACCAGCTTCACTCGTCTCTTCTGACCATCTTCGGTTTCAGCACTTGTCGATGGTTCTGCAACTTGCCAAGAACGGATCGACAACAGACAACACACGACACACGCAAGTGCTCTCGGTCACCCGACAGAACACCAGACAAAGTATAGTACAACATATACCTAACTATGTGTTTATCGGAATTTTGTTCCCTCTACATCAAGAGGCACATGTGGGACAAAAGACCCTTAAAATGACAACTCAATTTTTTTTCCCACGTACAACAACGTAACAGATTAGAATACCACAAATTTGGCCCCTTTAGATCACTCTGAACGAGAGCGCTCAGCCCAGGTCGTGATGAGGTCAAAATTTTGCCCCGAATCGCCAGCCAGAAACCGAAAGGTTGAGAAGGTACTAACTAAACGCACTGCTCAATGCACCTGCATTAACGTTTACCTTTCTTTTTTTTTTCTCTTTAGGGAACGTCAAAGTTGCGCTGTGGAGCAACATGCTCCACCTCAGTAACCGGCCACTTTTAGGCGACGATACCTATGCGGCATCAAGAGCGGCTCACACTTGCGACGTTGCACAGGGGAACACCGATACGGCTTGCTACGGATTGACTCCTCACCGCTTAGCTCGATATCGTGTTCGATCACCCTCGTGTTTCCGGGGCGGTCCGAAAACACGTCTTCAAACTCGGAACCAATCTTTCTCAGGTCCTCTTTCTCAGGTCCTCCTTCACTTAAGCTAGGCTCTAGGTTTATCTGCTCCCGGATTACTTTCAATCCCCCTTCGATTACCTCACTAGAACTCAAAATTTCTGCTTCCTCTTCCTCTGAAGCATTCAACAACAGATTTACGACCGCTTGATGTTGAACGTATGGTTTCATCAAGTTGTGAATTTTGTCCGGCCGCCTTCCTAATTTCACTTCATAATTTGAATCGCAAGGCTTCGATAATACTGTGGCGGGCCCTTCCCAATCAACCTCAAGCTTGTTCCTTTTGGACGGCTGCAGCAGCATTACCTGATTATCAACTTCAAAAGTGCGCTTCTTCCCCGATTTCTCGTAGCGCTCCTTCGACAGCACTTGTGCCGCGTTTTTCTGGCTTTCCACTAGCGCTTCAATTTGGCTTTCCAATAGCGCTTCAATCGAGAGATCCTCACGCTGCTTTTGAATGAGCGTCTCTCGATCAACTCTCGGCAGCTCGCTCCAACTTTCCGCTACAGGCGAGAGCGTTGCAACCCTCTCGCTCTGACTCAATGGCGCCATGTCGTCTCCCCTTTCTCCGGAAACCGCGCAGCTAGGTTCGGCGACGGGCCGCTCGCGCGACTGCTCACATGACTCACGCGGAAAATTTTTTTTCTGGGGTTCCGTCGACCCGCCGACAAGGTCATTTGAAAGTTCACCGCATTGAACAAGGTCAAGCTTCCGCGAAAGCTTTCGCGCTTGCGATCGCGTGAGGGCCATGCACGCTAAGTTGGGGAAGAACGATTTACCCTGCTCTTTGAGAAGCTGCTCCGAGTTGTTGGAGAAAAGATAAGGAAAACGATCGTTCAGCGCGGCAGACACAGCCGCTTCGGTGCGAAGCTTACCGAACGGGCCTTCAATGACTACGGTGGCGATTGGTAAGCGAACACTCTGCTCCTCGGCGACTTGCCTGATCCACGCGCATTCTCCTGTGAAGTCATCCGGAGACACCAATGAAGGATGGACAACGTCCATGGTTGCCGCTGAGTCTCTAAGTGCTCGGCACGTTTTCTCATTCACCCTAATTTCTTGGAGATACGGCTCCAACAACCGCATGTTTTTTTCTGATTCTCGGATTGTTGCGAAGGCAAACTTTTCCTGACAGTTTCTAGCGATGTGCCCTTCCTTTTTACAGTTGTAGCAGATTAGCGGCTTCCGTTTGTTTTCCGATTCAAATGCCTGTGTGGTAGAAACCTCACTCGATTTCTCCGCTTCTGTTTGCCCTTCCCCTACACTGTCCTTCGTAAGAGACGGGTCCTTTTTGAAATTACGGTGCGGAACGGGTTTCCGTTGATCAGGTTTCATTGAAAAGCCCTCTTTTCTCTCATCCTTTTCAACGCGCACTGCCCTGCTGTGTAACTTTCGGCGAGTATAATACTCCTCAGCTAACTCTGCTGCCTTGTTTAGCTGTACTTCCCCAAGTCTGTCCTGCAGCCAAAGTTTGACATCCTCCTCAATGCAGCGGTAGAATTGCTCCAGTGCAACGCATTCCACCACTTTATCGCGGTCGTCATAAACACCTTCGCCCTTGAGCCATTCAATCAAATCGGCTTTAAGACGAAACGCGAACTCAACGTGTGACTCATTCCCCTTTTCAGCATACCGGAACCTTTGCCTGAAAGCCTCGGGTGACAACTTATAACGTCTTAAGAGCACTTCCTTGACCTCGTCATAGCTCTCAAACGCCTCCCTCGACAAGCAAGTTATCGCGTCGGACACTTCGCCGGGAAGAAGAGCTAACAGGTTCTGCGCCCAAAGAGACCGCTCCAAAGCGTTTCGCTCACAGACGTGTTCAAACTCGACGAGATACTTCGCCATGTCCTCGCCTACTACGAACGGTGGCAGTTGGTCCCGAATTCTAAAACCGCTGACCTGAATCGTCGGAGAAGCTACGCTAGGCGCCTGCGAACACTGTAGGATTGCCAATTCTAGTCGTTTCAACTCTAGGCGCTCTTGTCTCTCGGCCTCCTCGCGCACGCGACGTTCGCGCCTTTCAGCCTCCTTGCGGCGTGCTTTGATATCCGCCCAGGCCTCATCGACTTCCTCAGCCGACACTCCCTCATCCTTCATGATCTCCAGGATCGCTTGCTTTCGTTTCGCACGGCCCAAAGTAATGCCGAGTTCCTCACAAATTTCGATGCGTTCCTTCACTTTAAGGTTCTCCATCGTTCACACTAGCCTCTTGCTGTCTGCCCCTGTTAAAAATTTACTTGCCGTACCCACTATAAGCCTACTAGCAAGACGCGCAAGCAATTTTTCACACTCCCGTGTTTACCACCTCCGCATTAACTTTGGTTTCAAAGCACTTCAACTTGGCTTGAAACGATCAAAGCTCACTCGAATGCTTCACACAGCCCTTCTCTAAACTACTACAACCTGAGCTAGAGTAGTCTGGTGAACTGAGGGGAAAACGTCAGGCACTCACCGCATCGATGTCGCTGACGCCGGCCGATCCCGCAGCTGCCAACCACTGTTGAGAAGCCACCTCCGAAATCCCGCCGCTGACCTCCACTGTTGCGCACGACGGACCGATCCCGCCGAAGCCACCACTGTTGCGAAAGACGGACTGATCCCGCCGAAGCCACCACTGTTGTGAACGACGGACCGATCCCACCGAAGCCACCTCTGTTGCGAAAGACGGCGACGCCAACACGGCCCCGGAGGCGCCACTGCTTTCAACTCCGCCGGGAAGGTCACCAGCCGTTTGGTAGCGTATGTTTATCAGCTCGCGACTGCTTCTGCGCAGAGCTGATAAGACGAGCGGACGAGACGACGATGAGTTAAACAAGGTTTATGTACAGCATATTTACAGAGGCGTTACAATTTCGGCACTGGGGCCGACAGAGACTCGAAGAGCCGAGCTCTCCTCTCTAACACATAGGTCAGCCTTTCGCCTAAGACCGCTGACTCACA
Source organism: Rhipicephalus microplus (assembly GCF_013339725.1). Lineage (NCBI taxonomy): Eukaryota > Metazoa > Arthropoda > Arachnida > Ixodida > Ixodidae > Rhipicephalus > Rhipicephalus microplus. The sequence continues at coordinate 112,708,980 of NC_051166.1, read as the reverse complement.
CACATGTCGGCTCTCCGACATGGGGACTCCTCTCTCTAGGACTGCCGATCGCGACGCGCCGCAGGGCTTCTTTTATTTACACCGGGTCCAACCAAAATGTCCAATCAGAAGCGCCGCTGGTCGTAAGCGCAGATTCTTCCAATGGGGTTGCCGCGCCATGCGTCAGACCACCAGACATGAGAACGCCGGCTCGCTGTCACGTGCGCCGCTGACTCAATGCACGTGGGCGAGAGAGGCGCCGCGCGTGTTCACGCCGTTGAGATGATCGCGCCAGGCGGACTACGGGCTGGCCTTGACCCAGATTGCCTTTTTCCGAGGCACGGACGTTTGACGGGGACTCGCTGGCATAACAGCGCCAAAAACATCGCCACGACGCGTCAACCACGCATATGAGCTTTGCTCCGAACTCACTGGTGTGGCTATGGATTCCTTCTACTACTCCAGGACTCTCCCACAAGCTTTCGTCCAGGCACCATGGCCCTTATCGAGTTGTACGCCAAACATCCCCTGTCAACTACCTTGTCGAGCCGCTGGATGCATCTCCGGACAAGCGCCGTCGGGGAAAAGAAATCGTACACATCTCTCGGCTCAAGCCATACCATGACCCTTCTGTCTACACCTGTCCTTAGGTCGCCAGGATGGCTCCCTCATCGGCCGGGGGTGATTGTAACGAGGGCAGTGGGCATGGAGCTCGAAGACAGAAAAAGAAGAAGACTTGCTGTGATCGCAGGCTTGCGTTCAGTTAGCCCTTGCGCTAAATAAAGCTTTCCTTCGCCGAGTCAACCCCTGCTTGTTCAACAACCCGTTTCAATATATATATATATATATATATATATATATATATATATATATATATATATATATATATATATATATATATATATATAGGCGAGAATTCTACCAGGAACATGTTTCCTGGTGGCCCAAACGTCGAAAAAAAACATTTCTTGTTTATCTATGTGCTAGACGCACTTGCTTCAAAATCAGTGACACAGTCAACTGACTTCAAGATTTACTTCAGCCCAACGAGGCCTTTTTGAGGGGCTTCCTCGCAAGTGGCACACTAGGGGATCAGTCCTAGCCTTGAAGAAGAAAAGTCCAGTTGTCTAAACGTCGGCTTGAGCAGACAACCCCTGTTTATGAATTTTTATTGGCATGCTTTCCCCTACTCCTTCCCGCATTCTTTGAATTCTACAAAAAATAACAAATGCTGTATCGTTTCAGGTTGCAGACACTTCGGTTCCACATGCTGACACTTCGAAATGATTCTTTGCCCCCTCAGTGTTTTTTTAAAACTTTCCTCGGAACGCTTTGTAACACTGTGCGAGATACATAGACCGCTATCAGTTACGTTCTGCTAGAGCACCGTCCCTGTCACTTGTCAGCCTGCAAGGCAGCGAAGGCACCTTTGCACATTGCGAGTAATACCCCTGTGACACGGCAAATCTATTATGTCATTCATAGCGAATGACGTTTAAAAGTGTGCTGCCATTTGATAAAAACCAATATCATTTTGAAATGACGACCATGAATTGAGCCCTTTTTTATCATCAAATGCTGTTTTCTTAAATATAAGTGCGCAGCTGTTTCACCCGATTTGCCACAGCTGCATAAAATAAACGAAGTCCAACCAACAACCAACTGAAAACCATCATAGCTAACGATATACCGGGTGTGAGTCAGTGAAATGAAGTTTGGGAGCGCGACCTACACTCCGGCTGCAGAAATGAGATCGTGGCAGCCTGTTTATGTAGCCACCATCTTTATCACCAAAGCACGTGTAATCGAACCTTCAAAACCCGAGATACATGCAGCAAATATTCTAGCCACTGTACTCACTTGCAAAATGACTGGCGTCCAGCCACTGCGATTGAGAGTGGCTTTTTTTAGAAGCTTTCGCACGTGCCATTACATCGTGAAAACAGTAATAAATAATTTAAAGAAATTTGCCTATTTATAAATGACAAAATTGAGCTACCAATGCTTAAGTCAATAGCCATCTCTCTTAAAAGCCTCTGGCATCGAGACTACATATTCGTTCCAAAATCAAATGCGAATGTGCTGTGGAATCTCAGTCCACAAATAAAATATCGTTTTCATGCAGCAGTATTAGTTTTCCCGTGAAACAGTTAAATATTGACATTGCACAGGAATGAAATTTGCTGTAGTTAACATTACATTTGCCATGTGCCAGTGGCATATGTGCTTTGCGAATGCCTCCGGTTAGTGATCCAGTCCCGCACGTGTTATTGAATTCAATGCTCATTCCCCCTTGCCGTCCTCCCTCTCCCTGTCATCTATTTCCCTTTCCCTGTCGCTCAGTTTAAAATGCGTAGACAACCTGACAGTCTTTTGGTTAGCCTCCCTCTTTTCCGTTTTTTTTTTCTTGTTTCCTTTCATTGAACACCGTGGCATCGTACAAGTTCCGTGCATTGCGTTAATATTGAGGCCTATACGCTGTTTTCTGTACCGCTGCAATAGAACATCCAAGTCCCAAGATTGCGCGCAAGTCCTTGGCAGCGCCACGACGTGCACATAAAAACGATAGTCCACAGGGCTGCTAGCAGCTTCAGGCTCAGTGCCTCGAGCCGTATGCTCTTCTTAATTCGCCCTGCCAGTTCAGTCCTTTTTTAAGCACGCGCTGTCAAACTACATTCGCTGCTTGTGGAGGTACATCCTATAAGGCGTACCGACGAGTACCTCGCTTGAGCCTTTTACCTTTGCTTCGGTCTTCCCACTGCCAGTGTAAAGCCCAAAAGGGAAAAAAAACGTACGTACCTTGCGCGCACATCTGTGCACACAACGAAGCCTCTGCCAGTCCTAATAACGTGGAGAACCTCGCAGCGAAAACAATGGAATTTAACTTTCTCGACGTGTCCTCCGCCGCGCACAGCAACTCCCGTTCCACAAATTTGAATTTAAAATGGAGTGCACATGGGCTTTTCGGTGGCCACCTTTCTCTCGTGAGATGGGCTCTTTGTTCGCGTTTGTGCCTGGGATTTTCGGCCCGCAAGCCGCAGTTACCAAAGATCAAGGGAGAAATTATCTTATAATCGCACATTTTTTGTTATTTTTTACTTTGCCGCTAATGCAAATGCCCTCTGTTTCTTTCTTGAATGGGCCCTTATCTTTTTCATGCTTCCTTCTTCTTCATTTGGCGGTAATTAAAGACGAGACAAAAAATGAATTCGACTTTCTTATCGTGAATGAGGCCACCGCTCCCCGCGAACCCTGCGCTTACCCTCATTGTATACGCCAACCTGTGCGTCGTTTCGCAATTCGTATATCGGTGGCCCTTCAATTCAATTCATCGTCTCTAGTCCTTAATTATATTATGAACCACGTTGAAAGGACTTGTGTGTTAAAATTTGGTTAGTCCACCTCGGTTGAGTCATGTCCGCGGTGCTCGGCTGCTGACCTAAAGGTCGCTGGTTTCATCCCAACCGCGCGGACGCATTTCGATGGAGATGAAATAGTGAAGGCCCATGTACTGTGTAATGTCAGTTTACGTCAAAGAACGCTAGATTGTCACAATTTCTGAAACCCTCCACTATGGCATCTCTCAGAACCTTATCATAGTTGCGTGACGTAACAGACCAACAGAATCTTGCGATTTGTACCCTCACTTCGTCTTCTCAGTCATCTATACAAGATGCTTGTGAGTATATAACGTCACTATTTTAAGACGACCGCTAATTAAAAGTCACTATCCAGAGGTCGCGGTAATTATGGCATAGCGCGCACACACTAAGAAATATACACGAACACTTACATTGCAAGCGCCTGTGTTGTATGCCTTGATGTTTTTTGAATTCGTGTCTTCTTGCTTCGCAATATACTCTTCAGTATAGCTCGTTCTTCGAAGACAGAATTTGTAGAACTAGCTCTGGACACTACATTTTGAAAAAGAAACGTACTAAGCCTACCTGGAGTCTAAACATTTGCTTAGGGAAAACGAGATTCTCATTACGGCCTCTTCTATCTACCCAAAACGTTCATTTGAAACTAACCTACTATACTCCTCGACCTCATACGTATTGACATATTGTGTGCATTGCTAGACGCTCTTCATATGACATAATTATTATACAGCGTTCTCTGCATCTTTCTCTACCTTTCTACCTTTCCCAACTCTCTCATCCTTTTCTCCAGAGTAGCATATACCATAGTTTGAACTCGTTAATGTCCCTAGCTTTCCTTTATCTCCTTTTTTCTTTCTTTCCAACATGTACCATGATATGCTCTATATAATCGAAAAGTATAGGCTCAGAGAGTCACGTAGGATGACTCTCCGCAAGCACCCCATAAATCTTCTGTAACGCTTCATTGTAGGCTCCCTGCACCGTGAAAACACACCAAGAAACTAAAAAAAATTTCTCCCACCGTCCCGAAGGGAGTCGTGAGGAAATGCGAATGTATTTAATGCACCGAAAGTACACGGCGTCTTAAGGCGCGCGCTTCACTCCATTTATATATACGTGTGAGCGAGCGGATGGGAGAGTGGGGTGCAGGGAGGAGAAAGAGCTAATGGCGAGAGAAGGAGCGGTGACGCATGGCGCCTACGCTCTCCTACACACCTACACACGCGGGAGGCACTGCGCCGTGCTCCCGACCGGGCTACAAAAATCAGATGCGCTCTCCTTTTCTAAGCACTACCACTACACACGCGGGAGCTCCGCTCAGCCCCCGCCACGCGAGCGCCCTCGCACGTCAGAGCACGCTTCTCCTCCGCACTTACTCGCCGCTACGCCGCCCACACCACCTGCTCCGATTGCTAGGGGCGAGGATAAGCGCGCTTGCCACAGGTGTTGCGATAGAAGAGGGAGTGAAAGCAGAGAGAGAACACCTGCCGGCGCGCGGACACCGCCAGACGCCTGACATGGCACAACTAAAAAATGCATTTGCATTTGAAAACATCGTAACTACCGAGTGTGCCCGCCGATCACGCCTTTTCTAGGGTGACGTCTATCTTTATCGAGCTGATGTAGTGAGTAAGCATGAAGTTAATGTTGAGGCCTGAATTGATGCGTTCAATACGTCAACTTAAGCAGCTGTTACCGTGAACAGCTTTCAACATTGCAGTTAAAGCGAGGCCAAACATAACACGGTGGACTGCAAGGCTTTCCATAATGTGCCGCTCGGTACTGGTTGCCTGTTTGAATGGAGGCTCACTCTGTCAGTCTTGCGGCTCCATAAAGCTCGGGCATCAATCGTCGCTAAAAGCTTCAGGGCTCTTTTCGAGACAGAATGAAAGGAACGAACTGTCTACTTGGTTTGCAAAGTAAACTCATCAATATTCCTCGGATGGAACTCGCGTTCCACCGCAGCTTGTATAAACAAACTGCTTCGATCGCGTAGGTTGCGTTCAGAACATCGCTTCGATAGAGACACACGCAAGAAACCTTCAAGAAACTTGGATAGGAATAAGTAATTGCTCACCGAAACTTGAGTTAGTGTAAGCGGAACGAAAACGAACTTGATATGCAATAATACGAATGTGTCTGCGTGTTTCACCGAAGGATAAAACCAAATATCTAAATAAAGGGCGATTAACTGCAACTGAATATGGTTTGGAGATATGGTTTGGTCACTTATGGTGCATTCAGACGACGGACCGAATCCGGATTTGTCGTGGACGCGGACAGCTAATCCGTGGATGGTCCGCCTGCAGGCGCATCCACACGACGGACGGTGTCCTAGGGGAAAACAGTCGGATTACCCTCGACAGCAGATTTGGCGCTCACCTGTGCCCGCTGGCAGCAGACCGGTTTGAGAGTATTCAACATGGATGCCCGCAAGAAGCGAAGCTTGGCTGCGATGTCTGTCGTGTTGTGACAAATGAACGAGTAGTGTTATTCTTTCAGGAGAAAAGGGAGTTGCTAGCAGGATATTCTTTCAACTACATTATTCCCCACTTGTAGAACTTCTAAACGTGTCTCCCGCCTTTTTTTTTTTTAGAAGCGGCACGTCGCCTGTTGCAGAAGTTGGAATTTTTCACCACCATGACGGCTAAGAATCTCGCGTGTTAAGCGACGGCGGCGACATTTCCCGAACCAACAAAAGTGATTTCTGCATATTTAATCACCTGAGAACAAAGTCTCCGGAAACTAAGTAAACAATGCTCAAGCGTAGATGATGCCGACCAGTCATGCAGCTGTCCGCGAGCCATGGAGGACATGCCGCGAGCAGACGAAAAGTGTACTGGTTGCCACCGACCCCAAGCTATTCCGCTGAAGTACCGGCTCTCCCCCGCCAGAATCCCGATGTGAGAAACAGGTTGGGTTCATCCGTCCGCGAGCCGCGCGGACGAGTCACGGACGAGGGGAATCGCTGATGTGAGGTCACGTGACGCGCCGTCCGTCCCGCCACATCGGGATTTGATCCGTCGTCTGAATGCACCATTAAGGAGGTTATTACGCTTAGCTAATTGTGCTTAACTAATTCACTAAGATCAATCATTCAACAATTTTAATATTCGCTTCAAAGCGGTCCTGAAAATCTTTTTTGAGTAATCATGTAAATAATTCTCTGGAAAAGCGTATTACCTTACAAATTGAACGCCGCAAAAGTTTCAAGAATCTGTCAGGTTCGAGTGGAGTTACAAAGATTCGTCACACGCTGCAATCACATTCTCTCTTCTCTCGTCCCGACGAAAGCGCTGGAAGCTGAGCAAAAAAAAAAAATGTAAGCGGCAAAAAAAAAAAAAAAACGTCACTCGCGCCTCGTTACCTTGACCATTTTTTAAATGCGAAGCATTTCTTAGCGAACTTCGGCAACATTGAGCTTCTCTATCTACCTAGCCGCTTACGTTTGGATGCTCTTGTGCTCAACCTCTTAACTTGGCGTGAACTAAAATTAGCTTGGGAGGGTAGATGGTTTGATGAATATGACACGCTGGTCAAGACATAAATAATAATCACAATCTCGTCGCGTACGTCATCAAACACTTCCCGCCAGACGTTGGTATGCGGGTATGTGCCACATGTGACTCGTCCTTATTATCTATCCAGGAACGACAGGAACACACATGGGCAATTTTAACGCGTGAGCATTAAGAAATGCCCGACGTCGGTAATATCGACCCGCCCAATGCAAATAATAAATGCCAGGGTCCAAGCTGGAATCGAACCCAAGCATTCTGCGTGGCAATAAAGCATTTTACCACAGAGCTATAGGCCAGGTTTCGGAAGTACCTTTCAAATAGACGCTGGTCTTGGTGAAAAGTCAATAGTGGTTGCACTCCTGCCTGTGCAATTTTACAAACATTACATATGTACTCCATTGATGCAGCCGTCACGTCGGGTTAACGTCGATTGTAGTTAGTTGTCATGCGCTGAAGTGGATTTATGTAGCAGTGTTCAGGGCCAGCATTTTCGCGAGCATCAGTGCTTCATATCAGCTTCTGGTGTTACTAATACGCATGTTCCAGCTGGCATTGTTGCGCAAGTGCAAACAACTGCTTATATACACATCGGCAATCTTCAACATATGTGTTTGCGTGCAACATTAGTACATACATTAGTGTCATTTGATGATGTGTTGCTCAATAAAAAATTGTGACATGTTGATTTCCTCTCCGCGTGCTTCGCATAACGTCGATTCCAAGGTACGTAGTATCTGCCAAATGTTTTCTTTTTTTTTTTCATAGAATACGCGGCTTTATCAGTGCGATCGCGCGCGCATGCGTTGACAAGTGACGGCAACTCGTAGCGACCTCTGTAACAAGCAAGCGCGCTATGTTCAAATCAGCCAATGGCTGACAGATGGGCTTAATGGGCTTATTTTCCGTTATGTGTCGAGAGAAGAGAAAGCTATTTTTAGTTGACTTTAATAATTTGTTATGAATTCCAGGCCGCGTGATGTGCTGTATTGTTTGGCTCACGTGTTGTCGGGAGCCTTTACTACCGATCGGCGGCGTTTTGTGTCCATGCTCAAAAAGTGTTGCAGGGACCCTTTAAGTGTGGCAGCTTGGGCTAGTTGGTAAGGCATGACGATAGTTATAGCGCAACAACAAAACGACGACACAGAGACAAGAAGGACTTTAGTGCCCTTCTTGTCTCTGTGTCGTCGTTTTATTCTCGCGCTATAACTATCGTCCTGCCCTTTTAAGGTTAAGTGCGTTCGATTACTTGGTGGAGATTATTTCGAAACGATCGATTCATTTTTTTGTAACCACGCACACGCTGCTTGGCGATTTTTCGTAGCGTTGCAAGAAAGTTTGCGACATACGAAATAAAACCGCGCGACTGCACTCGTGCATTTTGATTCATCAAATGGCTTTTTATTGTCTAGATAATGTTCATTAGAGCTTCGCTTGAATGATTATCAGTGTATTTACAGATCGTGGCTCGTCTGAAAATTCGAATTTCTCCTCTGTTCCTGCTCGGTGCTTCTGACCTATAGCAGGTAGCTTCATTGGTCGCAATAATCAGTATAATCGATTGATGATATGTAGAGTTTAACGTCCCAAAACCCCCACATGATTATGAGAGATGCCGTAGTGGAGGGCTTCCAAAATTTCAACCAGCCTGGGTTTTTTTTAACGTGCACCCAAATCTGAGCAAACGGGCCTACAGCATTTCCGCCTCCATCAGAAATGCAGCCGCCGCAGCCAGGATTGGATCCCGCGACCTACGGGTCAGCAGCTGAGTACCTCAGCCTCTAGACCACCGTGGCAGGGCTATAATCAGTATAGGCTGGAACATTTATTAGAAGGCTATGTGCTCAGACAAAAAGGGGACATTGCTTTTTTTGGAAAGTTCACATTCTGCAAACTTTTCGGGGCAGTGGTAGCAATATAGCTCAATGTATGGACCCATTGGTATACTAATGGGCCAATTTATCAAGAACTGTGTGTAGTTTTCAAAAACAGCTCATTGACTCCTTTGAAAATCTAATAAAAAACAAAAGCTGCCTTATCCCAAAACAACAAAGCGTAGGAAGGTTTAATAGGTTAAGAAGGTTTATAGCATGCGGAGGAGCGGTGGGGGGTGAAATCGACTTCTCGTGTTGTTGTTTTTTTTTTTTGCGACAGGCACTTTCCCACTCCCATTGTTCGTGTAGGTCGTACTGAAACTTGCTTAATCTTGTGCTCTGTTTTGCACCATCATATTGTAGAGAACGGCCGCCTAATGGCACTTTTTTTTTCATCGCATATTATTCATAGTTTTTAAGAACCCCAGGTGGTCGCAATTTCCGGAGCCCTCCAATACGGCGTCTCTCATACTCATATGGTGGTTTTGGGACGTTAAACCCAACTAATCAATCAAATCAATAATATTCATAGTTACGACTTGGTTAACATAAGTTGATTAATTAAACACACTTGTGCACTAACTGTTCATTTTCAAATGCCTGCTCAAATGTATCTTCCAATTATACAAATCTCAAGTCCCTGTAAATTTATATTTCTCTAATAAAAAATCTGACGCGTGTTAAACTGGGCGAACTTTATACCTACGCTGACAGCGTGAATAATAACATTACGTAAAAGCCATATTTCAATATATCTTTTTTTCCTCTTGGGAATAAATGTTGCTCCGTCTGTAATAGAAATAAATTTTTCGTTTGCCTTAGCTTCTGATCGGCTTAATTGCGCTTTAGGCACAGGTTCAAGTCCAACGCATTGCAGTTCTGTAACAGCCAAGGCAACGTTCTAATATTGATTTACTATGTAGATTGTATAGTTTTGTTAATATAAGCACGTGCAAACTATGGGCTGCAGAATACACGTTTTGTACGCCGATTTAAGTACCACTGTTTCATTTCATAAGAAAGTATGCGAGAGGAATACACATGCTGAGCACCTCGGTTTGTCAAAAGCACAGGTTGTTTCTTTAAATAATAATAATAATAATAATAATAATAATAATAATAATAATAATAATAATAATAATAATAATAATAATAATAATAATAATAATAATAACAATAACAACAACAACAATAATAATAATAATAATAATCTGAACTTACTTAGAGGAAGAAACGCAACATTCTGAAGCGTCATTCAGCCTTATTGTCTGCCTGCCTGCAATATTCAAGTGCACGGACAAGTGATGTTCCTGTAAAACATTTCTGTCTATGGCAACGTCAGCAGCAATAACGCGCCATGTTCGGCAGCCAACACTAAAGAAGGGGTGTATGGCAGGTGGCCACAAATTGACAGGACTGACAGAAAGTAGGAGTGGATATGTTGGCAATCAATATCGGTATTTTAGCGCACTTTTCAACAAAGCAGAGGACGAAAAATAACCCGGGCACAAGGCCTCAGACGTAGCGCTATGTCCATAACATTCTCTTTTTTTCGGTTTTATAAACAGGTGTGCTAAAAAGGTCAGCTTTAGTGTAGACAACATAACGGTGTTCCGGCGCAAAGCGCGTCATACGTACAACGCTACGGTTCACGCATTCTTCCACAGCATTTGATTACCATAGACGACATGACAAATTGCCTAAACATCAATGACCTTGTCATTAACTCTTTGTTTTCCACGACCAATACATTTGCACAAGTAAATACTTTTTTTTCTTATATGTAGTAACAATACCGATGAAAGTGAAAGGAGAATCGAAAACCAGAAAAATTTAGTTTTAGTTCTAGCAGAAAACAAGTATTCATATACGTGGACACTGGAAAACCCAATTTCTATAGGTGCATAATCCTTCTTTAATGTGGATGAAAACTTTGCTTGCCGAAAACTGTTTAAATGTATTCATCATTATCGCTATTTACCATAATCAACGCCTTCATCTTCAGTACAACGAACTCATCATTAATGATATGGGCGCAACGCACTCATCATTAGGAAGTGGGCCACACAGAGAGGTGCGTCAATGATCGCTTGTGGCGGCACAGGTATACCATGGGGAAAAAACTCGCATTATAAGGCCACCTCGCTCTGAATAGTGCACGTTTTGGCTGCCAGCCCGTGTTCAACAGTGCGCATTCACTAGCCGAAAATTCACATCAACTTACATGAAATTTTATGAAAGTGGCGGAGATAAACACTGAGACGTGGCAATCTGGCCTTTATTAATGTTTATTCGAAAATGTAATGATATTTTGCTCGCATGGGCCATTGTGTGGTATGCTGGGTTGATTGCCTTCGCGTGCTTCTTCGTCCCCGTCATGTCCTTCTTTTTCCTTTTCGTGTTGTGCCGTGTTCATATATAAGCAATCTGTAATATCCACTCAATTTAGCTTTGTGTGCTGACTTGCTCTGTCGTCGTCTATGTTTGTTTTTGCACTCTTGTTGCGAGTTATCATTAATGTTATGATCATTATCATCAACATTCACGAGGCCGCTTGCTAAAGGCTGTGACTCAACTGTTCAATTACCATTCTTTATTATCGCCATCAACAATGAATCACTCCACATGTTCAGCTCTTTTATCATCATCGCCTTATCGTTAGCTCTTTTATCGTCATCAGGCATATGTGGTTACCCACAGCTGTACTTGAACGTGTTCATCGTCATCGCTCTTCATCTTCGTCGATCATTAGCAAAGCGCTTATCGTTGCCTTCAAAGTCTATGCCTTCATCCTCAGCAGTAGCGATGTTCCAGGGGCGTTTGCTTGTTGATAACTCTGCTTCAATGCGCCAAATAATGCTCTTAATTGTCCAAAGCTGATAATTTGCTTCCGCTAATCAGCATAAAAATTATGGCATGCATGTCTTCATGAAATATGCTACGCCCTGAATAAAGCAAATAAATTTTAAACGTAACTTTAAATTGCGTACTTAGCTATATTGAAGATAGTGTTTTGTACAGAGCTTCTCGACAACAAAGCGGATCCTGCTGAAACTCACTGTTCTGACAGCTTCTTACTCGAACTCGCTATGCCTTGCGTCCAAAAACAAGGACACCACAGCGGAATACCAAATGACAAAGCTATGGTCATACATAGTGCAACCAAACCCTCACAAAAACAAGACAAACCCTTCCTTTTTTTAACAAAGTGAGATAATGTAAAAATTCTCACAAACTCAGAGTCAACTTATAAAAACATTTTGGCGTACTCCTCTACAGGTGCCTTGTGGAGAACACCATTGTTCTGCTCGCACGTTTCACCATTTTTTTTTGCAGAAGTGGCCACATATATATGTTTTTATGAAATGTTTATTAATGCTAAAATTTCAACTCTATTTTCAAGGCGATGCGTTGGCTAGTGTTATCTCACTACACCATGTTCTTGACACATAAGGGGACGTCGGAATACAATGGGTCAACTTTCGACCCACGTCATTGAGTGGCGAAGCCATCAACCACGAGCATATATTATTCGGGTCTATCAGGGTACGAGCCTTATCAGGGTACGAGCCTTATCAGGGTACGGGTATATCAGGGTACGGGTATATCAGGGCACAACATTTCCGCATCCATAGGAAATGCAGCCGCCGCAGCCGGGATTTGATCCTGCGACCTATACGGCCAGCAGCCGAGTACCTTAGCCACTAGACCACCGCGGCGGGGTACATGTCATGAAATGACGCTTAATATATGTACAAATGTTGCACGCACAGACATATGTTAAAGAGTTGCAGATGTTTATATAACCAGTTGTTTGCACTTGCGCAACGATGCCAACTGGAACATGCGTATTAGTAATCCCAGAAGCTGATATGAAGCGCTGATGATCGCGAGGATGCTGACCCTGGACACTGCTACATAAATCAACATCAAGGTATGTAAACTAACCACAGTTAAAGTTAACCCAATGTGACAGCTCTATCAAAGGTGTACATTTGTAATGTTTATAAAATTCAGTGGGCAGCACTGCAACCACTATTGATGTTTCACTAAGATTAGCGTATATTGGAAAAGTAGTTCCGTGACCTGGCGTAGCTCTGTGGTAAAATGCTTGACTGCCGCGCAGAATGTTTGAGTTCGATTCCTGCTGGGACCCTGAAGTTCATTATTTGCATACGTCGGGTGGCCAACGCTGCCTATGTCATGTTTTTCTTAACACTGACATTTATTATATGCCTTCGTTGGGTCGACGCGACCGTTGTCGTGTATTCCTTAACGCTGACGCGTTAAATTTGCCCATGTGTGTTCTCGTCGTTCCTGGGTAGATACACAGTGTCAATCACCTGTGGCACATACCCGCTTACTAGCGGCACATACCCGCCCGTGGGTGTGTACCACTGCCTGGCGGAAAGTGTTTGACGACGAACGCGACGGGACTGTGACATTACTCATGTCTTGGCCAGCGCATGATATTCGTGAAACCATTTTACCCTCCCATGCTAATTTTGGTTCACGCCAATGGGGTGACCACGAGAGCACCCAAACTTAGCGGCTACATAAGTAGATACGCTGAAAGTTGCCGAAGTTCACGAAGAAATGCTTCGCATTTAGAAATAGGAATAAATGGAACAGGAAAATGCAAAACGCTGGACAGGCACGCGTGCAAATTTATCTTGCATTCACGGTTTGCCTAGATATTCATGATATAGCTGCTCCGCCCCCCCCCCCCAAAAAAAAAACAAGTAAACAAAAATGTTCGCTATGTTTATTCGGAATCATACGACTTTTTTGACATGCAAAAGAACCAGTTTTTCACGGAACGAATAAAAGAAAACACGTCGCCTTCCTACTTCCTGAGTACACTTTTTTTTTTCACTTCTGTCGCATAACTTTGGGTTGAAGCCTAAGGCTCTACGTATTTGGTACTCATTTTGGGTTGCCAGGTATCAATGATGGACCACCGTTTTTCTTTCTATTTTTACAGTGAGGCTCCAGAGGCCAAGGTTCTAGGAGATTGTTACCGCGTACACCAGACGCGTAGGAAAACTATTTATGGCTAACTGATTAACTCGACTGATTCTACGTTGAAGATTGTGTAAAATTATACATAAAGATGTGTGATTGCACCGACATGACAGAAGAATGTGAGAAGATTTAGCCTCAAATAAATAATAATACTAACAGTAATAATACTAATGATATAATGTATTAATAATAATAATAATAATAATAATAACATTATTATTATTATTATTATTATTATTATTATTATTATTATTATTATTATTATTATTATTATTATTATTATTATTATTATTATTATTATTATTATTATTATTATTATTACTGGTGTTTAACTTCTCAAATACCACCTTATATGGTTATAATGAATGGTGCAGCGAAGCACTCTGGAAACTTTGTCCATCTGGTGCGTTTTGACGAGCGCTTACATCGAAGTACAAGGGCCTCTAACAATTCATCTCCGATGAAACGCTACCACCATGGCCGGGATAAAACCCCCGACGTTCGTGTCAGTATCTGAGGACCATGCACACTCTTGCACTGTGGCGGACTGCCAAGGCAAGATCACTTCCATAGGGAGTGAAGGTCATGTCAGTTTTTTTTTTTTTACTTTCGAAGCAGCAGGGTTTGTTATGTCCTGCAGGATTTCGTTTTGCGTTACCGTCGTTCATAATATGGTACGTGTCATTCTCATGAGAAACTGCGAAGTAATTGGACGTATGTCTCTTTTTCGTTCAATGCAGTCAATAATAATAATAATAATATATAAATTGACTATAGCAATATTCAGTGTGCTAGACCCACCATAGTCACAGCTTCACTCGCTTTTATCTTTGTAGTTGCGGAAAACGCATGTATAATTCGATCTCTATCATGCGTTTTTCAATCAAAGAGGCCATGGTGTTAACCTTAAACAAGTGCACTAGCTAAGCTCCTCCAACGATGGCCATTTTTCTGTTCATTGTAGTATACAGATATATGACAGGACAGCCTAGTCTCAAGACCCTAACTGCTAGAATAGAGGGCACACATTCAGTTACAAGCACGCCGTGTTATAGGGAAACACACAAGGTGTGGCCGCATTTTGATGTAATGCAAGAGAATGTCGGTGCATTTAGATTTCATCACCATCATCATAAGCCGGACTTCGTCCACTGTAGGACAAAGACATCTCCCATGTTCTGCCAGTCAACTCGGTCCTGTGCTTGCTGCTGCCATTTTATACCCACAAACTTCTTGATCTCATCTGCCCAACTAACTTTCTGCCTCCTCCTAACCCGCTTTCCTTCTCTGGGAATCCAGTTAGTTACCCTTAATGACCAGCGGTTATCCTGTCTATGCGCTACATGCCCAGCCCTTGTTCATTTCCTCTTCTTGATTTCAACTATGATATCCTTAACCCTGGTTTCTTCCCTAATCCACTCTGCTCTTTTCTTGTCTCTTATGGTTACACCAACCATTTTCCTTTCCATTGCTTGCTGCGTCGTCCTCAATTTAAGCTGAACCCTCTTTGTAAGTCTCCAGGTCTCTGCTCCGTAGCTAAGTACCGGTAAGATGCAGCTGTTATAGACCTTTCCCTTGAGGGATAGTGGCAATCTACCTGTCAAGATTTGAGAATGCTTGCCAAATGTGCTCCACCCCATTCTTATTCTTCTAGTTGCTTCAATCCCGTGGTTCGACTCCGCGCTTATTACCTGTCCCAAGTATACATGGTCTTTTACGACTTCTAGTGCTTTGTTACCTATCTCGAAGCACTGTTCTCTTCCGAGGTTGTTGTACATTACTATCGTTTTCTGCAGATTAATTTTAAGACCCACCTTTCTGCTCTCTTTGTCTAACTCTGTAATGATGAGTTGCAATTCGTCCCCTAGATACTCAGCAATGAGGAGTCATCGGCGAAGCGCAGATTATTAAGGTACTCTCCATCAACTCTTATCCATAACTTTTCTCATTCTAGGCCTCTGCAAACCTCCTGTAAGCACGCGGTAAATAGCATTGAGGAGATTGCATCCCCCTGTGAGGCACCTTTCTTGATTGGTATTCTGTTGCTTTTTTTAATCACTGTGGCAGCAGTTGATCTACTGTGGATTTCTTCCAGGATTTTTATATAGGCTTCGTCGACACCCTGATTCTGCACTGTCTGAATGACTGCTGATGTTTCTACTGAATCAAACGCTTTTTCGTGATCTATGAAGGCCATGTATAGTGGTTGGCTGTATTCTGAGCATTTTTCTATCAACTGATTAATAGTATGAATGTGGTCAATTTTTAAAGAGCCTGTTCGGAATCCTGCATCTTTATTTGGTTGATTCAATTCTAATGTTGCCTTAATTCTGTTAGCAAATACCTTTGTAAATAGCCTGTATACGCCGTAGAGCAAGCTAATGGGCCTGTATATCTGAAGTCCTTGTCATCTCCTTTCTTATGTATGTACTCTTTCTTATTATGTACTCTTCCCGTCAGGAGACACCTTGTAAACAGGGTGGCTAGTTTTTCGAACATAATCTGTCCTCCATTTTTCAACAGTTTTGATAGTACTTGATCCTCACCAGCAGATTTGCCTCTTTGCGTGCTCTCCAAGGCTTTTCTAACTTCTTCTATCATTACTGGTGGAGTGCCATCAGGATTACTGCTAACTCTTATAGCAAGGTCGTGGTTGTCTCGGCCACTTTACAAATCTTCGTAAACCTCCTCCGCTATTTTAATTATCCCATTCATATTGGTACTTATTTTGCCTTCCTTGTCCCTTAGTGCATATATATCTGATTTTTGCCTATCCCAAGTTTCCTTTTCACTACTTTGACTCTGCTCCACCACGGTGGTCTAGTGGCTAAGGTACTCGGCTGCTGACCCACAGTTCGCGGGATCAAATCCCGGCTGTGGCGGCGGCATTTCCGATGGAGGCGGAAATGTTGTAGGCCCGTGTACTCAGATTCGGGTGCACGTTAAAGAACCCCAGGGGGTCGAAATTTCCGGAGCCCTCCACTACGGCGTCTCTCGTAATCAAATGGTGGTTTTAGGACAATAAATCTCACAAATCAATCAATCAATCAATCAATCAATCAATCAACTGCTTTGACACTTCTTTCGTTCTTCAGAGCGTGTTCAATTCTCTCCATGTTACACCTTTTTAGATCGGATACCATACGCTTATTAATCAACTTCTAAAGGTCTACTAATTCTGTTTTGTCTGTTGTACTTGAGGCTTTCATGCTTGGACGCTTCATAAAGAGGTTCCTTGTTTCCTGGGACAGCTTGCCAGTGTCCTGTCTAACTACAGTACCTCAAATTTCCCCTGCCGCTCTGTATCGACACTCGTCAGATTACCATTCATTGCATGAACGCTAAGGCTGGTTTCCTCGATAATAGCCGAATACCTGTTTTGAAGCGAGACTCTGAATTCCTGTACTTTCCCTCTCAGTGCTAGCTAAATTATTTGGCTTTTACGTATCCGTTTCTGTCGTTCCTTCTTCAAGTTTTGGTGAATTTGAGACCGTATCATTTTATGGTCACTGCATCGTACCTTGCCAAGCACTTTCACATCCTGCACGATGCCTAGGTGTGCACTGAGTATATAGTCTATTTTGTTCTTACTTTCGTTATTAGTGCTCCTCCATGTCCACTCACGGTACCCTCGTTTTCGATAGAACGTGTTCAAGATCCATAAATTTTTGCGTTCAGCGAATTCCACTAACAGCTCCCCTCTGGCATTTCAAGTACCGATGCCATTATTTCCTACTGCCTCGGTCCCCAGCCTGATTCTTTCCTACCTTGGCATTGAAGTCTCCCATCAGTATAGTATACAGTGTTTTTACCTTGCTCTTTGCCGATTCCACGTTTTCATAGAAGCTTTGAAATGACGCGTCATCATGGTTGGATGTAGGCGCGTAAGCCTGTACTACCTTAACCTTGTATTTTTATTGAGTTTAATTACGATACCTACCATCTTTTCAGTAATGCTGTAATACTCCTATATGTTGCTGGCTATGCTTCTGTGGATAAGAAATCCCACTTTCAGTTCTCTTCTGTCAGCCAAGTCAAGATAGCACAGGGCGTGCCCATTTTGTAGCTTAGATTTAGGCGCGCGTTAAAGAGCTCCAGATGATCAGCATTATTCCGGCGTTTTCAGCCACGCCGAGCCTAATACTCGTACCGTGATTTGTGTGGGTAAAACCCGTTAAATTAATTTGCAATTCATTGAATATTTAATTTATGAAACAGGAGGTACCTGCATTCTCGGTTCATCCGCATGGCGCGTCACTACTGGCAGGTCGCCAACTTAGAATTTTGACAGGCGAATCGCTATCCCATAATTTTGCTGATATTTTCTACCTCTCTTTCAGTCCTTCTATTTCGTATACGCAGATAACTCAGTTCAGTGCTTATGTATTGCACTCATTGAAACAAAATCACATGGCTCTAGGCCTGAACTAACGTTGCACTTGGTGTCTCGTTACCGTGAATTCTTTTTGCAATGTTCCTTTTCATAATTGAGCGCAATTAGGGCCTCTTCTGCCTATAGCGATGTATATGAATGAACTCACCTCAAATTGTCCACAGAAAGAAACGTACGCTCCTTCTTGACAAGGCGGTGCAAGAGCCTGTATGCCCCGTCGTTGAGACGGCAATTCCACCGCGAGTTATAGGAGGCTATCAGGCTACTGCAGTAGATGCATCAGCTCCATTTTTAACGAGCTGCGCGCCCCTTGCGGTGGATAAGCGTGCATTATATATTGCCATGCCAGCGGTGGTGTGTATTTCTTGAGCGGCACACCCAAGCATCCGTCGACCCCGCTGTTGCCTTCCGTTTTTCGTGTTGACGTTTTCTGTCCACTTCTTATTCACCACCACCCAAGTTTTCCTTTTTTTTTAACCTAGCCTTCACCTACATCGCATCTTCTGTAATCCAAAGGTCACTTTCAAAAAGGACTTATAGTTAGAACATTGTGTTTTGAGTTAGTATAATAAATGAAAAATAGCAGTGATTTTTATACAGGGCATTCACCTCACCGAGAGCTTTATTAGTTCTTAAACATCCGCTCCGCTTAAATGCGATGGTGCCGCTCACTGCGAATAAACTGTCAAAACTTAGTCATCCCATTAACTGGCTAAAGTAAAGTCTGCACGGTCGTTTCACCTTGTATGTGTCGGCGATATTCTGGCACGACATGTAAGTACTCAATATTTTGGTCGGTTAATGAAAGATCTGCACGAAGTAAGAAATACTACTGGAGGCACGATGATTACACAGAAAGAATTGCTGATTTTTAAATCTTTTTTTTTGTTTGAAGGGAGGGCGTCAGAAACTATGTGTTGATTAATTCGGCTCCATGAAGGTAAAATAGAGAAACTGATGCCTGCATGCAAATGGTGCATTTAACATAAATATCTAGGAATTTCGCAGAAGAGCGAATCCGCGGAATTTGGTGTCATTCGAAAAAAAATTCTTTTGGAGGGCAAGCTGAAGCTTCGGCGTGGTTAAAAAAAACATTCAGTATTATACTGCCGAGCTCGAGTACTTTGTTTTTCCAGTATTGCGCACATTAACACCGGAGGAAAACTAAACTCTGTTGCATTGCCTTCTGCACTCACTGCTCCTTCGCGCCGTCAGCCTTCCGCTACCTTTGCACCCATTCCCGCTTCTGCCGTATGTGTGAATGGCCACGAAACGTTCAGCTTCGTATGTAGATATGCCGTGGGTGCACTGCTAATTTCATGAATGGGCGCATACGCAAGAGAGGATCTACGTACCTAGTGCACCGTAGTACGGCATTTGGGTACATATACTCTGATAATTTTGGTACGACTGGGCGAGTGACTCGAAAATATATTACTGTGTCTTAAGTCCAATACTCTTCACAACGTACTGTGATTTCCAAGTAGTGACGCTCTTGCTGCACTTATTGGGGCAGTATGTCACTAAATTTTATATTTGAAAACGGAGTGATGTTATGTCCGTTGATGGGGCAAATAAAGGTGCTCATGAACGCAAATGGCAAACAGACGCGCAGCATCGTGAACAACTCAGTCCTCAGGCTTGTTTTGGGCCATACAGACCGATATTGCCAAACACAGAAATAAAAAAAATGTGATTAAGACGGAAACAACGCTTCTGGTCAACCGCGATAAGATATATATTTATATATATTAGAACGATCTACTCAATTCGCCAATAATAATAATAATAATAATAATAATAATAATAATAATAATAATAATAATAATAATAATAATAATAATAATAATAATAAATAGTTTGTAGACTTCTACTGGCCAGAACCACAACGACGCGGTTATGAGGCACACTGTATAGGAGGGCTCCGGAAATGTTGACCATGTGGTGCACTTCAAGGTGTGCTGACTTCACAGAGTATAGCGTATACACGTGCTTCTAGCATTTCGTCGCCATCTAACTGCGACTGGATTTACGAGGATTGAATCCGCAACCTTCGGTACAGAAGCCCAGCATTATGACACTGTACCACTACGGAGGACTCCTATTGGGCACTGCGCATTCGTGCGACCCAACCTGATTGGCCGTAGTGTTGTGGGTATTTTTATGGTAGATTAGTATTACCGCTACATCACTTGCTGATTACCACAATTTTTATCCACGAAAAGAAAAAAAAAAGAGAGCGAAGCTTGCACGACGCCACGCAAAGCTTGAAACATCAAAATGGCATAATTCTTGGATATTGAGCTGGTTGCTTTTTCGGTTGTTTGTCAACTTTGGTTAGGTGAGGCTACGTTATTTCTACGCTGATTTTCAGCCATTCAGGTTAGAGTTAAACCATCAAACTAAGGACTCTCACGGACACGCCTCGGATGTCTGATCATCAGAGACCGAAACTCGCACTCAAACTAAACGTTCCCACCACTCGTAGATCTAGGGGCGCGTCATCGTTGGCGCACGCCTGCCGTCGCCTCGAGTTCTTCATACGCCACCGTTGTTGCCTTTTCCGTCCTCTAGTATTCTCTTGTTGCACCGCCGCGGTGGTCTAGTGGCTAAGGTACTCGGCTGCTGACCCGCAGGTCACTGGTTCGTATCCCTGCTGCGGCGGCTGCATTTACGATGTAGGCGGAAATGTTGTAGGCCCGTGTGCTCAGATTCGGGTGCACGTTAAAGAACCCCAGGTGGTCGAAATTTCCGGAGCCCTGCACTAAGGCGTCTCTCATATTCATATGGTGGTTTTGGGACGTTGAACCCCAGATATCTATCATCAGTATTCTCTTGTATACGCACTCGGAGTCTTTGGCCCAACACCGTTTCTTCGCAGCCATTTGGTGAGCTATATGCCCGCATCTTCTTTATTTTGAGCAGACCACGGTGAATAGCAGAATTTAGCCAATTTCTGTAGCACACCAATATATGTTCAGAAATTGTCAGGCAATCTGCTGCCTTTATCATTTTCAGGGGACCAGTTGGGACTGGTAGAATTCACACACTTTCTGCGGCACCTACTTATTCATAATATCATAGTGTCTATTGGGCGTTACACACAAATCACGGCTAACCTAAACAGCTTCGCTGTTCAAAAAAAAGAGGCCTCAATAGTCAAACCCGCCAACACGATTAGTGCGTGTGTTGCAGCAATCCGTGAGCTTGGCCCGCGCACACACTCGTTCCACTGTTTCATGTCGGTCACTATGCTTGCGGCCGACTATAGAGAACATGTCTTCTCTCTACCATATCACATTTTGCAGCGCAAATCACTGCAGACATCCACCGTACGTAAACGATTACCGCGATGCACCCACAGCAATCGATCGTATGACATTGTCGTGGTGTCGTGCCATGTTGCTGCAATTTCGCACGAAGTTGCGAATGGCGCCTCCTTCTAATGTATAATGTCGTTTAAAGTGAATGATCCATTCCATAAAAAATTCTACCACGCTGATGTACCCACGGAGAGCTTCAGCGATGCGTTGTCATCTTACATATGGGCACAGAAGTTAATGAATGCAAGTCAAACCAAGCGGCTGTACTGGCCTAAAATGAGCTGGTAATGGCGCCGGGCATGGTGTCTAGCGGGAAAACAATGATGGATCATCTTTTCGTTCTCGAGGAGTTCAACATATTCTATTCTGTAGAGCAATTTAACGCTGATTTTCAAGCTTCTCCTTCTCTCTCACTTTTATGTTGACTGTGACTGGATGCGTGTCTCACATCCTCGAAGAAGGGACGTTCTTTAAAGAAGACCAATAATAAAATCTGAAGAAAAGCATGCACAGTTCCTTCGATGATAGCCGTCGCGTTGTCACGCATTGTATTTGCCGTAAACTTTTACGCTATGCAAAAAAAAGTACATAAACGTTCACCACATAATAGGCAGTGGCGATGGAGATATTATGGGCCCTTTATGTCGGCTTGGAGATTTTTAAAATGTTTGTGGTTGGCTCTCTGTCTCTTTATTTTGCTATATTTATTTAGGACAGTTTTTTTTTTTCGGCGCGCACGCGAGAACCGACACTATACGCGCCGACAGTGGTGTCGTCCGTGTTTGTCATTTATTTTTCTCCCCCTTCCTCCCTTTCCGTCGCGCTGGTGTTTGTTTACTTGACTTGCCAGATCACGTCGAGGTCGAAGCCATGGACAACAGCCGAGTACGCAAAATCCGATCAAATCGCCGTCTCAGCGACGCGAAATCAAATGGGTCGTATAGCTGGGGCAGCTCTTTCGTCCCCTCTCCCCATGTGCCTTGTTCCATCCCTTCTGGCCCCTTCCCTAACCACAGGTCAACGCTTTCCCCTTCTTTCGCGGGTCAGCGCCGCGCCTTGAATGCAAGCAGCAGTTTAGCATACACTTTTATTCGCGTGAAGTTTCTGGCACACGTTGCCAGCCCCCTATGTCATATATACGCATAGCTGGTGGCGCACAAAAAGCATTCGCAAAAAGAAGTGGGCATTTTCCTTAGTGTCCCTCTAACCATCCTTCATTTTGTTTTAAATTTTTCAATATAAGAACCGCGCCCGTCTTGTTTCCGTCGTGTTTTATTGTATTTTCCGTCGTCTTAGGCGAAGTTCCACTTGGC
Organism: Rhipicephalus microplus; assembly: GCF_013339725.1. Lineage (NCBI taxonomy): Eukaryota > Metazoa > Arthropoda > Arachnida > Ixodida > Ixodidae > Rhipicephalus > Rhipicephalus microplus. The sequence goes on along the minus strand of NC_051166.1, from coordinate 112,686,172 downwards.
AAGCAGTAACGCGCTGCGGACGACCCCTATGATGGGAAACTGGCTGTGCGTGTCATCGGGCTTTGCGCTGTGGGCCATGCCAAACTTGTTTCGGTATGGAAGTCGCGGCGGCGGCGGCCATTACCACGAGAAAAAAGATTCGAATTTCCGCCACGTCTTCTTATCACCAATTCTGTTTCTCTTTTCAAAGTTTTCTTTTCTCTTCGTTCTTGTTCCAGCGAATGCTTTCCTTCTCTTGTACATGCAAAAACCTAAGTATATCCATGCAGAATGCGACGTTTCTGCTGTTATAGCGCGAATCCCCCCCCCCCCCCCTCAATACTTTGACAAAAAGTTTAGCTGGGTCCGGTAGTTGATAGCCGTTGCGTGGCTACGTCCAGCCTATTGCACTGCGTTCAGCTGGTGAGCTGTGGGAAAAGCTATTTCAGAACTTTGAACAGAAATGGAGGCAAGAAAGGTAAACCAGGAGTAAAGAAAGAAAATAAATTAAACAAACAACAAAAACTACTGGAGTGGAAATCGCAGTTGTCAGCCCTGCATGCATGAAGGTTAGTCGAAGCTATATGCCGAATTTAGGTATAAAGGAAAAAGAGGAAGTGCAGAAACAGGGAAAAAAAAATTAATGAAAAAAAAACGTTCAAAAATATTTCAGAGTGAGTAAGTGGAAACGCACTCATAGAGCAACGCTTGACTCGTATTGAAAAGCGCATATATAGTTCACTCAGCTTCAAAAAAAAAGAAAAAATGAATACAAGGTTTTTTTGCGTCATGTATGCAAGTGCTTTTAGTCCATTTTGCGGATAAAATAAAATAAGCCTGGTGTTCTCATGTGTTCAATTTGTAATCGATCAAAAAAAATTCCTCCAAATCGTTCCCAAAAATAAAAATAAAAATGTCTGTACTAAGACAAATAGCGAGAGAGCATACATTGGAACGCGATGCTCCCGAAATTGTCAGGAAGCAACGCCATGGGTACAAAAGTTCATCGAAGAAAACCATAGCCTCTACATATGCAGCTCGCCCTGAACGTCCCGCTTCATTACCTCCTTTGCCACCCGAATGATTCAATTAAGAAACAAAATGCCTTAAGAAAACATGGTTGCTGTGGACCCCACATGGCCTACATTGCCGAAGCTATTGCTACACATTGGTCATGACCACTAAAAACTCGAACACCAAAGTTGGCATCGACCCCACTGGCGAAGCTTGGCCTACGTTGGCGAAGTCGCAGAGACATGCAGATTGACAGTGCACATGGGAAACAGTGAGTAATGAATTTCCTTCAGATGAGTCGTAAGAAAATGACAAATCAATCATCATAGTGCTTTAGTCCCTTCCAGATACAGTTCGCGTGTTCGTCGGCAAGACGAAATCTCCATACGCTCAGTTGGTACAACAGGTACAGATTGTTGACGACCAGTACTTGCAAGTCTTCAGTAGGCACTATGACTAGACTACCTACAATGGAACGTGATACGCCTCAAGCGTAGTTCAGAGGATCTCGCGCCCCATTCACTTCATCGTGCAAGACACCGGCATCAACATCGACGTATACCGCCGCGGGGGAATGTAAGCGAATAAGAGGGGGTCAGCAATAATGGGAGGATGGGGACGAAGAGCGAAAGTCTCGGAAGGAAAGACCACTGTGGCGAGAATGACTGCCAGAGAAGAACGTGCGAAAGTCGAAGAACACAATAAACGCTCTCAAGCGAAAAGAAAAAAAAAAGACGAGAAAGTGCTAACGCCAAATCGAGTCGCATCAACCGAAAACCTCGTACATCTTGTACTACGCCGATGGCGTTTGCGCTCAGTGGTGGTCAGAAGAAGAATGGACGGACGCTGTTACGGGACGTAAATGAAAAAGAAAGATTACAGAGAGACATAGACAGAGAGGGAAACAAAAAGCGGGTGTATCAAACAAGGGAGCCGTGGTATTGCCAATAAAGAGCCATGTAGGGCCGGATGAAGGGCGGGCACCTCACTAGACACCGTACACTATATCGGACAGGGGAGCAAAGTGGTCGCTCGGAGCAGAGCGCCGCAGTTTCTCAGTCATGTGTGCACTGCTTTCGCTTTACGCCTGGCAGGCTGAACGAATGGCAAAAGAAATGAGGTACTTCATTATTATTGTTCTTCGTAAAACAGACACAAGCAGTAGATAGCGAAAAAAACGTGTATTGCTCACCGTAGTGTTTAATTTACTCAACGTCTCGGTCGATGTGTTCTAATGGCACATTCAACTCTGATATAACCTCGGGAGCTGCTTATTGAAAAAAAAAAGAAGCGAGAAGAAAATCTTCCAACTAAATGCAGTATCTTTTGGCAGGCAGCTCAGAATTGTTCTTCATGCCACTGATGTTTTATTGGCATGGCGTGGTAGGTGACATAAAATTAGTCAGTAGAGTTGACGCCAATCCGAAGGAACGCTAGATGCAGTCTCGCAAAATTCTATAGAAGTTGAAACGTTGTGTCCTATTAGAGACCAATTAAGAAGCAGACAATTAGAGGTGACCACAGCGAGCCGACAGTGAGCTCAAGACGAGAAATTTGTGCATTTTTCTTCAATTCTTTGTTTGCCTTCACTGTTATATACAAGCAGCTCCGCTGCGGTGGTCTAGCAGCTGAGGTACTCGGCCGCTGACCCGCTGGTTACGGAATTGAATCCAGGCTCCGGCGGCTGCATTTCTGATGGAGGCAGAAATGTTGTATGCCCGTGTGCTCAGATTTGGGTGCACGTTAAAGAACCCCAGGTGGTCAAAATTTCCGGAGCCCCCCGCTACGGCGTCTCTCATAATCATATCGTGGTTTTGGGACGTTAAACCTGACATATCAATCAATATACATGCAGAAATCAGACCACCAGCGTCAGTGGGTGTCAACGGCTGCGTTGGGCTCAGGTTCAGTCGCGCATGTAGGCTGTCACAAGATTATCATGCTCTTGTGGCGCAAAACGTTTCATTCGGGAGTCATTTGTCATCGGTGCCTAATTCGCAAAGGATAAGGCGGGGGGGGGGGGGGGGGGCATGGTACTTGGAGGTGATAGCCAGGGTCAGGACAGAAGCAGTTGCTAGCAGCCACCCAACAGTATAGAAACACCATTGTTTGACCAAGCGAAAGCCTAGAGCACTCAGGCCACAGACTCCACGCTGCGTGCAGTCCACGGTACACCCAATCGTTTCCTGAACGCCAGCTGCTTGTTCCCTGGACAGTATATAGCAGCAGCCTTCGCTCCTTGCGGAAACGTAGGGGTGACGGCCGTGCTTGATCACTCGGTTCTCGACGTGGGGCCGCCGCCGGAGGTGATTCACGATTATGGCCGGTGTTCCGAAGCAACGGAGAGGGAAGAGACTTCCTCATTAGGCAGACAACATTCGCCTCTTTTGTCTTGGCCGTCGTGCTATTGGTTTGGAGACGGAGAAGAGGGGGCTATTCTTTCTTCTTATACTCGCACGCTTACGGTATATAGCCCGGAGTACGACGCCATTTTGTTGTCTGGGAACTCGTGTAAGAGAAAGCAAAGGCAAGAGTAGCGCGTCAGGTCGTGAGAAAGCTCAGAACCAAGAATAAAACAAATTCGCGCCCTCCCAAAACTCAAAGTACGCGCTCCATGAATGCAATGAACGAACAAACTACGTTTGGCGAGCCTTCTAGGCGATTATGGCTGTGCACTAAGCGGGGACACGCTAACTGGTCTTTATGCCTCGATGTTCCTGCTGCTGTACCCATCTCGCCGCTGTTGTTGCTGCTTTTATACGGGGCACCACAGCGATGGTGATGCTCGCCCTCCTTCCGTTATCGCAAAATCGATGTCTTTCTCTTGTACGTTGCTGCGCCTGTTTTTTTGTGCGCCGATAAGTTCTCGCCGCTGGCTCCTCATCCCATACCACCAATCACTTTTTATTTTTTTTCCATTACGTTCCGGAAGATTTGCGAGATCTAAACGACGCTTCACGTGGCAGTAATTGACTCTTCGCTAGTTTCCTTTATGATTTACTTTTTCCCATCACCTTATTTCTTCAGACAGCACATCGGGAGAAACTGCTACGCTCGCATATTCTGATAGCACAGCTTACCACATTTGAGCTGCGACTTAACTAGATTAACATTACGTTTTGCGCGCATTCTTTTTTTGAAAGACTGCTCTTCAGAAGTCTTCAAAAACAGCGAACACACACGGACCTGCACCTACTCTTAATTATATATATATATATATATATATATATATATATATATATATATATATATATATATATATATATATATATATATATATATATCTGGCCCAAGCGGGAGTGATAAAGTACAAACGAATAAAAGCAAAATAATTGAAAATCTCAAACGAAATTAGGCTAACAAACACCATTAAATTCAAAAGAACTAAGGAACAATGTTGATGTAATTATGTATTGATTAGGGTAAGTCCAGTTGATGAAAAGGTATTAGGTTCCACTCGTCAATAGTTTGGGGAAAGAAAGAATATATAAAGACTTCAGTTCTGGGAAAACAAGGTGAGAGTGTGAGGGAGTGAAAAGGACGAGTTCTTCTAGTCTCAGAAAGGGTTATGTAAGATCTGGGATCTATAAAAAATTTACATCTGATGAAATAAAGAAAAAGCTTCAGTCGGGACATTTCATGCGTCACTTGAAGTGTTTCAAATCCGTTGGAGTGTATGAGTTCAATAAGAGAATCATTGCTGCTGTATTTCGCAAAAAAAAAAAAAAATTATCGCATGGCTTTTCTGTCTATTCTTACGAGAGCATCCATGCTAGTTTTGGTGAAGGGATCCTAAATTATGCAGGCATAATATGATTTTGGTCTGATGAGAACCGTGTAGGGTAAAGTTTTCCCATCACGGGGTGCATGTTTAAGCTTGTGGCGAAAGGGACATAATTTGTGAAAGCTGAAGAGACGATGTTTGAAATGTGGGCGCTCCTATCAAGGCTGTTAGTAATGCTAATTCCTAAATGCTTGAACCTATTAACTTCTGTCAAACGGTCTTGGTCAATAGAGTATGAAAATGTCAGTGACACTGTTTTTTCTTAGTTATATGTATTGAGCACTAATTTAGAATTCAGTTTTATGTCCCGTTTATTGCTTCACTTAAAAATACTATTTAATGCTGAGCCAAACAACTCATCTTTAACTGTGATAGTATCGTTAAAAATAACGCAGTTGTCGTCGTAAAGATTGACAGGGGCTCGTATGACACTTACTACGTTGTTAAAATAAGTAAGAAATAAAGAGGGCCAAGCACACTTCTTTGGTGTACACTAGATATTACCGAAAAAAAATCAGATTGCTGTCTGTCAATCACAACACGCTGTTCTCGATGCATTAAATAGGCAGATATCAACGACAGGATGAAGCAATGAGCCCCGCCACGGTGGTCTAGTGGCGAAGGTACTCAGTTACTGACCCGCAGGTCGCGGGATCCAATCCTGACTGCGGCGACTGCATTTCCGATGGAGGCGGAAATGTTGTAGGCCTGTGTGCTCAGATTTGGGTGCAAGTTAAAGAACCCCAGGAAGTCAAAATTTCCGGAGCCCCCCACTACGGCGTGTCTCATTATCTTGTGGTGGTTTTAAGACGTTAAACCCCACATATCAATCAATCAGGATAAAGCAAGGAAACCCAAAGAGATGTATTTGCAGAATAACTTGTAATGAGGCACTACATCAAGCGAGTTTTGAAAATCTAGAAATATAAATTTTATTTTGCCACCTCTGTCAAGAACAGAAACGATGGAATGAATGACGGTACTCAATCGGGTGATAGTCGATAGACCCTTCCTGAAGCCATGTTGAAAGGGAGTAAGAATGTTATGCACACTTGAGAAGTTGTAATGTTGCCTGCAACGATATGCTCAATTATTTCGCAAGAAGATGATAAAATGAAAATCGGTCAGTAGTTTAAGACTAAAGAAGGGTCCTCGTGGTTCAAAACTCGGACAGTACGTGCATGTTTTCAATCAGGTAGAAGCATCGCGGATTCAAGAAAGACCTGAAAAATTACTACAAGAAAATTACTTAGAAGTTCAGCATAACGCTGGAGGAAGAAGTTCAGAATGGTATCAGGACCCACGGATGATTTCGGCTTCAATCACGTAAACATGTTCGACACACCTTGTTGAAAATATTAGTATCCAAAGAGCAGGACAGTGAACTTCGAAAAAAAAAGGCTGAGTAGGTGGAGAGAAGACACTGTGAAAGTGGGCGCATTTGAAAAGTTAGCAATACTCTTGGGGTCAGATATTGCAATAACGTGATAGATAATGTTCATTTTGACTTATTTCGCTTCTTAATAAAGTTTAAGAACTTTTGGGGATTTTCTTTAATATCATTAAGTAAAGTGTTCTTGAAATAAAACTTCTTTGCTTCAGCGACAGATACTGACAGAGCCACACTAACATTCGCTAAGGTAATGGAAGCAGATGCTTTTTTTCGTAATCAGATGACTTTATGTTATAAATGAATGTTACGCTTGTTGATCTAAGGTGAATGTTTAGTTGACTTTGCACGTTTGCTTTGTATGAACTGATCAATGCAGAATACGCACATGTCTTAAAACTTGTTTCAAAGCACAATGACGTCGCTCTTGCGAAATTTAGACAAAAATCACAGTTTCTCAAAAGGGGGAAGCAATCAAATTCATAGCAGCATATCTGAATATTTTACAAATCAAGGCTAGCATCTGATCTCACGCAACTCTACAAAACGCTTGCGTAAAGGCTTGTTCACACTAGAGCGACACGACACGGACACGACTCCGACGAAGACACGAATCAGACGCAGACCATCGGCTGACGTGTCACCCGCTGACGATGTCGCCAGACTTCATGGTCAAGCTAGGCTGGTGACGACGACGCCGCCTCAAAAGACAGCATGTCGTCGTAGTGTAACATAATGACAGAACGAAAAAACCAGCAAAACGCATCAGCAGACCTAGCACCGGCACATCGTTGGGAGATCTGCGTTTGAGCAAAACTTTTCCATGTATTTGCTTCAAACAACCACGAAGGAGGAAATCTTGGGTGAGATAACAATGCCCTCTCTGAGGCTTTGACGGCGTTTGAGTAGGCGTCTTGCGCACCTCACGGAAGTCTTTTCTTCGCCACCCTTTTGTATATCCCTACCGCCATATCTCGTCGCCGTAAAATATGGCGGGGGCTGCGCAGCGTAACAGCGGAGGGGCTATGGCAGAGCAGAGAGCATAGCTGAAAGTGAGGCGCAGGTGTGCAACTTTAGACGGTGTCGCCACGTGTGCCGACAGTGTGACTAGAGAATTGGTCAACGAACGGCTGTGAGCACGACAAGACACGGACGCAGTCCTCTAGAGACCACCGGTAGACTGTTTGTGCCGTTGCAGTGTAAATATGACGACGACAAGACAAAAGACACTCCCATAGACAGTCGGCATACCAGAATCGCTGTTGTGTCTCTCAAGTGTAAACACGCCTTAAGAGAACACAGCCACTCCCAGTGCAATAATTGCCTGGTAGGTTGAAACTGCCAATAATTAGAAGTATATTTTTATTGAATTGTAAAATATACGCACTAACTTTTATTAAATATTCATAGGCCGAGTCAGGTGGTCTGTAAAGGGCGCACAACACGAAGATATGACTTTAATTGTTTAGTTTAACACACAGCCTTTCAGTTTCCTACGATTGAATTAACAAAATGGTTTGAACAGACGACTTCACAACAATGGCCACACCACCGCCCGAAGAAGCTCTATCTCGTCGAAATATTTTTAGCCCGGTGAGATTAAGTCATTGTCAATAACTTCACCATGCAGCCAGGTTTCCGCTATAAACGCAACAGGTGGCGAGTGTGACAAAAGAACCGATTCCACTTGATTAGTTATATTTACTACACCGCGTGTGTTAATGTCAAGTATTCTAATAAGTTTGTCTAGGTCGCGCCGAGTAGAATGCACATTGGTACGAGAACCAGAAGTTATCTTGCGCTAGTTTGTTGTTTCATTCCAGATAAATGCATAATTATTAATCCGCAGCTTAGCGTTCTGAAGTGAAACTTTCTTTCCGAGTAACTTATTTTGTTTCGTACTTTCCCATAGCAGCTTATGTATCTTCAAGGTACTTGTGATTAGCCATTTTGGACAATATTTTTTTATTCTTTTAGTTTAGAAACAATCCTAAATATCGCTTCTTGCTCGTTGTAATCCCGTAGAAAAATAATTACTAGAGTTTTAAATCCAGTCATTTCAAGACTGTAAATAAGGCCGATAGAGATTCACCAAACATCTACCCAATTTTACAGTGTTTCAGAAATCACTTTGCGCTTAAAATCAAATGCTGTCTCATTTGGCTCTTCAATGATGCCATGAATAACTACGTTCGAGTGCCTATTTTTATCTTCAATGTCAATAAGCCTGCACAGACTCCTTCATAGACTCCTGGAAAGTGTTTACCGTGTTTTCAAGACAGCCCAGGACCGCGATATTAGAGTTGAAATCTTGAAGGTCTTCAAACAAATCTCTCGTCTCATCTATCATGTTTTGTGTTTCATTAGGTCGGCTAATTCTTTTTGCAGCAGATATTATTTCTCGAGAATTCAGTGCAACATTTAAGCATTAGTGGGTCCTGGATTTTCTTCAATGTGCTCACTAAGCGAAAGTTGTAGTGCAGAAAAACACTCCTAACCAGTTTTACAGCACTGCAGTGTCGTGGCTGTGGCAAGAACTAGCAAGAAACGGCAGTAGAAGATTAGCAGCGCAGTGTAGCCATAAACTGATTATAAGATACTTAAAAATTGCTTAAGGAAGTCCACGCTAACAATGACCTGTCCTGGGCAGATGTATGACTCATGCGTTTTGTGCCCTCGGCAAAATGTCAATTCCGTCTTAGAATTATATTTCATCTTGACAACCTCACAGGTTATCATGACCATGCTCGTCGCCATTCTTTCTTTTTGCCCTTAGCGTTACTCGTCTGCTAATAGTAATACCTACAAATAAATATTCTGCACGCGTAAGTGATTCTAGGAAAGACTCACGAAGGCTGCGACATAGCGTTACGTTATACATACCTGCACCATCGTTTTCTCCGCGCTGTATGAGAAGTGATCGGTACTCCGCCTCTTCGCGGATGCCATCATTAATCGTGCAGCGTCGAAACCACCGTCACCGAAGCACTTGTCATTCCTATTTTATGTCCCCTCTTCGAGGCGACAGTGTACCTTTAATAAAAAAGAGCGAGATAGAGAGTGAGAAACAACGAGCATTCGTTCTTTTTACCGCAGCCTACAGAGAACGCTGTTGATGCCGCGAGCCAAACGGAAACGCCGTTCCTCCCACTTACTCTAGAGTTGGAAGAGTTAACAGGTATGACGCGTACAATGATAGAGAAAAGAAAGCGAATGCCAGGAAACTTGAATGAATTTTGATCGAACGGCAATATTTACATTTTTTTCTTTTGTTTCATTTTCTTTTTACTCTGCTACAGCACTCGTCCTCACCAGCTTAATATACCTGGTATTCATGTAAAGGCAGCCGGGACGAAGCACAAAATAGATGCACTCGATAATTTGAGGGCTTCAGTGCGGAGGTAATTCAAGAACGGGGCCGACGAGTGAAAAAATGATTTAAAAAGAGATATTGAATTTTAGCAACTTTTAATGTGAGCTCAAACGAAAAAGGCGAGTTTTCGCAGCATTCACTATGAAAAAAAAAGCTGGAATAAAAGAGTAGTAAACGAAGAGCCCTCCATTCAGTGGAGTGCTTGTAGACGTGACGGAGTGCCCAGCTCTTTTCTCGGCGCTTAGCGGTGAGGCCCGCTGCCGCCTCCGAAAGGAGATAGTGTGCGAGGGAGAGAAAAGGAAATCACCGCGCGTCACAGCGCGAGCGAAAATGGCGCAGGAAACGGGAACAGCCCCTGGGGCCAAGTGCGAGTCCGCGCGTATATACGAACGCGGGGTGCGAAGGTAAGCGCGCGGACCTCAAAATGCGACGGTCGTTGCAGCCGGTGCTGCGGGCGATGAAAAAGGTGAAAAAGAAAGAACAAAAGTGTTCGCGCATTCACTTAGCGGTATGAATCATAAAAGCAATAAAAAGAAAAATAATGACACAAATAAAGGATGGGGTAGACCCGTCGAGATCGGAAAGAGGGAGAGAGAACGTGCGCCATCTATGGACTCAAAGATACTTTGTCGATCGTAAAAGGAAGAGGCACTCGGCGTCCTGATGGATCGAGTTTTCGCTAGTGGGGCTACGGAGGGACGCTGGTAGCGAACGGTGGCGTCGGCGGGGAAATGGGGAGCGGGAAAAATCTTTTGTATACGCAAAGAGCATCGGCACCTCGACCCGAGCTTGCCCCCCGGGTTTATATTCGGAGATGTACGTGCTGTACGACCGAGGAACTGGGCAGAGAAGAGGAAAGGATGCGAACGAGATGGGTGGACATTTTGAGGATGAAGTCCACGGAGGGGGGGGGGGTTCAGTGGACGGACACTGGAAGGGTTATATGTTATATGTGCGACATTTTTCCCGCTGCTGCTGCTCCATTTACTCGCTTCGTCCATTGGTGCGTGTGGGTGTGTTTATATTTGTGCGCATGCATGTGTGTGTCTGTGTGTGTGTGTGTGTGTGTGTGTGTGTGTGTGTGTGTGTGTGTGTGTGTGTGTGTGTGTGTGTGTGTGTGTGTGTGTGTGTGTGTGTGTGTACCCGATTGTGTGTGTTTTCAAAAACGAACCCAATGCTCAACCGTGTCGCCATAAATCGTCAACCGAAGTTCTGCTGTGCGTACTTGATGTCCTGACTGCAACGACGACTACAATGTTTCTTGTAAAGTCTTGTATATATTGTATTTCATTAAAACGTCTGAGCAAACTCATTTCAGCTGGGGTATTTACATAAGAGAAACGACGTATGAAAAAAAAATGCAGTTTCTCGAAAAATGATTTCTCTAGCCTTCTGATTATTTAGTTTGAGCTACAGCAACCACTGTTATACAAGGTAAACTATGGAGAATGTTTTAGTGTTTATGCAACGAGAAAGAAGGACAGTAAAAGAGGGGCAGAGTTATGAGCGTTAGATCTAATAATATTTGGCTAGAGAGAAACAGGAATGTAGAAAAAGCAGGAATGCTACTAGATTGTCCGTTTTGCTACCTGGCACATTGGGAGGTGTGTAAGGGGATGAAAGAGAGAGAAAGGTCTTTTTAAGTAGAGAGAACTATTGGGAAGATGGCGGATTCCTATGAGCTGGCAAAATTGTACCTTCTGTTACCTCGAGCGTGACCAAAGAAATTGTGTGATGTTCACTGTGGTCATAAAGAGAACACATAGTTGACGCGAGGACACTGCACCGTAGAGTTCGGGTCTCGTGTCACATGTTGTCCTAGATGTGTTTTTATTTTTGTTTTGCTGCTGCTCGAGAGAAAAATGACACCACTGCATTCCTGCCTACACATGCAACAGAACTATGTACTAAAGTAAAGAATCTTCATTCTGCGGTTGTTGTTTTTTTGTGTGTAGAGGGAAAATTATAATTTGTTATTGCTTCAGTATAATTGATGATCTACCGATGAATTTGAAAGATTTATTGCAAAATGAGCTCTATAGCTATCGAGCCGTTCATTGCCATGTTATCTTCATTATTTTTTTCAGTTTTTCATATTTTTCTTAGATTCTTTTTTGTATAAACTCAACCTTTTCTTTTAATAATTTATTTATTTATTTACTTAGTTTGTACTCAGTTCCTGCTGGAAAACGGGGAGGAATAGAGCAATCTATATGTGCTATATCCTAAATCTATAGCCACCCGGACTCAAATGTGGCTGATCTCGCTGACTTTCTGTTGTCCTTCTCTGTTTATCTTCACTGCAGGCAAGTTAGAGTATTACGGAAGAGGCTCATTTGAAAACATTCCAATTTGTAATGTTTTAAAGTGACTTAGAGCATAAAAGACATGCCTTAACACCATTGCTGCTTCAAGAGCAGGGCTTCTTTATGTACACCAACAAACGCTCGATGGTGCTAGCACGCGATAGATAAAATTTTGAAAGAACGATAAAAACTTGGATGAAAAATTTTTTGCAAATGACATAAAAGCTGAATACAGTCAACGCATGCATTTAGTTTCAACCCTTCGTGTATATACGTCACTCACGTTTAACAAATATAGCGCCACGGTAACTCAGTCTCCAATGTTCTATTTAAAATTCGCCGCAGTTTATTGTACGGAACAGAGCATCTGAAGTAGTAAAATTCAATTAAAATGTTGCACTGAAAGTACTCTTTTTGCAACTTGTTTATCTATTCGCCACCAAGACAGAAATGTAACAAAACGCTATAAAGACCACATGATCTGAATCGAGAAAGATATAGAGAGCAAAAAAAAAAAAAAATGGGCGAGTGCTTTGGCAGTGTTCCAGCTGCTTCCTACGACAGTGCTGGCAGCGCTTCCGCGCAAGACCACGCGTCGCTCGATGCTGGGCCGCACTGCGGAGATAGCTGGATTGAAGCCGGGGGCCCCAACACGCACGGACGCACGCGTACGTGCTGTAGAGAGTGTACGAACCGAGGCACGCGCACGCATGCATATAAAAAGCACACACGCACTGGCTACGTCTTCTCGTGGGCACCTTCGATCGCCTACCGAACCACTGCAGCTGCAATCGAGTCTGGAGACCACATGCCGCGTTGCAACGCCGAGAGCGAGGCCTAGCGTGGAGCCCGAAAGCTTCCGCAAACAAGGAAAGAACGTGGAGGCTTGCAGCGAAATCTTGCGCGACTCTACACTACATGCCTGGATGCAGAGTTATCTGCGTGTAGGCATGCAGTGAATGCTAGAATGCAGCCGTATAAAAGAGAGTCGAGAGGCAAACGCCTTTCGGTTTCGGCCAGCAGGATGTCAGAAAGAGCGTCCGCCTCTTGTTGAAGCAAAGACAGTATTGTGCGTGGTTGCGGAGAAGTGCGTGAACCACTTTTCGCTTCAACTAGGTGGTTCGCATAGGTGTTCACAAGAGAATGCAGTGCAGTTATATAGTGGCCCTGCACGACATTGCGTTGCACATATCCAGGTCGACAGTTCGATCAGAAACGTGGCATTTGTTTGTTTATGTGTGTGTGTTCTCATACGGGTGGAATGTAAAAACGCTCATATGTCATGCACCACTGGGTGAACTCAAAATAAACACTGGTGGTCAAAACTAACACGGATTCTCCACCACCGCGGCTTACATTATGGCGTTTTTCTACGCGTTGAATCACAGAATTTACTGTAAATAGAGAGGATTTCTCCTGGAGATTTCACCTCTGACACAATGTCCAAGAAAAGCTATGCGTCTGAATTGAATGTTTGAGAACTAAGGACAAGGTTTCGGGTGTGCAAACGCTGAAAGGGAAATACGTACGGGCCTGAAAACTTCATTCAGGAATAAAGTGGTCCTCAAAGACTGCCTTAAAACCAACAGTATACGTATAAAGGGATCTCCAAAACGTGGCTGGATGCAGTTGAGTTGAGTTGTTTATAGTTAGGTTACGCTACATTCTCCTTTTAAGATGGGTTGCACCCCAAGATATTTTTATACTAAAAGAGCCATGAACACTTCCCTTCGCAGTCATTTATGACATAAAACAGAACGTACAAACAAGCAGAGAGAACAGGTTATACATTCAGCCTAAACACTGATACGACTAGTAAGTCATATTGTAATGCAAGTAATCTGGTCGTATATTGCCTGCCTTAACGTCTATTGGCAGAAACGTTCTTGAAGTGAAGAAACTTTGACGAAATTCGCGACTTTCAGCTACGAAAAGCTGTCTTCGCTTGTGGAATTCTGTCGGCAGAACTTTTTCGTTTGACCGTCGTTTCTCCGCACTAGAGTATCTTCACATTTGAAGGTAATCTCAACACAACCACTGACAACAATATAACTGATGTATCTTAAAGGTGACAATGAAAAAGAGTAATAAATTTTAGAGAAGTTTGCCTCAGGTGGAAGACTTCATGCGTATGATCACATGTGCGAGAAGAAGTGGAAATGCATACAAAGCACTTCTTCCTTTCTTTCTTTCTTTTTTTCTTTCTTTCTTTCTTTCTTTTTTCATTCTTTTTTCTTTCGTTCTTTCTATCTACTTTTTCTTTCTTTTTTTCTTGCGATGGCATCGTTCTGGCAGACTTGATGCCTTAGGTATAAGAGATTATATTGATCAGCTTCCAGTTCGTCACGTGCTACGTGACGACAGCTGGCTTAAATCAGAGTGCTCTACACTCACCGTCGTGGTTTCGAGTGGCGCTGGCTAGCACTCCTAAGATAGCAGAAACATAAACATTTATTAAAGTGAACGGGAAAGCGACCGTCGCTGTAGCTCAAATGATAGCATCGGAGGCATTACTCTAAGCTTGTATGTTCGGTCCCTAAAAGCGGCAAGTTGATTTATTATGCACAATAAGTGATTTTCATTTATCCCGGTATTATTGTAGTGCAGAAGAAAAACATGCAAGTATTGTCACTTGTACCTTCTTTAGCTTCGTTGTCTGTTGGTTCCATCTGGTTTCATGAAGCTACAACGGTATATACAAGTGTCAACATATCAAGAGGCAACGCGCAACCTGAGATCCGTGTTTCAAAACGCAAGTGAGTTTGGTCTTTTCTCTTTTATTCCCACCATCGGATCATGGGTGACAGCGACACATAGATGTCACCGCAGATAATACAATCCTGGACATCCGTAAAGATGAAGTACTTTGGAGAAGGAAGTCATTGCAATGATGGCATGGAAACAGCAGAGTAATAAACATGTTGAAAATGTGTTACCTAGCTACTTCTGTCGTGTTACGCGCAATCACTGACTACCCAGAGCCCTTGGCGGAGACCCGACAAACCTAATCAGCAATGCTATGCAGCATTAGCGCTTCTGTTCCGGAACACATGGTTATGCTACCGTCAGCGTGGTGCTAATGCGAGCCCACGCCTAAGTTAGACCTAAGATCCCTGAACATTATGCTGAAAGAATGCGTGACTATATGCAAGGAACAGCTCACGTTTCCGCTGTTGGCCTCCAAGTAGCCGCTTTCAGCTATGTGCGTGAGTGGCAGGGAGTGCATTTTCATATGCAGTGGAGATATGCTGCTCGGAAGCGCACTGGAGCTTGAACAAGATAGTGATAGTGCTCGATTCCCGACGTGTCTTTCAAGCAGCGGTGTTTGCTTGATTGTTGCGGAATGCTGATGTCTCCACGGTTCATATTGTCTCTCTTTCCAATGTTACCTCTCACGTGGTACTTCAAGTGCATTGCGGTGTTTTTGTTTCAGTTGCTTTGTGTGTTTCGGACATCCAGGATAATCTCGCAAGGTTATTGTGAGTGACAAAAGTGAAGCAAGAATTTTGAAGCTCCTTTTGTTCATTGTCATTGTCATTCTCACTATCTTTCGCTGCTCTATTTTTTATTTCTCCAAGAGAAAAACGTGTGCGTAAACATGCCTGTTCAAAGAATTGGCACGCAAATGTTAAATTCGCACATTATCAATCGTGAGCGCGACACTCGTAGGTACAGCGGAACATAAAACGCTACCCACACTCATCTGAGAAGCCAAGAGAACGTAGCCTGGAAATCATTCGGTGCGTCAAGGTGCTATTAGCCATTTAACAGTGGGGTTGCCTACCAGTATCTGACATCTCTGGGGGACACGCCTGTTGGTAAAACGAAATAACCAAAGCTGGAGTCATTTCAGTCTGTGAAGGTTGGTGACCATCTGAGCCGATGGCTGCGCCCCCGTCTCAGCTCTCATTGCCGCTCTTCATAAGTACACTGTTAGTCGTGTGTTTTCACAATGCACTGTCGACCCGTATTTTGCAAGCATGACCATTCTAAAGCAGCACCTACAGAATTGACTGACGTACGAAACACGAGAAGGCGTACCAATCCACTGAAGCTTTCCACACCACACGTGGTGTAACACTGTATCTGTGATCGGTCTGCCTTTGACCAACTGATGATATTGAATGATGACTTATTCGCGTTACTTCATTAGGACTCTACTAATTTCGTTACATGAGATGTTATGACTACGTCACATGCTAACGTAATCTTGTCTATCTCGGAGGAGACTTCGTGGGTTTTCAGTTGGAAGGTGAGCGTGGACAGACGCCAAATACGAAGAAGCTGTGTCATGCAAAGCTTCGCTCTAATAACTGGGCACCGTGAGATGCGAGAGGAACGTGAACAGCAATGCTTGGCTCTACAAAAACGCGTTATCACCGAGCCTCGTCGAAACTTGCGGTGCGCGCATCCCAGTTTGTCCCAAATCTTGCGCGACACTCCCCAGAGGGCGTGACGGCGTCATATATGCATGATTTGAGAACTCCGCAAAGATGAAAGCCTTTTGCGGCTTTCCAGAGTGAAGCGCTCAATCTTCATCCGTCTCTTCCTTCTTCTCTAGAGAAAATGAACTGAAGTGCCCGCAGCCAGTGTAAGCTCTCTCCGATGGCACGGCATGCGGCGCCACGTCGCGGGATCAGTGCGCGTACATATACCATCGCTTGTCGTGCCACGCGAGTTTCCCAAATTTTTCGGCCACGCTAAGCTGGTCGTGCATAGACACACAAACGGGTCTGCTTACGGGCATGACAAATGACTCACTTCCTACTCGGCACGTCTATCCGGGTTCCACTATCGCAAACTCTCAAAAGTTTTTGAGACACGGAGTGCGTGTGCGTGCGAAGTTGTGTGCATCCCCAACTTTTCGTGTGCAAGACCATTCCTCTCCTTCCTGTACGCTTATAAGCGCATCTCACGGGGTCTTGTCACGTGTAATGAACGTCTTAAGGAATGGAAAGGCGGCTGTCGCTTTTTCACAAGTGCCCTTGAGCGATCACCTCTAGTCGAGGTTATCGTAGCGCATTCGGGGATGGCGGCGTTCTTGGGTGATAGTCAGCATGTAAAGAAAGACTCGAGACGTTCATTGCTATGCAAAGTTCAACTAATTATAATAACCTTGCGCTGGGCTTTGCTTGCTTGGTTGCTTGTCTATCGCGGAAGGGCATGACATCAATGGCAGTGAAGGAAATGCTGTGCACTGTGCATATTACTACGGCCACATCAATATATATTTCAAGCACTGAGGTGGTAGGTAAGTGAATGACTTAGATGATATACTTTGCAGAAATGGGCTCGTTATATTATCCGGCTTGAAACTGTAATTAACCGGCTCATATACAACTAAAAAACAAAAAAGAGTGCCAAAGCGCAGCAGAGTCACAGCCAAAGCTGGGAAAGTGTCGTAACCAGTTGCAAACTCTTTTGGAGCTACTAATACAATTATGCTTGCAAGGTACCCACTTCATTGATTCGCTGGCCAATGACGATGAAAAATTATGGCGGAGCCCTTTGTAATGGGTTCAAAAAATTCTGCGGCCCACTCGTAATACAATGTGCATTGTGTGACGCCTGATTGCACAACTCGCATTCTGTGGCGCCTAGTTGTGATCTTTACAGGGTTCGTTGCTGAGATAGTAGTTAGTTCAGATATATTTAAGGAAAAAAAACATACACGGCGCAATGTGCATGAGGGTGAAGTGAGGAAACGAACTGACAGACATGGGTGAATTTTATGATTCTACGACGCTTTATTGTGTATCTTAAAGGGCCACTCACCAGGTTTGACAATTTTGAGCTGACAAGCGCAATGCGTAGACGAGGCGTTCATGATCACGTCTGCCGAAATTTGCAACGCTACGTGCCGCGGAATTGGGTCAAATTTTAAGATGAAAGCTGCTCCCCCTCCCCTCTGCCGGCGCACGCGTAGAGAATGAGGGCATGACGTGGGCGTAGGAATGGCCCTACGTGCACGGCAATGCAGTGACGTTGGTCCTCTACATAGACGACTCTGCTCTGACGTTGTCAACAGTATACCACGTGACATGGCAAAAATTATTTAACACAACATGCGTAGTTTATGTATTTGTTGCTTTAAGAGATGAATATAGCTTTAAATAAATAATGAGACACAATAAAAATTGTGCGCGTTTTTCTTACTTTTTTTCCCGTGAAATGATACGAGATGCGGGGCTAATGTGGCAGCGTTTCGCATGCGTTCGGGTCCCCGCGGTCAGTGCATTGAGCAGACGACCACCGTGGAACGCTCCTACGCGTTCGCGTACTCATTGTGCTCATCTACTCTACCGCGTCTAAGCCAGCGTTTCCAAACAATCCCGCAGAAACAGGCAGAAGACCACAAAATAACGCTGGTTAACAAAGCAACGCCACTCGCGCGCACAGGGGCTGTGCTTGTTCGGACACGTCATGCGCACGTCACCTCTTGGTCGGATGCCGAAGAGGGTGGTGAAGAGATTTGGCTTGCGAAGGCTATGCGGAGGAGCGGCAAGGGTTTCGAGCTCGCCTCCTCTCATCCTCGTTTCGCGCCGCTTCAAAAAACCTGTTTTCTCCGCTCGTAATAAACCGATTCGAAAAATGTTTGTGGCGAAACGTTCCTCATCGGACACCCAACAACTTCCACTGTCTAACTAATATTCGGTATGGGGCCTGGTGAGTGGCCCCTTAACGCGGTTCCTTCCCGGCATCATGCTTGTGTAGGTTTTTTTTTTTTTTGCAATGGAGATTCAAGTGCCGGCGTCACTCAATACCAGTAATAAGAGTTAAAAAGAACTGGTGTTGATTCCATGCATTAAAAAAAAAAAACTAGCGTGGCTCAGTGGTACAATACTCGGCTGTTACGTATAGAGTACCCAGGATCGAGCCCTGATTCATCCTGAATATTTTTATTTCGTTATTAGATGCGGAGCATCTAATACTCGAGGCTTGTAGTGCGGCGCCGTCCGCAAGCTTCCTCCTCCTTCTTCCACCATCTGTGCATCCCTTCCTCCTCTACACACCGCGCACGCTTCACTCCTCCACCATCTGTGCACCTTTCCTCCTCTACACACCGCGTGCGCTTCTCCTCTTCACGAACATTCGCTAGCTGTATAATGTAGCGCGCATGCGCCGTCACGCTTCGAGAACATCGGCAGCTGACGCGCGCGCATGCGCCGTCGCGCTTCGAGAACATCGGCAGCTGACGCGCGCGCATGCGCCGTTGCGCTTCTCCCCCTTCTCGAACATTCGACAGCTGACAGTTCATGCGCCGTCGCGCTGTATATATACTCAAGGTCGGCGCTCGCTCGCTCAGTTGCCGCTCATCGGTTGGTTTGTACGGCGCGTCGACGTCCAAGGTCGCGGTGAAATGAATTCCAACGAATCCACAAACACAATGATCGACGTCCCTTCGACCAGCGCTGCCCTTTCGCATACGTGTGTACGTGTTCACTCATTTAACACCCCCTCCTACAACCACGTTAACCAATTTAGCCATCGACCCAAGTAAGTCGCAATTTAACACCCCATTTCACAACCACGTTAACCAATTTAGCCATCGACCCAAGTAAGTCGCACTTTAACACCCCGTTAACCAATTATATGCTCCGCATCCTCCTCAGTGTTCCCCCGAGGGAAGCTGCGGGCAATTTTTTTTCGCACTATAGCGGGTATGGAAAACTACGGCGCCTTCGTTGTGATCTTATAACAACTTTCATTGTAAGAATTTCGTGTCAGTCAAAAGAGTACTGTTTCACACTTCGCCTAATATAATGCAGTCATGGTGCGATGAAAATTATAATTACCACGCTATTCATTCCGACAACTTAAGGGCACAGATGCCTTCATCACAGAGCTACCATTGTAAGCTTGTTGATGCCAAAGATCTAGTGGGATATATTGTTATAATGAAACTGAATAATCAAACTACTAAACAGCTAATTACGGGAAGAGACCGCTCTACAATCAAGCTAACTAACTTTGTCTCACAAATATATAAAAAATGGGGGAAACTAAAATAGTGCCAAGCCTTGTCGATTGAGAAAAATTAGGGCCCACATGCCATGTTTTATTTTTATGTATGCAAATCAGAGATAAACATAACGAATGTTGCTTGACCACATTACATAGTTTTTGCATAACATTATTTTTGGTCAAGAGATTGCAAACCATGTGTTTTTATTTTTTATTTCTGACATTCAATCTCCTACGACGGCACTACTTTGGTGACCTTCCCATTAAATTTCGTATATAGTCCAAGCTCCGTGATTATTTTTGTTCTTCATTATCATCCACGCAATACCTTGCACTGGTCAGGGGATATGTTATCGGACAGGGTTATTTTCTGTTGGTAGTGACTATGGTGACGGGGCCCGTCAACTCAGTGCTATGGTTAGAGTGACGGAGCCCGTCAGCGTAGTGTAATCGTGATTACGGTGACGAGGCTCGTTATATAATAGCGATGCAGCTATAGCGACGGGCCCTGTTCCGTAAAGTTGTAGTCGTCCTCGACGTCACCGCTTTGCCGTCCTGGTGGTACAATGGGTTGACGCACTGTTGGGGATGTGGTTGGGTGGCAGGTCGTCAGTTCGAATCCCGTTTTATTATTTTTTATTTTTATTTAATTTATAGTAATGCGTATATTGACGTCACTGCTTTCTAGGAGTCGCAACTTTGTTACTTTTTTGCAAGAAAATCACGTCGCTGTTTTTGCCGGTTGTTAGCCATGCCGCGTTGATATTTCGAGGTGCAGTGAGTACGTTGTTGGAGTGCGACTATAGTTCGAGTTGCGCTGACCTACTGAACTTTGCTCTATCTTTTCTGCTTTCAATATTGTTTCGAATAATGTTGCCTATTTTAAAGGCAGCATTCTACAGTAAAGTGATGCGAAGAGCCGCTGGCCAGCGATAACCTGGACGATCAGTTGAGTCGAGGTTCTTGCTGACGGACCAGGCTGGCTAAATGGCAGCAGCCGCAGAGCCCTGGTCTGAGCTCCCCCCATCACGGAATTCACTGAAGTACTGAAAGTGTAGCGAGTTTTTTTTTCACCACAATGAAAGTGCGTGAACATACACTACCGCATCGAGGCAATAATACAGTGGCGTAATGATGTAATTATAAGGTGGCCCGTTTTAATAACACTGCCTATATAGTGACGGGCCTCAACATAGTGCGGCTGTTTGTGCTCCAAGAAAGGTGATTGGAGAAGTTGTTATTGTTTTTTTTTCTTTGCTGCTGCACGAGGTGACTGCGTTCAAGCTCCCTCATCGTAGGATACATCGACACTGCTAGATGCACGTTCATTCTTGCGTATTCGCCTCATCCACTCGGTCACACCTTGTGGTTTACCCAAGCCCGCAGCCATACACCAGCCAGCATTTGCAAATAAAGCGTCCCGATGATAGGTCGCCTACCAGAATGGGAAGACAGCTACAGAGATCACACAACCATCATTTTATACAGCACCGTAGAGAGCTTTATTGTCTATGTACGTTTGCATAGCAATGGCACACATTCATGGGACAAAAGCGACGTACATATCCCCTTGTTTGAAGGATCACGTGGGTAAGTCTGTGTGTGATATTTCAGGCGAATTAGGCACGAAGTTGGAGCTACGTGTATTGTATTGATATGTATTGTGGTTTTGGGATTTACTGCAACATTCTGTCCAACACAGCCCTCAGGGTTGAAACACATTCTATGTTGACCTATACAACGTTAGGCATTAGCCCACACGTCGCCTTTATACACTGACACGAAACATACGCGGAACGGATTGCTTTGAGAACATCACATTATGTGTAAAATATTATTAGTTGTAGCTACGGTTTCTATGCAAAGGAACGGAAGGTGGTTATTCAATGCGATAATAAAGTTAATTCGCACGCATACAACAGAATCTGCTCGCCCAGCACAGTATCAATCGGATATTATCGAGAAAGGACTTAATTCCACGTTGGACGTAAAAGAAATTTGATGAGTATATCCCAGTCGAATTAACACGATTGCCATTTACAAACAAGTAACAATACTTGAAACAATACTGAGGAAATAAAACAAAAAGCGTGATTCGCACCGATGTCGGACACCAACGACAATGCGCCACGAAATCCACATGGTAGGGCTGCCTAACAACCGCAGCAGACAGCAACATGATTTTCTTGCAACATTACCTTGCAAAAAAGGGGGAGAAGTAAATCGCGAACGGGAATTCGAACTGACAAGCTGCGTCATGTCCGCTTCCCCAACTGCGCGTCAAGCCACTACGCCACCAGAACAGCTAGACGGTGGCGTCTAAAATGACTACAAATTTACGGAAACGATTTACGGCCCCCTCATTTTTACCATCGCACTACGGTGACAAAACCCCTCACCGCAGTCATTGCTTTACGACGACTGAGCCGCCACTATGGCTGCATCCCTATTATGACGCGCCCCGTCACTGTTTTGATTTCACTACGGTGACGGGCTTCCTCACTTTAACGACAGTACTGCGCTGATGGGCCCCTTCACTTTAGTCATAATTACACTACGCTGACGGGCCTTCTCACTCTACCGTTAGTATTGAGTTGACGGGCCCCGTCACCATAATCACTGCCTGTTCTATTAAGCCAAGAAGACAGGTAAGCCGATCGATCCTGGAGGTCATGCACTCTATATTGCAATGTGTTAAATTTATCAATATACTAGCCCTAATTACATTTGCACCATTCATTGCAGTTACTCTTCAGAATGACTAACTCGTTTCGCTTTTTGTCGTGCCTTACTTTTTTTTTTGATTTCGTGTCTCACTCAGCGCTCTGCACAGTTTTTTTTTTAGTTTTTTTCCCCAAGAAGTTCGGATCCCATTTACACACGAAAGGCTCTGAAAGTCGTAAAACTCTGCCTGAACGATGACATGACACCATCAATCAATCAATCAATCAATGAAGCTTTATTTTCATAAATAGATATATGCAATTACAGGGATTATTTGGACCGATAGCCTAAAGTGGCTAGTGGACGGTCCAATACAATGTGCAACATAAAAAAGTGTACAGGTCAGCTCTGAGGTAACAACATAAAAAAAACAATCATGTGATACAGATAACACAGTAATACATTTTTTCTTGCAGATATGCATACTTATTAGCTTGCAGCTAGTTTCTATACATAGGCACTTATTAAAAAAATACAATGAAAATCGAATCACACACACATGCTTACATGTCTTGACTCCACAGAAAAAATGATTACATGCCATGCTGAAATTACGTGCCGTTTTAATCTCTAGGGGGACCGTGTTCCATATTTTTGTTCCACTAAACTGTATCAGTCTTTCTCCGTAAACATTAAAACATTTGGGCAGATTGAAATTACCATTCGAAGCATGTCGCGTATTGCGTTTAGGAATTGAAAAAAGATCAGCAGGCAAAGGTGAATTTCTATTAATTATGTTATTTACTGAAACAGCAATTTTGTAGTCACGCAACATCGGAACTGAGAGAATGCGTTGTGATTGGAAAATATTACTTACTGATTCACCTTGGCTTATGATTTTCAGTGTACGCTTTTGAAGTCGCTCAAGAGTTTTTAGATAACTGACACCATGAACTACCAGCAAGCCCGATCATGAACCTTGCTGTGAAAGCCGAAAAAAAATTGTGTCTTCAACGCACATGCGTATCTTTTGATATCCGAATATGGAATTGATGACGCTCACGTTACTTATACCCTCACTTTTTTACAGCTTTTTACGCGTTCATACGTGAAAGTAGCTGCGTTTTTCTTCGTATTCTGTATTCCTGTAGTCAACTAAAAAGAAATAGGTAAAATTTTTTTTTAAATGTAAACATTCAAGCTGGCTACGCGTACAAAAAAAAAATAACGGCAAGTTCAAGCAGCGTGAAGAAAACTTACGCCACCCGAAAATTCATCAGTTTATTGCGCGCGCCACTTTGTTCTCAATCCTTCCGCCATCTCTACAGGCCTGAAAAAAAGTACGGGGAGGGGAGGGACGAAGATGGGCTGCTTATTTTCCAGCCTTGTCTTTGTGGTCGCCACTCATTCCTTTGACAAAGTGTGACAGCTCAAATCGCGTCCGCATCTGCCCCGCTTTTTCTGCTCTCTTCGCACAGCGCCCATCGCTTGCTCTCCACCCTCGCTCATTTTACGATAGCGCCGCGCCTCCGGAGAAGAGAAAATGCCAGCTTCGAGATAACGCTATCTGAGCGGTTTCTTCCCTACTGCCGCTTTCCTCGGCTCTCCTCTTCCCGCTCAATTTTTTCCCCTATATGTGCACTAAAGTTAGTCCTCTTTTCGCCGCAGCGTGTAGCCTAGTTTCTATCCGTGCCCAAGAACTAAATTGCGGTAAGGCAAAACAAGAGCACCACCATGAAGCAGGCTCTGCTGACGGCAGCTGCATGTGAGCGAGCAACGCTCAGCAAGCGAGAACTTATCATTTTGTCTACGTTTTTCTTTTCCTTCGCTTCCCCTCACTCCTGCTTTAATCTTTGTTTATTGGCTTTCTGCGCACTTTGACTTTCGCAGCGGCGTCGTTACGGCCAAAACGCTCATGATAACCCGGGATAAGAGGCCCGTGTACACTTCCTAGGGATGGCGTCGAAAAAGGGAACACCTCCTCATTCTCCGACGACTCGGCTTCGAATGTTAAAGCCCGACGTCGCAGTGGAAAGCAGCGACAACTTGGACTCGCTGTCTCCAGTAGTCTCATTCGAGAAAGCACTCCATTTAGGGTCAAAACTGAGGGTCTCAGTATAGGTGCTACCAGGGGAAGAAGAACTAAAGACATCCTATTCCCGCATCTTTACTGCTTCAAGTTGCTCTTCTTCTTCCTAAGTGAGACACACACATTGCGATAGCTGGTTACTGAGAGGAAGGGGCTGGGGCGTAGAAAGAAATTCGGCCTGGACAGGAGAAAATTCTGTAGGAAATGACTGCGCGCGCGCCTGGTGCAGTTTAGTTAGACTGATCGAGCACCCCCTCACCAGAGGTTTTTGAAGTAATGGATGGCGACTCGTTTGCAGTAGCATGTCCAGTTTCCATGCAGAGAAGAACAGAGTGTGTAGTCAGTTCCGGCGCAGAAATTCCATCTAACTTAAGGCGGCAAATGCTTCCGAGGGCGGGTAGCGCGAATGACATGACAGGTGACTGGCAAGCGTGCACACGCTCGTGCAATGCACACACACACACACACACACACACACACACACACACGCACGCACGCACACACACACACACACACACACACACACACACACACACACACACACACATGCCCCAGAGCAAGTTTGCAAGTTTCATAGAAGCTAGCGAAAGCCTCAATCTCAGGGCCATAATATCACACCAAAAAGTAATAGAAATATTATTAGTAATAGCAATAAATAAGCGCTTTGATGCCAAGAAACTAAGAGTTATTTACGAATCATAATCAATAATCAGACAACAGTGCATTATCAAACAATGCCAGTGAAACTCCTATTTTCATTTTCGCAGCAATACTTTTTTCTTTATTGTACACTTTATGAAAACAGCGTTATTGTTCTTATTTCACCAATACAGCTACAAACCACCGAGGAGCAGTAACAGCTCCGACATTAGCATACCCACGGTGTAACGGGAGTGACAATACAGTCGCTGGAGGTATATGCTACTGTCCCTTTCGTTGTTCATTCGAATTGGTCGTCTGAAAAATTCTGATGAGAAAATCAGTCGCATTGTCTTCGAGGTGAAGGAGCTGTGCACAAGAGCTAACGTATACCGCCGGCTGCCGCACCCTATCTGGTCCGTTCGGTAAACTGTTATACGGTGTGCTGGTGCCACTCTTCGGACCACTGTACAGAAAATTAGTAGAATATGCCACATTTGAAGCCCATGGCCTCCTGGTAAATGTCTCTCGCAGCTAGAGGATACTCTAAACGGTGCGTACTCGGGGCGGTATGCCATATTCGCTACGACTAAAACTGCGGCACTTCGTGAACAATGATCTTAACGCCAGCGAGCGTTAAGATCATTGTTCACGATCATTGTTCAGATCGGAGCGTGAATCTCCGTGGAACGCGCGGCACGTGGGCGGCCCGACGGCCGAGCGTTTAAATTACGAGCTGTTCCCCCGTCGGCTGTCATCATGGCGTTTTTGGCGAGCCACAATTATCTCGAATCCTACTCGCCAATTCGTGCGCGTCACGCCGCTTCGGGGCCAGTAGCCAGACTCGCGCGAAAGTTATTTGCGCTCGCACAGTCATATTTAAGGACAGCTGTCCGTCGCTGGGCCCGAATCGCCTCCGGCCTTGGATGTCATCACGAAGGCTATAATTTCTCGCGGCGCGCCGCCGGTCGCATGGGTGGTATTCATACAGCAGCCTCAGCCATATGTTGAATCGCGCAATGTAAACTGCTGCCGGGCATCGGATGATAGAAATGGTGATCTTAATATCTTGCTGCAGTTAACATTTCTCTCGAAGAAAACTAGCCTGTGACGAAAATATGAATAAATGTTGTCCACATTCATGAACAGACAGTGTTATTACTGTGTGTGTACGTGGGGACAGGCGGCAAATTTTTTCTGCTTCACGCTTGTGGTGTCCCCTGTATTGCTTTGTTAGGCCTATGGTAAAAAAAGATATATTATTTTACGCGTTGTGTTTACGTTCCAAAGAAAAATTCTCTAATTTATGGTAATAAGGCGTGATGAGCCGAGTGAAAAGCCATCTTCATATTATTCTCGTAATTATTGAAATGATGCCACGAAATGTAATAAAAAATTTCTAATAGGTGTTTCCCATGCCATTTTGGTAAATATGAAGAGTACAGCATTTATTCTACGTCACACACTTTTTTCCGGCGACCCTTTTTGGTTTCGAAAGTAAATTTGTTCTTTCTTTCTCTCTCTCTTAAGCATTGGATGCTAGGCTTAGCTGTGCGTTATCATACAGATTTTTCATCACTTGAGACGCCAAAAGATTCGAAACTCCTATATGTAAGACACAGTTTCTTTCCGGCACGTCTTATCTTAAATGGGTTGAAGCTAGTGTTTATCAAGCATAGCGATTATTTAGTGCTGGCATTGATTATCTTCAATTTCGAGTGTGTTATCGAAAGGGATTCTAAGCAAGGCAAGGATGGCTAGGCTATTAATAGGGCTCATTGCGCTGGTTAAATCGCTCCTTCCAGAAGCGCAAGGTCGCATGATCTATTATAGGTTCTGGTAACCTCCATATGACAGTGGTGGATATGGTATGATTTCAGGCTTTGTCCAAGATCTGAGGGGCTGAGGGGAAATGGCACAAAAAACATCCCTGTTTTTGCACTGTTTCACTTCAGTATCATGTACCAGCTGGCCCTTCAACACAACCTTCTGCTTCCCTGGGTGGTCGAAGCGAATCCCGAGTCGCAATCTTCCAACAAAAAATAATAATGCGTAGTTTAGTGTAGCTTTGCCTCAATGCGGGTCATGCCGCTGCAAGGCATGCTTTACAGGGGCTAAAAGGAAAGTTGGACGTGGTGTGAGTGTAGGCAAGCCCCACGACTTAGCAGGGCCTTTGGGTCAGTCAAGGAAACTTGATAAATCTTTCATGGCGTCCAAGTGGCATGCCACTAATATAGTGCCATGTAACTTACATCCGCATGCGTTTTTCAACCTGTCGCAGACGAAGTGTAAAACTGTTGTCAGCTGGTGATTTCCTGGGCATGCGCACAGAACGCTGCTGTGTGCGCCTATCAGTGTTTTTCTCTTTATTCTTTCTTTCCGTGATCTTTGCGTGCCCATCCGCCGTGTAGGTCGTTTTTCGAAGCGGCGAGCGGGCGCTGCCACGTTTGAACACGTGATGTACTGGCCTTCTCCTTACCACTCCACCATCCCTGAGGCCGGCTGATTTGCCGCTGCCGCTCGCAGTTTGAAGGCCAGTAAAGCGCGCGCAGTGGTTATAGGGTTTGGTCTTGACACGGAAGACAGTGCGGTGAGCACCGGTGTTTGAAATACTCTCACTACTTCACCTGGCAGCACACCAGGCTCGGCAAACTGCTAATGAGTAGGCGCTTAGCCGTGTCCCCGATACGAGAGTCAGAAAGAAGCGTCTTCTCGTTCCTCTTGTCTTCATTTTTTAATAAAGAGCCACTTACATAACAAGACATTCTTCTTGCTACGCTCGCCCGCGCCCACATAGCTTGCGCTGCCCGTTTGTCGCCGTGGGATGCAGGGCAACGTCCGCCACATGCCACATCGTGGTCGCGCCGATGAGGAGGAGGTCATGGTGCTTAGATACAGTGGCGCCATCTAGTTTTGCTTAGAAAACTAGCTGAGAAAAAGCGTCTGTAGGGTAGAAAATCGGGTACCACCCGGTGAACCTTCCGGCCTT
Source organism: Rhipicephalus microplus (assembly GCF_013339725.1). Classification (NCBI taxonomy): domain Eukaryota; kingdom Metazoa; phylum Arthropoda; class Arachnida; order Ixodida; family Ixodidae; genus Rhipicephalus; species Rhipicephalus microplus. Next base: position 112,657,980 of record NC_051166.1, on the reverse strand, counting down.
TCTGTGACCGCTGTCTTTCTCTCCTTTTTTCGCGAACATCCTCCACCCCTGACCTTTTCCATCTGCTACAGACGCTACATAGTTAACGTCGTGGTTACCTGTCTTATTTTCTGTGTAGCTTTTCAAGAGAACGATTTCAAAAAAAGTAATGCTTCTCTAGGTACCTGGGCAAGAAACCTGCCAATGAAAAAAAATCAGATTGAGGGTTTGGCGGAGATAAACAAAAATATATTCAAGAGGTATGTGCTTTGGTATGGGGAGTACAGACTAGTTTTGTCTACTTTGGATTCTATTACATGCATAAATTGTGAGCACACATTTGTTTTACAATCGTTCACCATGCCTACTAAACAAAGCTGCTCTTTGGCAATTCATGAGCATCTGCTAGGATAAAAATATGCATGGAACACCGCACGTAAACAGATGGGGCAATAGAAAAAAAAGGTTACAAGACAACTGCTGACCAGCACTTCACTTTCTTGCACTCGATAGATTTTTTTTTTCGTATCTCGGCGGGAAAGTCAGTATGACGCACATTCAGAGAAACTCAGCCCGAAGGTCTACTTGCCTATTCAATTCATTGATCAGCCAACGTGTATTTCACATTTGGCACCTTTGGCTATAATGGAAGAAAAGAAAGACTTTAAAGACGTGCTTGTCACCACAACTCGAAACGAGACAAGCTCCGAAGTGTTGCCGAGTTGTCTAGTCAGGGTTGTAAACAGCGAAATAAGTTTTAAAAATACTTGAACAATTTTGCTCCTACTTTCTGATAAGCCGTACGAGTGTGGCTGATGCAGGCCGCTACCAAAGAGACCAAACAGAATTGGATTAGCAAGGTTGCGGTTCAATCACTGAAGATAGTTCGTGGTGCAAGAAATGAACTGCGTAACCATTGACATAGAGACCTCCTGGTAAACTTATACCAAGCTGGCTTATAAACGTATATCAAACGCTACTAAAAAATCTATCCTGCCGAATTCCGGACAGTAGTCAGTAGAGCCCTCATTTAAATGCCAAGCATTTTTAGCGAACGTCGACGTAGTTGCGCGTATCTATCTATCTATCTATCTATCTATCTATCTATCTATCTATCTATCTATCTATCTATCTATCTATCTATCTATCTATCTATCTATCTATCTATCTATCTATCTATCTATCTATCTATCTATCTATCTATCTATCTATCTATCTATCTATCTATCTATCTATCTATCTATCTATCTATCTATCTATCTATCTATCTATCTTGCTAGCTAGCTAGCTAGCCATCTACGACTTTTAGTTTTCCTGGTCGTTTCGATAAGGATATCTACACCAAAATCGGTATGCCAAAACATGACTCTATGACGAGAATAACTGACTAGTGATAACGTAAAATTCATGATATGTATGTCATGGATGTCATAATTTACATTTCATGGTCTTGTTGCCCTTGCGGTGGTTTCATTCACATGACATGTAAAACTGGTATGGTAAGACATGAGTGCATGGCGAACACAAGTAATAAACCCTAACGGGGAAATAATGACATGGATGTCAGGTAACCCATGACTACACGCCACACGCATGGTGCGCTCGCGATCGTTAATACCAAATTACCAAACTTGGTATCATGGGACGTGAATGAATGACAACGGTATGTGACTGGTGCAAACATGATAATTATGAGATGCGTGTCATGTAAGAACATCAGTACATGCCATGCTCACTATGCGCTCGACGCCGTTTCGCTAGCTTCACTTATACAAATATCGGTATTACGCTGACGTGAATGGATGACGAAGGTATGTGACTGGTACAAAAATGATAATCATGACATGCGTGTCACGTAGAAACATGAAAACATTCTACGCTCATGGTACACTAACGGCCATTTCGCTAGCTTCACATATACCAAATTTGGCATCACGAGACGGGAATAGACGGCGAAGGTAAATGACACGTCCAAACATGATAATAATCATGTGTGTGTCATGTAAAACAATACTACATGCTACGTTCATGGCATGCTCACGACCATTTTGCTAGCTCCACATATACCAAATTTTGTATCACGTGACGTGAATACACGGCGAAGGTAAATCACAAGTCCAGACATGACAATAATAACGTGGAAGACATGTATGAAATAATTAACGTCCGCCTCATCACATCGTGCTAATTTTTAGGTGACATATCAACCTTCTTCATTCGTGCTTCGCATATCATTGATTTTCACTGTACGCAGGACCTTCCATTTTTTTTGTTTCTTTTTGTTCACTTCTGATTTTGTAAAACTTATTCCAACGTTTCAATGAGAAAAAGAACTAGGTTTTTTCATCATTTTCTAAGAATCCCTTGGACAGCCTCTGGTTAATGTCTCTTCATTTAATTCACAATTGCAACATGCATTAAAATGATTTGTAAATAATTCAGCATTTTGATTGTAGTTTTTAAAAGTAATTCTGTAAAACTTGGCAATTTTAGTGATTCTCGCAACCTGCTATCATTGCCGTAACCGTCATTCAATAAACCAAAATAGGGGAACGTCGTTTGAATGATAACGACGAAAGACCGGTATTGTGTCCTCTATTTTGTTCACGGACGTAGCAGGGCCGGCTAAAAGGTACAGCTGATAACCTTAACTCAGAAACTAAATCTGTGTTTTATTTTCGGCCATTCTGTCATTGAAACACGTGCTAAACATGCACTTCTCACTAAGTTTTGTGGATACGATTCTGCACGTTTCCGCCCCATTGGATGTCGAGTGTTTTTGCTTTGTGGTCTCATGTCTCACGCGACAGTGCTATGTCCTGCTCCTTCGGCAAGTAACATTCAGTTTCCCGTTGATGCAAGGGCCGAAAAAAAAATGACAACCAACTGCGGATGACGTTAGATTCGCAATCCTTATTACTTTCCACGTTGGTGGTGCACGGGTAAATGCACATCCTCTACATCGCACTGTTCACGTAATGAAAACTACAGCGTTCTGTCTTCGATCTCCTGACTCATGGGGTTGGCCGCTAAGTCCACCACGAAGAGAAAGCCGTAGGCTTTACCCGCGCCAGATATCACTATATACGACTTCTGCTGTGCCATTCTCACGTAACGACTCTGGCAGCGTCCCGTGCGCAGCGGAACCTCCCTGAAGCATTTGCCGAGCTTTTCGGTCTAGACCGTTATTAGACGTGGCCTCAGTGTTCTTTTGGTGGACGATAAGACTCGCCACGAAAGACGCACGAATAGAACGATGGTGCAGAGAAACTTGGCAAAGAGAGGATGAACCGAGTAAGCGATAGAAAGCATGCTGTAGGTACCCGACTGTATGTTTTCACGTTTTTTAACTCTGTAATTTACGGCAAGTATGGAGCTTGGTAGCTCATATAAAGGGTACAACGAAATGAAAAAAAAAAGCGAGGGGATTGACATTTCACCGGGCATATATTTTTTGGCGTGTGTGTTTTGCGTGAGTGACCAGGCGCAGCTTCTTCATCTTTTTTTTTCGGGGGGGGGGACGTATTTTGTCTTCATCCCGAGATTGTGTCATTGTCCCTGTTCCACTGTCGCTAGGGTACAAGCGTAATGACACTCAGAGCTGCGTTCGTTGGTACAGTGGTGGCAATATGAAAGGTCACCCGAAGTGGCATCTTCATTTACGTTAACGAAAAGATCTCTTTTGATCACATAGTCTCTTCTCACGTTGATTGGCTGATATGTGGGGTTTAACGTTCCAAAGCCACCGTATGATTACGAGAGACACCGTAGTTGAGAGCTCCGGAAATTTCGACCACCTGGGGTTCTTTAACGTGCACCTAAATCTGAGCACACGGTCCTACAACATTTCCGCCTTCATCGAAAATGCAGCCGCCACAGCCGGGATTTGATCCCGTGACCTGCGGGTCAGCAGCCGAGTACCTTAGCCACAAGACCACCACAGCGGGCTGTCTCTTCTCACGTCGCTCTCTCTTTTCGTCAATGTTTCGGCAAAAAGGAAGGCGAGCGTTCAAGATTCATGTGATATGTTTTCAGACTACTAGAAAAAAGACAGAAATTTGGTTTCTTCCTAGCTCTGGCAATGACAATTTTCGACGCAGTGCTTTAAGGTGACAGTTTTCGACGCAGTGCCTTAAATACCTCGCAGTGCCTCAGATAAGCACCGAAAAGATGTTGGGGCAACGTGTTGGCGCACCGGCCAACACGAATAGTGCAACAAAGGTGATCGTGTGAATCGGTCAGCGCCTCACGTCATTATTACGTCAAAACGATGTCACAGCACGTGCTTCACCTCAGGACGTGATCAGACGACATCGTCGCTTGGTCTAAAATGTGCGGAGTCTCGGAGGCAGTAACGTTGGGTGCAGAAAGTTTTGGCGTGAAGATTAGGGGGAGGAGATCATTACAATCGAATGAGATAAAAAAGAAGCGTCTTGAGTAAACGCGAGAGGAACCGTGTGACTTTTAACCGTTGTGATTGATGAAGGTGAAGATTGACTGTAGCATATTCTCGGCGACTTTTATGATTCTTCAAAATCTATCAGACTTCCTCCTAAATATGTCTTTTTAGTGGTGGGCAATGTTTCGGAGCGATTGCTGGCTCCATCTTTCCTTTTCATGTTTGGTTCGTATCCCGGCTGCGGCGGCTGCATTTCCGATGGAGGCGGAAATGTTGTTGGCCCGTGTGCTCAGATTTGGGTGCACGTTAAAGAATCCCAGGTGGTCTAAATTTCCGGAGCCTTCCACTACGGCGTCTCTCATAATCAAATGGTGGTTTTGGGACGTTAAACCCCACATATAAATCAATCAATCCTTTTCATGTTTAGGCTTAACACTCGCGCAGTTGTTACAGCAACATTATGACCTTCCGTCGCAGTTGATGTTGCAGAAGACTGTTACTCTCGTGCCGCACAAAATTTTCAATGATTCAGCCAGAAGGCGAATTCCACTCTGGCATCCTCATCGTGTAAGAAGCGAGCATTACCTAAATGAGAGAGCAGCATAATTGATTAATCACTTACCAGTGCCCTACTAATTGACCGTCAAATTGTACAGCTCAGGACAGGCCCTTATTAAGATTGCCCCACAGGAGCGTGTCAATTCCGTCTCCTAACACTCTCGTATTTCAACTGCGCTTCAAGGTAATCAGATTTACATCTATTAGAACATGCTCCGCAAATGGTAGAGCGGGGTCAATCGTGAACTTACTTACAGCGCAACACCAGAAAAAATACAGGACAGGGAAGGAGCAAAACAGAAAGAAAAGACGGCGCTGTCTTTTATTTCTCTTTTGCTCCTTCCCTGTCCTGTATTTTTTTCTGGTGTTGCGCTGTCAGTAAGTTCACGATGGATCCTAACCAACTGGCCCAACTAACCGTCTTACTGGTAGAGCGGGGTATGTGCTGACATCTAATTATGAGTGTTCATGCTTGTCTCGTACATTTCTGTCGAAACTGGCGTAAACGTGTATTCACTGTGGTGCAGTGACTTCGAGCGGCGAGGTCGCAGAGGCGGTGTTCCCGTGCGGCGGCGGTGGAGGCCTGCGTCCACCTTCCGAGATCCCCTCGGTGTCGGCCGCCGTCAGGAGCGCCTGCTCGCCCATGGAGAAGGAGGCCGGGGCCCCCCCGGCGAGCGCCTACCGCACCGGATACAATGTTATGAGTGAGTGTGTCACACTTAGTATCTCTGTAGTACACCTGCGCTGGCCTAACACTGCGCACAACGCCGCGCTTATGCCAGGCTCCTACGTTGGGGATGGCGCTAACGTTGCTTCGTTTGTTAATACTGCCAGTGGTAAATGGGTCATTGCTGCAATGGCAACACAACCGAATGCTACAACGCAAGCAAGAGACGCACACACAACATAAAGACAAAAATATTATTTGTGAAAGTATTTCTTGTTTCGTGTATATCTTTGCAGTAGAATAAAACGAGAATATTGAAATAAAAACACAACTTCACTCGTTAGGTGAAGTTGCGTGTGGCGTTAAGGCGTGGCGTTAAGAATTAGTGGCCCCAAGCGCTGAAATACCTGAATAGCCAAGAGCACGCCACTCCTATCAAATTGTATGGATGGAAGAAAAAAAAAACTGGAGAATCGGCAAGCATGTCCCATTCGATAATTTCTCCATGGAAATAACTACACTTGAACGTGTGATTATGAGTCAATGATAGTTCTGTATACATACTATGTCTGTGTCGAAATAGTGGATCTGGTGAATATGTGAAAAATTGTGGCCGGGTATCTTAAGCATTTATGAATGATTGATGTAAGAGTAAACAACTCGGCGTGTTGGTATTGCACCACTCGAAAAAGTGCCCTGTGTGTGTGTCTCCCTTTTCATCCGTCGCCTTGTTTAGACTAGTTTTTCGAAAGAGTTAGGGATGAAGAGAAACTGCTAGTTTATTGACTGTTGTTCTCAATTTTAAAGAGGCGAGGTTTACGTTTAGGGACCGTTCTTAGCGGTGACTGTAATGTTTGTTGAAATGGGGCTCTTACGCATAGTCTCACAGTGCATTTTCACAGACAATATTATAAATGTGCGACACATATACTCATTTATCCTAATACAAAAATGGGGTGCACTAACAAATAGGGACAAACGAAAAAGAAACGATAACACAAGTCATGTGCCTTTGTTTCTTAGCACACCCAACTTTTGTGTAATACGATGAACAAATAGCAACTAGCCCGATTGGCCTTTTTGATACGAAACTTACTGGCGCCGTATGTAGCTCATAGCGAGTACAGTATGTCTACGCAAGAAGCGTTTACTCGAGTTTCCATTGTGCGCCCTTACACAACTATGGACTTCACCAAGAAATAAAATTCCATATAGGCGGATTATGCATTTAGTTGGAACTTCAAATGATGGCTGCATGGACGTGTATGCTTCACTCGAGGAAATTCAAGGTGCGCGCATTCGCCTCGTGTGTCATTGTGGATGACCGATACAGATATTGAGAACCAACGTGAAACGTTGACCGCAAGCCACTTTTTAGGGCACGCCAGAGTTGCATAGGCGCACCAAATCAGTGCATCTTGCACCTAAACGTGCAGCCAAATGTGAGCACCCAGGCCTGCAGCATTTTCGCTTTCAACAAAAATGCAGCCGCCGGGACAATAGAGAGACGCTACGGCAGGTGGCTCCGAGGAGGCGTCTGTTTTGCTCTCGTCGAAAACCGCTGCACGAAACGCTGCGCACCGCAGCGACTACGTTGTCGTGCGATGGCTCCTAGGCTCATTGATAATAACAATTAATGAAAAACTTCCGAACAAAGATGCACTGCCACTTATAACCGTTCACGTTTGCATTACTACGAGCACACAGTAAGAGTAGTCCGTGTAAACTCGTGTAATAATAATATCTGCGGTTTAATGACCCGAAACCACCACTTGATTATGAGAGACGCCGTTGTGGAGGTCACTGGAAATTTTGACCACCTGGGGTTCTTCAATGTGCGCCTAAATTTAGGTATACAGGCCTAAAACATTACTCGCTCTATCTAAAATGCAGCCGCCGTGCACCGGGCTTCGATCCCGCGACATGTCAGTTAGTGGCGAACAAAGTTTTTTTTTATATGTGCCCCGCCACGGTGGTCTAGTGGCTAAGGTACTCGGCTGCTGACCCGCAGGTCGCGGGATTGAATCCCGGCTGTGGCGGCTGCATTTCCGATGGAGGCGGAAATGTTGTAGGCCCGTGTACTCAGATTTGGGTGCACGTTAAAGAACCCCAGGTGGTCAAAATTTCCGGAGCCCTCCACTACGGCGTCTCTCATAATCAAATAGTGGTTTTGGGACGTTAAACCCCACAAATCAATCATCAATCAAAGTTTTTATATGCAAAATAAAAGTTGTTTTATACAAAATAATATATTTGTTGAAACGTGTGAAGCTACATAAACGATGGTAGGCCACGTGTTTATGAGACAAGCAAGAGTCAGCGTGATATACCTGTTCGCGTTTATTTTTTTTCATCCCCGGAACAATAAACGCTCGCTCATCCAAAGCATTGGTAAAAATTCAGAGGACTCCAGGCTAGTCTAAATTTGCTTCTCGTGCTAAGTTCTTGAGAACCTGCTCTACTATTTATCCAGGCAGGTCCCTTACACGTTTCTTTTTTCTTCTACCACACTGACTCGACTAGCGTTGCGTCACCGCACCTAGGCCGACGCTTATATCATGCAGCGAAAAATCTTTCTCAGCGCGTGAATCGTTTCTCGAGATTTTTTTTAATCAGAATTCCTCAACCTTCATCTCCCGTCTTTGCGGCACAATTCTTGACGCCAGCTGTTAATTCACGTGGCGTCAAGACTAAATAAGTTTTAATAAGCCAATATACCAACAATATCCGTAGTGAATTGTCGCCTACCCTGCTTTGCTATCCAGTCACACGCCCGTTCTGCCTTGTATCGCACGGCTATTGTGCGTGATAAACTGATTTCACTTCGTTTTATGCGTTTGCAAGTGTGCAAGAGAAGATGGCAGCGTGTAGCAGGAAAGCGCGAAATCCTGAATGGCTCAACACTTACGGCTGACATTCCGGTTAATCTGTTTTATGAGGCAATAGGTGGCGAGGAGGAGGTAGCACTTGTATAGGAAGAGGCGTGAAGGCGAGAAAGAAACTGCTGCTTCGCCTTTGGACTAGGTATGGGTGAGGGGCCTTTTAACGAGTTAACTTCTACATTATGGCTGAGGGTTCTTGCTCTACTGGATCCGCTATCCGTCTCTAGCCAAGGAGCCTGCTATAGCATGTCAATAACATTACTTTATCCACAAAAAGTAAAAGAAGCCAACAAAGCTGTTTGGTCAGAATAGACGACGATATAAGCAGGGGTCTATGTATATTTCTTAACTGCAACCCATGCACCAGCTGAATTATGAAAAAATTGCAGCCATGAGATAATATTTCTTTGAACCTACTTGATTTGATTTGTGGGGTTTAACGTCCTAAAATCACGATATGATTATGAGACACACCGTAGTGGAGGGTTCTGCAAATTTGGACCACCTGGGGTTCTTCAACGTGAACCCAAATCTGAGCACACAAGCCTACAATATTTCCGCCTCCGTCACTTTCAATCTACCTAAGACTTCTTCGCGATGCCATCATGAAAGGAACTTGCAGCGTGATTAACTCGGCTGAAACTTAACAAAAGTGGGACGACAACGAGCGGTTGAACTGCACGAGATTATTCCCATGTGCTTCGCCCTCCGATCACGAGCTAAGTAGATATTATACGTAGGCCCGAGCATTCGTAAATAGCCCCTTTAGTAACGAATTGTGATGTGCTTACAGAAACGTGTTAATTTCGTGTGGCATAATTTCAAGACACTCAGTATTACAATTCAAGTAAGAAAATGAAGAAAACCGTTGATCCATGATAGTTGTGGCAAATAATGTTAGTGAGAGTGTAACTTTATATATATATATATATATATATATATATATATATATATATATATATATATATATACAGATTTTGCCGCCCCTGAGCTTCAGTGTTTACATAAAAAATCTGCTATTAGGCCTGAAAGGCATGCACAGTTTGTTTTGTTGCATTTCTTTCGAGCGAAGAAAAAAAATAATACTTTTCGTGTTGGTCTTGGAATGCATCCCGTCGAACATTGTGGTGCATCCAGCAAAGTAATCATCAACAGCAATACGCAGCATAATATAGTTAAATGATTGCCAGTTGTCAACTTACGAGGCCTGCACAGATGTGCGCAGTAACTTTCAATCAATTTGATGAAACACGTGGTGCGTGACGTGCCATTAAAAGTTGGCGTCTCCATTTCTACACACCGTCACTGAAAGGGATAGTGAGGCAGCCTGCTTGACATACCTTTTACAGCCAGCTTTTCGCGAACTTCGCTTGTGCAAACGCAGTGAAAATAGAGCTTTAGGATGCTTTTTTTTCTGTCGTATATTCCCGCTTTGAAATGGGGATTTGGATGCCACTGTCATTGCATGCTTGACAACAAGATGCAGCCAGTCCTACTTTTTTCCCTCCGGTCATAGGTCCCTTTCGCTAACGTTTATTTATTTAGTTTTTTACACTCTAGCTGAAATCTATATTTTTTCTTTCTTATAAAAACATGTCTTTTCCCCAAAACAAGCAAAGAAAAATGAAATCAGTGACTAAAGAAGACATCACAGATCACACACTCGTGAAATAATACGTTAACTACATTAACAAACAAATTGTCTGTTCAATGCACTTCTATGGTATATTGGCATCACTGTACCTTTTGGAACATGTCACTTAGCACACCTCATCATCTGGTAAGTTTTGACTAATATATTTTTAATTTTTTGAAGAGTAAGGTGGGTGGCTTGATATGTGGGGTTTAACGTCCCAAAACCACCATGTGATTATGAGAGACGCCGTAGTGGAGGGCTCCGGAAATTTCGACCACATGGGGTTCTTTAACCTGCACCCAAATCTGAGCACACGGGCCTACAACATTTCCGCCTCCATCGGAAATGCAGCCGCCGCAGCCGGGATTCGATCCCGCGACCTGCAGGTGAGTAGCCGACTACCTTAGCCACTATACCACCGCGGCGGGGCAGTAAGGTGAATGGCAGAGAGAAAGGAAGTGAGAAGGGGAAAATAAAAAAATAGCTGTGAAAAACAGAACGCTTCATTCGGCTCTTTTTTCCTTTGTTTTTCAGGCTTTCACGACTGATAATCTCAGTTTTATTTCTGGTTTATCCCGTTGAAGCACGCGAGTACAACAGCATTCAACTTTCCGATTTCAGTTAAATTGCTCTGCGGTTGCTAAAATTACTCGAACAATGCTAACACATTCGATATTTTTATTTTATATTTTCATAGGAATTGCGCTCTTCTCCATCGACAGCAGGACAGCAAATTGGGCGCATTCTGTACCTCATACTTTTTAATTGTACATCTCTGCCTCTGTCGCTACAGTTGTCTAAAATTCAGCACCGTTATAAAATCTAGAGCGAGAGTAAACTGGTGCCACCTACAGGGGCCACCAGTCTAAAGACATGCGAGTCTATACGCACGCAGTCAGTTTGGCGCAGGTGTCCTTTGGTGCTACGGTTGACCTACGCATTGACCGACCAATCACGAGGCGTTCAAGGGCGCAGGAAACTTCAGCGATTTGGCCTCCTAATTGGCTGGTGCCCTCCGTAACCCTCGCAGTGCTGCATACTTGTTTCCGTAGCACTCGTCGTCGTTCGAGTGGAGCGCCGACTTCCTCGCGCTGAGTTCCCCTCGTCACGTAGGTGTGGCAGGGATCCACGGGTCATGTTATCGTAGGGCTTGAGTGCCAGGAACCCCTCGGGGTCACTTAACGCACAAGACGGCTCTGCTGAGTACGAGAGCCAGGCACGTTTATAAGAGTTCGCTCTCTCCGAGCTCTGGACTCCGAGAGGCAGATGGAGCCAAGAATACGATCTGTCTGAGACAGCTACTCAACCAAAACATGGCTCAAGGTGTGGCCGATGGTGATGGAATGTAGTTCAGGTGAGTATAGCCGCTTTTCGATCGGTTATATGCTCACACGACCGGAAGCCGTAGCTAGTTACATTGGTTTTCACCGCTGGAAGCCTGGGATGACCGTCGAGTCCCTTTAATGGAATCCAGGTAGTTAGTGTCATGCGTGCGGTCTCTGACATTGTTCGGCAGCTCAGTTTTTTTTTGCACACCTAGATAAACACAATTCCAAACTAGGACTCTCTGAGAAAATCGCATGCAGAGTTTGTGTGGAGTTTTTCAGCGCCATTTTAGGGATAGCACTTAGTTATTTACATCAATTTTAATGCCTCAATTCGTCATAGTTCACTAAACATGAGTGTACTGCAAGCGATTTCTATTCAATAGCAAGGTAAGCCTTTTAATGATAAGTGTATGAAGATTTTCAAATTATATTCGTGCAACGAAGAGGGATGAACGAGTTGGAAGCTTGCGCATCCTTCATGGTTATTACTGCAGTTCACTCCTTAGCGTTAAGTTCTTTCGCATGATGAAATCACTTCTAAAGCAATTGTGGTACATAAAAAACTAAATTCTATGTGAAATAAAGGATGACGCAACACCAAGCGTATAATACATTTGTACTTTATTTCAGTATTAAATCGAGTCTAGTTGTTATGTACATCATTCCAAACCAATTTGTGTTCTGCAACTATGCATAAGACAAGGTTTTTAGTCATATTAATCTTCTGATGGGCCTAGGCAATGTCTACGCTTTACTGACGCCGTCAGTTTCAAGCTAGTAGAATCTTTCACTGCAGTAGCATAATGTCACTCATCTCAGGGTCCTCACAGGAGTGGCTTTGTCATCCAAAGTAGCTGATAGCGAAGGTGATGTTGCTGTATCGGGAGAGCGATGAAAATAAGGTATGCGAACTTTCGAGAAGTACCTTAACGTCTCAGAGGAGAAGTTGAGCTCAGGCTGTTACATAGCATCGCTTAGACAAGTCACTGACGTCGTCGCAAAGTTCAAACCAATGAGGCGCACATAGGTAATTTCGTCGAGACAATGCCACGTTGCGCCAGGAGCCCACTAAGTTCAACTTCGTCATCACTTCGTCGTGGAGCCGGTTGAATTACTGCCCAATTTTGGTGCCCGGCTGCGGGAACCATCACCTAATACTTCAGCTTCTCGACTCGCTATATATGACGATAGTTATAGCGCGAGAACAGAACGACGACAAAAAGACAAGAAGGACACGGGCGTCGTTCTGTTCTCGCGCTATAACTATCGTCATGTCATACTAACATGCCCAAACTGCCACACTTCACTATATATGTTGCGTTTTTGGTGGTGGTGGTTGTCATGTTGCAAAGACGGGGTTAGCCTGGCCTAACTACATGAGTCCCGCGGCACCTCGCAACATCACAATCGGGTCTGCATAAAGAAAGGTACTGCGGTAGTGTAAGCGGAGTCCATGCGCCTATGGGTAGTGCAAAGATCTGTTCTGTCGAATCTACCGAAAAATGCGCTGTTCATAAGAGTACGGTAAAACTTGGGAGTTGCATCTATTGAACAAGTCAGCGCCAGAGTTATGCCGTGTTCTTCGAGGCTGTTAGGAAGCAGTATCAACGTGAGAAATTCAGTTCAGCATAAAGAGCTGATGTTTGGGTGAAAGGTAACCTATTGATAGAACGCCATAAGAGATGTAACATTACTGGAAGACAAAGTTAAGGCAGTCTCTTCTTCGGCTTTTTTCTCTGTTTGTTTAGCCTGCAGGTTGATTTGGTGCTCTATGCGATGAATCCTACCCTGAGCGTTGTTCAATTGACATCTATTGCAACTTTTCTTATGCCCACGCAGAACAAACGCTGGTTGCGCAGATATGTTCAGTTCGTTTCTCTTGGCCGGTGTGTTGAATTAATGCTAGGCAGGACAAATGAGAACCAACTAGATCAATTTATATGCCTATAATGCCATTTTGGAAAGGTTACATGCTGACACATAGGTATTTCTGCACTACGCTCCCGTGTGCGGGCTGCGAACACAAGCCATTTTCAGTAGCTGGAAATATGTTAAAAAAATAAGCATTCATTATGGCACTCAATTTCGCCCAAGTATAAACAAGACAGCTGAAAAGCATAGCCAAACAGCACAAAAAAAAAAACATAAGGCATGACGAAATTCTCGCTTGCCTGATAGATCACCGCGAACGGCCCAGAGGGTGTTCGTAACCTTGTTCTGCTGGTTACAGATTAAAACGCGGACATACTGCGTGTGAGCATGTATGTCTGTGTTCAATGCGTTGCTTTCAAATATGAGGTGCGTTACGAAACGTGACAACGCTAAAGAACCTGTGTTATAGAAAATGGGGTGATGGTGTCGGCTTGACTGTGTTGGCAATGAGCGAAAAATTTCAGTAGTTGCGATGAAGAGTAATTAGGCTTCAAGCCGGAATTGAATCCAGACAGCCTCTGTTGCAGCGAAGTATTCTTCCACAGAGATGTGCCAGTGCTTGAAACTGCTTTCAAAATAGACCTTTTGTAGGTGTCATCTCGGCTGGCAAGTAACACTAACATAGCTAACATGGCAGGACAGAAGCGTAGAACCGCAACAGCTGCCACTACATGTGAATCGAATCATGAGTGAATAGTTTAACACTTCCGATTTTTTACTAATGCTTCAGGCATAATTCGTCATCATCATAGTCAGCATTATCGACAAAGCGGAGTGCTACACAGGAGTGCTCATTGCCTTACACTCTTAAAAATACGTTAATAAGAAGCTTGTAACCACGAGCAAAGTGTTGGTAACGGCAGCTGTTACTAACCTTCTTGGGCCATTACTAACCTTTTACTACCCACGCTATCAAATGCTTGAAGGTTGCAACGGTTACTATTTGCGCACTGTTAGTATACGTATTTTTCGTCATGCACGTATTTAATGAACTTGTAAAACAAACTTTAGAGCTTTTTAATACGCGCGTCTAAGAACCTATTTAGCAGCACGGGGATTAATTCAAGTTCATTGTGGCAATATATGCAAGCTTACTACCCAATCTTATGTCTTGTTTAATTGGCCGGGTTGAGGCGGTATTATGCAAAATAGGCATAACTAATTGTCTTTTTAATGTGCTTGGTTTAAACGTCCTACACTTCGTTACCTCACTCACGTAAAAACTGTAAGTTGTACAAATAAAGGCGCCTAACTGAAATTATACATCCTACACAATAGCCGCCTACCGGCACCAGCTGCATTCCCCAAAGTTAGGGCTATAAACACTCCTGGAACTATAAATACTCCTTTACTTGTCACGTGGGCTTGTGTATGTGTGCTGTTCTCCATTATGACAATATGTGCGTAGTTACTCAGTGATATATCAAAATGTTGATGCTCGTGAATAGGACCATAATGATCGTTGATGAGACCGTTGATCATCGTGAATAGGATCATAAGGCAAAATGATCGCGTCCAGTACATTTTTTTGGCTAGCAACTGTTACTACCAACGTTAGTAACCATTACTAACTTCGTTAGTAACGATGGAGGTAGTAATGCTTCTAATCTCCCTGTTACTAACCTCGCTTACTAACCGGTTAGTAACATATGTGACAAGCAGTTAGTAAACCGAACTTAGTAAGTACTACAACCTTTTTTTTAAGTGTAGGACGCGTGGTGGTTACCTCGCTAGAGGCGAAACGCAGAATAATGCGAGCACGTTCCTCTCGCGTTATTCGCGTTACACTTAAGCATACCCAAACTTTAGATGCGAAGCAGCTTTTTGACAAGCCTGTGTAACGCTGTCCCTCCATGCCTCCGTGCCAACGATTCTTCGGTGTGCATATGTTTAACCGTACAGAGTGGTACAATCTCGTTAATTCAGCTGATCCATGAAAGAGCTCGCTTTAAGTGGGTACTTCTGTTAGTGCAGCTTTGGGGACTGAAAATTGGGGGTGCGAAATTTCTCAGAATTCTCTCAATACGGGACCAATCAAAAAAATTTGCGAATGAACGCGCAGTGTTTTTTTTTCTGTCTTGTCCACAGCGAGAAGCTTTTTTAAATGCGTATCTCGCTGCTCTCATGTGGAACATCACTTGAGCTCCGGAAGTGTAGTCGAAGGCGGCGGAGTAGAAGAACAGGCTAACGCGCTCTCGACGGTCATTGTTGCGCCGTTGCCGTGAGGTTTCGCGCACTGTGGGGCACAAGCCTTGTCGTCGCGGAGTTTGTGCTTTGTTTTCGTCCCGGAGTAACACGCCGGGCTCAGGTTTGTTATTGTCTCGGCTCACGTTCCTCCGAGAGCGACACAGAGTACTCTGCGGAGAGCACATTTCGAATGGAAGGACGGACAAACGCCTCGTTTGTCAAAGGTGCACAAAAGGCGTCGAGGTTTGAGAAAGGGAGGAAAGCACGGAACAACAATAAAATAAGAAAGACTGTAAAAAACGGCCGTAAAAAGGGAGTCGGCAATCGCACATTGTTCGGATGCACGCTTCACATCATTTTACTTGGGGTCACCGTTACGAGGAAGCTGTTTTTGGTGCTTCTCTCTTCCTTCCTTTCCTTCTTTCTTTCTTTCTTTTATTTGTTTATCTATTTTTTCTTCCTTTATTTCTTTCTTCTGGGAGTGTGATAGCACGTGCGCGTGTTTTTATGTGTGTGCGCGTATAGCTCAACTTTCTGCACATATATGCACTGCCAGTTTCATTGTGCTTTTAGAATCAGGAAGATGTAATTAAAATAACTATTTCCGTTGTTATCCGTACAATTTGCAGAAAAACGAATAGAAGGTGCGCGAAATCGTCGCTTTCTTGGTTGCGTGGCAGCAGATTTACGCCGTAGGATTTAAATGAAGCCAACCACACAACTTCTATTGTGCTCGAGGAAGACGCATAAGTTTTCCTGCGTAACAGGCCAAGCGCACAATGCGCGCAGCATCAAAGTGTCCTTCATCAGCCTCGGAAGACACAAAAACAAGCGCGTCGTTTTTTCTGGCTTTTCTGGCGTTTCTTTAGCACTTCGTGGTAAAAAACCAGTGCTTCACGTGACTTCGTTACGGTACATTCTCTCGATATATCCATATGCGGAAAATAACTGACGTGAACTGTCTCTTACACTCTTTTGTGATGCAGCCGCCCAACCGTTCTTCCAGCTGACCAGGTTCAAATTGCGAACATTTTTATGCAGTTTATGCACAGCTGCTGAGCACAGCTATCGCATCATGTATACGAATGCAGGTGATACCTTCGCCACGAATGACTGTCGTGTCAACTCAGGAAGAAGGGCAAGGCTGGAGCATACGCTAGCGAAAAAAATTCCGCATATCTACAAAGTGAGTGATGACGAAGGAGCTTGCTCCAGAGGGTAAATTTGGTAAACCGTGAATCCTCTGTAATTATGCTCAGTCATCTTCATATAAAGACGTGACACGAGAGTTGTGGTGTGATTGTGCCGCCACCTTGTCTTCTGCGGTGCTCATAGTGGTTAGCGGTATTGATGCGCGCTGAGTGGTGTGCGGCGAAAGAGGAAGGAAGCTTACCGAGAGCGAGTTCTATATATATGTAGGCGTGGTCCCCGAGCGGTCTCCTACCAAACTAGAGCACACGCCGAGAGTGGAGCGAGCGTCGCCTGAGTAGTGGCGCGCCATGTGAGCGGTCTTGAAATGATTTGATTGATTTGTGGGCTTTAACGTCCCAAAACCACAATATGATTATGAGAGACGCCGTAGTGGAGGGCTCCGGAAGCTCTGGAAAGAAAGAACACAACGGCACGTCTAGCGGGAGCAATGAGCATGCCTACGCACCGGCACAACGACGAGAGACAACCCCTTCAGCAAAATGAGCAAGCTCCGAAAAATCAGAAGCGGCACATTCACACTTCTAAACGGATCAAATGCGTGCGTTTACGTACAGATAACCAGGTCCAGCTATTCCCGTATAGTCACTGCCGCGAAAGCTCTTTGTTTTCATTTACAAAATCGTTGCATTCTCAAATATAGATTAGCATGCGGCTTGCGTCCCAACGCAAGGACCCAAGTTGCATTTAATTAGCTGCATGCCTGCTCTCACAATTGTGCTGCCTCTTTTGTCATTTCATCAAAAGGCATAATTAACGTCACTTCAGTGTTATTACGGGCTAGCGCAATTGAAGAGGACGTGCTGTGGTATGCCGATAAGACCCGTGTGCACGGCCTTTTGGATTTATTGCCGCTCTGCATGCTTTCGATTCTTGCTTGCATGGTCTTTTTTGGAGGGAGGTGGGGGGGCGGGGAAGGTGTTGTGGAACGTTTTCTACGCGGCTGGCGCCCTTCTCTTACTTTTCGTGCTGCTCTCGCCCGAAAATAAGGTCACAAACAATGTGTGGCGAGGTCTTCGTTGTATACGACCTGCAGGAAAAGTAATAAAAGAATTAATATACGTGGATCGCAACCGCTACGGAAGTTGGTTTAATCAGACCTTCCATTGGTGTTCGTGAAGAAGGGTCATGTTACCAAGATTTACCGGTGCGGCGCCAATATGTCTAAATACGGGACAATACTGAACGCCTAGCACAAAACAGTGTAGCCGGTTTCAACATCAGAACAAGTACAAGCTCTGCCTGGAACCTGCACTGTCCCACTTAAGCAGAGTTTGCACAGACGTCCCATCCCGTTTGTTTGCTCCAGTGACGTAGCCCCGCCATGGTGTTCTAGTGGCTAAGGTACTCGGCTGCTGACCCGCAGGTCGTGGGATCGAATCCCGGCTGTGGCGGCTGCATTTCCGATGGAGGCGGAAATGGTGTAGGCCCGTGTACTCAGATTTGGGTGCACGTTAAAGAACCCCAGGTGGTCGAAATTTCCGGAGCCCTCCACTACGGCGTCTCTCATAATCATATGGTGGTTTTGGGACGTTAAACCCCACAAATCAATCAATCCAGTGACTTGAAGCACTTTTCGCGTGTTTTAAATACTTAATGAAACCATACAGGTACGTATTCGTGTCTATGGTTATTGCTCGACAGCATGAACGCCCTCGAAAATTTCAGCAAAAATTCTTACTTTACCATTTAGTCAAAAGTCATCTGTTAGGTTAGAACGACGAATCTTTAGCATCAGATATGCAGGATGTTCACATTTAGCCCGAAAAAAGCACTTGGCGCTTCGAAAAGAAGCCAGCTTGCAGAGCTCCTTTACGTTGGTGATTGACAAGGACGCCGTAGTTTTCAGGCAAAGCTTGTATTTATCATTAAGTTGTGACACTTGAAGTGTCACTGTGAGATAAGACTAATAAATACTTGCGCAGAAAGTAGCGAGATAGTGAGACTTGTCGATGCACCTCAAGACAAACAGCAGAATGGGTAAACAGAAAAAAAATGCCTGGCTTCACAAAACGATAAATATTCGCTACTCCAGAAAACGCTTCGTGTGCTGGCAACACTGGTTGAAAAAAAACAAACAAAGCTGGCTGTACCGAACAGGGTCAATGTGGCACTTTCGCTAAGGTTTCGTTTGGCACTGGAGTTTCTTCATTCTGGCGTCGGATCGCATTGCTTAGTCGAAGGTGAAAAGGTGCTGGTCGCGGACCAGCTCATTCTCATCGGCGTAAAAATTTCACTGGTGAAACAGCGGAAATGGTTGCACTGTGCTCAGAAATATCGAGCCTCTTCGGTGAACGGCGTCATACTTAATTCTAGTTGAAGAACCGTTTTAGAGAACGCGAGGTTGACGATGGCAACCGCTCATGTGTACGGGTCTTTTCGAAAGATGCTAGCACTTTTGTGCTGCGTTCCTACACTGCTACTCGGAAGGCCTTATAGGTTTTTGAGGTAACCGCTGCGACCAGTGCTTCTTGTATCCGAATGAGTATGCCGTCAAAAGCTGAATACGCACGCCGTTCATATAACGGAGCTACGTCTGGGCCAGTGTATCTTGAGATATAAGGCAAGTCGTAGTTTCGATTGTAATAGAAGTGCTCTTTTCTTTTTTGTTTGACGATCCATGCTCTTAGGTTTCTAATGAATAAGGTAGTGTGCTTCAGAACACTCACTTGTTCGTGTTCGGAGTATACGATAATATAACCACGCACGCACGCGCGACCTTCGCCAGCGCGTTTGTGGGCGCGTATATACACGCATGCTAAATCAAAAATGTTGGGGGGAAGAATTACAAAAGCTTTCTTTGTTTTCTTTGAGAATAAGTAGCACCAGTACTTATACAGAAAAGAAACATGCGCGAAAAATACAGTCGCAACTATTGCAGCAAATTTCCTAAAGCACTTGCTTATATAAACGAAACTTTATTCCAGACACAGACAAGGCCGAATATTGATAAGACTGCACACAAGATGAATAATGGTGTACTCGCCGAGGAGAATTAAGCCACCATGAGCGAATGCATCAGAACGAACTACCGTACTGTCCGTCACCTTCTTTACAATGCGTAAGTTTCTGATTTGCGCCGTCCTCCGTCGCGCGTCGTCTACATCAGTCTGGACGTGATAGAACGATACGTTGCCATCTTTCCACCACGATGCCATGCATCGCAACACACTGCAAAGGTCTCTGGAGATCGCGCTTTCTTCTTTTTTGCGCTAGCGCCTATGGCATGGCGAAAAGGAATTAACTATGCAGCCGCGTCTCAACACTTTCAACGAGGTCACATATTCCCTTTCAAAGTTGACTCTTTTAGCGCCGTTTCCAGGTGTGGTCGCTATAGATAGCGAACGCTCAAATGGAGTTACGAATAACCCACTACATCATGAGGACATCACCTTTACAGGGCCTTATATAGGTTTGCAGAGACGTCGCAGGAAAAAAAGCGGCAGTGCTTCACTTTGAATTAAGCAGTCTTAAAATAGTTCGATCCCCCGGCCGTGGCGTCCAATAGTGGGCGCCATGACCGGGTGACGGTACACTGCTAAGCAACAAGTCGTGGGTGCAATTTCCAACAAAGTTGTACACTTTCCGATGGGAGCGATAAGCGAGAACACACATGCAACTCAGTTTTAGGTGCCCAATAAAGAGCCCCTTGTGATCATAATAATCTAGCATACCCCCACTACGACTAGCCTCTAATAATGTAGTGGTGTCGTACAGGGTTCTGTTAACGTTTGCTCGCGAGGTCTAGCCAAATGGAGTCTCGACAATTCTTGATGTCTTCGAACTCACAAGCAGTTAACACTCTCGGGGAGAAGAATAAACACAGATCAACCATTTGAACTGATAGGACACTGTACTTTCGTTGATACATGCTTTAGCAGATTTGTTGCTTAACAACTTTTACTTATCTAGTACTGGAATCCCGTCCACCGAAGAAAAACAGTGTGCGAATTGAGTAATAACACTAGGACATGTTCAACAGCGAGATGTTTTACACCCCGCTTACGCTTCTGGTCAGTGCGATCTCCGACTTTGTTTGTCCTTAGCGTTCTCGTCATAGCAAATTACTAAGGCACTCGGCTGCTGACCCGCAGGTCGCGGGATCGAATTTCGGTTGCGGCGACTGCATTTCCCATGAAGGCGGAAATGTTGTAGGCCCACGTGCTCAGATTTGGGTGCACTTTAAAGAACCCCAGGTGGTCGAAATTTCCGGGGCATTTCACTACTGCTTCTCTCATAATCATATGGTGGTTTTGGGACGTTAAACCTAACATATTCATATCAATCATTATCCAATAGTTTTTTTACCCCACGGGAAGCTTTAAAATGCGAGTTTCAAATCGCAGGCTACACCACCTTTTGTATAGGGTTGAGAAAAGTTCGGCACAGACAACCAAAGTCTCATTTATAGCGTTTCTCATAGTTCATCTGGTGTTTTGGAACGGGCATCTCAGGAAATGAAAGCTAACACGTTTGTGTTTGGTGATGGGTTTCAGGACATCGTGCAGTAATTTGTTTTGCCAACTTTTGTCAGTGGCATAGGTATTGCACATAGACGATTTCTGTGCTTGTTGAAAAATACGACTGTCCACAGAGGCTTGAGCACTGCCGTACAGCTACCAATCTCCCAGGAAACCAATCCGCGGCGGTTAAACTTCGACAATACGTGCAAGTGAAAGCGGGCAGCAGGAGGCTGCTCGTGACAGTACGTACAAAGCCGTCTCTTTCCAGTCTACGCTTCTCGCTGCGTTTGAGCTTTATCTCATTCTACCACTCATTCAGCCATTCGGTCAAACAGTAACTCACTCTTTTTGTCTCTCTGCACCAAAAGTAGTTAACGTGGTCGATAGTTTCTTCCCACGTGTAGTTTTGCTCTCTCTTTGCTCTCTCTTTCTCTCTCTTTGCTATTCCAATACCTGTAGGAGTCAGTGACAGTGCACTGAATAGCAGGTTATCACTTTTGATCTGATTCCATAAGGATTGAAATCGTTCATTTACCTTAGAGGTTACCACGGCAAAACTGGGAGCAATCGAACACGATCTTTCATTTCGTTTTCCCTTTGTGTTTATTTCGGGACCGTGAAGTAACTTCAAGCAATAACGAGGCACCTCTCTCTCACATACACACACATGCACGCATGTACGTGCCTGTAGAGAGACAGGCAGACAGCGTCAGACATACAGGGAGTAGAATTGCTCTACTACTGTTTAGGCTGGCTGCAGTCGTTTGGTAATAGATATTCATAAATAAGGCGCAAACTTCAGGACCACTTGTTCTGTATGGTCTGTCATCTCACGGCCCAATGGCATTACTGTTTTGTTTTTCAGCGTGTTGAAACAAAGGTAAATTTATATTTTAAAGTCGAGCTGTCCGTACGACGTAGCCATAGCTACCACAGAAAGAGGTGAACTGCTCTATGCCACTACTTTACCGAAACGTATAATCCTCCAGCCTATTAAAACGTGGCCGCCATGTACGGGCTGTCATGTACGGTCATTGCAGGTTACAGATACCATGGCGGCAAAGTGAATGGCTCACAAATTTGACGCTCTACGGCCAACAAAAGCGACGTACCAGTGGCAATCTTACACAACTCGGCAACGAGTAATTCCAGCGCCGCAAAACCCCATCGTCGCTTCTCGCCGGACACTTTCAACCACTTGACATTTTGTAAGAACCGTTCTTCCGCGTTAGCTTAGACATACTCGACCCTTTTCCGCTGTCTTCTTCTGACAACAGGTAGATAGCTGTGGCCACAGACTACGCCACGTGCTACGCTATCACACGAGCTTTTCAACAAGCTGCGTCACAAATGTCCCCGACTTCCTCCTTCACGACTTGATTTCGAGCTTCACGCCAGCCGCTTACTGACCGTGGCTGCACCTTTCTATTGAAGGCCACAGCAGATACACTGTAGTCATGTGAAACGCGGCACAAGCTCACTAGGTCGTACCACCAGCTGACAAATGGACTCACAGAGCGTCTGAATCGAACACTAACTGACAGGCTTGCGAAGCATGTTTCTTCCAAACACTCTGACTGGGACCTTGCTTTACCGCACGTGGCATTTGCATGTCATTCTTCGCGCCATCACACTGCCACTTACTCTTCATTTTTTCTGTTGTTCGACCACGAACATACACTACCTCTAGATACAGTCATCCCGTTTACCGCAGCACCGACCAGCGAATATGACCTTATGGCTATAACTCGGGCTGCCCATGCAGGCGAAATCACCAGCACTCGCCTTTTGGCCTCTCAGGAGAACCATGCGGCGTTTTTACGATGAACGGCACGGATACGTGTACTTTCCGCCTGGTTCTTTAGTTCTGCTATGTTCTCCAACTCGTCCAGTCGGCCTTTCGGAAAAACTACTTTCCCGCTACACAGGTTCACACCGAGTCTTTTGTGAGGTTAATCTTGTGACATACAAAATTGCCTCGGCCATGTCGTCATCTTGCTTGCGAAAATACACACTTAAAAATCATATAAGCGCCACAACACGCCGTTCCTTGTTTTCAGGCGGTGTTGCTTCAAGGGCCATATCCGAGATGTTTTCTTATTAAAAATGAAGAAATTTAGCACACCGTGTTTTTAAAACAGTGTGCTGATGAGCGATCCCCCTAACTCATTCTTGCCCACAGCACTGTGAATTTCACTAGTCAGGTACACTTTGCCACAACAACCACTGACACTAGAGCATGGAATCGATCATTCCTTGTCAACATGCCCGTATGTACCAACAAATAGCTAGGGCTGCAATAGTGATCTAGTGTAAACTGATAGCCAAGGTTAACATTAACACAGGGACTGTCCCGTGAAATGCTTCGCGTCAAACAGTGTCACCAGTACCGCTCAGCGTAATAAGGAAGACAGAAGAAAATGGACGGTGGCCTGGTACAGTAAACGTCACGTGGCTTGCTGGGAGGAGTATGCAATAAAGAAGTGTTCTTTGCGGGCTTCAGTCGAAGTAATTGGCGCGCTCACATAGATGGTGATTTCTTAACAGATGACGCAGCAGTTATGCGGAGGCGTTGCACGTGGCGTGTCCATTCCTGTTTTTCCTGTTTAAGTTAAGGAGGGGCAATTCGTGGCGAATTGTATTCTGCCAGTGAGAGAGCGGAGGAGAATAAATGGTGACAGTCCCTCCTCACTTCCTCAGTGTGATACGCAAAGACTTACATTTGTTAGTCTTATCTGTTTATACACTATGGTGCTGCAAGAGCGTATGCTAATTGCGATGCCGTACTCCATCATGAAATGCACTCTCCTGCAGCAATGATGTCATCCTAAGGCGTTGCCACCACTTACACGGAGGGGATGAGCTTAAAATGCAGTGCGAGGATACATTTATCGCATTCGCCCAAATGCTGTCAATGGGTGAGAGCCTCGTCTGGCAGGAAGAGTATAGCGAACGCCTCACGCCAATATCTCAGACAGAGTCGTTTGCATAATCTTGGGGTCTTGAGAGGCACGTTTATGAATAATTGTGGTTAAGAGCGTGGTAGCTAAGGGATGGAGGAGTAGCTCTAGGATGTGATAAAAAGATTGGCTCTATAGTGATGTTGACTGAATATCTTAACAGCCAATATCTTCCTTCCGTCGCAGCTTCTTTCAGGCTTTGATATTATTTGGCGGTCGCCGGTATCTCCGTTGCGGACATGTGGCGTTTTCGTTTAAGAGTGTTTTCTTCGGGGTTTTTTCGCCTCGGTTACTTTCAAGTAGCCTAGAGAGACGGAAAGAGATATGCGTATACCTAATAAGTAAGCATCATTTGCAGAAATAGTTGGACCGAATGATCAGCTCATACTGTTTGCTTGAGGGAAGTAAGTTTCATGCGTTTTAAACTCTCCCAGGTCTCTAATTGTGTATTGTGTTAGCACGCAGGACTACAAACGTTATTAACGAGTGGAACGACGACTATGAAATGACGACGGTGGCATGAAGAGTGAAGGCTCTGACCTAATTCTTGCGAATTCTATGAATGTTGGTCGTCTGCGTTTTTAGATGCCTCAGCGGTATCAAAACTCGCTTGTGCTTCGTATGGAGACGCATTCCTCTGTGGTTAAATGAATTTAGTGCGAAGAAGCCTTCTTATAGCCTAAAGGCATAAACAAGCGAGTCTTTAAGCGGTAGTGCTTAGAACTCCCGATAAGCACCACCTATTAAAGTAATCATTAAAGCGGGATTACTCCCGCTCGTGCTGCCAAACGTACCACCACGCGTTTGTGAAAATATAATAATAATTGTTGGAATTTAACATCCCCAAATCATGATATGATTATGAGAGACGCCGTAGTGGAGTGCTCCGGTAATTTTCACCGACTGTGGTTCTTTTGCGTGCGCCTGAATCTAAGCACACAGGCCTCGAGTATTTTCGCCTCCATCAAATTTCGGCCGTCATGGCCTAGATGTGATCCCGCTGCCTGTCACCGAGCTCTGTTAGTTGAGTGTAATCCTGACTTCATCTTTGATTACGTCACGCGTAGTGGAACAGTTGTGCCGTTTTTTCACGTGAAAAAGTATGATAGTGTTTTGGCATTCATTCTAAGGGCAGTGATATCGAATTAAGGCACATTTCAGATAGTTTGCACGTGTAGGGACAAGCAATAAGAGTATGTTTTTTTTTTGTTTTAACGAGGCTTCCAGTCACAATGAAAAGCTTTTGCATCCTCTTTTTCGATCTCTATTTTCAACATATCCTTCAATGCAGAGTATCCAACCTCGCTACTATACTTCGTTAACCTTTCTTTCTTCACGCTCTCTCTCTTCTTATATGCATGCAGTCTCACCAAGAGATGTGCGGGCTAATTTAGCCGTTTCAAGTCAAATAAATTTGCAAAGGTCTTTGGGGGAAGACATTAAATTAACGTCCAATTATTTTTACGGACTCCTCATTAGACAAACGCTATGAATGAGAGAGATTTTTTAAAACAAGAGGAGCCAAAATATTTTTGTGCAAGAGTGCGCGCATAGGCTTCATTTGGATAGTTTTCTTGTTTCTTTTATTTTAATGCTGCGTTTGTGAGAAGCACAGTCTTACACACACATCGCATATGTGTCCGAGCTCGCTTTCCACAATCTCAGTATTCCGTTCTTTAGCGTAAAGTACAAAGCGTGCACAGGCCTTGGTTGTTCTTTAATTTCGCAACTTGTCTGCATATGCCACGAAGATGGATGTCCTGATTCGGAAATGTTTTGGAGCTCTCGCGCTGGCCTCACTCCCTGTCAGGCTCTGCTTTAGCGCGAAGATGAGTTTCGCGTCCTTGTGCAATCGCCCTGCCCGAATAAGTAAAATTTTATACCTGAAAGCTATTTTCAGTGAGTGGTGCATTGCCCATGTGTTCACGTGTTTAAACATCCGTATATTGCTGAACTTTTCCTGCCATAGCAGCCATGCCCAAGTTTAGTGAACAGGCCACGCGGTAGCTTGTTCACTACCTCTTTGGCCACGGCTGCTTTTCTTCAGTAGTTATGCAATCTGTGACGTAACCCGTATGGTACAGATGGCAATGATGTTCGGTTGTCACATTACGTATAGGCGTAATCGTAAGTGTAGCCACTTCTTGCGGCACTGTGCTGAGAAATTTGGGTAGAGTCGGCCTGCTCGTCAGCTTTCTCTCAGCTCTCCTTTTTCCTTTATTTCTTTATTGCCCTATTTTATACCTTTCGCCCTGCTAGAGAGGTGCCCTCACATTGAAAAGCTGTAATGGTGTACTGTTCTTGCCTTTCTGTCCTTTTTAATAGTCACTCCGATGCAGTTCTGCTTCCTTTCGAGCTGGGCTTCATGAACACTCACAACGCCAGCACTAATAATGAACTGTGTATGATATCACAATATTAATAGAAAAATGTCGATGGAATTTCTATGAATGGTAAGCGTCGCTTATTATATTGAACAACACGTGCCCCTAATGAATGTTTTTCGTGCCCGTTGGTGAGCTCAATAATTTCTGCATAAATCAACATACCAGCAGAATTATCCCACATTTCAAAACATATGCTTCACGTTTCTTTTTATATGGTTAAGAACAAATATGCCCTCGTTGTAGTCTCTTACCTCGTTTACTCTGATTCTGTGACTGATTCAACTTGTTCGATGACTTACTTGTAGAGCAGTCGGCTTCCTGCAACAGCTACGAACACAAATCCTTGTTTACTCTTTTGCAGTAAGATGCATTCGACCATGCAAACAAAGAGTTTTTCTTAGTACGAGACCCACAGTCTACTCCATAAGATTTGGATGCCAGAATTTAAACTCAGTACTTGGCATTCACAATGCCATACCTGAGCAGAGGGAGACTGCGTTGTCCAACTGGAAAGCGGATGGCCAGACAAATCTGGCTTATTGAATGCTTTAGGCTGGTACATAAGGCTGCCGGAGTCCTGGACTGAGGGCTCATACAAAATTGCTCCGCAGAACACCACCTCTGGGGCCAGTGAAATTTATTCTCTATCTCTCTCATCGCAGCGTGGGTTCTGCACTCATACTAACAATCGACATCACCATTGTAATATTTAGCAGTGATTTTAAACAACTGGCTTACTAGTCTCCCGACAATGCGTCTTTGTCGGGCCATTTTTTTTTAATACGGAAGCTGCAAGGTCGTATGTCTAGCTGGAATGATACCTCACGCTCCTGGATATCTTGTTCAGAATAATGAGATGCAGAGTGAGTTGGCGCATAATTAGTAGAAAAAAAGTACACAAAAATACGAACACATAAAAGAAGTGTAACTTGTGTAGTTGCATCCTATTTTTCGTGTTCCTCGTTTGTTGTGCGCGTTTTCTTTTTCTCCCAAAGGGATACTTGTTCATATGCTACAATAGATAACTTACCCAGGAGAGAATCGTGGTGGATCACCAACCGTAAACGACAAACTAGGTAAGATGCGCTTTCGACTCACTCGCTTCTTAACCCAGATGATCTGCGCTGCGTTCAATTGCCACGTCGGTGAATCATACTTTGACATTAATGGTACGATCCAAACTGCGACAAAGTACTTGTGAATGCTCCTTGATGCCGCAAACAGTACCACTATTAAGACGAAGTGGCAGCCTAGGTATATAAACGTATATAACGTACATAAACGTATAGAAAACGTATATAGATACCTTTTCTTTATGGTACGAAAATTCAATCACAAAAAGAAATATTTTTTTCTGAAACTTCGCATCTATACGACTTATCTCCGTCGAAATTGATCAAGCAACACGCCTACCGTCTTTGAATGCTGGTTGCATATTGTAATACAGTACATGGTGGTACCATCTGTGTCCTGTGTTGTGCGTTATCCTTGCACACTAAAGATCTGTTGTGCAGGCCCGCACTATTTTTCAACGTTTGAGTCACATTTCAATGCGCGTCCTATCTGTGACTTTATTACTAAATTATGTTTCCTGTCATCATCTCTCAACTTTTCATTTTTCAGTTTATACTCAACGAGCATGGACTCATTGACAACATCAACGCCCATGATCAGTGCCGTTACTGATGTGGAAATCTATGATGCACTATTCTTAGCGGAATGGAATGGTTTCATCAGCTCTTCAGAGCCACAAATTAAGTCCAATATTGAGGCTCCATCTAACAACTTCGTAGTAGAGTTTAGATGAAGTACGCCTCGAATCTACCCTTAGCATTGCGCGGAGGAAAAATTCTGTGGAGCTGGCAGGCGCGTACCTGCCTTCAATAACTCTGAACTGCTCTCACGCTTCGCTCGTCTTGAATTTGGGTGTCTCAGACATTATTTTGCAGTGTTTTGAGGTCCGCTCGCTTATTTTTTTATTTGCCTGCGTGTTTTGTTCTTTAACTCACCGTGCTCGACTCTGAATTTGTGATGAGTCTACGGCGACGCCGCAGAGGAAACATTGCTTCACCACCCAACACCTCCGTGCCACTCAGCTCGGCATCGTCACCGCTTATTTCTTGGTAGCCGCATGCATCTATCCACCAGCCCTCGTCATCGCCCTTCCTTGTCACCCCCTTTTTGCCCCGAGGGCCTCAGCGAAATGTTCCGATCCCTGCGAGCGCATGCGCGCATCTTTGCGTTCAACGAATTCGCCCACGCCGCCTCTGACGACGAAGATGCTTGTCCCCTCTGTTTACCCGGTCTGTTTGTTTCGGGAAGAAAGACGTGGTCTCCCTGAAAGGAGCACACAATGCGAAAACACACGAACGCACGCACAGTACATACAGGAAATTTCGGAGGCAGGGAGCATTCACCTCCCGGGCGCTACACTTACGGGTGGCGCCGTGGAAAGTCGCCGTTGCCGAACACAAGCGAAGTGTACGCGCGGCTGGCCGTATAAACTGTGGAAGCTCCGTGGTATCAAAGGTACACACCAGCGACTACTATGAAAAATCGCAAGATCTTGCTGCTTTCGTCGCGTGTCGAGCCGATTCATCGCGGTGGTGCGGTGCATTGAAAGCGCGCTGCGCAAAACGAGGTCTGCGGGCAACCGTAAATATATACAGTGTCTTCGGATGCGGAGGAAGATAGCAGACAACATTGCTAAACTTCGTTTCACCAGTAACGTGCAGTGATGTGAGAACTAGAGCTGAGAGAACACTGCTCTCGTTCAGCAGAAGACAGTTTTCTATAACCATGTGCTGCATGGTTTTAGCGAAGAGTATACATACGTAGTACTTAGGCACGCTATTTGTGCGAATAAAGACGCACAAAAGAGTGGAGGGAAGTCGTAATGCACACTTCCGAAGCAACACTGTGTCTCTTATAGTTCAACAGCTCACCCACGCAGTTCTATGTAGATGTGGGGCACATGTATGACGCCTTTGTTCCTCGAAGCACAATGTTTAGTAGCAGTATGTGTGTTCTCTTGGGACAATGAGTGCTGTCTGCTTAGAGCTGGGAGACGCAAATATGGCTAGCGAAGAAAAGGGCTAGTCTCGATGGCGCAGTGCAGGAGGCAAGCACCGAACGGCAAGGAAAGCGTGGAACGAGAGATGTTCTTGGCTAACAGCCCCCATATCATTACTGATGAAAAACAACTGCTCGATTACATTGCACCACCATTCGCTAAGATCCACTGTGTACCATTTCGTGCCTATAGTTTGCTCATTAGCTAAGCAATCGTATAGTACGTAGTTGTCCTTTCTTTGTTGTATATACAGCCCAAGGATAGCCGTTAATTTTCTCTTGGAATGCAGTTCATGAGATATACCGCAAATGGCAATAGATGGGGCGCTTCTCCGATTTCTCTGAGCTTTCTCGTTAACTTTTGAAGGCTGTAACAGCTGCCGTCTTCACGCAAGCGTGTCTCATATATATTATTGCGATAGAGTTTACTCCAAGTAGATTCTGGCCTACGACGTCGCTTTGAGGTTTAGAGTAATGCTTTCATGCAGCTGTCAATGCCATGCCTTCCGGAATATTCTCGGAAGGCATAGAATTTAATTATGATCGCTTCTTTGAATGCGCAGCAACAGTATGAGTAATTATGCAAAGGTGCCGTCTTTTCCCAATACCCAGTGATAAAAGCCGAACAGTAGGCGCTAGAAGTGCAATCTGAACACAGCTTTCTTATCACATCCTTGAAACGGAGTCGCTGCTATTCTCCTTCGTCAAACCAATTCTGAGTAACGCTGTTGTAACAAATGTAAAGGCGGCCTTTCGGGACCCTTGCGCTGACAGACGTAAAGGTTCTGGTTGTAAAACCCAATAATAACTGTATCGTGTTACGACCTGAAACCACGATTTAATTATAAGTGACGCCGTTGTGGGGGGTGGTGGAAATTTCCGCCACCCGGGGTTATTTAACGTGCGCCTATATGTAACTACAGGTGTCTATGTTTACTGAATATGCATGAAGCGCTCTGAAAGGATCTTCAGGAGGGGACGCCGACTGAGCACTTCTATGACGCGCAAGCTAGTGGCACATCAAGCTGTCCCAATGAAGCTTTTACCTTAGTTATCAGCATATTTTCATCTTTCGTAACAAAGACAAATAAAGATAATTAAATGAAATCAATTACAGCGTAATAGCGAACTACAATGAACGATGAAAGACAAGCAGTTCTTGCAAACGAGAAAAGATTGTCGAATTCGCGATCCCACCGCGCTTTCTTTCCCACCGAAGGTGGTTTACTTGGTCGTGACGCCCGCTGACAGCAAACGATTTACTGCTGACTCGCGACCCTCTGCAGGCGCGCGCCACTTGGTCGCGCAGGCCGTTCTTTCCGCCACAGCGGCTTCTCGCGTGCTCCGTCCCACTAAACCTGACAGCTCCTTTTCTGCGCCGCTTACAGCTCGCTACACGTAAGGGCACTTCGGGGGCTGCGGCACTGCATTGTGCCGCTGCGCAGAGAAATAGGGCTGCCCCCGTGTAGGGCGGGCATGCCCGTGCACCGACGCTGCGGCAAGTGATGGAGCGTGCTGTCGGCCGGAAACACCGCGCTCGCATCGTTCGTCTAGCGCCGCTGTCAAGTGCAGAAGGCTCACCCCAGATGCCCGGCCGTTGGAGCGCACATTTTCGCGAAGGGCGGTTTTCTCACGGTCCTGGCTATACACGCGCGCTGTGGCGGACCAACCGTGCCGGGGATTTACGCTGATGCGAACCCTGCAGTGGAACATTCACGCTGCCGACGCAGCATCAATGCGGCGGTACGCTATGGTATGAATAACGAAACGTGCTAATGCAATGAGGGCTGGAGGCACGGCCGACTACGGGGCCAGTAACAACGACGACTCAGTGCTACTTACGTCAACGCCTGCATTTGTATAGGTTGCTCAGCGACGCCAAGGTGCATGCGGCTAGGCAGTAGCAGTAATCGAATATATATATATATATATATATATATATATATATATATATATATAT
Source organism: Rhipicephalus microplus (assembly GCF_013339725.1). Classification (NCBI taxonomy): domain Eukaryota; kingdom Metazoa; phylum Arthropoda; class Arachnida; order Ixodida; family Ixodidae; genus Rhipicephalus; species Rhipicephalus microplus. The sequence continues at coordinate 112,626,361 of NC_051166.1, read as the reverse complement.
ATATATATATATATATATATATATATATATGAGGGAAGGAAGTGTATTTTTAAGGGCTCATTTTTTCCGTGTTTTGACACAATGTTAATGCCAAGGAAGGAATGTAATAGGGAAGTTATTAGACCCAATTGTAATGTAAATGAGAAGAAAGAAAAGTGGGTGAAAAGATAACTTGCCGCTAGCAGAAACCGAACCTGCGACCTTCGAATAACGCGTTCGATGCTCTACCACTAAGCTACCACGGCGGCTATCCCCCCAGCTACTGTATTGGGTTTATATGGGAATTTAAACGGAGAGCATTGCTTCATTTTCTTTAAACATTGGACGGAATATCTTACACCTGGTCACAGAGAGTTCGCAGCAACCAAGCCGAGGCAATTTCGCGCATTTTAACAATAACGTGCCAGACCTCTCATCAGAACGTCGTGACTGAGAAATTTACTGGACGTTCAAGAACCACTTTTGGTGTTTAGACGATATCTAGTTAATATGTTAGATGTCTATGTTAGACGCAATATTATTGAAAAGTTAATAAATAAGATAAAGTATTACAGAAAATTTTAATAATATTTGATTCGAGTAAATGAATAAATAAATACGATGCTATGTAATCTGTCTAGCCAGAGAGTAGAACCATTAAACATTGTTACCTACCATGCTGTGAGGTGAGATCTAAAAAAATTTCAAGTGACCCTAACGCTTGACTTCCGAGTGTGGCGCGAGAACGGAATGCAGGTAAGAGTCACACATGCTTTTTTTTTTAATTTAGTGTTACTGTTTGTTTTTTTAGCATTAGGTTTTTCTTTTTTGTTTAATTTTCCTGCACGTTTTTATTCACAATAGTCTCTAACGGCGAGATCCAATAAGACTCCACTGACAGAATTGCTGGCACAGAAATGATGGTGGTGAAATACACACGAACAGAAGGGAAAAAGACAGCAGAATAAAGTTTTGTAGGTTCGAATGATGCGAGAATCTAACCTCCGACCTCACAGTTCACGAGGACAGGCGCCGAGTTCTTCGCCTACCAGCGCGCACGCAAGCACGCGAGTTCCCAAACGCGTGCTTTGTCCCGCTCACAAACGCGAGTTCCCTCTCACAGTGCTTTGTCGGCGAGGGAGGAGGGGTCTTTGATTTGGAGCGGTGATGCAAAGTAATGCATCATGACACTATCGAACATCGACACTCAGCACTTCGGTATAGCTTGAGCGCGATGGAGCCTTTTGGTGCAATGTTGTAGAAAACTCTGCGGTGGGTGCCATGTAGCGATGATTCGGTGCCTTGCCTTTCGCGGTGGTACCGTGTTACGGCTCGTTGCTAGAACAGCGCACCTTCCCCGTGCATTTTTTCTACACCTACTGCTTCGAGTAGGATAGCACTGACTAAGGAAGCACCTGCATTTAGTGTCACAAAAAGGCAACGACTTCGATGGGTAAATGGTGCGCATTTAGTACGTTGGTAAAACAAGCGACACGCCAGCCTAATTATCGCGTTTATATACAATTCAAGCTTCGAAGTCTGCCACTCGCGTTTCTGAAGCGCTGTGTTGTATACGCATGAGCACCAGCGCAGGTCATTATATTACCGCGCTTTGCACACCTTGACGTTTGTCTCCTCAAATAACGGAGCTTTAAATGAGTGCTTATTGAGTGCCAGTGTTCATTGTATACTCTTCGAAGCTATTTTGGAGTGGGATTCCCCATTTGCTGTGCTCAGATATAAGCTAACTACTTCTACTGCCACGAATGTTTTAATCATGATCATGGGCGTCAGTCATCAGGCTGGATAACTGCTTTTTGGCGTGAACGAGGGTTCTCCCTTTGTTAAATGGTGCTATAGTTGCCAAACACCGATAGACTTCGTGCAAGATTTCGTATATCGATGCATAACGAGTAATCAACTGCTTCTGTTGATGCATGGTTCACTTCGGTCCTTTACCAATTTATATGAATGAAGGGTCGACCAAGCTGTCTTTTATAAATTCTAAGTATGGCTCATACCCACATATCTGACGCAGCTATGAGGCTGTTTTAGAAAAGCGTATACGAAATAATAGCGATTGTAGCGATTGCTTACAGTTTCCGTTACTTAACGAGGGCCCGCAACCTGATAGCGTACGAAGCATGCACAGTGGCTATAAGCGCTAACGTGTAGTTTTGCGTACTCTATTTTGAATATACATACTGCCACTTAACCTCTATGGGAGTGCAGTTATTGCCCATATGTACATCATGCATGGTTCAGTTCGTAGTTCCTAAGGCTCACACCTTGCTCTAACCGGCTGTGGAGGGAGGGGGGGATTCTGTGAATTGGGATTCTCCTAGACAAGGGCAGCCATCAGATGTTGTTTTTGTGAAGTATTACTGGTACTTAATCTACCACATTTGTAAACTATTTCAAACTAAACTTATGCTTTGAGATCACACATCAAATCATGAAACTTAACTGCATAAACAAGTCCTTCTTACATGCTTCTGTTTTTCGCAGATTTCTCTTTCAAACTGGAAGTCGTTATAGGCCAAAAGGAAGCGCTGCGTGTGAAACAAGAATGTCACTCGGTGCTTGTGGTATAGATATAACTGGAATCAATATTGGTCCCAGAGAAGTTACTTTCGTTGCGAAATGTAGCTGTGACACGTTCATAACTGACGACTGCTATTTATAGCTCAAGTCAAGGCTGTGCACATGGTTTTAGATTCTGGAGTTCTACTTAACCCTCAAGTTGCGTGCAATTTTATATTTTCTCGAGTGAACTTAATGCTCGTTTGTTATATTATAACAAACGTGCATTATAGCAAACATTATAGCAAAAAATGCGTTAACTCGGCTTGCGTGCTCTAACCGAGGTTTCGAAAAGAGGACTTGTCTTCCTCAAGGCTAGACGCCATTTCCTTAGTGCTAACGTGTATATGTATACACGCTAGTACATCTGCTATCCCTAAGTATATCAGTACAAGCGTCGTAAACGATAGGTCCACTCGTCGAAACGTCAGTTGAAGCACACAGCCCCTGTTTATGGATTTTTTAATTGCAAGCTTCTATCTTCTCCTTTTCTGCCGTTTTTTTTTTGATGAACATTAGAATGACACTTAGTTTTTTTCGTATGTCCTGATGTTATCATGAACAGAGGAGTGATAGAAAAAACACTTTATTGGCAAAACGAAGTCCTTTGCTGGTATATATTTACTGCTGCATGTAGTCCGTGCGTAATGCATGCTACCACACCTTGGTGAATACTGGCAACTACGATAGGGACCTCCAACAAAGCTTCGAATTCTAGAGTTTTTACCAAGATTAATTTCGGCCCCGCCGTGGTGGTCCAGTGGCTATAAGGTACTCGACTGCTGACCCGCAGGTCGCGTGATTGAATTCCGGCTGCGGCGGCTGCATTTTCAATCGAGGCGAAAATGCTGTAGGCCCGTGTGCTCAGGTTTGGGTGCACGTTGAAGAACCCCAGGTGGTCGAAATTTCTGCAGCCCTCCACTACGGCATTTCTTATAATCATATGTACCGCAGCACTTACGGTGCTATCCTGTCTTCAACGTAACGTCAACTTTGAACTTAACAAATAAACCCTGAGATGAGATGACTCTGAATCTGGCCCTTTCTTGTTTTCACTTGTATTTGATTCCACGCCTCAATGTGCTCTGTCCACTGCTTCACCTTGAAGGTTTCGAGAGAATTGGAGCCCTTTTTTGGGGGGGGACAGGAGGGGGTTTGTCTGTGTGCTACCAGAACTTCGGACTTTCTGTGAGTCAACATCCAAAGTTTTCAAGGATCTGCGTTCCGAAACATGCTATAGGGGCTACCTCAGGAGGAAACCGAATGAAGTTGAGCAGTCATTTTGAAACTCTGATACTAAATCTAATATAGCAAAGACGAGAGAGCTCTCGTCTTCATCTTTAGTGTGATCGACCCCATGAGCCACAAGCTCAAACAAGAGAAAAAGCTGTCATAAAGCTCTACTGACTGGCTGTGACGCACACTGATCGAACGACGGGTGCCTCAGGCTGCATCCAATAGGTTGACAAGGACACATTTCTTTGTTCGAAAAAAGATAAAGATAACATAAAATAAACAAACAAGGTGGAGGTTACCAGGGGGGAAATAAGTCTCTGACACGGACAGGTCTCCTCGTCTAACTTTTGGCTCCGGCTTCGGGCGCTGTTTACTCGGCCATTGCGAAACTCTACCATTGCTGACCATTTCACGCACATATGCCCTCTGTAAGACGGCCCCAAAAAACGTACGTGGATTGATAGTGACAGTGTAACAACGCAAGGAAGGTGTAGAAGCTACCATCTGTAGGTGCCAAATACTATATGGACGCAATAATGTAAAACTGAGACTGAGAAGTCTGGCACCACCACACAACGAATACCACATTGTCCATTCCTTTCTTTTATTGCGATAGCAATTATATGGACACTCTTGGCTGGATTTCGCCATCGGCGTGGGTGTTGGCGTCATGCACAGTATATGTATACGTATCTATATATATAAAAACGCAAGAAACAACAAAAATTTAGAAGCAAAAGGCTACGGCGCGCGGAATCGAACGTGGGACCTCCGCGTCGTAGTTCGAGGCGTTAACCACTGAGCCACCGACAGGTACGTCTCGGAACGTTCAAACGGCAAGCTATTTATATCTACCACTTACCGCTGTTGGCGGGCATCTCAGGGGGATGAGTAAATATCGTATTTTCAGCATAATGAGCTAGATGACGCAATGAGCGTGCGGCGGCTCTCATTTCCCACGGCGTATTTTGGCCCGCGGAAAGTAGGGGAGTTAACGCTCTCTCGCGCGTCCTTATCTTCCGGTGGGGAGGATCATACGTCTTGGCTGGCATTGGGCTTTCACTGTAACGATTCTGCTGTAGTTAAGGGGCGCACAAATGTGACTGCAATTGTTGCACAGCCTGCGTTTGCGAAAAGGGCGCGCCTTTCAGACACAGCGAAGTAACAACTGAGACGCTTATTCGCGTTCATCTGTACCTGTGAGTACGTTTTCTGCGTCATTTATCCGTGAGAAACGAGGGGCACGTTTAGATCTGCTTCCCATTCTGCGCGAGACCTTCCAACTTGTTGCTATCTCGTTCATTGCTTCCCCTTTGTGGCAAGGTTGTGACTTTTTTCAAATACCTAAGTTTGTAGCCTAACCTTATAGATGACAGAGGCTAGGGATCACTCCCAAATTTTGTACAGAGCTCACCGTGAAAGGAAGAAAAATAAGGAAGGGGCTACTTCTTCCTCTTGCTTCCCGTATTGTACGATCGTATCTCTCTTTACATGTATATGGTCGTGATCATTATCTGTCTGGAAAAGGAGATTTGTCTGGCTTCTCAATTTTCACGATTTAGAACGCTGAAAGATGTCGCCAATAACGGGGTCTCTGCTCCATAACTAATGGTGAGTTGAATTGCCGCTGTTGATGGCGGTGGTGGTAAGTTCTACTAAGTTGCTAACGAGTGCGGCACACCTTCAGTGTATGAATGTCTGCGTAACCTGACTCGCCTATTTGTGTTTCCTTCTGGCTTGGAGTATAATACCAGACCATTTTGAGCACCCAAAAAGACGTATACACACGAGTTAAACATCCATTTAACGAATCTTAAGGCGCAATTCCATTTACTTCATTACAATCGTTACTTGATCAGGAACACTTTTGTCATTATCATGCACTCGTTCAGTGCTCCCTCAGCGAGAAACACATTGCCTGTCAACGTAAATAGAAAAGCGAACCATTCAAAAGCAACGGCATTGTGTTGTTGCGATTCTAGTTTCAGGTAAACATCTTGCAATTAGCTTAGTTTGGTTACAAGGCCTAATTCTGTGACTTTCGTTCATATTTAAAGGCCCGCCTGAGAAGGACAACATGCCTCACTAACATGTTAGGCGGACAAGGAGCGTTTTGAGCGGTTGTTTTCTGGTACCGCTTCGATTCGTTTTAACGATACGCGAACGAAAAGAAGGAGATCAAGGGAAACAAAACGAAGTGTGCATAAAGTCTGCAAGTTTCAAGTGCTTCTTTCAGTTATCTCATCGGGTTCCAGTACACTTACAACTGCTTTATAAAAAAAATACACCTCTTGCGGCGTACACTGAGTGACGTCAATAGCAATGACGTACAGGATTTTTTCTCCTTACTACTCGATAACATGTAATGTACGCTTCTTCTAAGCGTTTCTTCGTTCATTGCAATGTCATTGCAATCTGCTGTTTGTTGCTCCTTCCACACCGTTACAGCGCCGTTTCATTTGGGTGAATGGATAGTGTCGCACCGGCAGAAGCAGTCGTAAACAATGGTTCATCAGTCCAGCAGGTCCGTCGCACGCCACGCGGTGCTTGGCGAATGGTTCGATGATGTCCTGCCGCGTTTGTAGGCCGCACCCAATCTTTCCTGGTGTTGCAGGAGAGCGCACTAGGTACACGAAAAAAAAAGCTATCAGAGAGAGAAAGCAGGAGCGAGTCACTTTCATTCCGGGAATGGCTTTCATGGATCGATTACCGCCGTCTCTGGCAGAGATTCATGTAGCGCCTGCGACAGGTTTCTCCAGATGCACCTATATACACTCTTGGAACCTGTATGCGGGCACTACCTAAAGTTTACACTGCACGGATAAAACTTAGATGGGCAAACATTACCACCTCTGCACTTCCTCCAAGTTTTATCCGCGCACACGCATACTCGTACAACCACCGTAATTTGTATCTCACACCCACGTGTCGTTCAAGGAAATCAAATCAGTTGCGTACTGGAGGAGATAACATGTCGCAGCTTTGCTTTTGAAACAGGTTGCCTGACTTTGCCGGCGTCATTGAGAAACACTACAGCCATGTATGGGACAGCCAGTGACTACGATAACATGTCGCGCAGAAAATATCAATAGTTCGAATGAGATAAGAGGAGGCGTGCCACCTGTTATCAAGCACGGGTACAAGCTAACGATGTAATTTCTGAGTGCTTTTGTTCGTATGCAAACAGAGATAACGATTCTATTTTTGCTTCTACCACGCTGATAATGAACATGAGCCAATAACCCTTTTCTAGTATATATTGATTCAAGTTTTCTTCAAAGGTACCTTTAAACTAACATTCGATACAATTTTATGCGCGATCAGTTTAGTGTCCTTTTTTGTAAAACATTATACGGTAGTAAATAGCTCAAAACTGCAAGCCTTGAAGTTCACTTTACAAATGCCATTAAGAGGTACTTCCTATCTGTCAGTGACTGAGTTCATTGCTAGGTCTCATCTTTTGGACGTATCGTTTTAGTTCAGTGCTGTATGGTTAATTATCTTTTTAGCGTGTACAAAATACTTGTTTCTAGAACTTTTTGTTAGTTTGTTTTGTCATTTACATGTAACTTATTTATGTTTGTTACTCTATTGCACAAACTTTATCTATCTTCTTGTGTTCTACTCTGCCACACTGTTGGAGCAATATATGGGTGGCAAGGCCTCAGTCAGACAGACAATGTCTTGCCTTTTCCCTTGCCTTCCAATACTAACAGTGTGCCTGAAATAAATCACCTTTTAATAAAAGTTGTGTCCACCCCAGCTAGGTAGATTGAGGGCGAAACACGCTATCATGTTTCACAATGCCTTCTTTAACTTCATATATAATTCAAAGAAGCTTTAACACACCATTTTGTGCAGATTGAACATGTCTTCAGACGTTGGTGGGCATTTTGCGGTTTGTTATGTGAGGCCCCACGGTCTCTTGGGTAGCGTGTCGTGAGAGCCCACTCCGAACGGGGAGCACCTAGGCAGTGGCAAGGCAAAGGGCAGCCAGAAGAAAACGATACGTTTAATTTACAACGTATTTACAAAAGCGGACTGTGTTGTAGCGCAGTGTGTTGTCCTCTCTCTGTAGTCCCTGTCTCTTAGCGCTCAATATGTCGTCAAGTTCTGTTTACCAACAAGCCCAAATAGGCAGTGGAAGCAGTTCGACCCTAGATGCGCCGGTCTTTTATTCGCAGCGAGATCAGGCTATAGGTGGCAGCACCGGCCCCACGCAAGTGTGAATAGGCGGTCGGTGGTGTGCATATGAATACACGCAGTGGCGCTTCGTTGCGTGTGGTCTGAGCCGATTGCCGGCGGATAAAATGCGTTGACTACAGAATACTGTTAGTAATACCTACGCTCTTCCGTACGGAATCGGTGCACGATGCCTATGCAGCGTTAACAATATCCGCGAGTAAAGTGCATTCTGCTTGTCATGTGGATGCCTGCCCTGGGTGACTCCTTTCGTGCTTTCGTGCTAAATTACGCCTCTGCTGTGTTGTACGTGGTTAGCTTGCGTTCCGCCTCCTACGTACTGTTATAGCATGACTAAACTACTTTTCATATATTTGTCATCTGCATACTACAAAAAAGAGAGAAACAAAGATCGTAGAAAGCCCGCATATCTGTGCCGTTCGTTCAGTACCACCGTTCGCACATTACTCGCATACGCTTTTTTTTTTCTCTCATTCTGCTCACCATGAAATGTGAAACAGTCGATAAGTCTGGTAAGGAAAGCTTAGTGGCTGACGGCACTTTGCGCAACACTGCGTTTACCACGTGTAGGCACATGCTCTGGCTTCAGTAAAACTATAAAATTTTTATATAAGAGTTCAGCAGAAAGCTTCCATTGATATATTACATACATGACAGTGCTACAACAAAGGCCACTGCGTTCCGTCGGTGGCCAAAAATGCCACACAAACGCTGAAAACAATGTAAAAAAGATAAAATTTTCAGAAAAATTGTACGACAATATATATATAAGGAATGCCGTCTGAATTAATTTTCAACGTGTGGGTTGCTAAAAGCATTCCTAAATCTAAGCACACGGTTGCACACGGTTACTGTGTTTTACGTACAGTTTAAGTACCGATGTGTCACAGTTTATGCGATAGTAATATTTCTATGTAGTGGTTCCACAAACAGAAAAACACAACTAAGGTTCCTTACAAGATCGATAAACCACAGTGCCGTAGTTGTGCACCTACCAACAGCGCGCAATTGCATGACCGAAAGCTTTTTTTTTTCACAACCGAGTCTCTGTTGAACGCTGGATTCACACACCATTTATTAGTCCTCATATTTTTTTTTTTGTGAGGATTCCAAGAACATTTTGCGATGTGGTTGAAACAGAAAGCGACACCTACTATGAATTTATTCTGGTGAATGAAGAGTAGGAGGACAAAAAACGGCACTCTGCAAAGTTTCACCAGCCAAACTTATTAAAATGCATTAGCAGCCGAGCAAGACGAAATGCTTGCACACGTTGTTTCAGGCACACGTAGAAACAGTTACATTCGCGCTGGCATGACCCAACAAACCACACTTTGAGAACGTGCATGACGTACGAGCACTTACAAACACGACATGGGTAGCAGACAACGCACAGAGCAATCCATACTTTGCCAATTCAGCCAGTTGCCACCAGGCGGCGACTCTGCTCAATCTCGCGGCCATTAGGCACCGAAACGCTCGAGAAGGAGGGCGTAGCTCCAAGGTTAACACGCATCTACCGTGTCTGAGGGATGCACCCATTGAGGATGGGGCCCTTGCCACCCCTACCTTTGCTTCTGGACTGCTGCTTCTGTTGATGATGACCGCTCCACTGCTCAATTATTCTTTCCTCTTCTTTCCACTTTTTTCCCTTTTTCCCTTCCCCGCAGGCACTGCGCCGTGCTCCCGACCGGGTTGCAGAAATTAGGTGCCTTTTCTCATCTTCTAACCACTACCACCACCACCACCACCACCCAATGTCCATGGCGGGCGCACTCAGTGTCTCTGACGCACGCACTCAGTGTTTGTAGGGGGGTCGTGTGCCACATTTCAGGTAGTCGGGCTCAGGGTACAGCCTGTAAGAGCCTTTACAATAATCGGTTGGAACACGCTCATAACATGCTAGAATGCAAATCAACTGATTACTTTGGCCCACAGCTCTGGGGCTCATGTTTCACTATAGGCCCAACAAAAGCTATTTACGCGAGCGCGCGAGCACACGTATGCGCGTGTGCGTGCGTGCGTGTGTGCGTGTGTGTGTGTGTGTGTGTGTGTGTGTGTGTGCGTGTGTGCGTGTGTGTGTGTGTGTGTGTGTGTGCGTGCGTGCGTGTGTGTGTGTGTTACCAACATGCAAACAATTGCGTGTTTGAATAGAACACAATATAGAATAATAAATTGCAATCACACCACTTCTGAATGCAACAGATTTCGCATCGAGTTGAGATCATTCATGGCGAAATTGCGCAGAACATTTTGAATCTGAACTTACGTTTACCACTTTGATGCGCTATAAAAAAACTCAATTCCTACAGCGTCTTAAGAAAAACATAAGATCAGCGCTGTGTGAAATCCCATGGGATGATTCCACGGAGATCAAGCGCGCTTGTCCGGTCAATAATTTTGTTTTGTCTGGGTATTGTATAGAATATCTTGGTACACTCAAAGTTCATATTATTCCAGAAAAACTTTACCTGTGATTAAAAAAAAACATACGAAGGTGTTGGCACCGGCGTCCTGTTTTTGCTAAGCGCAACGTTTTCGAATTTCACGAATAATTTTACCAGATCGTATGAATGTTGCGCCGAAATTTTTTCTGCTGGTTTCAATACGGGTTACTGTGAATTATATCAAGGCTTTCAATATGGTGTCCTCAAAAGAGAAAAAAAAATATCGCAAACTTGGCTGAATTGAAACAAGTGCGGAACTTCGACGCGCCTTGGAGTATTTCTTATTTCATACCGAAGCTTCAAAACTCTCCCAAATATATGAAAAGACCTTTGCAATATTTCTTCTAAAATTATCTGGCTACAGAGAGCGTAAAATAATATACAGTTAAAGAACGAAGTCTTTTCAAAAGCTAAATTTTCAAAAAAAATGTATGGTCTCAGTTTGACGATAATTTTTTTCTCGAAGAACCTTTGTGTTCATCAAAACACAGTTTTAATAACACAGGTGTTCGTTTACTTTGTTCACGAGATATAACGAACCAAAATGGTCCTTGCTATGTGCGCTACTTCAGGGGCATTGATCGCCATCACTAGCTTTCATTGTGCGTAAATCAGCATTTAATCTGCTGCAGCGAAACTTTGGTATGGTGGCTTGCCTTCAGTAAAAATGTAATATCAGATTTTATTTGTGTCCAGTGTTTTCGTGGATGGGATGCTTCCGCTACATGCTAATGAAGCTACCTTGCTAATGAAGCAAGAGTTCCTTCGAGTACGTCTGCCTTTTGTCTGCCTGTCCGAGTATGTCCGCGTTTTGTATGTCTGTCCGACCATGCGTTTTACGGCCAGGCTACGAGGTCATACACTTGCTTCTATCGGCCCTTGACAAAAATTGGTGTCGTGCAAAGAGTACTGGTACGAAGTGAATACACAAACTGACAAACACGGCGCCGTTATATAAACGGGATCTGTCAAACGCACGCGCGTGTGAGTCAGTTAGTTAGTTAGTTAGTTAGTTAGTTAGTTAGTTAGTTAGTTAGTTAGTTAGTTATTTAGTTAGTTAGTTAGTTAGTTAGTTAGTTAGTTAGTTAGTTAGTTAGTTAGTTAGTTAGTTAGTTAGTGTCGGTATGTGCGAAGCGGCTTCGCTTGTTTTTATTTTTGCGAACACGAGGGAGAGGCAGTGCCACGACGATAACGTGAAGGGCCGCCTACCGGAGGTTGTATGGCTAGGCTGTTGAGCAAGAATTCATATTCTGATGATTCGAGGTTAAGTGCAAACCAAAGTAACCTACAAATACAAACGGGCATGCAAGACGAGCAGACCCTGCCACGCGATTTCGACGCTGTGAGAGAGATCAAGTCCATGTTCACTGAACATACATCATGTAAAGTGGGCCTTTGCAGACGTAGAAGCTAGAAATATGTAAAGCCGACCGAGATATTCTGGCAAGCCATGCTGATAGCGAAGTAACCCGCTGCTTTCCAACTAAACAAACTCTGACAATCGTAGCTCTTAGTAATGTGCTGCGTGATGCCAGCGCACGTTAAAGAACGCCAGGTGACCAAAATTTCTGAAGCTCTCCATCATGGGGAGCTTCACGATCATATCATGGTTTTGGCGCGTAAAATCCTAGAAATTATTTTACAAAATATTTTTCTATAAGCCGATTCACAACACAATTTCCAGTTCAGAGGTCAGTATTCAATACGCCCAATTGGCCTTTGTTGAAAATTTAGGATGGTGAGTGAGGCGGTATACCAAGTGGGAATCATTGAAATCTTCAGGTGTGAAAAAAATTATCTCGTACCCAAACCACAATTTTTAAAATTTCTTTCACTTCAGTTTTGATTCTGTAGCTAAGTCTGTGAACACAACTCAAACAAGTTCACCGACGCTCGCTTCCGTATCTTAGATGAAATTCCACGGCTCTGTGTTCCATTTAAAATATCTTGAAGGGAGGTAAAAAAATCCGTGCGGGTTGTGGTTTATGTGTAGCTTTTGCCAACACCCAATCATTTTGAATTCAAATTGCCGATAACTCTATACGTGTGATCACTGTATGTACTGGGACACAATTGCTCATCTACATTGTAAATTTCTTAGTTTAGGTGTGCCTTGAAAGTAATTTGAACCAGTTGTTACCAACTAAACAATTACTGTCTATCATCCAAAAAAAAAAACGTGGGTGATCCCCCTGTATAGAAATCGGTACAACACGAAAGTGAAACCTGTCTTGACAGAATTAGTTGAGCGTTGCATGTGCGTTGTTTCAGCAACAGCAACAAATTGCAAAGTCACGTTAAGAATGACAAGCAGCTCGAAACATGCAGCGTACACCTCAAGCAGAAAGCAGGCTCGAAATCAGCGTACACAGGACGAGCGTGGTCTGACAAGTTTCACGGATCGACAATTAAATCGCGCTGTTCCAAAAGACAGAAAGGCACATGAAACGAGCGCACATTCAGACAGACGCCAAGCGCAAACAACTGTCACAATTCTATCTGCTCCGTGTGTCAGCAGCGCGCTCTTTTCCAATACGCGGCCACGGCTGCGAGTGAAGTCCTTTCTCCAATTACGAGTCTGATAAGCGCACGCACGCAGGAGAGACCACGCTCCGTGGAGGCGGTGCTTCGTGGAGATGACTAGAGGGGACGACCCCTGGAGCGCGCCCAATGCTACCCAACAATAAAGCCCTACGAGAGCCCGTCATGCCATCTCGCCACTGATAACGAAAACACGCTAAAGTTTTAAAGCTCTGAAGACCGTCAAACGGTGTATGGTTTATATATATTGCCTGCCGTTAGCACTCCCGAAACATACGCTTTGTGGCGTAGTGGTTAGCGCTGCTAATCGAGAAGTTGCTAGTTAGAAAACGTGCGACAGATGCCTGAATTCTCGTTTTTTTTTTCCTTTGCAATACGTTAGTTTAAACACGTCATATCCGGGACAAAAATACGTCAGTGGAGCCGTGGTAAACCCAGGCATAGAACAATTTCGTGTTCAAATAATCTTCAGTCTCTGGCAAAGACCGTCCGTAGCGCAGAAAGCGTTGAGCGCATCACTGCGCTCCTTCGAAGAAACTGGGTTTAAAAGCCGAAATTCGAATAGTTTCATGAGTATGTTTCTCCTCATATACCACTTTTATTGAAAGCAAAAGTTTTAAATGTCCTATCAAAACAGGAATCACTGGTGTCATTGTGTGATATAGTAAGGCCAATATATGGGCGTCACCTAACCGCCTCATGACGCCCTTGTAACATGACATCGTCGCTCAATCAAATTTGGACCGATCCCGTTGGCAGTGCATTGTCACATTGGGCGTAGAAAGCATGAGAGGGAGCAGGGCTATGTACAATCGCGTACAAGGAAAACCAAGATGGTTTACGCTTTCGAATCTTCTCAGGCAAGCGCAGAACAAACATTGTTGCTTTTTTTTCTTTCGGTGGTTTCTTTTCGTATCGCATTTCGCTGCTTTCACACACGTTCTCTAGCTGAGGGTAGTTAGGCAGTCTATATGCACCTGCTTACCATGAAAAACATCCTCCTCCTCTTCCTCCTCTTGCAGCATTAGAATAGCCTGAATTTTAAATGCGATGCATTTCTTAGTGAGCATCGGCGAGTTTGGCCATATCTATCTATCTATCTATCTTATCTATCTATCTATCTATCTATCTATCTATCTATCTATCTATCTATCTATCTATCTATCTATCTATCTATCTATCTATCTATCTATCTATCTATCTATCTATCTATCTATCTATCTATCTATCTATCTATCTATCTATCTATCTATCTATCTATCTATCTATCTATCTATCTATCTATCTATCTATCTATAGATCCTAGCTATAATATGGTACTTCTACCAAAATTGGTATGCCTTAATATAAGGGTATGACGAGCATAACTGACTAGTCATAACATGAAAATCATGACATGTGTGTCATGAATGCCAGGATTTACATATGTACATTTCATGGTCTTGCTCCTCTTGCTGCAGTTTCGTTCACATGACAAGTTGCAAAACTTGTATGGTATGACGTGAGTGCATGGCGATCACAAGTGACAGACCCTAACGGGGGAATAACGACATGCATGTCATGTAAGTCTTGACTACACGCCACGCTCATGGTGCGCTCGCGGTCGTTTCGTTAGCTTGATATAGACTAAATTTGGTATCACGGGAAGTGAATAGATGACGAAGGTATATGACTGGTGCAAACATCATGATCATGAGATGCGTTTCATGTAGGAACATTAATACATGCCACAATCATGATGCACTCGTGGCCGTTTCGCAACTTTATACATACCTAGTTTGGTGTTAAGTGACGTGAATTGACGAGGAACACAAATGCCAGGCGCAACCTCAATAATCATGACATGGAAGTCATGTACGGCGTAATTTACGTCCACTTCGCAACGCTTTGCTGATTGTAAAGTGACATATCAACCTTCCTCATTTGTGCTTCGCATATCATCGATTTCAACTGTAAGTGAGATCTGGCAATTTTTCGTTCACTAACGATTTTGTGAATACGGGCACCGAGACGGATTTATGAGCTCTGTTGAAATTGTGCTTCACTCTCTAAGGCAGGATCAGTGCGAAGCTGACTCAAATCATCTATAAGAGTACCCGAAAGCCAGTGTGGGCGTGAGGTAGAACAAACATTTTGATTTGCTCACGCCTATGTTCAGCATAATGACGCTGGCTTACAAAGGTCACCTACAAAAGTGAACCTACTTTGTCATATCGTTTAACCTATTGCGTTGGCGCCGTAGACGGAACGGCGCACACATGTGCGTGAATACCTCAATACAATCAGGCTCAAGATCGCCAACATCTCGTGTTTTCTGTTATTATCTGGTCTTCTTCATCAGTGACATATTCGACATAACCTACGCCTGCTGTTATAAACACCTCTAGCGCAATTCCATTCTTGTGACAAACACTAGCGCGCACACACTAGCATGCACACCCATTCACATACGCTCTCACACACACTTAGACTCACTCCCTCACTCTCACACATGCACACTTATCTTTGCACTTACAATTAACACTGGAAATTTTATTGGCTGAATGAATTGATGTCCAATTCTGAAGTAAGCAACGAAGCACTCGCATCCGCTGGTGCCGCGTGTCAAGGGTGGAGTCCAACAGTATTATTGCCGAATGCAGTCACAGATTTGTTTACATGCACCGACCACCTTCAATGTCTTCCGCGTGGGTTGTCGGATATACATATGCAAAAGAGGCTCATCCCGACTGCATACACTCCCAAGGGCGACGTTTATTCGATACAATATTCTGCCAGGAATTATGACCGCCGCTGCGTGGCCTGCATCGCAAATCAAACCACCGCGGTGTATCCACACCGCGGGCAGGAGCTTTACATATCGCGCGTGACACACGCTCCCCATCGCATGTGCAAAGCCCGCCTTCGTTGTTTATATATACCTCAGCAAGGGCTGATGGAAGTGCATGCACCCATGCATGTATATGCGCACCGGTGTACCGAGTTCACTGTATCGTTTCTCTGTTCGGATTTCGCTGTTCATGTGTGCGTGGGTGTGTTTGGAAGACGCGTCGTGATACGCAAATGCATTCTTTATACTTTTGTGATCTTATTATGTGCTGGGGCCGGCAACATGTTACAGATATCGGTCTATTGACTGCAGCCGAGTGTAGGCTGGGGCTTACGCGGGCTCCATCCAGGAAGTGTATGCCGGCCGAGATCAGTGTCACTGCAGTGGCTTGGAACATGGCGGTTTCGATTCTTCCCTATTTTGGCCCTGGGCTTCGAGCTTACAAAACACGTTTCTTCAAGTACATGGCATCGGGGTGTATTCAAAGTCAAGGTCTTGCACGGAGTTGAATCGTTGTATCTTTCTATATTAATAATGTTATTACGTGGTCGGGGTTGATGTGAACTGTTTTTTTTTCAAGCTTGAACCCCTGGCGTCGTGCGTCGAAGGGAAATGTTATCACAGGCATATTCGGTTATTCCAGCGACGCAGGCGGCGCCCTGCGGCCCGCCTTTGAAGCTCGCACACGGTGGTAACAATCTGCAACGCAGTTTGGTGTAGTTCGGGGCTCGGTCTTGCGGTAGTCAAGAGCGCTCCTTCACGTACTGGGACACTGAATCATTGCTGTGGGCCCGTGACCACGTGTTTCTCTGCGACATACATTGTGCGGAATCGTTTAATTTGTAATACAGCCTTTTCCCCCACACAAACAAGCGCTAACAGAGGCGTGCTCCGCCGCATCTAGACGATAGCATCAAGCCACCGCGGTGACCATTCCCCCCCAACGGGCGCTCACAACGAAAAAAACAAAAGTATCAAAAGGAGCCCAGGGCGTGCCTTTACACTCTAGCACGGTGAAAGATACAATTTTTTTATATCTTACACCGTACCCTCTACACACGTGACTGAGACTATGCCCGCGCAGATCGAGAGAATTCAAGACATCGTGGTTAGGCGGGCCGACCTTTTCCGCAGACAAAACCACCGAGATGAATTCCTTTTCCCTATATAGCAAGTGGTGAATTCGACCAAGAAGTTTTGATGTTTCGAGGAGTTCATGTGAGCCGTGTAGTATGGTCAGTCGATCTTCATGAATCGAGTGATGACGCCGTCCATTTGAAGAGAGTGGATCGCCCGGGCGACGATTAGCGCTGGCTTTCGTTTGTGTGTTTCTGGAACAGAAATACTCGAGAAACATTCACGGAAATGTGGGTTGCTGCCGCAGTGGTCTAGTGGCTAAGGTACTCGGCTGCTGACTCGCAGGTCGCGGGATCGAATTCCGGCGGCAGTGGCAGCGGCTGAAATTTCGATAGAGGCGGAAATTCAGTAGGCCCGTGTGCTCAGATTCGGGTGCATGTTAAAGAAACCCAGGTGGTTGAAATTTCCGGAGCACTCCACTACGGCGCCTTTTATAATCATCTGGCAGTTTTTGGATGTTAAACCCCACATAGCACTCAATCAAATCAATCAGAATTGTGGGCTACACACATGTGGTAAATATTCGAGGCCTTGGAGTGTTCTTCAATGTGCACCTAGACATAAATACACAATTGTTCTTGCGTATCACCCCCACCGAAATTTGGCGATTATGAGTTAGTCGCTCACTGCCTGTGCCATTACCTAGTGTTAATTAGACCTAACAGACAATAATGTCGAGGAAAGTATTGTGGTTGTCATTAGTAGTAATGTAAGTCTGAAGAAAGAAAAGTGGACGAAAAGGTAACTTGTAGCTTGTAAAAACTGAACCTGCGTGTGATCAATTTCCACAGCCTCTAAGGGTTCCTGTACAGTCTGATATGTGATTGTCTTTGTAGCGCGGTAAGTTTGTTCGCGCTTTTTTAAATGCACTTTAAGTGTTGTTAAAGTTTGCAATTGATAACATGCCGAGTGTGCAAGTTTGTGTGGTACAGAGTGGACCCGAGGTGAACTATTGGTCCTAGACACCCCTTTGGCAGCACGTAACAAGCCACACCTTTTTTTGTTTATCCAGAAGTGGGGCAAATGATGTGGCTGATCGCTTTGCCTTCATTCAAACATGTCTGCGCCTCTTTGTCGAGAGAAAGTATGGTATGCGGTGACACCCGAGCGCCTGAAGTACTTTCCTAGAACTTTCACCGTTACGTGTCACGTGACAGCAAATGTGACCTTACCACGTACACAATACGTAAACAACTTGTCATGAGTGTCATAAACAACAAATAGAAGCGGTAATACGGTGAATTATTTCACACAGCTATTTTTTTTTCGTTTACTGGTCGTCCTCGATACATCTGTGGGGCGCACATGTCATGGGCTGCATTTAAAAAAAAAAAAATCTGATAAGTGCAAAATACAACAGCGAAAGAATAAAGACAAAGCTAGGCAATCGCAGAAACGAAGAGATTGTTTTTGCCAAATTCAGATGTTAGCCACACAGTTCTAAAACATCTAATGGGGCAAAAGGAAAAAAAGTGCTACTACGAAGAAGAACGACCAGACAAGGAAAGGTTGTTTCCAGTCCTTCTTCGTGCTCAATTTCGTGTCTTTTCCAGAGTAAGAAGTATCAACAAGCCATCGTGAACTTGTTAACAGCGCAACACTTAAAACACAGGACAGGGAAGGAGCAAAAGAGAAAAGAAGAGACGGCGCTGACTCGCTGTGAGTCAGCACCGTCTTTTTTTTTTCTCTCTCTTTTTTGCACCTGCCCTGTCCTGTGTTTTTAAGTGTTGCGCTGTTAACAAGTTCACGATGGATCCCAACCAACTGGCCCAACTTACCGTCTTACTGATGTATAAACAAGCTACGGCCGATAGACAACAGGGAAATTAGTATTGCGTAAAGCAAGCTTAGACTATTAGGAAATTATGCAGGTCGATATCAGAATACAGACTGTGTAGCGACATGTGTGCAAAACGCTTAAGTTCCATTCTATTTAGGAACACACATGTCGCAGCATATGAGCGCAAATGAAGCAAAGCGTTTGAACAGTAAACAAGTAGATCACGCTTGAAACTTTGAGAAGGAGAAATCACCACGAATAACGGCGAGAGCACTTGCGTTGCATTGCTTAGAAAGGGCAGTATTGATTTACGCCGCGATATTTACGCAATGATTTCAACGTAAGTAGCTAAACCATTATTTATACATCTAAGTAATATCACCCTCCGGAAGATCCAAGGACCATTCTTCCGATGCTCTTTAGATGTCGTGCACGATTTCTACCTATTTATTTGCGTGGAATGTGCCTCTCGAGTTGACATGTATATATGTTATGCCGAAGGGCAGTCTTTCGAATAGAAAAGAAAGAATTATGGCAGTTCCAAAAGATTATTCAGGGTGCTAAAAGTGGCACACGGATGTTTTCAGTAAGTTCAACATCACGTGTTGTAAGGTTGTTCAAGGGAGAAATTCAGTGTAAAATGAAGATGGATGTATGCGAAAAAGATGCTTGCATAATAATACAAATTTTCGCAATGACGCAGTGTGCAAAACTGTGTATATACTATGAAGTGACTTGTTTCTTCAAGCACACATGCTAGCGCACCGATATACACACCCTATTGCACACATGCACAGAACTAAACGCGTATCGACGCACACACACGCACGTCCACACGCACACATTGCTAAATAAATCTCCGTCCTATAACTTAACACTATGTAACTGCGCCTCCGACTCACTGTCGTCCGGGGCTACACAAGCGGCTCGAACCCCGCATCCGTAGATGCGGTGGCTTAGCGAGCGAAATGCCGTTGCGGTGACCAACGAGCGCCGCCGTGTGCAGGAGCAGCGACTGAAACATTCACCGACGCGGCGAACGCTATTTGTCCGCCGTCCGTGTCCTTACAAGAGTAATGAAGGGTCGCTAATGGTTTTGCGCCGCGCGGGCCGCGTGGTCGGGCAAACTATAAGGCCGGCGCGCGTCCCTCGGAGGGCCGTTGCTATGCATGGCGGAGCGCTTGGACACGCACACAAACATGCTGAGCGCAAACGCCCCCTTCCGCCCGTTCACGCACAACTGAGCGCTTTCTTTCCCGGCAATGACCGCTGTCGACCGGAGGCCCGTAGCCAACGGTGGCGCGCGCCTGCCATTTCAATCGGCGACCGCCGAAACGCTCCATCGCGTGCGGCTCGAAAACCGCAGCGCGTAGGGAGCAGCGGCGAGCGCAGGAAGCACGCGCGCCTGCCCGCCGATCGCTTCGCCATGACACGCGCAGGGGGCCAGCGCGGCTTCTTCGACTTCTTTGAATTTATAAAGGGGCGCGCATGAACGACCCTGCTCGGCTCTTCCGTCATCTTGCGAACGGCTCGGCCGTGACGGCGACGACGCGACGAAGGACAGCCTTCTCTCCCTCTCCTTTCCTCCGGCACGATGATGCAGACGGCACAAGGTATGGGAACGCAGCTTCGTTCGTGCGCCTTCTCTTTTTCTGACTTTTCTTTTCCTGAACCACTCTCTCTTTCTTCGTTTAAGCCAAGCGTCACTGTTTTTTCTACTTGCTGTGTTACACTCGGTTGTTGTATGTATGTATTAATTCTTTCACAATGTACCATTATATATATATATATATATATATATATATATATATATATATATATATATATATATATATATATATATGAGATATAACAGACAGTAATGCCAAGGAATGTACAGGGGAAGTTATTAGAACCAATGGAATGTAATAAGAAGAAAGAAGAAAGAAAAGTGGATGAAAAAAGCTGGTAATTTTTTCATCCACTTTTCTTTCTTCTTTCTTCTTATTTACATTCCATTGATTGAATGATTGATATGTGGGGTTTAACGTCCCAAAACCACTATATGATTATGAGAGACGCCGTAGTGGAGGGCTCCGGAAATTTAGACCACCTGGGGTTCTTTAACGTGCACCCAAATCTGAGCACACGGGCCTACAACATTTCCGCCTCCATCGGAAATGCAGCCGCCGCAGCCGGGATTTGAACCCGCGCCCTGCGGGTCAGCAGCCGAGTACCTTAGCCACTGGACCACCGCGGCGGGGCTATTTACATTCCATTGGTTCTAATACCTTCCCCTGTACATTCCTTGGCATTACTGTCTGTTATATCTAATTAATATTGTGTTAAAACACGGAAATACGAGCCCTTAGGTATACACCTCTCTCCCTTATATATATATATATATATATATATATATATATATATATATATAATCAGAAATAAGGCGACCAGCCTCTGTGGACGAATGCCCTGTTTTCTGAAGGCCGATGAATGCTTACTGAAACGAGCTTCCGTTTGGTGTATACCATTGGAAGGATAACTGGATGCCCCTTGACTGAACTGGTGCGGTAATGGGTTGATCGGGTGGTCTCGGTGTTCTACTGACAAATGGCGGCTGTTGAATATCCTCATACTATTTATTACACTCTGCGCTGTGGAATTCATATTCGACCGGCGAAATCTCGCCTTATATTTCCCCTCGAGATAGACTGCTGTGCTGCAATGAAGAGCTGATGCCGTCGGTCAACATCCTCGTCTTTTAGTTAGGCGACTCAGAGCGTATCGACGCAGATGAATGGTCTGTACAGATTACGCTTCAACGTATACTATGCTCATGATCGTGAGAATGCTACGGGAAAGAAAAACTATTCCGCCATTAAGTCGATGCACGAAGCTTCGAACAGTCCGCTCAGCTCCTGTAGTAGATTTCAGTTCGCGAAAAATGTTCGTGAACGATAGTTATCACCAACAAACTCTCAATATTCTTGCATGCAATACATTATTCACATGCATGGCCTGGGACCCACGTCTTAAAAGGGATGCTTTATGAACTAGAAATTGCCCGAACTACAGAAGCTAGATTCGTGTATAACGCCCACCGCTATCTTCATTTTTATTCATCCTATATTGGCCAGCGAATGGTTATAGTGCTCGACTACTGATCCTCAGGTCGCGGGATCGAGTGCCGGCCACGGCTACCGCATTTTCGATGGAGGCGACAATGCTTGAGACCCGTCCACTTGAATTTAGATGCTTGTTAAAGCACCCCAGCAGGAATAGGTTTCCGGAGCTCTCCACTACGACGTCTCTTGTTATAATATGGTTGTTTTGGGACCCCAAACCCCCACAACTCTTATTCAACTCAAATTGGCTGCTAACGACATTGCAATCTTGAAACAGCGTGGAGAAAGTTCAAGATTGAGTTTGCGCTCAGTACTCGGCAGTTTAACATCGGTACGCACAAATACTTTCTCGTAACCATCTATCTTGAAGTTCATACATATTCCCTAACATGATCTGCCACCGCAGTTCACGTGTACCAATTCACCTTCTCATATATTTAATTTCCAACCTCACACACTTCGCAAAGCACACGTGTTATTCTGTATAAACTTTATTGTTTATGTTCTCACACTCTTGTGCATATACAGGGTGTTTCAAGAAATATGTCCAAAAACTGAAAAAAAAAACAACAATCTGGAAAATGAGATATTTGCTTGTTGCCTTCCCAATTGCTTTTTTTTTTCTGTGGCGGCAGGCATGTGAGACTGACTAAATATACCATTTGAAGTAATTATTAAAGAGTTAAATAATTAAATTTTAAGGAGTGGAGTTAGGTGGTTATGTCTAATAGGAGAATTGAAGATCTTCACGCGATGAAACCACTGCAGCTTTGTCTTTCCGAGAAGATGGCCTGCAATAGTTATTATGGCACAATGAAATTACCCAGAATAGTGAAACTGAAACCGAAGAACCAGTGAGCGCAACCAGCAGACGACCAGAACGACGTCCCTGTTCAGGGAAACAACTGCACAGGTGTAGCTTGATTGTTGATATGTGGGGTTTAACCCCCCATAACCACCATATGATTATGAGAGACGCCGTAGTGGAGGCCTCCGGAAATTTCGACCACCTGGGGTTCTTTAACGTGCACCCAAATCTGAGCACACGGGCCTACAGCATTTCCGCCTCCATCGGAAATGCAGCCGCCGCAGGCGGGATTTGAACCCGCGACCTGCGGGTCAGTAGCTGCGTACCTTAGCCACTAGACCACCACGGCGGGAAACACAGGTGTAGCAGTTTCGTGTTGCTCAATGCGTAATGCGTGCGATCATTTCAGGCACACACCCACACAACGAAATCGGTTGGTGGTTGATTTAACGACACTCACAAATTATGGACGTCTCAAAAGAGTGTGGCGGTTGCGCTTTCCCACGTTTGCGTTTCGGTTTCACCGCTGAATTCATTTGAATGGTATTACTTCGTATATACTTCTATACTCCACTTTTTTTTTCAATATCAAAGCTGAAATGAGTTCTTCTAATGAAAGACTTCAATTTTTCATTTGGACATAACTCCACCAATTAAGGTAATTATTCTAAATGTCTTAATTAGTGCCCCAAATGATCTCTTAACACGTATTAATATGCCTGCGGCTACAAAAGAATTAGTTATGAAGGCATCGAAGAAATATCGCACTTCTTGATTTTCCAAGACGTTCGGGCACATTTGTTGCAACAACCTGTATTATCACAACTCAAGATCTAACTTCTGTCAACTTTTTTGTTTGTGTGCAGAATAGTGCTTTAACATGTGGTGCAAATTGCATATAGAAATGCATAGAGTTTCCTATAAGTACACTTTTGATGGATGGAACTCTGGTACTAGTGTCTATGGGAGCTGCAACGCACGGCGCTTGAGAGAGTTTGCGAATGGTGGGTAGATCACGAATTTGCCTAAATTTTGTACTTTTTCGCTCTGGTTCACTTCGCTTGGCTTGGAGCTGCTTTGTTACAAAACAAATATCAGCAAATTTTCAGCATATAACCTTGACTAGCTTAACCTTTCAGGCTTAACATTTCAATTCGGGTCACGAAGTTCAAAATTGTTCTTTCTTTATTTCAAAACATAACCGAAACGCAGCAATAAACGGAGCCACAAGTGCGATTTGAGGCCCGCAAGTACGAAGACTAGGCAAATCGTGTACTACACATCATTCCAAGGTCGTTGAATGATCGCCGTGCCAGAGTCCCCCCGAGTATATTTTAGGAAACTCTATGCAGGGATGAATAATAAACCGCGTTTTTTATTCCGTGCAAGTCTTGCAGTAGTAATGCTTACTGTAATCCGTTGTATGACTCATTGAATTTATTTCACTATGTTTTTTCTTGCTACTCTTGCTTTTTCTTCGGGCTGGAGTGTGTATTAAATATTAATAAAATAAAAATACAAAAAACTCGAAATATGAGCAACGCAAAAGCTTCTTTATTTCTATTCTGCCTTTACACTCGTGCACTTGGACTGAGCTACTGCTGTCTGTGGTTGCGTGAGCAGTAGTGGTTTGGTTATACTTGTATATTGCGAATATTGATTGATATGTGGGGTTTAACGTCCCAAAACCACCATATGATTATGAGAGACGCCGTAGTGGAGGGCTCCGGAAATTTCGACCACCTGGGGTTCTTTAACGTGCACCCAAATCTGAGCACACGGGCCTACAACATTTCCGCCTCCATCGGAAATGCAGCCGCCGCAGCCGGGATTCGAATCCGCGACCTGCGGGTATATTGCGAATATTACAAAGGCAGGTGCTTGAGACAAACTTTCGCCGTTCCCGTAAAATACGGCATCAATAAGCGGGGAAACGCGTATGTTAGTAGATACCCAAGGTCGTTTTCCGTGCAACCAGTGAAGATCTTGGGAGAAGGGGCAGCTGAGACCGCGCTTTTAATTCTTGCTTTCGTGATTGATTGATTAATTGATTGATTGATTGAAATTTGGGGCTTAACGTCCCAAAACCACCATATGATTATGAGAGACGCCGTAGCGGAGGGCTCCGGAAATTTTGACCACCTGGGGCTCTTTAACGTGCACCCAAATCTGAGCACGCGGGCCTACAACATTTCCGCCTCAATCGGAAAAATTCTTGCTTTCCTGCTGCAGCGGCTGTGCGCATAGGTACAGATGTTACCGGCGCGCCCCAAGATGCAGATGATCTGAGGGGGGATAAAAGCGTGGCGAGGCATTGGGACTGGTGGGTTTCCGCATTTGCGTTTCTTCATCTGAGTGTTACAGAGACAGGTTGAGGTGAGACGCTATGCGAAGCCTTTTTGCCTGAGCTTGTGATGCTCGTCACTGCTCATTAATGCCACGTGGGGACAGCAAGTGTTCGCGATGTCCGAGTGCCATCGGATCAGGGCGATTCCATCACTTTTGTGTATGTGGTTAGGACACTATAGTGGTCCTGACACTGTTGTGAGGGAAAGAAAGTTCTTCGCGACGGCCCCCAACACTAAAATTATTCCTTAGAGTAAGAGATTTGGAGGTCGCGCGTGCCAAAGCTAGGATATGATAGGAAGGTATGCCGTAGTTAGTGAATTATGTCTCATTAATTGTGGCCACATGAGTTTCATTAGCATGCAATATGTCTAAGTACATGTGTGATACTCTTTCCCGATCTGTCTCTTATTTCTCCTCCTTTAAAATGAGGTGGCCGTGGCAGGAAATACGTATACGACATACGCATTATCAAAACAGGTTGTCAAGTTAAGCACCGTGAAAGGAACGACGCTGGGCTAGTTGATGTCAAGTGTTACAAAGTAAAGCGGTATCATAGATTACACGTACAACTTATACATACGTGGTGCATTTCACATTCTATCCGTGCCGTACACGTGGTTTGTTCACTCCATGACATCTAACACATGGAGCCCCATGCGATGCAGGTTCTGCAGCTCTGAGTTAGCGCAATTTGTGTGCCTGTTTGCGCGGCGTGTGCTATTTTCGATGACGATAAGAGGTGTCAGTTTGGCATCTCTAAACAAATTACAGCCAGGATGGTATCACAGGTTCAGCGTTAACCTCCCGACCACTCCCTTTTTTCCAGGTCTGCAAACAAAGTAACGGCGCAGTTAGCCTGGCTGCAGTCACTCGTTGGTCAAATAGCCTGACGTTTACACTTTGCTAGACGAGGAGTGTAACTCGCGAAACCCACTTATCACAATTCGACTATATATGAGAGCCTGAATCCTCGAATCCCCTTGCGTATAAGCGGCACCGGAGTCCAAAAGGAGTGGGGTACTGTGCCATAAACGATGTCTCGCCGGTCACAGCGACTTTTTTTGTCATTCCAGTCACGCCCGATTCGGCAAAGTTTACAGCATTGTGCGAGTCACTGTCTATCCTCCTGAAGTGCCCAGACATAACCGGGCGTTAAATACCTGCTCGGCGCCCTCATGTCACTATTCACTGCAAAGTTGCGACATTCCTTGAGAACTGGGTGTACCCGCTCGCTGCACCACATCACGTAGTACGTCCAAACGTGTTATCAAGGCTGTCACACGCTTTTTGTTGCATGAGGGCGAGAGGAGCGTGATGATACGGACTGAAATTGAACGTACTAACGTGAAGCGCACCAAAAGGAAGCCTCAAGACAAACGTGCTTGAAGTATTCATGAGAACTCTCCTATGTGGTCCCATTAATTGATTTCAATTTATGCTCATCTGTATGAGCCGAGACTATGGACAGCCCCACGTAGCTTGTGGCTCCCTAATTTTAGTCAAAACGCCTTTTGCAGTGTAATAATGCACGCGACTCGTCCATTTCTGTGCCGCTGTATTGTACGCGGAAGCTTGGATGGAGATAGTCGTTTCGAACCCTTCAAGTATTCGTATTCTGTTGAAAGATGGCGAAATAGGTAATTTCTACTAAATTTATCTGAAAAATAGTCGATTTTGCATGGGAGCCTAGTTAGCATAAACGTCCACGTCACCTGTAGACATGAATGTCGTCTAGTTAAACAGTTTATTCCTTCTGGCTTTTTTTTTGTACACGTTGTTAGAAGATGTTCGTTCGGAAATTAACCGGCTACTCATTAGCTCTTCGGGGAATCGAACATACAACTCATGTCTTTGTCACATTAACACAAGTAATAGCACACTTTGATAGAAAAAAGAATATAAATAAACTGAACTCGTCCCACAAGCTTTTGGCAGTGCCATAAGAATATACCTTCTGTCTGTAGTTACAAACATTTTGAACATTTACAATTTAATAACCATTGCATTGATCTATAACGCGCCTAAGGGGCACATAAGAGCGTTCATGATAAATGCCCTTGTTATCTGGCCCAATGAACCAGAGAATATAAAACAATAAAAGATTAGTGGCTGACGCCATGTCCGCATTTCCTCCCCGGCTTACCGGGATGTTTAATATATTTCAACAACGCGTACTTGAGCCCAGCACTTCCAAGTTTACTTCGAAATTAATGAAGTGGAATTTTAGGCGCCCTCACCTTCCTTCGGAGGTAGTTACTCTTTCCCGCCGAATGATAGCAAATAGAGTAGCCAATGAACTTATTACCAAAATTGAATGGTTTTGTGCTGCCATTTGGTGTCCATCAAAATGCCATTCTAATGATCTTCCCGTGAGAAAAACAGGTGGGTTACTGCGGATGTCTCAATAGCCCACTCAGTGGTGTGACGGTTTCTGTACCACACCAAGTAGACAGCACATTGGTGAGTTTTGACCATGGTGTAAAAATAATCAGGTGTTCACACTGAGCGCTCTGTTCGGTCTCACGGACGCGGTGTGCTGTAGGCCACCAGATGGCGCCGCGGCCAACGTACCCAGAGAGCAGTGCTGGCGCATTCAAATTTATTTGCCTCCCTAACGTTTTCGTTCCAAGTGGCGTGAGTAAAACTGAAAGCACGAAGAATTTTTTTTATTTTAGATTAAAATGTATAATATTACCGGGCTTAAGGGTTCATTAACACCAAAATGCCTTGTGCAGGGTGTGAACGTCGCCAACCCAGATAGTTCCGCTCACATGCACTAGTATTTTCGTCTGCTCAAGGTATCGCTCGAGGCAAACAAAAATAAATAAATAAATGTTAGCCAGCGTGCTATTCCTCCATCAAAATACTTCCGCCGCGGGGAAGAAATGCAAGGAACTTCCGCGTGCTCAGTTATAAGTGCATGTTGAACAGCCCAGATGGTCAAAAATAGACAAGAGCCCTCCCCATGCCGTCCCTCGTAATCGAATCATGGTTTTGACGCGTAAACCCCTTATATAACTATTAGCCTCTACCAAAAGAAAATCGTTACTGCAGAAACGTACTTCATTCGAACTATATACCACTGCTTTCATTTACACGGAAAATCATTTAAGCATTTGCGCTGCCCCGCAGCGGTGGTCTAGTGGCTAAGGTACTCGGCTGCTGACCCGCAGGTCGCGGGATCGAATCTTGGCTGCGGCGGCATTTCCGATGGAGGCGGAAATGTCGTAGGCCCGTGTGCTCAGATTTGGGTGCACGTTAAAGAACCCCAGGTGGTCGAAATTTCCGGAGCCCTCCACTACGGCGTCTCTCATAATCATATGGTGGTTTTGGGACGTTAAACCCCACATATCAATCACATATCAATCAAGTATTTGCGCTTGTTCAACGTGAATGTGATATACAAAAATATTTGAAACGCGCAAGTATTCCATAACAATCACACAAGAAAAATGCAGTTGTTGCAGGAAATATATAAATATTTGACCCACGCAAGTATTTCATATACAGCACACTAAAGCAATGCGGTTGTTCATGGCTAGATGTTGCGATGCAAATTCGCAAATATATTTATGTGAGCAATCACCGTGATACGATCACTGTCAGACGGGACACGCTCCGCGCAAGTCCGAAGCCAGAACGGCTATTCGGTACAAAACACGTTCTAGCCATTTCGAGAACCTTTCAGCAACTTGATGTCACCTTCGTCGACAGAATAGCACTGAACATATGCGAATGAAAAAATCCTGCATTCAAAACAGCGTAGTCACACATGCCAACAAAAAGACCCAGAATCAGCAGCATGCACGTTTCTGCCGAGCGTGTTGCTGAGACCAAGATGGCTGACCCCGCTCGTCGTAGCGGCCCGAACATTATCTGGACGCGCTGCGATCGCGCTTTTCAACGCATTTCGGGGAGAGTGTCAGCACCTGCATATTCTTACACCACGGTTTTGTATATTCTTACACCACGGTAGTATTGACATAACACGTCGATGTACTACCAAAGGCATTTAGGCACGATCATTTAGTGCACATGTGGTTGCGCAACTTGCCTTCTGCGCAAACCTTTCCAAACCGTGATGTAATCGCGTGCAGGGATGAAGAACTGCTGATTCGCACCTGCAAACTTCGTACTTCGTATGCTCCGTACGAAGCTTAGTACGCGTATGAACAATATTGCTTTTGTCGGTGCGCACTTGTGCGCCTTCGTGATACTCAGCGCGAGTATACGCATGAATAGAGCTTCCTAACGTTTTGCCCACTTAATATCACGAAGCTTTATACACATCTGCGCAGCTTCGTGGGGCAGTCCAGACGACTAATTCACAAACATTCTTTGTGTTTGTATCTGTTTTTCTTTTTTTCAGTTGGCATGCAGCTTCAGCTAATGGTATGTGTGCCCCCGAGATTCGCTTGAAACAATTTTTTTTTTCGTTTCAAGCAGTTCTCGCGTAAGATGTATTTGGCGAATACGGGTCCAGCTAAGCTGCTGCTGTCTATAGCGCCTAATAAGGTAAATTTACGCACATGGTTCGTGGTTCCATTTCCGGTATACATTTATATACTGTAAAACGAAACATGAATACAAAAAAGAAGAAACACCTTGAAGCGAGCACCGTCTGTGTTTTTGTTCTTTTTGGCGTCACTTTTTTTGCCATGTTATCAGGATGCCATCTAAGATGTGCTGCTTTGCTAAATCACATTTCTCGTGCACGGTGCTTCTTCTAAACATACAGGTTTGCCTGAGCTCTTTTCGACACATTTATCCACTCTGCTGACTCCTCTTTGACGCCGAGTTTGAGACCGTGCCAGGCTGCCTGCCTCTCGGTAAACAAACCGAAGGCAGCACGTACGCTTCTATTACGGCACCGGCGCCACCCCGAGGCGCTGTGTTCCGCGCGCCATGTGCGATCGTCTCGGCACCGTTTGGTTTGCCTTCTTCGTATGTTATAGCCAACGTCCATGTCAGGAGTGCGGCATTTCGACCCTGCCGCAACTGAGACTTTCTATATGACAGCACGCCATATTGCGGAATGTTTTCTTTAGTTGCTGTCTGCGTCACTGTAGCGAATTTCGCGCTCGTGAGGAGTTAGTCATACGTTTATTATATATACGTAAACGTTCTCACTGCCCCGGCTGAAGCATTGCAGTGTTTAGTCGGGGGGATGTTTCAACACCAGCTTTGTTTTTTTTTTTCTTCTAAAAAGTTAAACGAATGATAAAGAGTGGCTTCATCGGTCATACGAAGAAAGACGGGCCCGTGGCAAGGAAACCCTGCCATCTTGCACAGAGCCTCTCTCTAAAGTAATGAATTCGGGACTGGTAAAATGTATTCGTTATTACGATTGATACAAATTTATTTTTTAAATAGTTTCCTTGGGGGTTGGCACATTCATTTCAACACTACGTTCACGCTGCCGAAGCTCCCTGCAAGTCAGTTGCCTTAACCTCCCACAGAGACTCTAATACTGCCCGCTATTCTAAAGGTGACTATTCAAAAGGTGACTTTTCTGACTTCTCTTGACCTCTGTGTACGGAAAGGTCTGCCAGACTAACATAAATGCTGATGCTATCTTGAGTATTGTTCTCATCATTGCAATCAGACATGTTACCAATATAGCGGTGCGTCGTCGTTGTGGGAGTCGTATAACTAAGAGCAGTATCTGGCTTTAGAGTCAAGGACGAGCTTTGGTCGTATTGCGCCAAGAGACCACCCCTTGGACTTGAATATCCGTAGTTAATAAAGGCTTGTATTCAAGTATGTTCAAAGGGCAATAGAGAGTGTAATGGTATTTTGCTAAGTCATTTTAGCGATGAACTCGGCATGCTCCACTCGAAGGCATAACAGAATGAAGAAACATACGCATCAAACAAAACAAAGAACAACTCTTATGCGTGTACGAAAAACTGAAGGGCAGGAACTCCCTGCCATGGTGATGCAGTTACTAATGTACTAGGCTGCTGACCAGCAGGTCACGGGATCAAAGCCCAGCCGTGGCAGCAGCTTTTTCGATGCAAGCGAAAATGTTTGATACCCGTGTGCTTAAATTTATGAGTGTGTTGAAGAACTCCAAGTGGTCGAAATGCGCGGAACCCTTCACTGAAGCGTCTCTCATGGTCACATGGTGGTTTTGGGACGTTAAAGCTATTATCATCATTATTATTAATATTATTATTAATATTATTATTATTGCGCAGGCAGTATTTATTGATTCGAATCCACGAGTGGCGTATCACTTATATTCGTTTTAAGGACGCGCACTTAAGATTCAAGAGAAGCAACGCAGCCTAAAGGGAAAAAAAAACATTTGTGAGTAATCTAGAGTATAGTCCTGAATTTTCATGTACTTTATAACTCTCAAAAGGCATGTTAACTCTCTTGTGGGTCCCACGATTCTCAGAATACAGCTGAATGACCCCCTAAAAAAGCTCACGACGTGCCTTTTCCATCATCATCATATTTTTAACATAATCATCATAATCAGCCTGATTTCGCCCACTCCACACAAAGGCCGCCTCCCATGTTCTGCCGATGAACCAGATATTGAGCTTGCTTCTGCCAAATTACACCCGCAAACTTCATTATCTCATCTGCTCACCTAACTATTCACATCCCCTTTGCACGTTCACCTTTTCTTGAAGTCTAATCAGTTGCTCTAAATGACCAGTGGTTATCTTGCCTACGCACTACATGTCCTGCCCATGTCTGTTTCTTCTTCATTTCTACTAAGATACCTTAACGTTCGTTTGTTACCTGACCACTCAGCTCTTTTCCCATCTCATAAGGTTGCACCTATCAATTACCTCTACATTGCTTACTGCGTCGTTCTCAGTTCAAGTTGAACTCTCTTTGACAGCATCCAGGTTGCGGCTGCGTATGTAGGCGTACAGGTAATATGCAGCTGTTATATACCTTGTTTTTTATGGATAATGGTAGACTACCATTCATGATTTTAGAACGCTCGCCGAATGTGCACCTTATTCATATTATCCTTTAAAGAGAGCCAACCTGTACCTTCAAAAAGTAGTCATACAACACTCTTTCTTTTTTAATTGAAGGGCAAAGTAGTAGTAAAATCCGCTTGCCATGTCGCATGTTTCCAGCGTTTCTCAAGATAGCTCTGGGCTTCGTAGATTTTTACAATTGCAAATTAATGTCCCAGCAGTCGTAAAGAGTGCCGAAGGAAGGCTATATTTACTGGACAAAGGAATATGATATATATTGACTTGCATAATGTACCAAAAGGTTTGAACCGGATCCTTTATCAAAAGAGTACTGTAACAATGTTTTGGATAGCACTTACCTTTGGACACGTCTGTACGAAGGTACTGTTAAGAAAATAGTACTACTCGTGATGTTTCAGTGCTCAACCTTTTTGCTATATCAGATAATGTTCCTACGTACATTTAGCATTCATAATAGGTAACATTAGTGAATGATATATATCCACTACATTTATCTTTTACCAACGTTGCATCAACTGCCGTATGCCAATTTACAGCCAGGTTGCACGTATGTATATTGTATTCATTCTATACAATTAAATGCACAAGCTAAGGGAAACATGGAAGCTTGAAGAGGTGAAATTTCTTTGGACATGGTGCGTCACTGGACTGAACGTCCCGGTCAGTGGTCTTGTAGGTTATTAAGAAGACTTGTTGATATGTTGACTCCAGTGACACTCCAGGTTCAAGAATTTTTCCATATGATTTTTCTATTGTCCCACACTATAAGGCTTGCTTTCCTATTTATGACTATTTTAGGCTCTTGCACTATAAAGCACCACCACCACCACCATCATCATCATCATCATCATCACGAGACGAGTGAAGGCTAGACAAGTGCAGAAACGCACATGGCTGCTAGCCCATCTAGCCCATCGATTACACTTCTTTATTTTTTGTTCTCATTTGTCAAAACCACCTTCACGGCTCATTTACCATTTTTTCCAGCAGATACGAGCACAAAGAAAGCGCTATACCTATACGCCACAGGCTGAAGAGCTACTGCGAACTTCGGAAGAACGCTTCCGCGTTCATATCTGGGAAGTTATCATCACCCTGTTATACCGTTCAGGCCAATTTCGCGAGGTTTCTTTTTTCTATTTTTACCTTCCGTCTTCGTCAGCCGACTTCATTTACCGAAAGCGACGCAGCAACTTTTGTTTTTCTCCCTTTTCTTTCCCTTTTCCGCCAGTAGCAGTCTCGGTGCTGCGTCACTCGAATGCCTGTTTCGTGAGAGGCCGCCCCATCGAGCACCAAGTGGGTCGTGATAAGTGGCGCGCACTCGGTTGATTGCCGCGCTTCAGCTTCGTCGTTCCAAACACAGGAATTTTTCGTTGTTGTCGTTCTCTTGTCTCGTGTACTTCAGAGCGTTCGGATGGGGGCGGGGACCGTTCTGGGGCCACACTAGCGTTGCGTCGTCTGCGACTCCTCTAACTGCACCTCCTCACCCACTTTTTGCAGTGCCAACAAGGTCAATGATGGCACTCGGAGCAATTTCGATTGCAATAGCTCCGAGCGACTGCGTTCGATGACGCGACTATGCCGAGAGGAGCTACCGAACGCAAGAAATAATTTGCCTCCCCCCCCCCCCACCCCAAGAGAAGAAGCACCCGGCCGATGACGCGCACCACTGCCGGCGGCGGCAGCCTTCCTCATTTCGCGCTGTCCATTAGGACGCAAAAGCGGATTGTGAACGTTCCGAGATTCTAAGCCAGACGTTCTTCCGTGAACGCGAGTTATGGGCAACAAAATGGCTGAGGGTCCTCGCTCACGCGTCTAGTGCTCTCCTATCGCAGTAAAAAAGTGCTCCGTGTTTGCCTTTTGTGTTTGCCCTTAGTGCGCCGCGTTGGACGGCTTCATTGTACACTTGCCGCCATCGGAGCTATCTTTGCGCCCGTTCTCTGCGGCGCCGGGGCGCTGTCTCCCGATGGGATGTGCGTCTCCGGTCCTTCGGAAAACCGACGGCCACCCTGAGTGCGTTCGCCGTCACCCGCGCAACCTCGCCACGGCGTTTGGGCGTGGGGCACGAACATCCGCTGTCGCCGGGCATGATGTCCAGCAGCCTGTCCACGGTTGCGCTCGAGGACAACTCCGGTTGCACGTGGACCGCCGGGGAAGTGGAGTCAACAGTGCCGGCCGATGAGTACGACGAGACAGGTGAAAAGGGCTGACCACGGCTCGTTTGACTTGGAAGCGAAATGACAAGGCGCGAGAATTGCGAGCACTGAGTTGGTGCGACCCGCATGCGCTTGTGCTCGATGCCTGCCATTCCCAAGTGCCCGTCTTGTGGTCACTTGCATGTTAAAGTGTTTTGTGATAAGATGTATGTTTTTTTATTCGTGAGTTGTATACTTTCTGTACAAATCTTGTGTCATTTTTTGAACGATCGAGTCCGCATGACACCTTTATTGTGTTCTGCGAGTTGACTCACGGAACAAGGGCTGACTCAAGGAACAAATTTTCGAAAGGTCAAGGGACAGTCTACGAAAAGTAAAAAAAAAATGTTATTGAACAAGCGAATTGAGAATGCAATCATTGAGAATGCGCTGGCTTTGGTTTTCGATGCAGGTCGCACAGACATGTAGAAAATCTCAAAGATTAGAAATATTGTACACACTATCTTTTCGGTGCGCAATTAGACACGTTGTACTGACCTTTTAAAGTTACGACTTCGATAATTTTTCTTAATGCACTTCTGGGATCGAATCCGCAATGTTCGGGATCGAATCCGCAATACTGTATCTGGAATCAAGGTTGGTCGATGCCTTCCATCGAGAACCCGTTTAGTGTTATACTGTTCAACGCAAAAAATGGGGCTAGTTGGCTAGTTGGCTGGTTAAGAAACTTGCGCACCTCCAGCTGCGCTTAAAGTAAAGTGACACGGCAATGATTTTGGTCAGCCGTCTGTCTATGGGAGCATCTTTTGTCTTGTCGTCGTCCCATTTACACTGCAACGACGCCAGCAGTCCCCTGATGGTCTGTGGCAGAGTGCGTCCGCGCCTTGTCTTCCTTACTGCCTTTCGTCGGCCAATTCTATGGTCACGTTGAAGGCACGCCCGGCAACACCGACTAAGCTTGAACAAAGAAACACGATTAGGGCATCAAATGCTCGTCATTTTCACCTGAGTTCTCTGCTCTGCCTTTGGCCCTCTCGGACTACGCGGCTAAGCATCCTCCACCCCCCGCGGCGTCGATAGAATGGGGTGGGGGGAGAGACAAAAGGGATGGGAAGAAATGACTTCCGCGGGG
The DNA here is from genome assembly GCF_013339725.1 of Rhipicephalus microplus. NCBI lineage: Eukaryota > Metazoa > Arthropoda > Arachnida > Ixodida > Ixodidae > Rhipicephalus > Rhipicephalus microplus. The sequence continues at coordinate 112,591,108 of NC_051166.1, read as the reverse complement.
TGCGCAAGATCACCATTAAGACTGGTGCGGGCCCTTCTTATCTGCATCCAAGATATCCCCTTTCCTTATTAGAATTAACGACTCAGGCAAATTTTAACTCGGCCATCTATCTACCTACCAGCAACAAGTGTGTCGGTGCGTTTTGCTGGTGTCTGCAGTCTGCCGCCACGTTGGACGACAACACACTGCTGACTTTCGAGGCGTCGTCGCCGTCGCCGATTTAGTTTGACCAGATGGTCTGGTGACACCGTCGGTGGGTGACTCGTCGGGACAATCGGCAGTCAGCGTTGACCTCGTGTTGGTGTCGTGCCGCTCTAGTGTAAGCGAGCCGTCAGCAAGCACAGTGGAACAAACAGAAAAAAACAGACTAAACCAAAGGAATGCTAGAAAAGAAGTGAACGATTCCTGGCATTAAACGATGAAAATGTACAAACATGAGCAGAACTCACAAAATGTTGGCTGTGTTCGCAAAACTGGCAGCGACATGAATGATAGGTTTTGAAAGCATCACGCAGCTCTCTAGTTTTTGGTGTAGGGCGGGTGTTTGACAGATCACTGCCGAAGGTATTCTTGTATGCCTGACTTTAAGGACACCTGTATCCTGCGCAGCTTTGATGCTCAGCAAGCTCGCGAAATCTATGAGGCATACTGCATCAGTATAGAAGCTGATAAATGTTTGAGTACGCCTTCATTGACTTTGCATTCGAAAGAAACAGCGTATCTGCAGCAACGTATCTGCATGCACCTCTTTGCGGGCTTTGCGCATGTTTGTTCATTTTTATCGTTTTATGTTACTAAACTTGCAGTTGCTCTCTAGCACCTGTACTACTTACGTGCCTCTTTTTTTGTGTTTGTTCCGCCACACTTGCTTAGATACATAAGTTCCAGCTTAAGACATTTTTGTGAGTGGGGGAGGGGGAGCATTTCTTTATGTGGACACGTACAGAGCACAAAACACCACCAAGATTACAATTCAAAAGGCTTCAGTTCTCGAGCAAGAAGGGGCTTCATCTGCCTATAGGAATCAGGGTATCGACATCATTAGGAGCCGCGAAAGAAGCAAAAAAAAGAACAACACAAATGAAAAACTTTGTAACTTTGTGGGGATGTAGTAGGAACAGATCTGAGGCCGAGCATAAGAGAGAGGCCAGCACTCGAAAAAAATCAGAATAGTGTACTTTGTGATTCGTTTAAGTGTGTTAATACCCATATCTTACATGGAAGTCACCATCAGAAGCTCGATTTGCCATATGTGAAGTTTAATCGGATCAAGGTATGCCCAATACAATGTATAAGTCCACCTTGGGGGAACAGAGGCTATGGTGCTGGGCTGGTCACCCAAAGATTGTGGGTTAGATCCCGGCCGCGGCGGTCGCATTTTGATGGAGGCAAAATGATATACAAACCCGTGCACTGTGCGAAATCAATGCGAGTTAAAGAACACCAGATGTTACAAATGTCCAGAGCCCTCCACTACGAGGTCTATTATAGTTTTATCATAAGTTTAGACGTAGAACCCTAGATATTTTGATTATTTTGCATTGAATGACTGATACAGCCCTGTTTCAGATGCACCCGGAGCAGGAGATTGCGATAGCGGCGGACTTCGTAAGGTGAACAAAAGTTATTCTAATTTTCCATGAACTTCAAAGTGCACATTGAGTTTAAAAACAGCGACTCAATATAGATAGCACGAAGCACACCACAATATCCTTCGCTCGTGCTCCAGTTGTCTTCTAATGCTTTCTTTTTCCGCAATCGTCTTCAATGAGCGTCGCGTCGATTGAGCCGTCATCGCAAGCTCCCAGCTAACGGCCGCGCTCGCTTTTAATTTACTCGGCGACCGTGCTGAAATCACGACGCTTTCCGGGGAAAACTGCAACTCGACTTCCGTGGCAGCGAGAAATCGAATTCAACCACACGTGCTGAGCGCTCGTGGCTCGGCAAAACGAGGTCACCAAGCGAACGCATCAATAAACGAGCACGCAAAGTCGTCACAAGGAGCGCGAGAGAATGTCGCTTATGGAGATTTCCACGCCAACGCTCGCGCTCTTATAGCTTTGACGTTGTAGTTTTTGCTATGAAGTCGAAAACTTGTGAAGAAAAAAAAAAGGAAGGTCGACTCATTAATGAAACGACAGGTTTAACTATACAGGTTTACCTTAATTCTTTTCGCTATACGCCTACACCGCAATGTTGCGTGACGGATGATGTAAGGCGTCGTAACTTGCCCTCCGCGCGGAGACTTACGGCCCGTGTGCTCGCGTATTTGCAAAACTGCTGCCACCGTGCACGCCATCTTCGTTGTGACTGAGAAAAGAGCAGTGATAGTGGTTAAGTGAAGTCGATAAGTCTTACGCGGCAGAGCGCATGAAGTTGGTTTATGGCGTTAGGTGTCTTCGTGAATCGTTCTGACATCGGCACCGAAAGTGACTTTAATGTTTTCGTTCTTCTGAACCTGCTTGTCGGAACGATGGCCTTTTGTACCCGAGTGTTGAGTTTTTTTTGTTTTTTTTTTGTGCCTACCAAGTTGTCTGAATGTCCCTCAATTCTTCAGAGAATCGCCAGAAGACTTTGCAACAGATTATTTGTCGCAGAGTCTGCCACAACTATACAGTTTTTTTTTCTTTGCTTTTTAATTTGTCCGGAACATCCTGCACCAGTTTTTCACTTGGTGCACGGATTGACGAATCCGTCCGAGACAGCCGTTATTCTTGACCGCAGCATACGTCTTTATCTCTCTGAAGCGCGCTCCTTGTGCGAGTGTATACGTGCCTGTGTGCGCGTGCATTTTCAACGGTAGCACGTTCTGTAACTTCAACAGTTTCAGAACAGAGTTTTCGAACTAACATTCTACTTCACAAAGTTGAAGTAGTATAACGGGGCGCACACGTCCCCAATTCATCCACAAGTAGGTGCAAGTTGAGACGACCAGCTATTAGCCTGTAGTGGAACAAGGGCGTTGTGGATGACAACCTCGACGAATGCACTCTTTTGTTTCAAGCTTACAGAAAGTTCTTTCTAATCGCGACTGCAGTGCCCCAACGGGCATACCTTGAACGACGAGATTTTTTATTTAAAAAGATCTGTAACCAATTTTTCAAGTAATAATTGAATGATCATAGTATAGAATATGGTTGCCTCACAATTCGATTGGTGCGAATATTTCTCGAATGTCTCAAGAACGAGTGAGGCTACAGGAATTTTTCACACGTTTCAAGCGTATTCTCTCGTCGCAACGAACTCAAAGAAAAGCTACGCACGGAGGGCGGCCTAAGGGGGAAAACTTGCGCCAGCGCGTTTCGTGACCTTGAGCGCGCGTGGTGAAATGTAATCGCTCTTTTGCGTTGTTAATCATGGGCTCGCTAGTGTGGTTACCGTCTAATGTTAGTAGACTATACACAGTGCGAAGCGCCTCACTTGGCGGCTCCGCATGGCAAGAAGTACATCGGATCCAAACGCGGCTCTTGAATTACATCGGTTATTGGCCAAATATATGATATCCACCGCTTGACCTCAAATAACAAGCGTCGGCCCCTCCGAAAAGAGTGCGCGAATACGTCTGCATAAAAAGAGAGCGCCTGCGAAAATGGCAACTTTACGCTCCGCTTCTCAACTCTCCTTGCCGCGCACGACTGTGAGATTTGGCCCAGCTGTTTACAGCAGTGTCTGCTGTCCACAGGGTGTGTTTTGTGAGCACTCTCGAGGTGTGGTTTCTCAGTTTCAGTTTCAGCAATGAAATGGAAACCTTCAAGAGGTACGAACTATTTCAGTGGTATACGCTTGTAGCATCTTTGGTAACGCGCAATTAAGCGCTCGTCTATTACCGGTTGATTCTGTTGAGTAACGTACAATAATATCTGCGGTTTTACGTCAAAAAAAACTACAATATGATTATGAGACACGCTGTTATGGAGTGCTCCAGAAATTCACACCATCTGGCGATATTTAATGCGCGCTTACATCAAGCATTACGGGGGCCTCTAGAACTTTAGTGAGAAAAGTGTGCAGCGTGGGAGAGCTGAAAAAGTCTGTCGTCTTTGTTTTAGCAATCGACATTTTCTGTTACTCATTCATCACTTCAGTATCATAACATTCACTCTAACTGAAGATAACAACTACTACGGTTGTCGCAGGCATTCTCGAAGCACTGCATGTTGGTGTTCACAGCTCGGTCTCGTCGTGTAAAGCACAACATAGTACAATTTTAGAAGGCTACAAGGTATGACTCTTCTGATATAAACCGTGTAGACCATATTATTATTATGATCTTTTTCGAGCTCATACACGAAAGCCTGCTGTCATACGTATTAGAAAGCAAGCACTGTGAACCGGGCGGCGTTAGAGATGCTATCGCGCTGACCTCAACCATCGGGGATGTCACGTTAAGCCGCTGGTGTAACTTGCCAGGCTGCTTGCAAGCATCACGACTCCTCGACACTGACCGATGCGGGATAAGAGCATGGCACGACGTCTTTAGGAACAAGCTGCGAGGTTAATCTCGCGCTAACCAGCGCACCTTTTCATCCCGTAAGTAAGGGGAGGGAAAAGTAGTTTGCCTAGGGAGATTGCCCCGAAGAAAGCTCTAGTTCTTGGCCGCGTTGGTGCATCTTCGCTCAACGAATCTGTTTGCGCCGTACTTTTAATTAACGTTTTGGGGCAGCGAAGCATTATCCGCACATGGCGTGTGAACGTAGTGCGCGTGGAGTTGACAAGCCCTAGCGTGCTTTTAGATAAGCGATTTTCGTGCCTTGGGGCGTTCCTGTTGTCGCTGCTGGGCTCTTCCGGTCTGTGCGCTGCGAGTACGTCTGCGGAGCAAGTCTCGCCGAAATTTAGCGGGGTCATTGTACCCAGTGGTTTATTCCTACCATATTTCTTGAGTTCACGCGAGTAAGCGCTTTCTTCCAAAGAAAATTTTCACTTCGTGTGTAACGTCACGCCGTCTCCCATGTTTTAGATATAGGGAAGGCCAACGTGCAATGTTTTCTTCTCTCAGCTGAGTACATTAGCTCATTCGCAAGCCTTTTCGAATTCATCTACGAACTCACCTGTGTCAGCAATACGGGTTTCATATTCACAATGATTTCCAAGCACGAGGTTTAGGTTCAATTTCCCGACGTTTGTTTTGAATCTTGTCCGCTATAGCAAAAAAAAAAAAAATGTTTCCCTATGGTACGCTTGTAGCGCAGCTGCAAGGCTCTAAACAATGTCACAGTTATGACTTTCGGAACTTCTAAGAATCGGAAACAGTGACCGCAGACAGCCCTGCTGCAAAAACTTATGCCGATAAGGTGTCTAACTATCTAAAGTAGGGATGACTTCCTCCGAAGCTGCATGCTAGTGGTCATAACTGAGGTTCCTACCAGATTAAAATAAAGTAGGTAGACAATGTTTTGTAGAAGGTGGCTCTTACCATTGACTTCAAAACAGTTTCGGCTGTCTCTTTTTTTATGAACTAAAAGGGCTCGTGCAAGTCTAACAGTTCCTCAAGTTCTCATTTTTCACTTAAACACAAGAATGAGTTCTGAAGATTAGACAGCCTGGGCAGAAAGGTATACACAGATATGTAACTACAATGGCGTCGTGTTTGCTGTTTGTATCGGTTTTCTCTTTAGAGTATATTTGCAGATTTAGTGAAGAAGAAAGTTCTTTAAGTTTTATATCGCAGGGGAGACCAAACAAGTCAGAGGTCTGATTCTACCTATTGATCGTCAGCACTGTCTGAGCTAGAAACAATGGCTTGCGGTAAAGCGTTAATATTGCTTATACCATCAAACATAGATAATGTATATGAAATTTGCATAGGGTCACGAAAAATTCAGTGTAAAGTGGGATCTGGTTCATACGGTTTTACATTATGGGTTTTTGTCTTTATTTGCCATCAGATTCTCTCGAAAATAATGCTCTTTCATGCGTTCATTGCCCTCACATGTCTGCCCAAAATTAAACAATGTGACGGTGACAGTAGTTCTTCACCGATATCTCTGGAAATTCTACATTTATTCTGCAGCATGCCGGCTCAAACCGCGTTCCAACTAACTCAGGTCTACACGTTGCTCAGCCGCTCATGCCGAAGCAGCATTAATTTTGTGGCGCAAAAAGAGCGCTGCCAGGCGTGGCCGCAGCGAACCAATGATGAAACAAAGTGCAGCGCAATTTTACCAGCTACCTTGATAATGCACAATAAATGTGTTGCTGACATAGTATGCGTATTATCCTTCCTTTTTTTAGCTTGGTGTTTGCAGAATACTTGTGACTACTGATCCGCTATAGTTGCTCACTATTTCTCCGTGCACCGCAGAATCTCTGGTCCTGAAACCGATGGAAGTATAAGAGTCCCCGCGCCCTCACCGGGAATTGCAGTTGTCTCCAGGAAGTGCATCAGACAGCCGCGACACTAGTGTCTAGTCACTCAGCAGTGTGAATAGTCTGATGACCACTTTGAACTTGTACAAAGCCGTAAAGTGAAGCGCATAAACGCTGAGTCCTCTCTGACCTCACGCAAGTCTACTGTAAAATCTACTCAGAAAACCGCGGTCACTGCAATTATATTTGTACCAGAGCAAGCTACCGACAACTGGAGGTGACTCAACAGGCAGTCGGTTTCGGTGCTTCTCAAAGCGGCGGTGCCTGCTGAAGCAAGAGACGCCAGAGCCAAATTGCAAAAAAAAAAATGTCCTTGATAACGACGTAGCACACGAGACTGCACTGAGCGCACGGAAAAAAATTACGGAATTAGATGGCATAAAAGTTCACTCGTATGTCCCTTGAGCAGTGATACCACTACTGGTGTCATTTATGATGTCGAAATCTCCGTTTCAAACACAAACTTGACCTGTCTTGTGGAGCCAGTGGTCGATGGCATCGATATCATACATATGTCTCGAATGGACGAGTCTCGCTATCTAACTAGCATACAAAACTAGCATAAAACTAGTATATACGGGTTAATATCTGCCATCGCATATCAAGGCAGGACAGTTTCTGCACCCTGTACGACTTTTCATCCGATGGCGTCTTCATTCTCACAAATGTTTTTGATTTAGACAAGTGAGCTACGTGTGTCAAAGCACGATACTTTGCTCATTGCGCCGAATCACACGCTCTGGCTACTTACTGCTCCGCCACGGTATTCAAGTGCCGCAATTACCTCGGGGTCGAGGACTTTGCTTAAAATTATTGCCCCAAGATACAGAAGGAAAAGTACATCTTTAGGCAGATGGTGTGAGACTGTTCGTATCGTCGGGAAGCTGTTGGTGTCGTCCGAATGCGGTACTCCCAACGCCGCTGTGGTTCAAGGGACTCTGTGTCACGTAGTCCACAAGTGACCAGACCTCCTTTGCTTCATAGTCCATACGCGTCCACGTAAATTTCTGAGGACACGCCCACACCAGAGCACATGAACACTGATGTTTGGCCGGCAATACCAAAGCTTCAACCAGAGCCACAGCCATAACCACACCCAAAGTCAAAGCCACAACGCAAGGCCCAGTGAATCAAACAGTTGCAGCAGAGCCAACATTGACCGAGTTCACGACAATGTTGGTTGCCCACAGGTTACCCGAAAAAATACCAGGGAATCTTTGCAACGCTACGGTGTATTCTGGACGCCATATTGATGCTCTTGAATAAGCTAAATACTTCGGCAGCCCAGACTGCCCTAAAACTGCTGGAGGTCCTCAATCTAGTGTTTTCTAGCACTTCACTAGTACCCACCCATCGCCCACGAACCTCTCTAAGACCGCGATTTCGCAGTCGCATCTCTTAACGCTGAAGTCATGTTGGTCAGAAAAACTCCGTCCATAGTGGCTGACTGACTGTACTTCTTTGTACGCGCAGTGCTCTCTCTCTCTCTTTTTCTATATGTTCTCCATTCCCTTATCTCCAGTGCAGAGTAGCAAACCGGACGCTCATCTGGTTAACCTCCCTTCCTTTCCTTTGTTTTTCTTTCTTTTTTGGCAAAATACTTTTACTTTCCGGTTACCGTAAGAGACGTATCATCAATATTCCACTGTATATGTAATGCAATATATAAAACATAAAAAAATCTTCGAAAGGATATAAACAAAACATTGTTTTGTGGTTTTCATTCATGTGGTTTAGATGGTACAAAAAAAACTATTAGACCTTAATACTGGCCCCATCTCATTTTTCTCCGTAGCTTTAAGGTATTCCCTTCCTTTTTATTTTTTTTTTTTGTTCGCCAGGGGCAACGAGAATAGGTGCGCTAACTATACTTGCACTTTTATTAACCCGAGGGCACCTGCCCACGCCCGCACACTGTACCTCTTCAGTTGGGTGCACACACTCTAACTATTCACGCGGATTTATGCGTCCGCTTCGGCGGGCAACGTCGGCGCTGGGTTCACTTGCGGGGACGTTGGAGTGCTTGACCCCTTCGCGTGTAACTTCATTTCCAATCTCGGTGATCGGTGCCGACTGCGGTGGCGAGGACGAGTCGTTAACGCGCCCGGCCTCATCGCCAGACTTTCTCCCTGATTCGGCAGTAGGAAGGGAGAAACGGTCACTGCAGCGGCCTGTACCCGGGAAGTGAGCGAATAACCGACTGCACTACGTATAGCGTGTGCGCCTGCTCGCCGGGAGTCACTTCACGCGTGTGTCCGCACGAGCACGCATTGGATTCCTCGCCAGATGTGTGCCCTGGGGCCGACCTTAGCGCCATTGCACAGCCGAGTCCTTAACGATGCAACTAGCTTGTTTACTTCGTACTTCGGTCCTTGAGGCCATCATGTTGACCCCATATTCGCAAAGAAAAGTTGTTGCGTTAGCCATGTTCGCAAATAGAATTCTAACCAACTTTGAAGCAGGGGCCAATTATTAACGTAGACCTCTGCAAAATTCCATTCCATAGAGTATACGGATGAACAATGGAACCTATTTACCAAGCTTTTGGTTCATATGTTTCTATTAAGGTGAAAATCTTGGATGCCTCATCAAACATCACGTAATGATGACGTGATCATGGTGACGTCTCACCTCGCCAGTGTTGGTGAAGTCACACGATCACGTCATCACATGGCACCGTCGTTGGCAAAAGGTTGACCGATCACGGAGGCGCTGCAAAACCATGTGAAGTGCTGGAAGCTTCCAGTGATTCTGATCCCGCAATCAGGTGGAAAAGGGGAAGAAGGAGGTGACTAATACAATTCACTGGTAGGGAAAAAAGAAGTAAATGGCCTTTATCTCGTGTTAGGCGAACGCATAACGAATCATGTGTTTTTTATTGGCCACCCCAATTACTACATTTCTTTCCCCCATCATGATTGTTTAAAATTCAATCTCACGAGTAATTCTAGTGTAATGGCTGGAACAGATGGTGGAGAAGGCCACAGCCAATGCCGCTGCGTTCGAGAAAGTCTCGTGGAAAGGTCATAATTTTTTCGCAATAATTTACTGACACCGCTTGGCCAAACATAGCGCGTTTCTACAGAAACTGGGCAAAGAAAAGCTTTGGCTGTTTAGGGCTTCCATAAAAAAAGGAGACAACAGTTCTTGCCTTGTGACTTTCTCAGAGGTAAGTTCGTTCCCGACACAAGCTGTGTTTGCAGAGCAGCGTGCGAGTTAACAAGATGTGTTTGGAGTCTTTGAGCTGCGAGTATAAAGCGTCTGAGAGCATTACGTGCACTCTCGCATGCAAATGCGGCGTTGGTAACCTTCTTCGCTTACGACTGGTCACGGAAAGACGCACTGGTACGACTGAGAATTTTAAAAGAAGTTTGTTACCTTACATTCGGCGGTACTTCAGCGTTGTTGCTGTCAGTGCACCATCGCAGCCAACATTTGAAAGGCCTCGGTCATGGGCATCGAACAAGCTGGCTTCAGAAGAAAAGGCAATGTTGATGTTTCATTGAAGATTTACGCGCTGCTCAGACCGGTGCGACACTGATGGTGTTTCTTACGCACGGAATCTACTTAGTCGCATCTATGATGTAACAATATATCAGGTATAACAATATAACGTGCCAAGGCCAAGATATGATTATGACGGTAGCCGAAGTGGAGGGTGCCGAACATTTCGACCAGCTGGTGTTCTATAAGGTGCACTGACGTCGCATAAAACATGGACCTCTAGAGTTTTGCCTCCCCTAAATGTAACCGCTGAGACCAGGACTCCACCCACGAACTTCGGGTCAAAATTTGAGTACCGTAACCGCTATAGGTACGCGATGGGCGCTTTTATGATGTTGGTCTGCGCGGAGAATGTAAAATATGGCTGTAATCTCCAGTTCACTAAGGCGAGTTGTACTTGATTGCAACAAAAAACTCGCCAGTCTGAGTGTCTAATCCTGCAGTGGTAACTATGAAAATGCTATGAAACATTTTTATAAGAATTTTTTTTAAATATGCAGTGCCGATGAACGTACACATCACACTTGGGGCGAAAGGGGGCAGGTGAGCACTGCAGCGGCTCGTTTTCATGCGTAAACGCCGAGCGAATGTGCCACGGTTTCACATCGTTACATTAGTTTCCGTGAAGGCAGCGCCGTTTCTCTGCCTCAACTACTTTTATATAGTAATCAGTATACAATTGGGCGGGAATAAGCAATAATAGGTCGGCTACAACTTGAAGCATGAATCATGGTGTCCCTAAGCAACAGCAGATTGCGTACATCAATTAAAGTGAATCATTCGCGCCGTACCAAGGCTTGTTGCCCTTTTACACGACATGCCAGTTCTTTTCTTTTTGTGTGTGTGAATTTCCAACTTAATTTCAAAATGCAAATCCTATTCCAATCTCGACAAGAATGCTCGATTCTGCCAGTTGATATCTTAGTTTTTCCACTTCTACCAGAGTGTCGTGACCACTGCAGGCCGTTTGTCGATCCCTTCAAGCCCAGAAAACTCGCGCAAACTAGCTCGCGCAGGGTATGTGATCGGCCGAATGCCTGTCCTCCATCGCGTGCAAACACGGTGTACGAATGAGCATGTGCGAAGCGGCGAGCAAGGATGGTCTTTCGAACTCATCGCCGTGCTGTTTGTTTGCACGGCTGGGTCTAATGCATGGGTTGTCGTAGAATTCCAGCGTGCCCCCTCGATTCGAGAGCCCTTGTCGACAGAGAATGCGAGGCGCCTTGTTCCGCAGAATGAACCAGCCAGCTATTCAACCTATGCTAAAACGGCGCAGCAGTTCTGATGACCAGCCACTAAGTGGCGCCGGCCATGACGCACTGCACTCACGCGGAAATACATGAGCTAGATGAAGAACATAAGTATTTATCATTTTTGAGACGTTAGGTGTAGTTGATGGGCAACATTTGGTGATAACAGGTACAACGCAATTATTCACTTTCCTTACGAATAGTTCTAGCGTAACAACTTTAATTTACTGCGTAGGGATGACCACGACTTTGCGTTTATATTCTGTGGGATAGTTTGGGTGTGCTAATAAAGTACATGAACACCACCACTCGTGCCAATCACCAACCATTCTCCCTAACTAAGTATCCGTTAGTTTCGTGCTGAAAATAGGGGAGCTTAATGAAGTCGTGTCCACCCCTATACCACTGTCATGATGACCGACTCGCTGTTAAGGCATCATACTTGGTGTTTAATTAGCTGCGTTTTTTCTGTGGTTTTAAAGATTATATGAAGTATAAAGCCACTCATGTAGTTTCCCTAAATCTTTCATTGTAAATGTTCACACGAAGCGACCGTTTTTTTTTTTGAGATATTCATTGCTGCGAGCATCTTTAGGCCATTTTGTTCTTCAAACCCTTCGCAACGTCAGGTCACACCAAGCTCAGGCTGCTACCTTAGTGTACCGCGAACCTTGGCACAAAAGGATCGGGTAAGGCGTGCCTTTCGATCTAATTGGTTTTTTTCGTTACTCTCTTTTCAGCGCATCTTGGCCGGGTTCTCTTTCATGTCTTTTCTTAGCCATCTTTACATGCCGTTCCACGCGACTTGCCTTTAATCAGCCTCCAGCTCGCCTTGCATCACCCTTTAGTGCACCTCTATTCAAGTTCTGGCAAGTCGCGTTCTTTTAAACATCACCTATATTTATTTCTCCATACTTTAGTGTAGTTTTTTACCTTCAATAAATTCGCTCTAATGGTGATAATACTGATGATAAGAAAGGACACACGAGGCTGTCCTCATCATTTTTAGTTCACCTTTGTTTTTCTAGTTTGCTGGTCTTCACCCATCTAATCTCCTCGTGTCCGGGTGACCCACTCGCCTCCCTTCTTTTTTCTTCTCTCTGCCCCACGGGTGCGGCGCTCTGCTATCGCCATTCAGGAGCGCGGTTGGAGCGCAGCGGTCGCTACGGGCCACTTCTCACTCCGCGACGCTGAGCTGTCACCGGTTTCTTTTTTTTTTTTCGCCTCTTTAGAGTTTTTTTCTCTTTAGTGATTTGTTATTTGTGCCTTGACGATGTGGAGCTGATTAATTGGGCGTGGTGGTGACCGAGCGTCGCTAATTAACAACGGCGCTGGGCGCCATGACGTCACATTGCAAAGCGTTCACCTCCCTGTGTGCCTTGTTTGCCCTCCAGTTCTTTCACGCAGTATCGCTGTTCTCTTCGTGAATGAAAAGGACGGATCTGTTCTCGCCTCCTGGCACCCAGCACTTTGCTCTGTTTCTGTTATGCGCAACTCGTAGACTTTATTTGCGAACGGGCACTTGGAAATAGGGATGGAGCACCGGCTGTGGAATAACACGAGCAAGCTATGCATATACGTCGCCTACACGAGGCAAGAGTTTCCTATGCCTACTCGCCCTTTTGACATGTCACCAAATGTCACGTGATCTATGTCCCCCCACATCTCTCCCCAAAAAGAAGGCTGATTTAGATAGCACGACCTCTATATTTTCTTGCGATCGTAAACATGGAAGTTGACTCTATAGAAGAAATTAACTGAATGCAGCAATATCACAGCTTGCTTCGCAGTGGCAAATAAGAAAGACATAGAAATCTGTCTTTAAGTCTTTATTTTTGTGGCACAATTTATTGCGTTAGCAATTATACAAACACTCAGGCTGGGCTTTGCTACCGGCGTCGGCATCGCTGTCACTCACCGTATATATATGCATACGTATATATATATACGTATGCATATATATATATATGCAAACTCAAGAAAGAAAGAAAAATACAAAAAGGAACTCCAGCGCGCGGAAACGAACTTGGGACCTCTTCTGAATCATGAGTGCGAGGCGTAAACCACTCAGCACGTTGAAACGGCAAGCTATATATATATATATATATATATATATATATATATATATATATATATATATATATATATATATATATATATATATATATATAGCTTGCCGTTGGTTACGGCCGTCCCGGGGGAAGTATCGTGTTTTGAACTGTGCCAGCAAGATGACACAATGAGCTCGTGTCGCCACATTGTCACGACGCGGCGGCGCGCGCTCTCATCTCTCACGTGCACTTTTCCCCTCGGAGAGGGGGCAGGAAGAATGCTCATGCGTGCGCTTGCTTATCTCGCGGTGGGGAGGATCGTGGGCTGGCTTCGAGCTTTCATTGGATCAATTCTGTTGTACTTACCGGGCGCAGAATGGTCTCTGCAGTCGTTGCACAGTCTCCGTTTGCGATAAGGGCGCGCTTTTCAGGCACAGCAAAGTAACAACTGTGACGCTCATTTGCGTTTATTTCTGCCTTTGAGTAAGCTTCGTGCGTCATTTGTGTGTGAGAAACGTGGTGCAAGTTTCGATCTGCTTGCCATTCTGCGCGTGACCTTCCAACTTTTTTCGCTATCGCGTTCACTGCTTTGCCTTTGCGGCAAAGCTGTGACTTTTCAATAACAAATCCGTAGATGAGTTAGAACTGTTGAACAACTTCAATATCTCTAAAACCTCCAGGAAAGCAGTACAATGATGAAAAAAAAAAAAACGAAGAACCCTGGAAAATGTTCGCGAGTTTTTTTTTTTTTTTATGGCATATGCTTTTGGAAGGGCATGTGAATTCCAGTTATGGTCGCCATGCTAGTGATTCCAGCTCTTTCCATGGAAGCGCTTAAATAAAAAATATTCATTTAGGTGTTACCACGCTAAATATCCTGTCTTCTCATCCCCCCTCTAGGTTCCCGGTCATCGGATGGGACCAATGTGTGCTCTATCATCTTGACCTTCATCTCACTGCTGGTCATATCTGTTACGTTCCCCTTCTCACTCTTCTTCTGCATCAAGGTGAGTTTTTGTTGCACGAGAACGTTTGGTACATTTTGTAGCTACAAACACAACACTGTACAGAATGACACTATGTCACAATATATGCCGCAGCATGGATCTTGCTTGGACATGTTATACTCCAACCAAGAACCATAAGCGGTTAACCCACACCAAATGTATATGGAATTTTCACACAACTAAGTCTGCTCAACATTATCTTCTTTTAAGCGAAGAAAATGAGTTCACACGCTCGCAAAACTGTGAACGTAACGTATGCACCAAGAAGCGGTTTTCACTGCACCTACATTTATTCAAAGGCAAAGCATGCTTTACAGGTGCAAACGATTCGTGGAAACGCGAGTATGCGCGGTAACAACAAAAATGAACAAGCAGCCAACTAAACCACGTAATCTTGCAGTCACATTTTGCGGACGCCTGATAATTTAGCATACAGTCATTATACGAATGGAAGTATCGCGATGTTTTCGCTTTTGGTTCGTCGGCCAAGCACACTGACGTGCGTAACAGTTTTTGCCTCTCAACTGACACAAATATTTGTCTCTAAAGAAAACAGACTAATTTAACCAGTACACCGACTGTACACACAATTTGTAATACTGACGTTAATCGTGCGTAATGAATTTCAAGGAGAGGTCCTAACCCTTATCCACAAAGTTTCTGATTAGTAAGTGACCCTTGCCACAGCAATATGTCCAGCATTAGGATTGTCGAGAACATGCTCCTACATTTAGCTTAAGAACTTATCAGGAATTCACGCCGCCACCCCAAGAGATGTTTTCATTCGCAGGCTCTATTTATCTCTAGTCCTTCACTTCCCCTACGCCTATGTGCCGTATCAAGCTTAGAAGTACTCTTTGTTGGGCTGGGCGGTTCATGTTTATGCACAGGCCACAAAAAATAGTTCTTATTTTGCGCGACGTAAAAAAAAACCCCTTCCGTCATTTTGCTAGAAGTTTTTTTATACAGAAAGTTTGAAGTAAGATGTCAAGGCCATTTGCGTGCACAGGGCCACGGGCCAGATTCGCAGAGTGTTGGTTATTGTTGGCAAGTTGTCTTCGCCATGGCTTGATAAGCTTTGCTAGTAATATGGCCAACACTACTGCTGGTTTTATTTTATTTCACAAACAGTTTTAGGATAGGTGTGCTTTGCTTCCTTTTTTTTGAAGAGAGGGAGGATACCGACCCCCATTTCAAGGTATTTGTGAATATGCTGGAGCATCACACGACATTGGTATAAAATCACAGAATGAAATTTCAATAGAGGCTATGATACCAGAGAACCGTGTATTTGGATTTGGGTGCACTTTAGGGAACACCAGATGGTCAAAATATTTGGTGTCCTTAACTACGGCATCTTCTTATAATCATGTCGTGGTTTTGGGACGTTACATGTCAACAAATATGCTCAAGAACACTGCGGAGTAAACATTGAAAACGTGTGAGCTACCTTAATTTCACGAGGTGATTTCCTGTTTGTTATAAAATTCATCACAATTCTAAAAGATAGTTCATTACCATTTTTAGAGAAGTGGAGAGCCAGACATAATATTTAAAAAGAAGCGTTTAGGAAAAGAAAGGTGCCCTACAATAAGTCGTGCAACAACTAGGGAAACATACATTGCTATTTTTAATACTGCGCTATACAATGCGCAAGTGTTTGCTAAGACAAAGATACGTTTCCGTGACCTACACAAACGCGAATGCGCCCCATGCATGATGGCTGTTGTCACTACCATCATCCAGATTGCATTACCCATCGTATATGTCACACGCAACAGTAGGCTTATGTGCTCAGATTTAGGTTCACGTTAAAGAAACCCAGGAGGTAGAAATTTCTGGAGCCCTCCAATACGCGTCTCTCTTAATCATATGGTGGTTTTGGGATGTTAAATCACGCACATATATAAAAAATATAAAGATGTCACACGCAACAAATTATTTTGTGACAATAATATTTTTGTGTTGAAGGCGCATAGCGTAACACTGTCATTATTCCATCATTGCGTTTTCTTCAAAATTATGTGATATTCAGTATAGTAAAGTCAAGCTTTCTCCAACAGGTCATTCGCTAATACTATTGTAGTCTGCTAAAAATTAATTGTATCAAGTAGGGTTCATAGCTTTAGCTATCTTTTGCTTTTCATGTAATCTTCTGCTTACTAATTCGTTGAACAAACATGATGTCACGTACGCATGGAAAAACGTGACAGTATCTCAGTCGATGGCTGCGAACATTGTTCACCACAAAGCCAGCGGCATGTTCAAAAAACGTAGGCAGGGGAGACGTTTTTGTTGTAGTATGATGATGTCGTGGAAGTAGTCTGCCAGACCACTATCTTATCCCACAATCATGAACTCACCATCGTACCACCGAACGCTTGCCTAACTATGAGACGGTGACGTTGCTCGAATGGCATGTGAGCCTTTTACCGCGATAAACGGTTTCCCCCGATGTGTCTGCGCGTGCATGTGTGTAAGCACTCGGGAGAGAGGTCAATGTAAAAATGCATGGAGGAAGTAATATGGAGCAGAAGCGCGGGCGTTATATTCGTGAAGCATCCACATCGCAAACACCGGCGTCGCCATCCAGGGAAGAAGCATCTTAATGCTTCGCCATTTCCGCCGCGTCATTTGCAAACACATGGGCACATCAAGAGGGTCGCAATACTTTTGCAGTCAGATGTTTGCAATCCCTTCTTTTTTTCGCCATGGAAGCAGCACCGGCATCTCGGGTGATTCTCATTCGCTGTTCCGGTGTGTTCTTTAGGAAAGCTACGCAATGACCAGCTGTGGCGTATACTCGTTGCAAATATCATGCAGTTTGCAAAATACCTGGTGTCACTTTTTATGTGCACGCATGTTCGCTTGATTGCTGATTGAGACTGCATGATATTCACACGCGAAGCTCCTCGCTGTATGCTGTCTTGGTCCTAACTCATTGTGTAAACGCGGAACACACGCGAACTTTTCTCTTTGGTGTCTTACACGCCATACATGAAATGTGCCAAAGACATTGTATCGCGTTTTTGGAGATTGTGTCCTTCATAGGGAAGGACAATGAAGTTTCGCTGTTTTTATTGGAATACGTGGTGTATGTATTGTGTGGTGTGCACTCGATAGTTGTGTGCGTGCTGCAAATACAAACTTTCCGTGCACAATCGCACAAACAGCGGCGTCTTCACTTTGTCGTGAAGCCACGTTTGCCGTGAAGCCAGCTTGACGTTGCACTGAATAGCTACTAAAAAAGCCGTTGAGATCGTTCAGTGCCACGCTCACACCCAGGGGCGTCGGGAGAAATGTTTTATGGGGGAGGGGACGGGTGGGGGGCAGCACACCCATAAAGTGGTCAATTTTCACTCTGTATGCCATGGCGAACAAAATTACCGGGGTATGGCCCCGGTGTGCCACCATCTGTCTCAGCCACTTCTCACACCATGTATATACGAGCAAAGAGCCGCGCTAATCGGTCTACAAGAGAAGCAAACAAAAGCCTCCCACCTAGCGGAACGCGCAAGTTGCTGCGGGGTAAATTAGAATACAATAATGCACGAGCTGAATGTTTTTGATTAAGGCACCTACCGATGCTTTATGGCTGCTACACTAAAAATTTCCATGAACTTCAGCGTACAGTGCTTCGTTTTGCCACGCACGCACACCCCGGCAAACGTGTGCTCGCAGCATTTGACTACATACAAACCACACAATTAGCGCTAGGATTATGCCGTGACTACCACGCAGAAGCGAACCCGCGCGTAGAGCCCGCCACTAGGAGTCGTCTGTTTTCCTTACTCCATACCGGTTCGTTTGCCCCTTCAAATTGACGTCACTACTTCCACACTTATCGCAACGAATTGGGATACGATAGGGCCTCTCCTCAGTTCTGCTTTCTCTATGTAAAAATGCAACCATTGACACTTTTTTAGGCAAACAGAGAGCGATTTAATTGTACCACCCCACCCTGAGCAGCCGAATGGCACATCGTATAAGCCAACCCTTTGGGTATGAGCCCTTTGGCAGAAAATGAACACGTAACTCATCTTTCAGGAGAAAATACGGGAAATAAGGACCCCACTTTTCGCTCTTCTTAGCACTCGCTGATCAAGTAAGGGCTTACATTTGTATCGCGTGCGTTTATACAGCTTCGAGGCGCTGAAACGCCGTACGCTGTCCGAATAGTGAAGGCAAACTGTCCACACATTCGCGGAGAGTGCTAAGTGTTCTAGAACACGAATCGAAAGAGGCGTTCAAAGTAATCCGGGGCGCACCCTTGACCATAGAAGAACATCTGCCCGGCTGCGTCCCGTCGAGTTACAAGCTAACATTGACCCAACCATTCCTGTCACGTATCGTATGCAATCTGACCAGAGCATGTGCCAGTCGCGTTTCGCAGAGGAGACTGTGTCGGGGAAATGGCTTACGTGCATCGCCCATTCAGGGCCAGCTCTATCCAAATATTTGCTTGGCCCTGCTGGCACATTCTCCGAGTTTCGCGTGTACTTCTTGCAATAGGAACTTGTCGGATATACTTGTATATATTATATGGCACACGGTTCTTTCTTCGTGGCTAAGCGTAATGCGGGCCCTGTGCGATCATATGTTACCGTAATAAAGTGAAAGGCGACAAATTCAAGGTAATATAGAGAACTACGCACGCAAAAACCAGGAATAATACGTTTTTGTTTCACTTTGTGCGCGAATGCATCAATGTGCTCTTTCAGCATTAATTGTGTTGTTACACTTTTGGTCAGTCCTAGTTCAGGTGAAGAGCTGCATTTCGTGAGAATATGAAACTTGGAGCAACCGGGGCTGCACTTTTATATGCAAGTAAAAGACATCTGTGCCATTTTTTGCCATTACAGCAGTGTCACTGATCATCAAGCCTGCACTCTTTTTTGTACTACTATTATTCAACAGAAAAGCAAGTTTTAGGGTCACTCATAATCACCCTGTCGATTTTTTTTTGAAAAATATGGCCTCCTATGGCTTTCTGGTATTTCGCTAGAGCATCTATTTCTCTCAGAAACACTGACACGAAATCTCCCAGGGTCTCTCATGTATGGCGACGTGCATGAAGCACACATGCGTCATCATTCGATGACGTCATGTATGGACGTCCCCGCATGGTGACGATTTTTGCGTCACTTGAGTTGCTGCCCCGGACGTGTTCGACGATCAATTTTCGTGTTTCAAGAGGCACCTAAGGTTTCTTTGTTTTAATAAATAAAGAAATAATAAATATTGCACTACATGATAGGGCACCATGTAGCATGTGCGTTCTTGGTGTTTTGCCTTTACCAGGCAGCTAGTTCCGTTTTCTAGCATCTAAAAAGAAGGGACAAAGTAGTGATTCACCTTCTAATGCTGCTGGCCAAAGGTCCGGCGTTCGAGGGGCAGAATAATAAACACTCGCTACTGCAGAGACTCCGCTCTTCGCAGACGCTCGGGAACGTCCTCATTACGGCGTATTTTTCCGGCCTCTTGTCCGAGGCGGCGCTCCGTCTTCTGTCCAGTGGCCGGTGCTTGCTGCCTTTCTTAGGCCCGAATTAGCGTCGACGCCAAGTTTCCCGGCCATCAATCTGCTGCGCCCCGAGTTGGTCGCATCGCGCCGACGTTGTCGCGTATCGAAAGCACGAAACGCATTACGGCCCTCTGACCGAGGCGCGCGCTCGCACTCGAACCCTTATGAGCGCCGAATTAGGCTGGCCTTGCGCCAGTCTCTCCGCTTACGTTCTACGTGAATGCGTTGACTGCGAAGAGATTAAAGGACCAACCCCTGAAACAGAGAGAGAAAAAGAAAAAGAAAATTGAAAGCTTTATTTTAAATTTGTTCTTTTGCGAGTTTTGAAGTTTAAGCTTCCCCAGAGATCGAAAACGTTCAATCACTCTGCCGAACTTCTCCTCGGAGTCGGTAATTAGCAAACTTTTTCCATTCTGCGAAAATTGTTTCTCTCTCGCCCGCACTTACGATTCGCTGCCCATTCAGAAAGATGTTTGCTCCGCGATAAATGAAGCTTTTTTTCTCCTCTGTAATTACACAATTCTTTACGCATTTTTATGTAAAAAACGAATTAAGTTCTCTCGGAAGTTACACTTCTCCAGGAATCGGGATTATCAGAGGGAATTCAACAATAACGGAAATGCCAAAACACTGCCTGACAGTGCCACGTTTGTTCTTTAATTGTGATTATCGGTTCTGTCCATATTTCAACGAGCGTTACTCAGCGCAGACCTATTTCTTTCAAGAAGGCATTTCATTGCAAGAAACAAAATTTTCTGTTAATTTTCTTATTATCCTGACCATCAAAGAGACCTTCAGTGCCGAAAAGAAAAGACGTCCCAGTTTGAACAGGTTTTATGTTTATATTAAGTACCTAAGTAGAGCAGGGCTTGAAAAGCTGAGGGAATTTTACATTGAAGACAAGCTTGTTCTCCTTTTATGCCTGGCAATCTGACAAAATATGTTTCACTGTTTCTTATGCACCATGTTTGGGACAATATGGTTTAGACTAATGTGGCACATGTAGCAGTTCATGAATGTTGCCTTGAGGCGAAGTCAGTGATAGAGCGTCTAAAGGTCACGTGGAAGGAAATGTGGAAGTTTTCACTTTGAGTCACAGTCTATGGAATGGTGAAAGTATCCCTGAGGCGAAAACTTTATAATTAGTGCGGTTCAACGTCCCAAGAGAGAGAGAAATAATTAAAAGGAAGAGACAGGGAGGTTAACCTAGACGAACTGGTTTGCTACCCTGTGCGGGGGTGGGGAAAAGGGTCGGAAAGAGGATAGATATACAGAGATATAAAATAAATTAGAAAAAAACACACATGCGCACACATTCAGGGAGTTCCAATCACAGTCGTTTGGACAGGCCGGTTGAACGCAAGAAGCGCAGGAGCACCTTCGCAGCCTTCTTCTGCGACCTAAAGTCCTGTCGGCAGCGCAGGAGTCTTTCTTCCGAAAGAGGCTGGTTGTCCAGTTCATCTAGTGCATTGCAGAGTGACTGTCTCTGCGAGCAGTATTGTGGGCATTCACACAGAATGTGCCAAGTTGTTTCATCACTGCCACAATGGTCACATGCAGCAGTGTCAGCCATTCCTATGCGGAATGCGTACGCATTGGTAAATGCGACGCCCAACCATAATCTGCACAGCATAGTAGCGTCTCATCGGCGTAATTCCGGAGGAATTCGAAGACTGAGGGTTGGGTCTAAAGTACCTAACCGTGCATGGATGAAATGTGACTCATTTCATTGTGACGTGATGCGCTTGCGAGCAAGCATGCGGAGTTTCCATGCAGCGTCAGTTCTGGAAAGCGTAATTGATATTTCATCAACTCACAAAACCACGATATCAATATCAGAGATGCCGTTGCGGAGGGCTCCAGAAATTTTGGCCACCCTGGGTTCTTCAACGTTCACCTAAATCTGAGAACACGGGCCTCGAGCACTTTTGCTTCCATTAAAAATGCGGCCGCCGCGGCCAAGATTCAATTTTGCGACCGGCGGGTCAGCAGGCGAGTGCTTTATCCCCTAAACCACTGTGGCCGGTCGAAATATTTTGTCATCGATTGCTTTCTTTGTGGGCGTGCTTCTTTGCAATGGCTCGTACGCCTAATTTAATAAACCATGTGTGCCGTATTTTACTCAAGTATGAACTTCTATGTGTGGTTAGATCCAGTTTTCTATTCTTAAACGCCTCAGTGTCCGGAAGTGCAGTGAAATATGACAGTGTGTCTTGAAGCAGTGGTCTTGTGATGTATGTAACCAGTGTCTCGGGTCAGAAACTTAAAATCTTGAACTTTCTGTGCAGGTCTCTCGAGAACATTAAACGTTAAGTGACTCACGTGACAATTATTACGACTTCACAAGCCCGTAATGCAATCAAAATATTGTTTTCTTTTTTGCCTCTTTTTCCCTGCCCTGCTGATTCTACGGTATTTCTGTCCGAAGTCCCCTTCTACTATTCATTGTTTGATATGTGGG
This sequence comes from Rhipicephalus microplus, assembly GCF_013339725.1. Classification (NCBI taxonomy): domain Eukaryota; kingdom Metazoa; phylum Arthropoda; class Arachnida; order Ixodida; family Ixodidae; genus Rhipicephalus; species Rhipicephalus microplus. Next base: position 112,568,948 of record NC_051166.1, on the reverse strand, counting down.
GTTTAACGTCCCAAAACCACCATATATATATATATATATATATATATATATATATATATATATATATATATATATATATATGGTTATGAGAGGCACCGTAGTGGTGGGCTCCGGAAACTTCGACCATCTGCTGTTCTTTAACGTGCACTCAACTCTGAGCACATGCGCCTACAGAATTTTCACCTGCAATGAAAATGCAGCTCTACAGCCGGAATTCGATCCCGTGACGTGCGGGTCAGCAGCCAAGTACCTTAGCCACTGGACCACCACCGAGGGGCCCTTTTACTATAAATAGTAGCACGTGGGTGCCTTCATACACGCCGGCATAGTTCCCTGTCTTCCCTTAAAGAGATATTTTTCTCTCCTCTAAAATATTTCGGAATATTTAGGTGATTCAGTAACTTCAACAATGGCTCCAACAATGCTGCAGAATGCCTTGAAGAATCTTTTGGGCGTAAACTCAATGCGTGCTCTACACTCACACCTAGAGAGCTATTCCCACCGAAATCACGCGAATAAAAATGTATCGCAACTTCCCACGCATAACAAAAACATAAAAACGGTGTAACACCTTTCCAGATATGTTCCTATTTCCACCTGACACTTGAAGAACCTACGGCACCTATTAATTCCTTCGCACAGCATGGCTAAGTACAAAAAAATTATCATACCAGTCTTCTTGTGGAATAAAAATTACATTCGTGTACTGAATCTACCTATTGCGGTGTAACATCAGGTCGAAGTTTCTACGGTAACGAATAGCAAGAAATCGTCTAATCTATTTAATTAATTGTGCATGTCTGTGAGAGGGCTTAAAGCTAGATTAATTTTTTCCCGTCTGACTTTTCTACTTTATGTTTCCAAATCTGTAAGAACAAATGGCACTGAGGTCATTTTATAGAGCTTTTTAAAGGTTTTAAGCGCTCTTTTTGAACAGTGGCTTTCGCAGGCCACAGGCTCACCCTTAAGCACTAAATACAGCAGTTTAGGTGAACAAAAATACTTACGGCGGTAACCGGAATACTATGGAGAAGTCTACATTGGGCCGCTTAACGTTAGCTGTGCTCTCTGCCATGTCAGCCTTGAGTGCCTAATTACAATTATTCACATAATGGAAGCCACCCTCTTCTATCGCATCCACGCCGGGTCAGCTTGAATTCGAGCGTAGCGCAAAGACACTCATTGTTTTGGCTGCTTTGTTTTCATGGCCAAGTGCATTGAGAAATTTTGTGCACCACACTATACATGAGCGCTAAAACATGGAGCGCATGAGCAGAAATAGATCGTGTCGTAAAAATGTAATAAAACGGAGAAACTTCATTTTAGTCCTGCAGGCCGCGCTTAGCGAATAGTGGGCATCTCCCACGTAGGGACCGACAGGGAGTACCTGGCATTCTCTTCGTGGGCCTGCTGGATGGCCCATTGCTGATCGGCGAGAAGTAAGCTTCTGAGGGAGCTCTCCCACTTGTTTCATGTAGAGTCGGGAGGAGCGTTTCCACACTCCCAGGGCATGTGTGCGAGATTCGCCGTGTATCCACACGAGGGATGCGTGTCGCTGAGGTACACATCAGGATAATAAACGTGAAGCTTGGCAAAGTTTGGATACGTGTGGGTTTGTAATGGGCGTAGGGTTAGCGCCTGTGGTCTGTTAAGCTTGAGATGTGGGTGTGTAAAAATGTCGCGTTCAAGGTAAAAGTGCTTTGTGGTGTTTTGTACGTAATGGGTGCGTATCGATTAGTCTCTAACTCAGCGAGATGGGATTGCCCTGTGGCGGCGTGGTCGGTATGTGCACGCGCTGCATCATGGGCGATCTCGTTGAGGTTGAATGGAGCATCCGGCACCCCGCCAAGACGAGCGGGGAACCAGATGACAGTGTGGTGCTTCAGGGCACTTGGGTCCGTGCTGCGAAGGATGCGTAACGCCTGGTCGGAGATGACGCCACGTTCTAAGGCTTTGATGGCTGGTCTAAAGTCGTTGTAGATGACTTTCCGTTTGCTGTCAAGCACACCTATAGCTATAGCTACTTGCTCGTCTACTTCGGAGTTCCTGGTGAGGATTGTGTTGAGCAAAATAAGGCTTCCTGTTTCGGGGTATTAAAAATAGGAATTTAGATGAACGGTGCGGACGATGGTACTATACGATACTTGTTTGCTTCATTTTTTTTTATTTCACTGCCTTTTCTTTCTTTGAGAGATAGAGAGAGCAAACCGGTCACTAATCCCGTGTTAAGCAACCGTCTTTTCCTTCTCATCTCGCTCTCTCGTTCTCTTTCGAGAAGAAAAGTCAGTCAATGATAGGTAGTGAATATGTGCAGTACAGTCGTTCGTATTGAAATCTAGGAAGGGGGGAACGAAAAACATATAATCGAGCAGGTCAACCAAAAAACCTTCCTGTTGTCTACTTTGCACTGGCAAATTGCGAAATGGGAATAGAAATATGAGACAGAAAAAACACGTAAAAGAAGACAGTGAGTTCACTGTAGCGCGCGGGAACTGCACCTCAACTCGGAGGCTTTAGCAGAAGCCCGTTGTCCTCAAAAACAGACGAGTGGTTACAGTGCCTTGTGTGCCTACGAAAAATAGAGATTGTGTTTTAGTAGCACCTGCACGGAAGGTTGGCGATCGTCGAGTCATACCAATTCGTTCTAGATTACTAGTCTCTCGCAGGCGAATTGAGGACAGTGGCATGGCAAGTGGTCTATGTTTTTTTTTTCTAATCCGTTCTAGATTACTTGTCTCTCGCTGGCAAATTGAGGACAATGGCATGGCAAGTGGTCGATGTTTTATTCCGTGTCGGAAACAACGCATGTCTTGTTGTCAGTCATTTCGATCAACGTCGCATAGGCTTTGGTGTTGCAACTCCCGTTAAAATTACGGCCTAATAGAGGAGTGAGTTGCAGTGATGGGTTCAATTGATGCAGTCTGATATGACTAACGTTTGGCCCGCTTCACTCGGTCGGTTAACAGGGAGGTGAGACCAGGAAAGCCATGCTAATGTATGAATGCAGCTCAATAGGTGAGAAAGCAACTTCCGACGCGATACTTTGAAACTATGTCTGTGTTTTCTCGTTCGTTTGAATCCATTTTTTTTAAGAGATCTGAAAAAGACTCCTCTCGAGTATACGCCACCACTGCATGTGTTCTGACTTAGAGCTCCTGAGTGAACGCAAAAGTTGCACTCTGGTTTTCTTTTTATTTATTTTTTTGTTCTTGATATTGGTCTAATCTGCTTCAACGGTGATTGCATGCGTTGTCACAGAAAGAAGGAATGTATTCCATTCGACCTATTCTCGCTACGACACTACGTCAACGTGTGCTGTGCTTCTTGCCAATTAGTCAATAATGCCATTACACGGTGTGCGATCGATACAACTGATGTATTCGTGGAGGTCCTTCTGTCTTGCCGCGCTTGTTACTATACTTCTAAATACGAACACGTCGAAGTAGAAACAACAACCTACTAAACGAAAACGATACATAGCCCGAATCACTATAGTGAAACCATTCACTGAAGAGTTAGCTCTTGTGACCACGCTTCAAAATATATCTTGATTTTTTTTCGTGAATAGGTGGAGGTGATTGTTGTCTTACAGTTCATGCTCATTCTGAGCAACACTTTGTTTTTGATGTTTTTTCGGGAAAGTGCGCTTTAATGAAACTGATAGGTATACCTGCATAAAGGTCGGGAACATGGTAGCGCAAGTGTAGTGCGTCATGCCAGGGTCACGCTTCTGCACACGTTTTAAAGCATATTCTCTCTGAAGGGTACACACGTTAACACTATTGTATGTATACTAATTCTAGCGAATGTTATAGGTGCAGCTATATGCGAACATGAGTTGAAGAGCACGTGCACTAGACACCGTCAATGACGGTCGGTGCCAGGATTGTCACAAATTTTTTTTTTCTACCAAACAAGAGGTCTGCCCACAAAGCTTCTCATTTGCAAGTGCATATCTGCAATGACCAGCTGGCTTCGCTAATAAAATGCCTCGCATCAGGGCTAGTTGAAATTACCAAATAATAATTATTTACTTTCAGACGCTTTTGTGAAATCAGACAAAGAAAGCTGCAAAGGCTCAATTTGAGTGTATGGTTGCAGTAGCATATAAGTAATGCAAACTTGTATTGACCTCAAAAAATTTTCAATATCAAACGCATATAATATAGCAGAAATAGCATAATTACACTGTGGGTGGTTGATTTTACGAGTGCGAGGAGAGAGAGAGAGACAGAGTGAAAAGCCACTGGAAAGTAAAGTGTTTATCCTTAGTATATTCTTGCAGTGTATTTTCTAGGGAGTGTAGCCCTGTGATAAAACAGCTTTTGAAGGTGGACAGAAAAGTAGAAAAAAAAGCGTAAGCCCTGTTATCTTATGGCCAGCAGAATCACCGTCTGGCTTGGCGCAGTCAAGCCGGTAGTCTTGATGTGCATTCTTTGTGAATCCTAGTTCGTCATTTCAACTATCGTCGTCTCTAATGCCTCAGCAATGATTAGTACAGGATTTGTAGCACGTCGATCTTCCGCAGCCTTGAAGTAGAATTTTGAAGGATACAAAGTGATGCAGCATGTGCGTATTACGTTATCCCTCTTGTTTGCGAAGTACCTTAGTATGAAGTTAAGATGATGGCGTGGTACGCGCGTAGTATTGACAACTTGGAACGTTTTATAGTCGCTGTACTCGGACGTTATTGTTACGCTGCTCAAGATGTGGCTTTGCGGTTGTGTTTCCTTCTTGTATGCATTCACCATGCCATTATTATCATCCTGAAATGTCAGACGCAATCGAATTGAACGCATTAGGAGAATGGGTAAGAACGCATCTTTAATGTTTGCGTGCGTCCAGCCTTGGGCTTCAACACTTCGCATATAATGAGCTCGAGTGATTGCTTTTTTGCTAACATAAAACAGCAGGGTTAGCGTGCTTTCTCGAAAAATAAAAACATCTAAAAAGAGCCTTGGACTGATAGAATCATAATCAGAACTTTAAAACTAAATGTATGGTAATGTCACCATATTTAGTGGGTATGCCCAAGGAGATCAAAGAGTAAGGTACAGTAATAGGACCTTAGACTTGAAGGCTACCGCGTCAGTTAGAAGATTCACGTTTCTTGCACGGGGCGAAAGGCTTTTTGTCTGAATGCTCGGAAGCGCGTGCCTATAAAGACGCCCGTAAATGCGCATATGCCAATAACTACTACGCGCTTCTTTTTCTGTTGACCTTTTTAGGATCAACCTCGGGTGCAAGTTTCTGCGAATATCACGTATTTCTGTATCGAGGCACAAAGGTGCAGCTTCACGTGACAATCACTCCCTATTTCCAGGCAACCATTAATGTACAATCTTCCGCCGTTCTCTTGCGGTCTTTTCATTTTTGCTGGCGTTGCCCGTCACCATTAAGGCTGCGACCGGTGGAGGCCCTCGATCGTTCTAGCAGCCACCGCTATTACCTTCGCCGCCATCCTTTCTTTGTTTTCTTTTCTGTGTAATCGTCCGTAATATAAAGCGATCGAACTTAGTAACGCTAGAACCATAGAAGAAAATAATTATAAGCGCGCAATCATTAGTAAGGCTAAAAAACAATATAGCGACACAAACAAGAAAGTAATGTGTCAGACAACGCCGCGAGTCGCAAATCGATGGCAACGAACTTGAGAGAGCGGCGCTGCGTCTCGTTAAAAACTCGTGTTACCGGGGATACGCAAGCGTTCGTGCGTGCGCGTATATAGCTTTCTGTTGCCGGGGTCTTTAACGCACCCGCGTCATAATATAACGGGCCGCCTGAGAATTCGCGCGGAGTAACGGAAGTGCTCGTCCGGGCGTGAACTGATAGGAGACGTATCGGAGATCGATAGTCGCTTTTCTTGCGACTGCGGCTGGTATACCGTGTTGAAAACGCTGTCAGAAACGTTGTCATTACATAAATTGTGAAGCCATTAAGTATATAGTTCTCAAGTAAAAAAAGAAAATAAAACACACGCGAGAAGAATGCAAGGAAATGAAGAAGCGGACTTTTATGCAAGGCACCCCAAGCTTTTTGGTTTCCGTTTCTTCTAGAAGGGGCGCCTCAAGGTTGCTTTATGGTTAGAGTCCTCTATGACCTTTGAAAGGAAGTAGACGCAGGTTCCCACAGTGTTGTAGTGCTGGCGCAGTAAGACGAACGCTTATTTACACAAGTGTGGTGTTTGTATATTAGCCCGGGTACTCAATAAAGTATACGTTGGCGAAGAGATTGACCCGGCTCCATGTTTTTCTCTGGCAATATGTTTACGAAGTGCGCGCACTTCATCTAGAAACGCGCCAGCTTGCGGTATCAGTGAAGAGAGATCAGATGGGTGAAATAGTAGGGTCCGAGGCTTCATTCATCATAGGAGTATGCGCCAACTGGACAGCGTGATAGCGTCAGTAGTGTGTCATTAGAGCGAGGCAATAACAACGCGGCTCGGCCTTTGCCTTTGCTCTCATCATCAAAGAGCCAATCTGAACCTTGTTTAGCGTAAATCAGTGCCATCTACTACTTTGTCTTACGTTCTGTTCCGCTCTAAAACTTCATGATTAGGACTTTCCTTCTGGGCTTAGTGATACTTTATCGAAATCCTGTCGTCCTTGAAATCTCAATGAAAACTTTCAATGTCATTAAAACGTTGAAGAACATCCAGATGTAAATGTGTCCTATAAGGAGCGGATATTACTTTGCTTCTCAGAATTAAGAATGATCCATATCATAAAAATGAATGTAGCTTGTGCGCAGTAAACCCCCCCCCCCTTTTTTTTTTTCAGTGCCGGGAAAACGTTCAGAGCGTATGGCAACAATTGTTCCAAACTCTGGGCTGAGCAAAAGTCAATGATTCAAGCGGACCACTAATATTCATGTCAAGCAGTGGGGCTTTAAGTTTACGCTGTGAAATGGCTCGTTCATATATACTTCATAATTTGCTATGCGTATATTTAGCAGCCGTGCCTCAGGGCAGCGTTATTGAGGCCCATAGTGAGAGTGTGGAACTCGACAAAAGACAAGCACGTGCGCAAACTTGCAGCTGTTTGTAAGGTTTAATATGGCGCACGCGCAACTATATACTAGACCGAATGCACGACAACAAGGTCGACCTGCCAACTTAGTGCATCGACTCGATTGACGCGCCGATACACGAGCTGAGTTTTTTTTAAATCACTATAATGCATTAGTTCCCACTCCTTACAAGACACTGGGGCCCCGCTGCGGTGGTCCAATGGTTAAGGTACTCGACTGCTGATCATTGGCCGCAGGCTCGAATCCTGGCTTCGGCGGCTACTTTTGCGATGGAGGCGAAAAAGCAGCCACTAGCGCTACTTTTGGGGGAACGTTAAAGAACCCGGGTGCTTGAAATTTTGAGAGCCCTCCACTAGGGCGTCTCTTGTAACTGTATGATGGTTTTGGAACGTTAAACCCAATATATCAATCAATCAATTACGGGGCACATGGGGTTTATCAGTATAAGGCTTCAGATACCGACTTTAAGCATTGAAGTTCACGCCGGCAAAAGATAGCAAAACTGAAACAAAAGCTTTGTGCTGCAGCCAACTGAGCCCAAATTAGGAAATAAAAAACGTCACTTGCGCTACAACTTTTCTTAGCAGTAGAATATAGATGTCCCGACCGTGAGTACGTCTGAGCGCCACCATCAAATGACAAAGAATGCGCGAAAATTAAAGGCTTTGTGAATTCGAGCGCTAATTTGATGCGCATTTGAGATGCACACCGGGCACATTTCAGTTAAAGGTTCAGCGGGCATCAAATCAGTCTTCAGCGATGCAGGGACACCTCCAGAAAGTTATCTTGAAAAGTGTAATAGATTCAGACAGGTTCGTTTTCATCACCTATTCATACCCGTGCAAGCGTTTTTGAAAGTGGGATTAGAGGCCTCATAGATTATGCAGCCACGCTCGAAAGGGGCGCCTAATAGCGTTGTTGTAACTCATGCGCTTGTCAAGCTTCACAGGTCGAGTAACTGTCCTCGCACTTATCCCAGGACTCACTTCTCCACCGGGACAGCTTGGAGAAAATAAGGAGGGGAGAGGGGAAAATTGGGGGAGATGGCAAAGTGTTGGATATCAGGAAATATTCATATACATTGAACCTGAATTGCCCTAACTAGTATGTGCATGGTATGACGGGAAACTTCGCAAGAGAAGATGCCGTTGTGATGGCTTCGAAAGGACACTCTTACACCTTAAAAATGGAATTACCAAACTTCAACGTGCTAAAGCCATACAATGACTAAAATACGCCATACGTAAAGGTCTCGGAAGAAATCCTGGCTCCTCAATCACAATAAAAGTTTCTTATCCATGTTGATGTTTTCATGATAATGTGGTGATTGTGGGCCGCAATAAAATCTGCGACTTGGTACAGTGGAGCAAGACAGTCAGACTAAAAAATTGATGCAAGGCTTCATTCTAATCATGCATTCTGCCAGTGGTAAAGTTCTGAGAATATTCATCATCTGTCGAATATTAATTTGCTATTGCTTCGAGCAAATCACGTATTTGGGCTCTTCCTCTTATTCACCTCCAACTATATAAAAAAGTTAGCGGTATAACATCTTCTTAAGGTAACAGTGGCCTCCAAATGACAGTCACAACTATAAATTAGCATTCGGATCAAAAGAGTGTTCCGTGGCTAAGCTTTCACCTGCATTGCTTACATTGCAATTACTTCTAATAGCATCACCTATACTTCTGTCGGCATCATTGTCTGCTATTTCTCATCAATACCTGCACTATTGTGGCACGCAGCTGTCATAGCACTGCCGCTACGCTACGTGATGTCACCCAAAATGTACTCGATGCACCATGAACATGAACGAGCACAAGATCGGGGCTTCTTGCTGATTACTGCAAGAATCAGGGTGGAGTCAGCATGCGGTGTTTTCTTGATTATGTACTTTAAACGGGCACTTTTGCGGAGAAAACTGTTGTTCGCAACAAGGGTCACGTGTGCCATAGTTGCCCACCGCCGCAGGTGTCTGTCACGATTATCGCGCAAAAAATAGGCAAAAATAAAAAAAAAACCAAGGACTCATTAGGATTCGATCCCGGGTCATCTGCGTGTTATATTTGTATTTCACCGAGCTACTCTGGTGCTTTAAATTCCGCTGCAAACCTACCTTAGGCAGGCTTTATGTCGGAAAAAAAAATCGCGTTAGTTTGAGGGATAGAGTTTTGGAACAACAAAGGAACAACAGGCGTCACAGAAGGCGAATGGCGTAACGAGTGGGTGGTCGAATGCTCTAATTCATTACAGAAGCTCCAAGCACGATTCTTTATCGTCGTCAGCCACGCCATCGGAAATATTGCACAGAATTTCTTCCAAGTATATATGCTTCTCCGAAAAATGACGAAAAATGGCATATTCAATGTATCCCGACTACACAAAAATAATGATGGGTAATGGCATAGTAGAAACCCAGCAAGTGTGCTTGAAAGGCCTGAAAGTCTCCTGAAAGGCCGCTTTTCCAGCTTCCGCCGTCACTGTGTTGCACGATAGCGCAGGCCTGGCGTTTTTTTTCGAAGAAACTGCCGAAATATACAGCCAACCAATCACAGGTCGGCAAAACTTGTGGAGCTCACTCAGACTCACTGATGAAATATATCTTGAGCTTTGGACTCACTCGGTCTCAGAATCACAAAAAGTTTCCTGAACCGGACTCATTCGGACTCACACTCACGAAAATTTTCTAACTCACTCGAACTCAGACTCACCAAAGCATTACTCTCCCGTACTCATTCAGACTCAGACTGACGGCTCGATCTGAGACTCAGGGAGTCCGAGTGAGTTGACTCATGAGTCCGTCATCCTAGAACGACCTTCTTCGGCCATGGTGTGAATGGTCTTTAACACCAATATCTCACGTAATCGGTGCTCTTTTTTGATGTCGTTTGACGCAGCATCTTTGAAAATGAGTTCTGAGTACTTCCATACCAGCAAGGTCATTTTTCTTGGAAGAGATGACCTAATAAGATATATTAATCAGGAAATTCTCTGGATGATTTGGTGGGGGACGTCAAGGCACCCCCTTACGTAATTAACCCTTCTCATTAATATTGAAACAGGGTATGAACAACACTGTTTTGGAATACCTGTGAGTAGACATGAACAAAAAGCGAATTTGGGTAAGACTGATAGTAATGCTGAAAATGACTAGATAGAACCTCAGGTTGGCAAAATTAAGTTTCACTCACTCAGACTTACTAAAGAAATATATTTTGCGTTTCGGACTCACCCAGACTCACATTCACGAACATTTTCTCCAACAGAACTCACACGGACTCTGACTCACAAAAATATTACTCACCCCGGACTCACTCAGACTCAGACTCATGGTTCAATGTGAGTCTGAGTGAGTCCGAGTCAGTCGACTCATGAGTGAGTTCGCTGACCAATGCAACCATAAATAGTTTCATTCACTTCGGGGCGAGAGGCATGTAACTTGATTCTGAAAAAGCGAACTCGTGAAGTCATTAAAGTTCAGCAACGGAGACGTCATATACAGATAGGGCTTGCTGGGTCTTTAACGGTCGTATTGCCGAAACGGAGAAAACTATAAAAAAGCTATTTCCATCTCCCCGAGCACTATTTCACTGGGCTTTGTTTGACGAGCTCTTTGGGGTATATATCAAGCTTCTATGAGCACGTTGTAATGTTGCCTCACGGGAACGTGATCGAAAGTACCCAGCACGCATTGCATTACGTAAAAGTATGGTCTGGCTAATCATAGACATGCAAAGTCACACAGAGATTGACTCAGGGATAGGGATATTGCAATTTCAAAGCAGTCCGAAGAATTGTTGCATGCCCTTACTTTATTTAAAACAGTCTCACTTAGACTAATCAACGGAGAGCCACGACGATTATCATCACCTTTTCGTTGTTGTTGCGTTTGATTACCTTTCCAAGTGATTGATTGATTGATTGATTGATTTGTTGATATGTGCTGTTTAACGTCCGAAAACCACCACACGATTACGAGAGACGCCATAGTCGAACGCTCCAGAAATGTCGACCACCTGGGGTTTTTTAACGTGCGCTAAAATCTGAGCACGCTGGCCTACAGCATTTTCGCCTTCGTATTTTATGCAACCGCCGAAGCCGGGATTTGTTCACGAGACCTGTGGGTCAGCAACCAAGTACCTTATCCACAAGACCACCGTGCTGGGGCTACGTTTCCAAGTGGACTCTTCTCCACCGTGCATTCATTTTCACAGGGACTCATAGATGCCCAAGAAAAATGTCCTCAGAATTTTCATCGTGAACACACGGCCCGGAGAAGTGTAGAGAAAAGTTAACGAGTTAACGAAGGAGAAAGCAGGAAAGAGAGAGAGGGTAAAAAGAAAAGAACCGGACAGACGCGTATGCAGTCGTCTTTCTTCTTTGCCAGCCAATCTCTATCAGCAATCGCGCTTTTTAATCCTTTCGAGATTCTTAATTAAAACGCCAAGGTGGAAGCCGAGAGAAGAGAAAGGGGGTAGCTGGTTGATGTCGACGGCGTAACACCTTTTAATTGCTCCGTAACGTCGAGAGGCGGGAAAGGCTGGCTGCGGCACGCTCAAAGCACTGGCACCACTGCCCGACTCTTTGAGTTGCGCTCGTTGCAAACGTCTCTAGCTTTTACAGCGCAGTCGGCCACGCTGGTAATTGTCTCGAGACCATTCACAGAGCTGTCGCACAGTGTACATCTCAAGGAGCGCGAAAAACAAAAGAGATATAACGTCTGTTACAATAAGTTAGAAAATGTAAAATCTTTCGCTAGGCCGCGGTGGCCATGAAAGCGTTATTTACTCAGAAGCGGCGAACACTTTTTTTTCTTTAGCCACCATGAACGTACACTTCTCCGCTTACTCTTCTCATATTGACTGCCTCGGGAAACTTCTTGGATTTCCTCAGCCGTTTTGGTTTGTTTTTCGCTTCTCTCAATGAGAAGTGCGAAATTCAAAAGTGAATGTCGTGATGTTCGGACGTGAGTGTTTCTCCTTTGAAGAAAGGCAGAGAATTTTGAAAAAAAGTATATTCCATGTTACTGGGTCAATTTCTCGACTATCCTCTCTATGAGCGTCTCAGCTAAAGAGGCTCGAGAATGAGCGGCGTTAATTAAGGGCAGGCGTCCGAAGAGACGCTTTTTCCGCTTGCGGTCCAGTGGGAATTATTTCCCACGGGCTCATTGTCTTTCCTCTGGGAGGTCTTTGCGCTGGCGAAAGAGCTCACCCCCGGGCTGCTTTATGGGACGACATGTTCTTTTTATAAGATGAGGCAAAAACAAAAATGCGCTTGGTATACCCAACACGGCTGCCGTGACAGCTGGAGGCTGTTGAGCGTGCTGGCTTCAGACGGAGAGTAGAGGATTTCGCTCCTGGAGAAAACCACTCGTGACGAGAGAACATTTGGCGTGAAACTGCCAGTCAGCATCGTTAGTCGTGAATTGAGGCGCTGTAAAATAAAAAAGGACGGCTGGTGCGAAGAACGAGCGAAGGAAGACGTGAATATGATGGCATCCCCGTTTGTTTTGTCACCCGCGCTATCTATTCTAGTTTACTGAATGTGTGCTAAAACTTTAAATTTAAGGCACCTAATGAATTCGAATAATTTCCAATATTCTATAAAAATCGCAACAAGTATGCGCAAAAACACGATTTCTAGCTATTATGAATGCCGCAGCTTATGCAGGGCGACACCACCAAAAAAATAATCGCGAGCTTCAGAGCCGACCGAGCAGTCACCCCTGAAGAAGGGACCGAAGCGGTCCCGAAACGTCAGGTCAGTTTACAGTCCTTAACTTTCATATTTCGACTAAAACTTGGCTCGAGAGTTTACCTTATTACTATGAACTCGTTACACAATTCTCAGCACCGGAACATCGCAAACTCTGGTGGTCACAGTGTATACCACGTCGAACCACACTATAGTGTAATATATTTAGGGTGCTTTATTACGTGTAATTTGCTGCAGGATATAATAAGAAGAGTTTATGTTGTTTTGTGAAACTTTGTTGCCAGTGCCTGAACTTAGTATGCAATCGTGAAGCCGTTTTATATCTTTGCCATCGTTCCATTGCCTACAATTGCCTATTTAAGTGTCTTTTTTTGAAAACAATATATCTTCCGCCTATACGCTCTAGTTCTTTCTCATTTCAAAATTTAGTTTTAGAGGTAAAGCACTTCACTGCCACGAACGCACAACACTTACTACTTCACCGTGATCACCTCATCTAGCGTATATTGTGTTAGGTCAGTGCGTTTCGTTCGAACCGCAAGCAGGGGTGGTTTAAATAGTAAATCGGGGCTGTAAGGCATCCTTGTAAAATCTTCAACTTAAATGACTGAACTTTTCATTCAGCCTCGAAGTCACTAACACAGTGAACTGAGGGCCACTTCAAAAATTCTTGAAATCTCCCACCGATATTAAGTGAATGAACGCCAATGCAGACTTGAGAGAATTAACGTGCACACATCAGTTTCCATTCCTTAAGTAGAAAATGTTGAAACAATCGAACACTCAGAAAAAGAAACTGTGGAAGCGCGTGTTATTGATATCGCACTCTACAGATTTGCTATGATCATTTGAACATCATTCGAATAACCTTCCGATGAACTAAACTCTACAACGACATCCGTTTATTGAAGTGTGATAGCGAAATCAACAAAACTTGCTGATATTTAAGCTTGATTATATTTTATTTGATTGTAAAAAAAACCTTGATAGGTGTGCTACATATAAAAAGTGAGGCATACTGTGGTCATTTTTTTCTGCATTCATTTTTCCAGTGTTGCGACTGTAAGAAAATTTCGAACGTCCGTGAATCTCAAGTTGCGACATAAAGCTCGAATTTATGAGGCCGTATACCCCGACAGAATATCGCAAAAGCATTAGGAATTATAGAATGTCAGGTCTTCTTTAGTAAAGTACGGGAGATCTCTCACCACTCGTTTGAAGGGATTCATGACCTTGACGTTCAGCTAAACAGAAGTGAAAGAAAAAAATATTACCAACTTTCTGGTGGCGTGCGCGTTTCGAACCCCACTGGTGTTTTATGCTGCAAGCTGCTCCTCCCTGCATTGCTAGCTTTTATTAGGATCCTGCCTTGCCGCGGTGGTCTAGTGGCTAAGGTACTCGGCTGCTGACCCGCAGGTCGCGGGTTTGAATCCCGGCTGCAGCGGCTGCATTTCCAATGAAGGCGGAATTGTTGTAGGCCCGTGTGCTCAGATTTGGGTGCACGTTTAAGAACTCCAGGTGGTCAAAATTTCCGGAGCCCTCCACTACGGCGTCTCTCATAATCATATGGTGGTTTTGGGACGTTAACCCTCACATATAAATCAATTTATTAGAATCCTGCTAGCCGGAGTGAGAAGAGGTAACAAAATAACACAGAAAGGCAGTCGTCAGAACTAATGGTCACTTCAGTCAATTCAGAAAACAGTCAAAGAGATTGATCCTCGGACACCTACTCAGATCTCTTGTTGCGCTATTACTGCGAAAATAAACGGATTCCGGATGCCGGTTGAGATGGTTATTGTTTTCGCACTGGTTACTTTTCAGTTTGTTGCTAGGCGGCTATGCATTTATTCTTACGCGCTAACAGTGATATCTATAATCATTCTACACATCACGTAGGTCGATTGAGTCTTTAAGAAATCGGTAGATTTTTGTAGACCTCAACTCGGCGTACCAAGTGGTTTTTCCACGAAGTCTAATTCCACCAATAGGGTGAAGCGCTAAATGGTTGACACGTACAAGGCCGAACAAACAATGGACATATTATGGCACTCGTCCACCCTTGGACACGTCGGTTATTTGCGTTTCACTCCCCTCAATAATAATGCGTTACAAACCACCCCAAACTGCCATTCTACTAGAATAGCATGCGACAGAAAGAATTCATGCTTATATATATATATATATATATATATATATATATATATATATATATATATATATATATATATATATATATATATATATATATATATATATATATATGTGTGTGTGTGTGTGTGTGTGTGTGTGTGTGTGTGTGTGTGTGTGTGTTGAAAAAAAAATCCGAGAGAAGAGACAACGATTTTTAGCTAACTTGTAGAATTAGTTGTGAATTCATGGCCGCGTGCGGCGCAACAATGTTTGAATTACGTGTTTTGAGGAGCCTCGATTACCGATCAGCAGCGTTTTCTTACCATGCTAAAAAGTCCTTGAGGACCTGTTTCAAAGTGGTACCAAGCACTCTTTACATGCATCATGTTAGTGTTTTCATAACGCTTTATCCATACATGAGATTGGAGAAGGAATGACTGAATGATATACGTGCTGGGCTCCTGCATCGTAGTAATGTGGAAGGAAGCTGGCGCATGTAAATATTTGTTGCCATGGAAATTAAGCGCTTTGACATACCTAAAGCCTCAAAGGGTACGAATTGTCTTTTTGATGAAGGTATTAGAAAATTGAACTTATGTTGCGCTTAGGATTACAGTTAGTACAGTGCGTGATACTGGCGCCATGGTTTTCTCGAAGTGAGCTGTACACTGCCTAATTGTGAACAGAAACAAGGAGGTTTTATTGTTTATGTATATTTACCTGTTAGGCGAGCCAATACATACTTCAAGTTTGTTATCTGCTTCAAGCACATCATCTAAATTAAATAAAGCCAACGTAAAACAATTTTAAGAAAGCAATAAACCTTCGCAAGAGCAATGCGATCCCACCGCTTATTGCACTATGGCTGAGTGGGTGAAATAAAGGCGACAGAGCAGAAAGATATGGCGTCGCCAGCCAAGCTTTTCGTCACGGCGTGGCCACGACTCGAGCAACCCTGTGACGCCCATGGAGCCTGCACTCTGTTTTCTTCGTTTGTTCTGCTGTGCAACGTTTGCCAGTGCACCTTCATAACTGCACGCAATTTATACCGTAGTGCCCTGATACCGTGCCAGAAAAAAGTATGAAACTGTCACCGCCACTGATGCAGCGTTAGCCGCCACCTCCCACTCGCTTTTCCCACTCCTATCACCCTCCGATTTCTATAAAAAAGATAAACCTGCCTTTTTAAAAAAAAGAAAGTAGGACACTGGGTGCGTCTCAGAGCCGTGGGTCGTGTGACCTGGCGGTGGTGACAGCGTGGCGAGAGTTAGTGGTGACGCGGGGAACGTCTTGGGTTCTTGTTTTTTTTAGTTTTTCGACAGAGTTTTGACATCTGTGAAATTGCGAAGGAGAAATAATAATTCCCGCAAAATTTCGCAACAACTTCAACGCCGTAGGGAGGTTCCTTCGCAAGTTCGTGAAGGTCCCGGTATAGCTTTGTAAATAAGTTATCACGTTTCAGTAAATAAAAATGCCTCATTGCTCAAAGGTTAACGTTAGTCCTTGTTTATAGATCATCAATACTGGACGCGTCCAATGATACCTAAGTGTCAGGTCACCAAGATAGGTAAGTGCTCTAAATAAACAAATGTACTTGACATTCCTACGAAATAATGTTTACAAAATTGTTTCGACAGATGAAGCTCTAGCACACGTGGTTTCATTTTTCTTGTTCACTGTATAATTGCTGTTGCTTGAAAAACAGCCAATCAGCTAAGGAGGCGAAAGAACGCACGCGAAAAGCACTTATCGAAGAAACGCACGTGTGGGTGTCCCTTTTGATGTTTAGGGCAAACGCGAAAAGATACACCGACAAAGAAAAAAAGAACACGTGGCTGCACCCTTTCTCATTTACACCTGCATTTCCCCAGCCAGACGGGTTGCCAATAAACGCTGGATTTCATCAATCTTCTGATGTCATCAGAGCGAAAAACAGCTCTGCTAGTGTAACAGGGCAAGGAATGTTTTACAAGGATAAGCCTTCAAGTTAATTATAAGTGATCTATCTTCCGAGGAATTTCCATAAATGGTTCCGTATTTTCTCTTGGCAGCCTCACAGCCGACAGCACTGCAAAAATTTTGCTACTCACTTGAAGGCTTGCTTGCAGTTACGGCTGCGTTATAGAAGTCCCCTGAATCTCTATCGCCAAGGCACACATTAACGAATATGCCTAGAAGGATATAGTCTAATGGCTGTCCCTTCAGGTAGGCGCGAAGCTGCATAGGTAATGCGAAGTGACATTCACGTATTGTTTCCAAAATCGTCTGCTCAATAGCCACCTGCCACAGTAGCCTACCTGTTATGATGCGCGTCGGCTGTCCCGAAGGTAGTGGGATGAAATTAACCGAGAGTGACCTCGTTGTTACGGCGAAACGGTACACGAAGTGCTGGATGCCTGTGTTTTTAAATTACGCGCAAATCAAAGAACAATAGATGGTTGAAGTTTCTGAAGCCCTTCACTACGACGTTTCTCGTAGTCATATAGTAGTTTTGGGACATGAAACCCCAAAAATAATATGTCATATATTTTTTACCCGCGTGCCTAAATATCAATATTCAGGTGTTTTGCTTCTCAAGCCTACTGCAGGAATTTTTCAGAAGTCGTACCACGTTCTGACCCTGTGGGCATGTTACTCTTTTTCAACATAGTCTGCGATCTTTCTGAAGATCTTTCGATTCGCTATGTGGTGCCGTTAGCAACGTAGTGAGTCCTTTGTGAAAACGAAAACCGATTGGTCGCAAAAAAAAAATCATTTGATAAATTGTGGATAAATGTTGAACATAAATTAAAATATCGTATGCCATCGTCATGAAAGTTTTTCGATGTTGTGTTTTTCCGTATAATCTTTCTTTTTCTGCTGTCCTCCCAGTGTTGGGAGCCCGCGAATGGTCCGCCAAGCTCGCACCTATGCTTTTTGAATCTCGCGCTCGCTGCAACCGGCATTGCTCAAAGGGAAAGTCTGTTTGCACCAAACGAATCAGGGGTCATGGGACTTCAGAAGAATTGTCACGTACGATTCCATACCAACCATTTGTATTAAATACAGTCTTCGGCTAGGCTTTGGATCACTGCCGCGGATTTATCATCGTCAGTTAATAGCCCCTGTGTTCTTATTGTATCTCCAACACACTATAGTGTCAGTGCCAGGGTGAACAGTGATGCACGTGCCACTGTACCAGTGACACCACACGTGTATTTTCGCCCAATTCACAGGACATAAAACGGTTGTGGCACAAATTAACTCTCGCGTGTTAAAATTCTCGTTGAGTGAGTTTTCGTTTTGTCACAAACGTTCCTGATAATCTCCAAAATCTTCTATTTCTCTGGGTTGCATGAAACATATAGCACAATACAGCTATAAACCTTTCAGTCACGGCATCCAGATTGTGGACTCGAGCTTCAAGTGCGCTTCACACGCCGCTTGTTTTTTTTTTTCAAATGACTCGAAACTGAGTCTGCGCATTTCTGCAAGCTTCCTGAGAGGACAACTAGCGGTTATTTATTTTCATTATGCTCCCTACTGCTCCGCAGGAGCACTTTGACAGAGACAATGCCATGTTCGATGGTTGCCTGTCATGCTGCGGTGCAGAATCAACGTGAAAAGTATTTTTCACTGTTTGAAACAAATACAACAAAAACAAGCTGTGGATTCACTTTGGGCCTAACAGTTTATTCTTTAGGCAAATACTGAAGTTGGTTGGTGGCCGAATAATAATATATATAAATGCGCACTCATTAGGATTATATAGTGAAACTAACACAAAACAACAGATTCATTCATTTTCTTTATTGAAATATAATTGTGTGTGCCTTGGAATTATGTCCTGCGTATTTAACGCGTTTTTGACAATGGCATCGAAATTCGTGTCTGAAGAAGGGAAGAAGTTGTTTTCAAAATCAGCTCATCCTGAACTACGCAGCTGTCAAAAATTATGCGCGAGCAATAATGCATAACGCTGCGAAATTTGTGAAAAAACTACACATATTAGTGTATCTTGGCTTGTATTCGCAGGCATCTCTCCCGGTGTAGATTCTTTGGTATCTGCCGGTAAACTATGCTAATCTTGTTTCCAGTTTCAGGATTGACTGAAATCGTCTTCGCTGCTTGAACGCCGAAAACGGAAGCTCGAGAACATTGCTTATATACCTGCTTTTCACCATGTACTGCTCCCTTTGCTAATGAACCTTCACTATTGCTTACCACCGGGCCTTGCGCACGATTACTAGGTAATAAATGCTTGTGAATGCGAGTACTAGCCTACGCGAACTTCGATAGTGGCACCCGGCACTCTCAAAGCATGCAGTAACACACGCCACTACACTATTGCAGCATGCACGACTTACGTGCTTGGACACGTGACTGCTATCATGCTTGAATAAACCAACGCGTATAGTTTGGCGCACTGCGAAAGAAATGAAGGAATAAATGTGTAAGTTTCCCTTAATAATCTTAGGAAAACAGCGTGAAAGGCGAGGGCAACAGAGGCACACACACAACAGACAAAACGCTGTGGTGTGCCTCTGTCGTCCTCGTTTTTCGTGCTGTTTTCCTGAAATATGTTAGACCAACCAGCCAACCAGTTGGCCCTTCGGCTTACTGAATACTTTCTCTCACTTTTTTTTTTCCTTATGACTGCACAATCAAGCGCACTGAAGTGCCTCATAGCTGCAAGCTCCAGAACGCTCCATGCATCTCCATTCTGCTTTACCTCGTTCCAAGCTGCCTAAAATTTCGTCCCATATTTGCGTTGCCTAACTGCGAACTCCTTTGTGAAGTCTAATGCTCGCTTTGTTTTTGTCAAGTGCTCCTATTTTTCTTTTTTTCGACCCAGTGCGCCTCTTTACGTTCACTGCCAGCGAGCTTGTCCTTCTGATCTCTTTTATTCCTCCCAGCAGCTTCGCCTCTCTCTCTGACTCTCCCTTTCGCCCGTCTCTCTCTCTCCCATTCTCGCCGAGTCTACCCAGCAGCACGCGCATGCGACAGGCTCCCTTTTATTCCATTGTCTTTCCATTATCAGAACAGATTGCTTTTGAGCTCCCCCCACCTCCAACTTCCGCCTTTTCTTCCGTCTCTCCCGGGTCCTTTGTCTCTATGGAGTTGTACTCCTCCATGCCTCTTCTTCCCTCCTCTCTCCACCACTTCATTCTCGATCCACATTTAGGTTCACCATATCAAGGCCTACCTCTTCTGTGCCACTGGCCTTCCTTCTCTCTTACCCCTACTTTGATCTCTCCATGTCTCTCGCGGATTCGGTAAGCAATGTTCATCTATTACTTTCTATTACTGCGGCTTTTTCCCCTATCGGGTCTTCGTTGTTCCTCGTATTTAACGCTATTTTTCTTGTTTTTATATCTCTATCGGCGCAAGCACACTGATGGCTCTTGTTTGAGAGCTGCGAAACGCGTCTGCTCATTTCATTTTGCGGCTATATATCTTGAGCTATTCGTATTTTAATGCCATTCTTCATAGTTACTTTTCCTTTTTGCTTAACAATGCTCCCCATTTCTGACACGGCGCGTGTTTCTGTCGTTTTTTTCCCCACTACCTGAAAGCAAACCATACAAAAAGGTGAGGCATTTAGCGAGAATTATACAGATCAAATAGGTAAAATAAAAACGTAGAAGTAAACGGCAGGGCAGTTCTTTTATTCTCGGGGTCAGAGCCAGTACATTGGATTAGGGACCATAAAAAAAGCAACATTTGAGTGTAGCGCTAAATACATTCATACGTGCATAACAAACACACATACGCCGTCTTTTTTAGAAAGAGTGCAGCCAAAAAAAAAATAAAGAAACGCAATTTTTAACTTGGATTTTGCTTGGAGGTGTATGCGTTCCCAACGCAGGGAGCTTGTTTCACCGAGACCCCATTGTATGTGCGGCCACGTAAAAGGGCGAAGAATGAGTGATCATACAAGAGAGCACAAAAGGCGCATGGGAGCACGCAATTCACTGAGCGAAAAAAAACCATTAGTCAGCTCTTGAGAACGAGCTGGCCCACAAGTAAGAATGAACGAACGCAAGAACGAAAGAGGAGACGCTTATCTTAATTACCTGAACTCTTGAAGGCCAGATAAGATAAAAATGACAGCCTTTTAACGTTTTGGATGAAGATAGTTGCCACGGAAGGCTGTGGATGGACGCTGACACTTTAAAATACTTCAAAATACCGGTTGGTACGTTCGTGCGTTTATAAACAGCGTTTTTGAAACAGTCGGACAAAAGGGGCCAACGTTGTTTTTCTTTGTTTGGGCTGAATACACACCGGTGTATCTTCTAGTGCAAAAATAATTGCGTTCTCATGCCTTTTCAAACGGAATAGATGACATCTGGGACTGGGAGTTTTTTGTAGTTCTTCATTGAAGTCACCTGATTGCCACAGCTGCTTCATGCGACTTAAAATTTGAAGGAGGTTCTGATTGTTAAAGAGAACTGCACTGAGTATAGATACACTAAGTACAAAGTGTTCAGCAACATCAAGACAATTGGCTGAGAAGGGAAAAAAAAGAAATGGTTTTGACCTCCGAGTCCTCATTGGCTTTTTCATAAGGTACCTTTTCCCTTTTACCGTTCTGTGTGCAGAAAGACAGCCAGCTACAATGTTCTCTTTGCGTTGGTCCAATATATGTAGCCACACTGGTGAACTTGAGCTAGCAAGTTTATTTGTGATGCAAAAGTACTCGTGTAATGAATCTTTGGCCGTTTTTAGAACAACTCGGATGGACGAAGTTGTTGGGAAACAATGCTCCCACGTCGATTATTTATGGAGTGCACTGGGCATCAGGGACTCCAGGCCACGTAACCTTAAACGAACTGCTGTGAAGCAGATATAATTAGAAGATCCAAAGGACTTAGACATCCGTCCCACATTGCCATGGTACTGGTTGGTCTTGAATGCACGAAGGCGCTTATTCCCGCGGTTCTCTTGGCCACTAGTATACCAGTTTCACTAGTGCTATATCATGCGTCTGATACGGCTGGAATTTCTGTTTACGATCTTTTTTTTTCTGGAAATTGACCCTGTTTCTGGCAGTGGTAGTATGTGCGTGCATGTGCGTGTAGGTCTCGGTGTGTGCGTCAGTGACTTACGCGCGCGCGCACAGAGTGAGTGAGATTGACTTTATTAAACATACCCTGAGGAGGCTGAGAAGGGACCATTCCAATACATCCATCCATCCATCCATCCATCCACACACACACACACACACACAAACACACACACACACACACACACACACGCACACGCACACGCACGCACGCACACACACACACACACACACACACACACACACACACACACACACACACACACACACACACACACACACACACAGAGAGAGAGAGACAGAATAAACTTTTATTTGAGTAAACGCATTGTGCGCCCAAGGTAGGCGGCCTCCTTATTCCAGCCGTGGGCCTTCGCACTCTCCCGGGCCCGTTGAACCAAGCTGCGCTGATTCGTCAAGCCCGGGTCTGGTAACCGGGCGTCCCACTGCTCTTCAGTTAGTGTAGTGGCTCCAGGACTTTGTCTGCATACCCATACCATACGGAATAGGATCTCTGGCACATCACAGAGCTTGCAGTTGTATGAGTACTCGGTTGGTGAGATGCGGTGAAGCAGCGTGCCGTGAACGTAGGTGCTAGTTTGCAGCTTCCTGAGGGTTACTCTTCCCGAGTCAGGCTGGGGTGAGGTGGTGGATAAATTCTTCTTTTTAGCCTGTAGTGCTGCGTTATATTGTATATTTAGGCGCATCTTCTTTTCTTCTTAGCGCGTCTTGTGGGATGGACCGGTGAACATCAGCTCGGGCGAAATCGTTAGCTGCCTCAGTTCCCATCAGGGACTCGTGACCTGGAGTCCAAACGATGTACGCGTCTGGTATATTCGTCTTTTCGGCGGTGGTTATAACTCCTAAGGCTTCCTTGGAAATTCTTCCTTTCTGATAATTTCGACAAGCTGCTTGCGAATTGGTTAGTATTACTGCTGTGTCAGTACAGGTTGTGACTGATAGCGCTATCGCCGTTTCTTCTGCCGTATCGATTTCTGTAGTTACGATGCTAGCTGCCGCTCTCTCTTTGCCATCGCTGTCAACTACGCGGACAGCATGTGTTGAGTTTCCTAGACATTTTGCTATATCAGTGTATTTTGTGTGCAGATTGAGACCATAATCTTGTCGGAGCTTCCGTATTCTGGCTTTTCTTTTTTCGAGATGACAGGTAGGATGAATATTTCGTGGGATTCGGGCTACTGAAATGTCCTGTCTAATTGTTGCTAGAATATTTCTTTTCTCATAACATTGTTGCATTGCTTCCGAATAACCCAATCTTCTGAGTGTCACTCGCCCAGTTTCAGTTAGTCTAAGCCGTTCGAGTTGAGTTACCTTGTGTGCTTCGACGAGCTCCTCAAAGGTGTTTTGGAGGCCTAAGCGCATCAGTCGCTGCGTGGAAGCACATTCAGAAATTCCATGGCAGTTTTGATGGCCTTTCATATAAGGGTATTCAGTTTTTGAATTTCAGAATTCTTGAAATCCAACTATGGGGTTTCATAAGAAATTCTGCTCAAGCTGAGTGCACGGATCAATTTGATGGTGTCGTGTTCTTTGAAGCCGTGTCTTTTGTTTGATACCCGTCGTACAAAGTATGCAACTTGCGTCATGGTTGTTTGAAGCTTTGATAATGGGGCTGAGCCCAATCCATCCTTGTGGATGTCTAGACCCAGGACTCTGAGGGATTCCACTTTAGGAATTGGCACTACATTCAACCGAATCTTTGGTTCTGGGATTTCATCTGTTGGCAGCCTCCCCCTTGTTCTGGTTTTCAACAGAAGAAGCTCAGACTTTTCTGATGCACGTGTGAGCCCACAAGAATTAAGGTAATTTTCTGTGCGGGGCACTGCCTCTCGAAGCGCATTCTGCTGAGCTCCTGAAGAGCCACTGGTTGTCCAGATGATTACATCATCTGCATAAAGGGCATGCCTTATCCCATGTATTCCTGTCAATATATTCGGCAGTTTCATCGTGGCAATATTAAAAAGGAGTAGCGAGAGGACGGAACCTTGAGGGTTTCCTTTGTTTCCCATTTCAAACTGACCTGATTTCAGAGTGCCAAGGCGCACTGCAGCTGTTCTGCCGGTAAGAAAGTTTTGTACGTTGATTTAAAATTGAATTAAAAGCATAAATGTCAATATCGCTGGATCTCGTAAAAATCTACTATCAATCGAATTTATTGTCGGTTAACTAAGGTTCACCAATTATTCAAGTATTTTTAAGTGCGATGGATTTTTTAGCTTTCTGGAGACGCTTTCAGAGTTTCTATATATATATATATATATATATATATATATATATATATATATATATATATATATATATATATATATATATATATCCGCCTACGTCTGGGTGTTCCCATCATCACTTCTTTATCTTGGGGTAAGCCAAAGTTAGTATGGAAGCCTAAAAAAGTTTGACGAATATGACTGTCTAGTCATGATATGAATAATCTGAGAATCCTGCCGCGTACGACGCCAAACTCTATCCTCTAGACATGTATGGCACAATCTCGTATACCACGGGCCGTGGTATGCGCGTATGTGCCTCCGGTGTTTGACAGTTTCTATCTAACAAGAAACGACAGAACAAACCATGGTAAGCTTAAAGCGAAGGCGTTGAAAATACCGACATGGGCCGCAAAGAATGCTAAGAATATAAGTTAAGGCTTCAGCAAGAATCGAACTCAAGCATTCTGTATGACAATGAAGTATTCTACCACAGAGCCACGCCAGCTCTCGGAACTCTTAAGGGAAAAAATAGGCAGATTCCACGTACAGTGAAAATTGATGATATCCGAAGCACGAATGAGAAACGTTGATATGTCACTTTAAAATCAGCACAACGTTGCGAAGCAGACGTAAATAATGCCGTACATGACTTTCATGTCATGATTATCATGTTTGAACTTGTTATTTACCTTCGTCGGCAATTCACGTCCCGTCATAGCAGATTTGGTATATGTGGAGCCAGCAAAACGACCAAGAGCATGTATGAGCGTAGCTTGTAGTCTTGTTTGACACGCTTATCATATTTATCATGTTTGCATCAGTCATATACCTTCGTCATTCATTCACGTCTCGTAATACCAAATTTGCTATATGTGAAGCTAGTGAAACGGCCGCTAGCGCATCATGAGCTTCGTATGTTGTCATGTTCTTACATGGAACGCTTGTCTTGATTACCATGGTTGCACCAGTCAGATACTTTCGGCATTCATTGACGTTGTGTAACACCACATTTGGTGTTTGCGAAGTTGCGAAATGACCACGGGCGCCCTCTGAGTGTAGCATGCAGTCATGTTTTACATGACACGCATGCCATGATTATCATGTTTTGACGTGTCATTTACCTATGTCATCTATTCGCATCACGTAAAACCAAATTTCGCATATGTGAAGCAAGCGAAACAGCCGCGAGCGCATCATGAACGTGGCATGTAGTATCGTCGTTACATCAGATGCATATCATGATAATTGTCTTTGCATTAGTCACATACCTTCGTCATCTGTTCATGTCTCGTAATAGCAAATTTGGTATACGTGAAGCAAGCCAAACGATCGTGAGCCCACCACAATGAGCGTGGCGTGTAGTCATAAATCGCATGACCTACATGCCATGATTTCCGCGTTAGAGTCTGTCCCTTTAAGTTCGCAATGCAGTCATGTCATACCATACCAGCTTCGCAATGTGTCTTGTGAACAAAACCACAGCAAGAGCAGCAAGAGACTGAAATGTAAATCATGACAAACATATCGTGAGTTTCATGTTATGACTACTCACTTATGCTCGTCATAAAGTCATGTTATGCTATACCAATTTTAGTATCAATATCATTATTGAAACGGCCAGGAGAACTAAAAGTCATATAGGCAGCTAGATAGATAGGTAAACAGATACACTTAAAGTCGCCTAAGTTCTCTAAGGAATGCTTCTCATTTAGAAGGCCATATTAAAACGTGATGTAGGTGAAACTTCAGTGGTGGTTGCAGTGCTGGTCTATACAATTTTATAAACATTACGAATTGACACGTACGATAAATCCGTCATGTTGGGTTAACGTATATTGTAGTTAAGGCCATGCGCTGAAGTTGGTTTACATAGCACTATTCAGGGCTACCATCCTCGCAATCACAATGGATACACATATCAGCTTACCATTTCAGGTGTTTCTATTACCTATGTTGCAGTTGGCATCGTTACGCAACTGTAATCAACTGGTTATATGAAACATGTGACTGTTCAACATACATGTTTGTGCGTATCACATTTGCATTTGCACAAGTATAGAATCACTTCGTATAGTTTCGCTCAACAAAAAAATAACATCACTGTCCCCTTCTCTCGGCATGAATCCCATGACATAGATTATTATGGTACGTGAGATACACCAACTTTTTTAATAATCCTTCACTCGCGTATATTATGATTGGCGCATCATATAACCCGTGGCTTTCGAAATAATGTCAATTTTAGAAATTTGGCAGAGCTCAAGTACAGGGGGATTTGATGATTCGCAAAACACGAATAAGGAAAGTTGATATGTCGTTTTCAAGTCAGCATAACGTTACGAGGCGGACGGACCAATAAACACAAGTTGAAAGGTTATGCACACTCACGTATCTTGATAATATGCAAGTATGTTGTTTATGGTCGCATAATGACAGTACCAGTAAAGTTTCCAATACCAGCAGCAGCAGTTGTAGGCATGTAACTTATGGCGTACATGACTTCCATGTCATGATTATCCTGGTTGCGCCTGGCACTTGTGTTCGCCGTCCATTCACGTCACGCGAGAGAAAAAATTTAATGCGGAAAGGCAGGGAGGTTAACCAGAAAACATATCCGGTTTGCTACCCTGCACTGGGGAAGGGGTAAGGGGAGACAAAAAAAAAGGGGAAAGGGAGGAAGAGAAGCACAAACACACACACACACACTCGCACACAGTAGTGTCACAATCGTTCAACGAGGCGGGTCGCTCGCAGAAACTTCATCAGCGCCTTCGTAGCTTTCTGGCGTGAAGCTCGATCTTTCCGACATTCCAAGATTGACTGCTCAGAAAATGGCTGGTCGTCGAGGCGAGCAAACACTGCTGAGAGGGACTGTCGCTGAGAGCTGTACTGGGGGCACTGACATAAAATATGTTCAATTGTTTCGTCATTGTCGCAATGGTCGCATGTAGCGCTGTCTCTCATTCCGATGCGGCAGGCAAAAGCGTTCGTGAAAGACACCCCAAGCCACATACGGCAGAGAAGGGTCGT
The DNA here is from genome assembly GCF_013339725.1 of Rhipicephalus microplus. NCBI lineage: Eukaryota > Metazoa > Arthropoda > Arachnida > Ixodida > Ixodidae > Rhipicephalus > Rhipicephalus microplus. The sequence goes on along the minus strand of NC_051166.1, from coordinate 112,541,762 downwards.
CTCGGATCGGGGTAGGCCAGATGGAATAGTAAGTCGTAGGCATGGGTCTAGGCGGTGAAGACGGGTGTGGAGAAAACCGGGCGTATTCCGCATAGACCTTGCGACATCCTGCGCAAGCGTATTAATCTTTGCTGCTGCGTCGCTTCTTGATAGTGGAATAGGTTCCATCACTCCATTTTCGTGAGCATTCTTAGCTGCATTGTCGGCATGTTCGTTACCGATGATGCCGCAATGGCCTGGTAACCACTGAAAAGATATGTCATGTCCTTCGTCTATTAGGTGATGGTACAGTTGTCGTATTTCGAGCGCCAATTGGTCTTGAGGTCCACGACGTAGAGCATTGTGTAGACATTGGAGAGCTGGTTTCGAATCAGTAAAAATGCTCCATTTTTGTGGTGTCTCTTGGTCAATCCTGCGGAGTGCGCTGCGGAGTGCCGCGAGCTCCACGGCTGTCGATGTCGTCTTGTGTGATGTTCTGAACTGGATGGTTTCGGCTCTTGCTGGGAAGATCACAGCTCCTGCAGATCCTCCAACAGTTGTCGAGCCATCCGTGTAAAGTTTGACATGATCTTTGTATTCTTCGTGTAGCATGAGTAGAATCATCTGCTTTAAAGCTGGCGCCGAGAGCTCCGCCTTCTTGCGAATCCCCGGCACTGTCAAGCGCAGTTTTGGTCGGTCCAAGCACCAAGGAGGTGTTAGTATCCGTTCCGGAGGCGTGTAGACTGTTGGAAGGCACTCACGGAAAGTCAATACTCTCTTACAGAAGGAGGCACTCGATCGATCTTCTGGAAGCGAAGCTAGGTGGTGGGCAGGGGCGCGAGCAAGGTGTCTAATATGAGCTCTAAGCACCTCCAAAGTAATGTGCACTGTGGCCGGATGATCTTTGGCGATTGCGATGGTTTCCGCTGTTGATGTACAGCGTGGTAATCCAAGACAAACTCTGAGTGCCTGGCCCTGGGCGTTTTCTATTGTGCGTATACTGCTTTTGCAAGCGTTCGTCAGAACCGGCAAGCTATACCGCAGGTACCCCAGAAACAGCGTTTTGTACAAATGCAACATCGCGTGCACTGATGTGCCCCACGTTTTGCCTCCGAGGAACTTGAAAAGTTGTGCGATGGCCGTTAGGCGCTTCTTTAGAGTGGCCATATGGGGACTCCAGCAGAGATTTCGATCGATCGTGACCCCCAAAAACCTGTGGGTCCTGGCGTAGCAGACACTGTGTCCATCGATGGCGATGGGATATGACGTCATTGCCTTCCGCGTGAACGCGACCAGCGCCGATTTCTCAGGAGAAATCTCGAGGCCTTGTTCTCTAAGGTACGCCGATATTGAATTCGCTGCTTTCTGGAGTCTCGCACGTACCTGAGGACGTGTTACACCTGATGTCCAGGCACAAATATCATCTGCATAGAGAGATATCTGCACGGAATCTGGTATGCGTTCAACGAGACCGATCAGAACCAGGTTGAACAGTGTGGGGCTCAATACACCACCTTGAGGAACACCACGGTGTGTATAATGTTCAGAAGTCGGCCCATCATCAGTTTGCATAAACAATGATCTCATATGTAGGTAGCATTGGATCCAGCGGTACACTCGCCCACCCAAACCAACTGACTCGAGGGCGTCAAGTATGGCTTCGTGAGAAACATTGTCATATGCTCCTTTGACATCTAAAAATAGTGCGACAGATAACCGTCTGCTCATTTTCTGGTGTTGTACGTATGTCACCAGGTCAATGACATTGTCAATGGAGCTCCGAAGACGACGAAAACCGGCCATGGCGTCTGGATATATTCTATGGCGTTCTAGGAACCACTCGAGTCTGGCAAGGATCATTCGCTCCATCAGCTTCCCTACGCAACTAGCCAGCGCTATTGGGCGGTATGATGTCAGCTCTAGAGGCGATTTTCCAGGTTTGAGAAGTGCAACCAACCGGCTTGTTTTCCACTCTCTGGGGACCGTTCCATCTCTCCAAGACTCATTGAATACTTCCAGCAAAGCACTTCGTGCTCGATCACCGAGATTGCATAATAGGCGGTATGATATGCCATCCGGCCCAGGCGATGACGATCGATTGCATGAAGCAAGAGCCACATTCAGTTCTTCCATTGAAAAAGGCAGGTCCAGGTGCGGGTCCAGTGAATGTGGCGTGTAATCAGCAGTAAGGGCTTCTGTGCAATTTGGCGGGCCCGCAATCTTCCTACAAAAGTCTTCCGCTACCTCGATATCCCTTCTATTTTGGAAAAGGGCCAAGGCTTTAAACGGAAAACGTTGTTGGGGAAATATGCGTAGGCCTCGCACGGTTCGCCATATTTGAGAAAGCGGTTTGCGAGGGTCTAGACTCGCGCAAAATTTCGCCCACCGTTGAAACTCCAGTTTGTCTATACGACGCTGGATCTTCTTTTGCATGCGCCTGGCCATCCGTAGATCTTGAATGGATTTTGTGCGTCGATATCTACGCTCCGCACGCCGACGAATCGCACGGAGTCGCTCTAACTCCATGTCCGTTTCTGAGGGCCTTGAAGAATATGCCAGCGTGCGCATCGCACTCTGCGCTGCTTGTTTGATCGCTTGCTCAATGCCAGAGGTTAAGCCTTTTTCACAAGCGTGTTCAATGTTGGTTGTGAATGCTGAAAGATCGATCCTCCGTACGGTTTTCGGCGAGTGGTCTCTAGCAAAGCCTTCGATGGTGAGATAACTGGGGATGTGATCGCTACCATGTGTCTCGATGTCTAAAAACCACTTAACGCTTGTGGCGAAGCGACGTGACACGAACGTCAAGTCCAAACAGCTGCTGTACGTTAATCCTCGCAGAAATGTAGGGCTCCCATCATTAAGTAGAGACAGTTCATGAGTCGATACAAATGAAGCCAGCCTCCGGCCCGTGGTATTGACTTTTGAACTTCCCCAGATTGGGTGGTGGGCGTTGAAGTCCCCTATAATTATCCACGGATCCGGGACGCTCGAAAGAATGTCATCCAGTCTTTGGCAATCAAAACGGGCTGAGGGAGATAAGTAGACACCTATTAATGTGAAGGTGAGGGTTTTCTGCTTCACAGTCAGGCAAATATATTGGTTCTCATCATGAGGCGACACAGGTTGAATGATGTAGGTAAGCTCCCGACGAATATACACAATGACCTTGCTGCTTTCGTTTCGGGTTTTGGACGGGATTGATTCGTAGCCGGATAGCCTGATCGGGTTTGATAATTTCGGTTCACATATTACGATGATTGGGAAACGGTTAGAAAACACGTACTGACGAAAATCGGAAATCCGTGATCTAAGTCCTCTTGCGTTCCACTGGATGACTGATGCTTCTCTGACGTCTTTGCGGAACGATTGTTGATCTCCTGCCATGACTCTACGCGAGGGAGGCGAGGACTGGGCTCAGCGCGTCCAACACCTGTAACCCGCTTCGAGCGGTTGGAGTTCCCAGGCTTCTTAGTATGTCTGCCATGACAGCGACGAGGGATCGTAACATCGGGATGATCTGTCGATCGACCCTTGACACATCCTCAACGGAAGTAGACTCGGTGGAAGGTGTAGGGCGGCGAGGCCTCGCAGGAGGCTCCTTTGCCGGCTGCGTACGCGGAAGCGTAGGCCACTCATCTGCAGCTGTGAGCTTCTCCACTTCATTTCGCTTCGTGCTTACTACTTCACTCGTGCTCGGAGGAAATGGGTTATGCGCAACACTCTGTCCTACACGCCTCCGTCGGCGACTACGTCGCCGCCGTACCCTTTCAGCAGCCTCTCTGTGGGTTGAATTGTCCCTAACCATTTGTTTGATAATGGCGATTTCCTTCTTAATCCGAGGGCATTCCTTGGATGCAGCATCATGCGGACCATCACAGTTTCTGCACTTCAGACTTGTTGCCCGACATGCGTCTGCAGTGTGCGGCTCAGCGCATCGGGGGCATGCTGTGGTGTTTGTACATACACTCTTGATGTGACCAATTTTCATGCAGTTATGGCACTGGAGTGGTTTAGGGACAAATGGTCGAACAGGATGTCGGAAGTGTCCCACTTTGACATGCGACGGAATGGAATCTCCTTTGAACATTATCTTTACACATCGGGTGTTTCCGAGGCGAAGTACATTCGCGATGAGAACTCCTTCGTTCGCTGGTTTTATGAGAGTTGGGAGGTCCGAATTTGCTATGGCCAAATCAATGTCGTAGATTACTCCCGCCGTGCAGGCACCGTCCATTGGAATAACCGGTCGAACTTTGATGCCTCCCAAATCTGATACTCTGCGAAGCTTGTCTATAGCGCTGGCAGTCATTGTGTCCACAGCTAGAATATTCTTCCGCGTGTTCACCCGGATATCCTTAATGTCGTTTGGTGCTACCCCCTCAAAGTACATAGAGAGAGCTTGCCTGTTTACTGCTCGAAGGCTGATGGTGGAGTCCTCGGGCATGAAGAGGATGGTGTGCGGCCAGCATTCTCCTTTTGACTGAGACGTTAATGTCCCTGCTGGTGAAGACGACTTGATACTTCTTCTTTTGGCCTTCCTGCTTCTCACGGTCTCGAAGTCGTCATCCGACGAGTCGTCGCCAGTGGCCGAGTACAGTTCCGTGTCCTCGCTGGTGCTCGAACAGGTGCTTCGTTTCCGCGACGAGCTTGCCAAAGGTGGTCTATGGTCGGACAGAGCCGCAGAAGGCTCCATGTCCACAGCCATGATGCAGTGACTATCACCGTTGGCCTCACTGGTTCTGGGCCAGGCGCGCTGATTTACCGAGGAGCTCGCCATAGCAGACCTCTGGCTGGGCGGACCAGTGGATGACTCCGCGTCCGTCGCCTTGGGGCAGGGAGCAGCGTCTCCCGTAAAAAGCGAAAAACTTGATAACAATGCTCGGAGCCGAAAGCAGAAGCGTTCTATGAAGAGACACTTCCTTCACGTCACGCAAAATCAAATTTAGTATAGGTGAAGGACGCGAGCGCGCTATGAGCGTTGCAGGTAGTCATGTTTTGGACGTGTAAAACCTTTCGTCATCCGTTCGTGTCATGTAATAGCACGTTTGCTATATGTGAAGCAGGCGAAACGACTGCAAGCGCATCATGAGCGTGGTATATAGCTATGTTCGTACTTGACACGCACGTCATAATTATGATGTTTGCACCAATCATAAACCTTCGTCATCCATTCAGGTCACGTAACACCAAGTTTGATATATGTGAAGCTAGCGAAACGACCGTGAGCGCATCATGAGCGTGCTCTTGATTTTTATGTTAGGATAGGCTCTTATGCTCGTCATACAGTCATGTTAAGTCAAACCTATTTTGGTATATATACAATTACCAAAACTGCCAGGATAACTAAATGTCGTAGGTGGCTAGATAGATGGATAGATTGATACGGGCAAAGTCACTGAAATGTGCCATGAAATGCTTTGCATTAAAAAAATACTTTTCCCACTTGATGAAATCATGTGTAGATGCGGAGCACCCGGCAATAACGCTTACACTGGCGGTGGCGTTGACGCTGCCATTCATCGCGGCGTTGCGCAGGAGCGAAACTGCGGAGGCTCAAAGCACGCAATGATGGAAGCGTGTTTCCTTCTGCAACATTTCAATCGCTGCTAATGGGCAATGAAAGACAGAAGACTCCGATTGCACAAGAGGTCCGCAGTCCGCTTTTAGTTGACGTGCACGCTGCGAATTTTCATTGATCAACAACGCACAGGAGAAGTCTCCCACCAGCCTATCTTGGAGGTCAAGAAACTGTGCCGGGTGGCCAGTGAACGATGTGAGTGTGAGCAGTCGTTTTTTTTTTTTTTTTATTATGAAGAAACTCGCTAGCAGACGCCTGTGTAAGCGTTACGAGGCAAGAGAGAGGGAGAATAGAAGAGGAGAGAGTGGGGAGGGGACATTACTGCGCAATGGTGGTGTGAACGCCACGGGGAGGGATGCCCAGAGGAGAGAGAGGGGGAACCGAGCGTAGGCTAGTAGACGCTGCCTGCGTTTGCATTGCGAGGCGAGAAAGGGGGGGGGGCGCAGGTTAGGAGCGAGAGAAAGGCGACCCGCATGCGCAGTAATGGGGTTCACGCCGAACACCGGATGGAACGTCACTGTAAGGTGCTTCGCACCTAAAAAACGAGTAGTTTCGTGTACGGATACAACCGATGAGGGAAGCTCCTCATAAATGTAACGCAAATGACTGAGCGCCCGATCACGCTGCTGGCCGCCATAAAGGTGGTAGGGTGGGGAGCAGATTTTCTGCACAAGGGGGAAGGAACGATTGAGCGAGTGAGTCGGCGGCGCAGCGCGAGGCATCTGCCACCGCCCCCGCGCTCACCGGGAGCGCGCTCCCGTTCTCTATGCGCGCTTTCCCGGGGCTGGGAGTTTCGAGGGTGATGATGGTGGACGGGCCTTAAGAGATTCCCTCCTAATAAATTCTCTTCGAAATGCTCACCACTTATGTGTGTAGCAAAATACGTAGGCTTTGGAGCCATTTCTGTATTCCTGTATTAAGTTTCCTGTATTGTCTATTTCTTAGCACTTTGGAGCATATAATGAGAGCTCCTTAAAAGCATAACCATACCAAAAGAGCATTTTCAGTGCAAATTTAATGGCAAACATCTGAATATGTGCACTGGGATTCTTTTGCGAGCATTTATTACCCGACTCTTGCAGGCTTTCTATGCGTACGTCGCCATATTTCCACGAAGTAAAAATGAGAAATGTTAGTGTGTGTGTGTGTGTGTGTGTGTGTGTGATGTGTGTGTGTGTGTGTGTGTGTGATGTGTGCGTGCGTGTCTGTGTGGAAATGATTTCGCCAGTGATGCAATTTGATCGCAGAAGATGCCGAAAGGTATCCCATAATCAACGGCTGCCTATTAGCCAAAAATTTATGCAAAGAGTATAATCTTCTCCATCTATGAAAAAGTAAAAAGCTGCGTTATCCGTACCGAAAAGGGTCCTGAGAACTTTTTCAAGTAACCACGGCCTGAATTCACTAAGGGGGCTTGTTGCCTCACAAATTCCACGCCTAGAAAATTTAAGAATCCGTCCAGTATGAGTGAAGTTACAAAGACTTATCGATCGCTGCAGTCACATTCTCTATTCTCTTTTAACTTTCCTGGCCCTTTGGATAATGGGATCTAAACTAAAGATTGTTTGGCGTAACATGACTGCACGACAAGCATACGCAACTAGTCATGACATGAAAATCACGATACGTATGTCGTTGAACGTCATGATTTACATGTCAGGGTCTTGCTGCTTTTACGGTGGTTTTGTTCACATGACATATCGCAAAACTCGTATGATATATGACGGCATTGCAAACATAACTGACAGGCCCTCACGTGCAAATCATGAAATGCGTGTCATGTAAAATATGCATACATGCCACGCTCATTATGCTCTCGTGGTCGTTTGGCTAGCTTAACATATACCAAATTTGGTACAACGTAACGTCAATAGATAATAAAGCTATATGAATGGTGCAAACATATAATCATGACATGCATGTTATGTATAAACATGGCTTCATGCCACGCTCATGATGCGCTCGGAATCGTTTCGCTAGTTTCACATATACCAAATTTTGTATTACGTGATGTGAACAGATAATGTGGGAAGATGAGAATAATGACAAGAGCGTCATATAAAAACATGACTACATATGCCATGCTCATGATGCAATCGTGGTCGCTTTGCTAGCTTTAACATATACCAAATTAGGTATTACATGACATGAACGGACGACGAAGTTAAATGACTCGTCCAAACATGATAATCATGACGTACGTGTCATGTAAAACATGACTACATGCTATGCTCATAGCACGCTTGCGGCCGTTTCGCTATCTTCACATGCACCAAACTATTATGTGACCTGAAGGGACGACCGAGCAGAAATGTCAGACGCAAACATGATAATCATGACACGGAAGTCATGTGCGGCATAATGTACGTCCGCCCCGTAATGTTGTTCTGGTTTTAATGTGACAATTCAGCATTCCTCATTCGTGCTTCACATATCATTGATTCCCACTGTACATGGGATCTACCTTTTTTTTTTGCTTTCTTCGAATACGCGGCCTTTGCAGTGTGATCGCTCACGCACGCGCAGACAAGTCACAGCTTCCGCGGTGATCGCTGTAATGACCAAGCGTGCCATGTTCAAATAAGCCAATGGCTGATAGCAGGCCTTCTACAATTGATTTCTGAGCTCCCTCCGTCATTTGTCGAAAGAATAGGAAACAATTTTAGCTGATTTTTTATAATTTATTTTGAATCGCAGGCCGTGTGCTGCGCTATAATAATTTGATCACGTGTTCTTGGGAGCCTCTATTACCAATCGGCAGCGTTTTCTGGCTACGCTCAAAAAGTGTTGTAGGGACCCTTTAAAGGAACAAAAATTGGTGCTATTTGGGTTGTGCGATAATCACTGCAAAGGTTCGGCTATACGCAAATACGAACAAGAACAAAGAGCTCACAGCATCGCTTTGTGGTAGTTTCGTCTTATATTCCACAATGTTGGTACAGGCACCATGTTCTTGAACTTTTTGGTACTATGCGCCAAGAAAACAAAAGAAAAATAGATTGATGTCTTTGTATCCGAGGAAAGAAAAGGAAAGCTAGGCCGCTCGCCTAATTGCCTCCCTGATGGCCACCGTCAGCTTCGCATCAGTCTTAGCCGGAGATGCGTGCCTAGGGCTTGCGATCGAGAAGAGCACTGGATCGCTTCACTGGAGATGAGCCCATATAATGACGTCTCTCGCCTCTCCTATTTCTTTCATGCACTATCACCAGCTCTAACAAAAAACAGAAAAAAACTGCGACAGCAACGAGTGAGATTAACAAGCAGCCGAGCCAAAACAGACGCGGCCGAGGCAAAAAAAAGTAAAACTATATACACGATGTAGATCACACGGGATCACAAAGCAGTAATTGTGATCTTTTGCGAGAAAACTGCTTTAGGTGACGCAAACCAAGTTATTTTCTTTCACAGATTTGTATTTGTAGTGGGGCTTAGCTGTTTTTCTCCAGGCTCGGCCCTAATAAAGCGATAAGCTTATCTGAGTGTACCAGGCGTGTTCGTTAGTGCCGAGCCATAGACTGCAACCTTCGTCGTAAACGGGTGAGATAATGTCACACAGCGATGCCACTTTTCGTCAATTCGTGTCGTTAGTTAAACGTATCTTCTCTTGTGTTTGAGCTTTGAAGTTTACCTTGGTCTCATTGACTTTCATAGTTAAAATGGCGCATCTATAGACAGTCAGACAAGTGCCGCGTAACAAACTACTTATTGGTGGCGTACTTATACGTACTAACTAAAATCTTGCTGGTGAGAGCCAAGGGGAAAAAAATAACCGTGACAGCCGCGCGGCATGTGAGTGGTGCCTACAGGCGTGTGAAAGTGGTGGTGCGTGACATGAAAGCTTCACAACACATGCACTGCATCACCTGACGCACACGCGTTAAGCGGTGGGCGCAAGCGCGAAAGAAGAAAAAAAAGGGGGGGGGAAGAGAGGGAAGCGTCGCGCCGACACCCGTAACCAGCATTAGCTGAAGCACACACGTTCACCATGGCTTTTTTGCGTCGCCGTTTTGCCCCACTGTCTTACGATGATCGTTTCTGATTCACTCAGAGCTGTCAACCATGTGCGCGTGTTTCGTGCTAACAGCTTGACCGTGTTCTCGACTGGACGTGAACTGCGGTTTGCGGCGGCTATACAACTCCGCGCATACTGTAAGCGCGTTCGTTTCGTGAAGCTTTTGGGCCTCGATCGAGCCTGCTGCCGCGACTACCAAGCCAGATGACATTCATGCTGCGTACTAGGCGCAGTCCGGAAACTGAACGGTAAGTAATGCTTCTGTGTTCTGTTCGTTCACCCTCATCGTCGTTCGGGCAGCGTGCGGAAACTCTCTATACTTCTCATGTGTTCGCTCTCGGCAGCGGCAGCGCCGCTAATGCTACGGACGCTTCCCGGGCATCCTACTAAAAATAAATCACGAACAGAAAATATCTTTGATGGCGTCACTGCTGAGGTCCCTAAATAGAGGGAGGAAAAAAACAAGAAATCGAGACAAGGAGGATTGCCGCCGAAGCCCTCTACTGTCACCTAACATGAAAGTGGAATGCGCTCGTGCCTACTTTCATGTCTCCTGCCCGCTTAGGCAATGCGGCCATAAAATTTTGTCAGTCTTTTTTTTCACATTTCGTTCATGCTTTCTGAAAAGGTAAAAGTTAAGCTGACTGACTTTTCAATAAGACAAAGCTTGGTCGGCACAAATAAAATGACTATTTCATTCCATGGTTTGTATAAAAAATAGACACACGTAGTGCAAAAAGCAGCTTTAATTGAGAACTTACATGCGTACATAATGAGCGAACGCGGAGCCCAGAATATCTGAACCAATGTGAAAATTATCAACAATCGCGAGTAGGGCATGTCGTATTCGACTCGATCACGTTCGTCATGATGGCGCGCATAGTTTCCTAACAGAATTTGAGTACCAAACGAGACAGAAGTTCATAGGCACGGACAGGCTTGCAGCGATCAGAAGTTTTTCGAGAAAGAACGTCGCTGGAAAAAAAATGTTTCGGCAAGTTTACTTGTCTTCTTCAGGGCAACAGCGTTGCCTTGACGGAGTTCACTTGTCGAAACGTTGGTTTCATTGACATTGTATGTAATAATTTATAGCATCATGTACTGCCTCACGTGTATTTGAGAGACACTAGTAAAAGTAGAGAATTACAAATTCTGAAACCGTGGCTACAAGACTGTCATGAGCAATGAGCATGAAGCAGCCTTTAGTTACTTGACATCACTTGAACTAGACGCAAGAAGTAAAAGAAAGGAGATATGTAGCTGAGCCAACTTGAATTTAAGCCTTTCAATAAACCCATTTTCCCGACAGCAGATTGACTGCCGCCTTCGTCAATTAGTCAAGTGACACTGCACTTCTGTCAGTACTGTCAGATTTGCGGAAAACTGGGTTTACTCATGTGCTCATAAAAATTAATACCTGCTCAAAAAATGGGTCCAAATTCTTGTGCTTAATCGAGTAAACAGTGAAAAACCTTCGCGGAACTTGCAATCTCCGGGTTAGCACACCGAAGAGCCGCGGAAAACATGTGTTGCCCGATTTAGCCATGTTCGGCAATTGCATGGTTGACTTGTTCGGCGTGGCTCACTGTGGCTTCCATTATCTGCCCAACACCACTTTCTCTTTATCTTTCCCTTAGTTAACACTCCAACCGAGCGAGATAACTAACCACGATCCAGCTTCTTATATCGCTGAGCGAGGGGCGAGGAGCGGAGCACGCGCTACGAACGCAATCAATCACTTCCCCCACTTCACCTGATTTAACTTTCAGAAAATAAGGAATGAGCAATGGCATATAAACGAAAAAGAAGTTCTTTACAGGAGTATCAATTTATTATTTGTAAAAACTTGTGAAAGCCAATAAAGGTGAGCCCGCTCCATTAAACCTCGCTCCATTCAACCGGATCTTAGGATGCCCTGCAACCGCTACGAGCGTGCACCTTCTTTGAAAGCGAGACTAGCTCTGAGTTTCCGGGGCCTGGCTCGAGTGCTTGCGGGTGTAATTGCGCGCAGCATGTCGTGGTGAAAGTATAATGAAAAGCAACAACAATAAAAAAGAGCATTAGGCGCACATAGAAACAACGTAAGGTGACTGATGCACGTGGTCTGTCATGGCCGCTGGATAAAAAATTATCCAGCGGCCGTGCTACAGTGAAGGCCATACTAACATGCTTCGAAGTGCCATCGACATGACAAACGCCTCACAGGAAGGTTTTGAATACACCTTTATAGATTTAGACAGGAGGGAGCGAAGAACTAATAATAATAGTTAGGTTCTGCTATGGCATTCTCAGAGTTTGTTTTAAATGAACAGTATCGAATCAAAACTATTCACTTTGCTGTGTCTCATATGGTAAACATCGATTTTGTATTGACTAGCCCCAGATTTAAGTAAGCTACATGGCAGAATTTGCAGGATGCTTTGAGAATGAATTATGATTTTTTTTATAAAAGCACCGTTTATGAAGCAATGATTAGCCCCGCATAACCAGCCAGCATCGATTTGTCCTTTGACTTGTATTAATACATAGTATAAAAAACGAACTAGCTAACCTGGCCCGATTTTTATTTATCACGGTTATCTATAATTACAAGAACAACAGTGTACTGTACGATTTGCTCACTAAGTGCAAAACTCGTTATGAAATCTCAGCAAGCAACATTTCAATTTTTTATTGTTTTATGTGTTCTTGAAAAAAGAAATTTGCAGTACGAAATTCGAGCCAGAGTATTCAGTGAAACATTTAATTTCATGGATGCTCAAATCCTAATGGACTTTTTTTGTTTGAGATATTTTTGAGGAAGATTCTTCTGGCGAAGAGAGAGTTATTAACCCACCTGTTTTTTTACAAGATGGTCTGCGACGGGAACCCTTTCCAGTATTCCACTTCACACTTTGGTGAGGATATCATACATCTCCCCGCATTTGTGAACACACTGGGACTAGCACAATCCCAGTGTTTGTGTTTTGAGTCTATTAAAAGATTATAATTAACATTCCTTTTATCAGTTGTCAGTGTACTACATTTTTTATAAATTAAAAAAAGAGTGCTTGCGTATGTACATCAGCTGACATATTGGCCTGTAAATGGTAATGTTCATGTTTTACAAAACAGCACTAACAGGTGCTTTGTTTTGGAAACCTTTTAAGAAATAAATGGAAGGCAGTGTGACAGAAAATGAGCAACTATAAAACTTGGTAAGTTGAATATTTATCAATTATTTTGATATTGAGAACTTGAACAACAAGGTGAAGGAGTCAGCTGGAGAGGGTAGGCGACCGATATTTTCTCATTCTTGAATATCTGCTTCAGTTTCGTATTTCAGCCCGGCATTTGTAGCATTGAACTACGATCAAGCCGATCTGTGTATCCGTGTAATACTGTGGAAATATAGTATCAGCTTTAGAAAAACTAATCTTCTAAACAGCTCTAAAAAATAATGATTTTTAGGTTTGTTATGCACAATCTCTTGACCCAAACTCTACGCAGAGGTTCAGGGAACAGTTGTGAAAAAGCATTAACTATTTATTTGGAGGGTGACCTTTCCGTCGGTAATTTGTGGAGCTCATACATGACTTTCGCGCACATTGCGGCATTCACTTGAACAGTTTTGCGATTCTGAATAGAGCTAAGTGTAGCCACTCCCCATATATAAGGGAAGTTAAAGACAAAAAAAAAAAACACCGATATCGCGAAATAGCGCACATAAATACTGTTGCGGAAATATATGATCGTCTAAATACAAAAATTGTGCTGCAGGCCAAGCATATAGCTCGCGATAGTTCACACGTACCCAATGCCAATGTTAATGGGGGTACGCTATAGTACCCGTGCAACGTTAACATGCGAAAGAAGATGGTCTGTAAACAGCTGAGAATGGGCTACTGTCGCTGATACGCGCGTACCTCGCTAAACAAATTGCTCACAGCACGTGCCTTTGGGAGAAACATATTGAGTTTAGAGAGCTGCAGATATCCTCGTCACGCTGGTATCCGCCTATTTTCGGTGAGCGAACCACCCACGGTTGGCAGAGAAGCACTAAAACGACGTACAGACGCGTGTTAATTATTTTTACGTAACGACGCACCACATACCGAACTTATAGTGAAAGGCCCTTACCGTGGTTGTCTCAAGTTCTTGAAGCCCCGTAAATAATTCGCTGACCTAATACACAATCGCACACGCATATGACACACAAACCGATGTTCTACGTTCCGCCGGCAGTTTCGAAACCACTTCGTAGATATATACTTCCGCGGAAAAACGAGCTAGCATGTGGTGGGCTGTGGTATAATGGGTAAGGTGTCTGCTCGAATGCATGCGGTCCCGAGTTTGATTCTAGTGCTGTGTGTACTTAGTTTTTAAAGTCGTAGATTTGAGTGAAATTGCTCCTGTTCGCTCTCTAATTACTAGTAATAGAAAATAGTACTGGCAAAGCATTGACGCAGCACATTCGGGTCGTAAAAGGTTAATTTTTATTCCGGAATCACGTTAGGGACACCTAGAGACAGGCCGCCTACGGGCTGTCACGTGTTACAGCAGGCCTTGCTTAGCCAGGAAAAATGAGACTTAAGATCCCGGGTAATCTTTCTGACGGCTTTTCTTAAGGCCATTTAGAACATGGCCGCTTCCTCTAGGACACAGCTACGGAGCCGCTGTACGAACAGACTGAAAGCGGTAAAAATTTGACCGGATTTCCTCCCTGCAGGAGTGTATTAGGCAAATATTCGACTAAAAAAGAGTGTACAGCTGCATTTTTGTGAAGAGTCAGCAACCTGGGACCTCTGCTTCTTTAGGCGTATGTCTCATTATGACCTGAAGAGCTGAATGGCCCTAGTAATATTTACTAGCAAAGAGGTGCATGATGCTGTGTATGTGACTTTCACTTCTACACATTCGATAATTGTAAAGTTGCACTTTTCCAGCGAAGTTGCATGTGCCGATGTGACACAGATGCATGTAGTCATGTTGTAAGTAGCGTAGACATGTGCCACAGGAATTCAAGATGCCCCTGTGCCCACTTCTGCCCCACTAGAATTGAATTGTCCATGAACGTAACTTGGTGTGCATAAATATGGGACAAATCATAGTGTTTCCTATGCATCCACTAGACGGCACACTCTATGGGAGCTGCAACGCATGACGCTTCAGCGAGCATGGGAATTACGAGTTGTACACGGATTTGTCTAATCTTCGTACTTCTGGCTTCGTGTGTGTTTGTGTGGCTTGGAGCAATTCTGTCACGAAAAAAAAAAAAAAAACGCTAGGCCTGCGCGTAAGGCGCAGCATAGTCTAGGAGAGCGGCCTTTCAGAGCATTTTTAAAACACTCAGTGAGTAACTACTGCAAGCACACTTGCTTGATACCCACTAGAGCATTCATAATAAATTTTTGTGTAGTAGGCCAGCATTCGCTATGCTATTTTTCGTCATTCTTCTGAGCAGCGTGGTATCCGCTAACACTTGCAAGGAATTTCGTGCCAATTGTTCATGCAGTGGCTGACGATGATGAGGAATTATGGCTGAAATGGGTATGCACCACAGTTAATAGAAGAACAAGAACAAGCTTTTCTAATGAGTTGGAACATTGGACGGCCAACTCGTTACGCCATTCGCATTGTGCGACGACTGCAGGTTGTTCTTTCGCTGTTTTAAAATGATTTATAAGTCGTAATAACGCGAACGCTTTCCAGACATCAAGCCTACCTAAGGCAAGTTTGCCAACAACTCACAAGCACCAGCGTAGCTCAGTGGTAAAATACTGGGCTGGCACCCAGCGTACCCGGATTCAAGCCCCACTGTGTCTGTCTTTGGGGCTCGGTTTGCCAAGAAGTCACAAGCACCGGCATAGCTCATCGGTAGAATACTGCGCTGGAACCCATTAGACCCTGGCTTCGAGGCCCATGGCGTCCTTAGTGCAAGTTTTTTTTCTAATTACGCCCGATGTGGTTACGGACACCGGCGGCGGTGGCGGACAACTGCGCGTGACCCGAGTTGTGATCTCATAACAGCTTTCACTGTAAAACCAGCGAATGTTCAGTGGTTGCGCTTTACCACCTCACTTCTTTTTGGCATATTATTGCAAATCGGGTCCCAAAGTGCAAAAACGTTTGTTCTTTCCTTCGAAACAAAACGGAAACACAGCAATAAACGAAGTCACAAGCGTGAATCGCCGCTGGAAAGTATGAAGAATAAGCGAATCCTTGTACTATCTATCATTTCAGTGGTTGTTAAACGATCGCCGCGCCAGAGTCCCCTGTAGTTGATTTTGGGAAACTCTATGGGGCAAACCACACAACTAAGCACTGTCCCGCTAAAGTGTCGCGTGACTAATAATGCGACAGAAACGTGCATGCTGCTCAGATGGCACTTTAATTGGCTCCCTAAGATACAGCATGGCGACCCTGACAAAACGATTGTACCGTGGAAACCACGTTCACCGATATGTCCGGTGTAGGATGCGATAACTCTAATGGGCGATAGAATGAGTACAAAGAGGGAGAGAAAGAAAGATAGAGCATAGGAAGAATTGCAGAAAAAGAACGGCAGTAACTCAGACAAAGAAACACAGAGAGAGAGAAGAAGACAGGCACAAAACAGCGATAGAATAAAAGATACAGCAAGAATGAAAGAGAAATTGAGTTGAAGAAAATGAAAGAAACACGAAAAGAGCAAGAGAGAGAGAAAGAAAGATCAAACGAGCGACAAAAAACGAAATAGATAGAGAGAGGAAAAGAAATCAGATAATGAGAGACAAAAACAGATGGAAGCTGAGAAAGACAGAGAGAAAAACAAACACAAAAAACAAAGAGAAGCAACGCAGGTCACCCAGCACCACACATTCTTCAGGCTTGGCGCTAGGAAAAAGCTACCGTTTTTTTATGCAAGCACACACATTGAATTATGTAAGTCAGCGATAGGTTAGACAGCGTCGGTAATGAAAAGATATTCTGTTCACGTAATGTTTATAACGTAATATACTTACAAACGAAAACAAAAAATGGCAGCATGTCCACGTGGTGAATGATGGAGAGTGGGGTGAAGCTGGGTCCGCACGCCGCTGCCGCGCCGCTTCGGCCTCCCCTTCTCGTACTGCAGGAACCTTGCCTTGCGCGCCCGCACGTTGAGGCCCGTACTTCGAGCGCGAGCCGCCGCCGCCCTGCGCGCACACCACTCAGCAGCCTTGTTCATCCTCCGTCGCCGAGCCTCTGAATGCGCGCGCGTGCCAAAACGGCGCTTTTATTGTAATATAGAGCACCCCCTGGCGTACAGTGCCGCCAAAAACCACGGAATCATAGTCGCGCGATCGTCTCTCTCTCGTTCTGTACGTGTGACGTCAATCCTTCTTTTCTACAAGTAAGGCGCTCTAGTGTCATAGCGATTGCGTTTTTCGGCGTATAGTACAAGTACCGCCCTCTATGGCTGGTTCAAGAATTAATGAGGGGTGGTTAGTAACAACGGGAATGCACAAGCCACGCCACAAAGAGCTTTGCCCATAAAACGGAAGTATAGAACAAACAGACTGATAATTGTCACTAGTGCCAACTTTCACTTTGGTTTGGAAGGGTGAAGAGGAAATAAAAGTTGATTAAGAAAAAAAGAACAGTAAAGAAAAGAAAATGAAGAAAAAATTCAGTGACGATTACGTTACTGCCGAATCTGATTTGTGAGTGCCGCTACGGGATGGCCAAGGCCAACAGTTTTTGGAGTTTTGGTTTTGCGCAAGCTATCGGCTACGCCATGTCACAATTTTCATGAATTAGAATGGCACGCACAACGTCTGTGGATAAGCGAGACACCCGCTACACATCTGTAAGGTTTTGTTACGTGAATGACGAGTCACTTGCACTGTAGACTGTTTACAAGATATATTTACAACAGTCCGCCTTGGTGGAACACTGGCTGGGGTGCTCGGCTGCTGACCCGAAGGTCACGGGCACGGTTACACCATGGTCAAGTGTTAGATTCCGGCTTTGGCTGTCTATTTCGGTGGCGGGGAAATGGTAGAGGCCCGTGCACTGTGCAATGCAGGGCACGTTAAATAACGCCAGCTCATAGAAATTTCCGAAGCCCTCCATTGCGCCGTCTCTCATAACCATATCGTGGTTTTGGGACTCAAAACCCCACATATAGATAATTAAGATTACCACTACTAACCTCGTCAAAGTTAATGCTGCTGCGATGCGCATCGCGTCGCATCGGGTGTCCTCTCATGTCGCTGTACCTGACGTGGTTATGGGTGGTTACGGTCATGCTGGTTACAGCGCTCGTAGCCAAAACAAAAACAGAGTGTCGCTTCAACGGGATCGTGTGCTCTCATCGCTTGCTGTGATAACGGAGGTAGGGCGTCAAGCTAAGCGTCAGAAGAATGGTCACAGACAATTGCTACAACACATGTGGCCAAAGGTTTCAACCTATACCTCTTTTTGTGGCACGGTCAGAAGTTGAATTATCAAGCGGAATCATATCAGTGATTTTGGGACGTTAAACCCCACAAATCAATCAATGGGGAATCATCTCAGATATAAAATGCAATTCTACGCACTATACTCGGCGACAGCTTTTCTTGACAGCACTGTGGAAGCTATAGAGCCGAACCGCCTGCATGCGCGCGCGCCAGGAAATAGTACCTATTTTATTTTCTGATTCTAATAGCTACTTGGCCCGAATAAATAAAACTTTCTTCATTATAAGGATAGAACAAGTATGGGACGCTGTTCATGGAAAAGAAGTTATCGTGCGCCCTAGTTTTTTTTTTTTTATTTCTTGGACGGCACCACGTTTTCCGCACGCCGGCTGCGTCTGCTGCTTGCTCTTGCAGCGGCGAGCACAGCATCGGCCGTGGAAAAGCTGCTCATCGTTGGGACGCGCCGTCTTTTATACATCACGCATTGAACTTTCCAGCCTTATCACTGGTGGCCGCGCAAGCTCTGAAATAAGCTTCACTGTTCGCGTCTTGCGCGAACAGTGACAACGATCTACAACAATTGTGAGGCTTCTGGAACACTGAGGCGCAGTCTGCGCCGATCATTGCTGACAGCCTTTGAGGGCGTAAACCGAATACAGCAAAACTGAAACAAGACAGGCCCGTGGCCGGATCGTGCCGCAACCGGCCTTCCATTTCGCCTGTACCAGGGCTCAATACCGTAAACGTTAACATTCGATCACGTGTGGCGCGTACCCGTATATACTGGGCTGAACACGGAACCTAAACTTCACTGTTATAAAGGCTGAATAATGCTGGGAAAACGTTCTAAGCAACGGAAAATTTTATATGTACCAGTATATAAACAGCACAGTAACTAGCTGCATGTATGCACTCTCATCAAAGTTTAACTCTGACGTTCCCATATTGCATGCATACATTTTGCTAAACACACTAGCGCAGCGAGCAAGCGAAAACCGAAACTGGAACCGAAATCGGCTGCAAGCTGCCGGACTACTTGCGTAGTAACACAAATGTGCGGAGGCCCCGCCTCCGTAGCCTTCGCTCCAATGTCAATAAAAGCTGTCGCCGAGTATAGTGACTCAGAGATAGCTTTTTTGTCGACCCAAGCTGGCGCAAAAGGTGAAAGCGTCAGCTCGAGCCCTAATGGCTGTTTCTTGATTGCGCATTCCTTGGTACGTTTCTGACTTTCGTAATGTAATTCATTGCACATTATACTACCAAAGTCTCACAGTGTGCTTGCACTGTGTATATTTATGTGAATAGTTACTTTGCATGAAACATCTTTACCACCAACAGCGTCCTATGCAGCAACATATGCCTCAATTGGCCTTACCTACATGTAATTTGCATAATCCTGCGACATCAAACGCACGTACTTTGGGTGCGTTTAGTTCGACGTCACATACAATAACTTGTATTTACAAGTAGTCTTAAGGCTAATTAGACTTAGTTTAGGTTATTGAGACTCGTCTTGGTCAGGTGTAAACAATATCTTTCTGAGCTGGGATTGTTTGAGCTCATGGGAAATTACACTTGGATTAATTGACATTGATTAGGCTCGCCTAAAACTATACACGATTGGGTAAGGTAAAGAATACGATAACTAACCATACCTAATTATATTTGACTGTACTTACCTTGACTAATCTGGGCTTATCTAAGCTTTACTTGGCTTAACATAAAAACAGCAAGCTGTGTCAACTAGTGTAAAGTAGAATAGGCTTGATTAAACCTACTTACGCTCGGCTTTATTAGGGAATACCACGCCCTACTAGTACGATTAGTTTCGGGTATACACTTGGGGAAGAAGACGAAGAAGTGTGTTTTGAATAGAAGCTACTTCTGCTAACTCCGGCGTATTTCAGTTGTAATTTAAGTCTGTTGATCAGTTTTCGCTGCTTCCTTGGAGGGGATGGATGTAGACCATCCCGGGCGCCTGCCGGCACCAGCGGCGTCAGCGGCGGCCGCCTCCAGGAAGCGGATGGGACAAGCGAGTGACAGCAACAGGGAGGATACTCATGCTTACTATCTCAGCAGTGAGGACTTCTCAGATGACGGTTTCCAACCTGTGCTGAGCCGCAAAGCGAAGAGGAGAAACATGAGGACATCCTCATCCTCAACTATTCAAACTGTAAGTGAAGCGCCAAAATCGAACACTTATACCATCCTGTTTCTGCCTGCACTTACTACCGTCAGCATGAAACGCCTTAACAGACAGTCTGTGTCGAGGTCTCTGGAAACGCTCGTGCCTAATGAGATCACGGACATAAGAGTGAACGCCAGAAAGAATATACTGGCTGTGGACGTTTTGCACGCAAGTGCGTTGGGCGTTCTGCGCAGTGTAACTGACTTGGACGGCAACCAGGTGCGCTCTCATGTTCCCTTGGGATGTGATGTAGTAACCGGCGTGATCTACGACATTGATGTGACTATTTCCAATAATGACTTACAATTTCTTGTCAAGTCAACAACTGATACTCCCATTGTTGATGTCACCCGGCTAGGCAAGTCTCGCTGTGTGAAGATTGCGTTTAGGAGCACATCACTCCCCTCTCATGTGAAGGTGGGGTACTTCTGACATGCTGTGCGGCCTTTCATTCCAAAGCCTCTCCAGTGCCGTAAATGCATGAAACTTGGACATGCGAGCAGCGTCTGCGAGAATTCGGTGGTATGCCACCGCTGCGCCGAGCACCATGAAGCGGATAAGTGCGTCGCAACTGTCAAGAAATGCTCTAATTGCAATGGATCCCATGAAGCCACATCGAAGGACTGCCCGCGGATTCAGAAGGAAATTGCCATCTTGAAGGAGATGGTGCGCGATCACTCATCTCATCGAGAAGCCGCAGCTAAAGTCAGAAGGCGTCGTTCACGTCGACGTCGGTCTTCGAGGACGCCCGCTACCTCCTCGACACGTTTGCCAGCCTCATCAGTACCACCTCCTTTACCTCCCAGACCACATGCCGTGGGAAAGGCTGTAAAGGAAAAAGCCAGTGAGCATACCCTAACTGCGACAGAGTGGCCTGCACTTCGAAGGGAAGCAGCATCAAGCGAACCGAAGGAGTTTCATGACGGCCAGTCCGCGATCCCGGTTCGAGATCTTTCCAACCAAGACAGGCAAGTGACGGCAATCGTGCAATCATTAATTGCCACGATTCGCACGCTACTGAGCAGCATACAATCTCCGTCTGCTAAGAGAGCACTGCAAATACTGGATGCACTGAATCCAGTTCTTGCTAACTTCGTATAAGCACAATGGCTCAACAAAATTTCATCTTCCGCACTGAAGTTAAAAGTGCGTCGATTTTTCAATGGAATTCCAGAGGCATGAAGTCCCGTATCTCGGACTTTCGCCAATTTGTTTGGGCCAATCAATTCCCTATACTTGTCATATGTGAACCAAACGTATCAACGCCTTATAGAATGTCCGGTTATGAAGCTTTTTGTTCAGCCGCTTGCGAAGAACGAAGCAAAGTAATTGTTTACATTCGCACAGACTTGACTTATCTTTCGCACCCAATAAGTTCAAATGACGACAATCAGTACGTGTGTCTTCGTGTAAAGAAGGATGCAGTTTCGTTCACGCTTATTGGTGGATATATATCTCCGTCATCGCGATTTGACTGCGACAGATTAAAAGACATCCTGATGAGGACCGATGGGCCTTGGATCATCACCGGTGACTTCAACGCCCATCACATGCTTTGGGGGAGCACTAGGATGAATGCCAGGGGCCGGAACATTGTTACATTCGCTTCCGATTACGACCTTTCGATCATGAACGATGGTACCCCCACATATCTGCGGGGTCTCACGTATGGCAGTTGCCTTGGCCTGACATTGGTGTCACGATGCTTCTCTCACAAAGTTAAGTGGTTTTGCGATATTGAGACTCATGGGAGTGATCACATACCCACCTACGTGACGATCGATGGTATCATAAAAAATTTCTCTTCCGGTGTTGCAATTGGCACTGACTGGTCGATGTTTACATCGCGTGTTGAGAACGCTTGCCAAGAAGGCCTCGCCTGCAGCCTGGAAAATACCATAGCGGAAGCTATGCAAGCGTCCAAATGTAAATTACCATTTTCGTCTAAAATAACACAGTTTGACATCGAACTGGAAAAATTACGAGCTATACGAAGGCGTGCTGAACGACGATACAGACGCACAAGATCAATTTACGATCTGAGGGAAGCAAGGCGGCTCCAGAAAAAGATTCAACGACGCATTTACAAGCTGGAGAGCGAACGCTGGAAAGCATTCTGCGAATCTCTAGACCCTCATAAGCCGCTGTCTTATATCTGGAGAACAGTTCGTGGTCTTCGCTCCTCTCCGCAACAACGGCACCCTTTTAAAGCTTTGGCACTCCATCATGGAAAAACAGAACTCGAAGTGGCTGAAGAATTTTGCACGAGAGTTGCCGGGAATATTATGAACGAGAGCATCGACGCCGTGATCGTTCCTGAGACGCGATTACCAGAAATGGACATTCCATTCACCATGGAAGAACTGGAAGGTGCGTTAGTCACTTCTAAGCGCATGTCATCGCCAGGTCCGGATGGTATTACTTATAGTGCGTTGGGACACCTTGGACAAAAAGCCAGAAAAGAACTTTTAACATGCTTCAACAACTCCTGGCTCAGCGGCAGTGTTCCCCGAGAATGGAAAATAAGTCGATTAATACCACTTTTGAAATCGGGAAAATCACCATTGGACTTGACAGCGTATCGCCCTATTGCCCTCGCAAGCTGCCTCGGAAAAGTGATGGAAAGAATGGTTCTATTTCGTCTCGAGTGGTACTTGGAACGATACACCAAATACCCTTCTTGCATGGCAGGCTTTCGTCGGGGCCGCTCCTCCATTGACTGTGTATTTGACTTATCGACATTTGTTCAACAAGAAAAAAGTCGCAAGCGCATATCAGTGGCACTCTTTCTTGACGTGAAGAGGGCATATGATAATGTAGCTCACGATGCCATCCTCACTTCTCTCGCAGCAATGGGCATTGGTGGACGAATGTTTCAATGGATAAAAGATTATATAACTGGCAGGGGTTTCTTTGTGCACATATAAGGGTACAACTGCTGAACATTACACCTACTGCGGAGTACCTCAGGGAGGCGTTTTAAGCCCCACATTGTTCAATGTTGCCCTCATTGGTCTGGTGAAGGTTCTGCCAAAGTTGGTGTGCCTATCCATATACGCCGATGATATTTGCCTCTGGAGTGCTGCAGTTACTCGCCCTCAGGTGCGTGCACGAATACAGCGGGCAGCAACCCTCACAACAGCCTACCTTCAGAAACAAGGCCTAAATATATCAACCGTGAAGTGCGCGTTGATGGCGTTTACACGCAAACCAATGACGCCATACCCTGTTTACATCAATGGGCAGAGTGTTAAATATGCACGGACGCATCGTTTCCTGGGCATAATAATCGACAGAAGTCTTTCGTGGAGCCCGCATTGTGCGTACTTGAAGAAGATACTGCTATCTATTGTGCATATAATGAAATTCTTGTGCGGGAAAGCATGGGGAACTTCTGTGGCCTCCATGCTACAGCTGTACAGGGCCCTATTTCTGGGTCTATTGCGCTACAGCTTGCCGGTACTGACTAACACTTGCAAATCGAATACTCATTCATTGGAGAGTTTGCAGGGTCAGGCACTGCGTATCTGCCTAGGACTGCCCCGATACGCTTCTACTTATGCCACAATCATGCTTGCCAAAGACCATCCGGTCAGGACAAATAGAGTTGTGGATTGCCTCAGAGCGCACATTCGACATGCTAGCCGTGTCCCCGACCACCACTTGGCCCTTCTACCTTCCGGAAGACCACGTGCTACGTTTTCAAACGTCATAGCCAAGCACCTAAACAGCATTCCATCAGGATATACGCCGGCTGCGAGAATGGCATGTCCTTTGTGGTGCCTCGACCAGCCGCAAGTACGTCTAGAAATTCCGGGAATCAAAAAGAAAAGCAATCACTCCAGAGTAGCATTGAAGCAAGCAACACTGCTATTATTACATGAGTTGTACTTAGACCGAACGCAGATATACACTGATGGGTCCGTCTCGTCCAGCAGCTCATCAGGTGCCGCTGTAATTCCGGCTGCAGCAATGACAATCAAGTTTAAGTTGTCGCATATGACTACATCTACGGCATCAGAGCTTGCTGCTATAAGGGCTGCTTTACAATATCTCGTTCAAGAACGTCCAGGAAAATGGGTCATATTCTGCGATTCGAAGGCAGCGCTTCAGAGTTTGCAGTCTGCCATGCGCAGGAGGAGTCATGACCAATTGGTACAAAAAATAAGACATTGCCATCATGAAGCTCTAGCACGCGGGCATGATATTATATATCAATGGCTGCCTGGACATATCGGTATTACCGGAAATCAATTAGCCGATGATGCTGCCCGCTCAGCCCATGAAGAAACCCGTGTAGTCCCGATTCCTCTATCAAGGAATGATGCAGCAAGACAGCTTTACCTGCTGGCTCGAGATCTCACACGCACGTTCTGGTCGTCTACCAGCTTCCAAAGGTGTCAATTTTACGAACTGGATCCTTCGCTCAAGCTAAAGCTACCATCACAACTTTCCCGCTCCGATGCGACACTGTTATGCCGCCTTTGGTTGGGTGTTGCATTTACAAAGGTGTACTCCTGTCGCATTGGTATGGCAGACACTCCTACATGCGACTACTGCGGAGCTGAAGAGACCATCGAACACGTCCTGTGCAGCTGCGCTTGCTACGACACACAGCGATGCCAGCTCCAGATGGTTTTGAATCAACTTGACCCCGGACCATTTTGTGTGCAGAAGATACTAGGACCTTGGGCATCTGCCTCAGTTGCGCAGAAAGCAACTAAAGCACTGCTACTTTACTTAAAGTCAACAAACCTGAGCGACCGCCTATAGACTGTGTGTGCTCCCCGAGTGTGCTCGTGATTGTGTGTACCTTCTCATCTTTCTGCAACCTCTTTTCTCCCCTTTATCTCTTCCCCAGTGCAGGGTAGCAAACCGGATGTGCGTCTGGTTAACCTCCCTGCCTTTCCTTGCATCTTTATCTCTCTCTCTCTCTCGGGTATACACTCACTCAACTATGCCTAACTAGGCTCATCGAAGTTTAACATCGCTTAGCACGACCAAGGGAAGCTGGGCGCAGGAAATTGAGCCGTTTATAGTCTGCTTTATTAACTTGTATGACGTTCGACGTGCTTATTTGGGCTAATTGATACCGGTGTCACATGGGCGTTTCGAAGGCCATTGAACCGATGGTCTATCAAGTCAATGGAGCACCCCACATCTCCGTTGAAACTTCAATAGCTATTGAGTGACGGATGCGGAAAGAGCGCAAACACGCACTCTCGTTCCCAGTGTGCTAAAATCCCCGATCCTCGATAATAGAAAGAAACTTTGCACTAATATGTTTGAAAAGTAGCATGCGTAGGCGTTAGAATATATCTAATATATATCTAATTTGTGCCGTTTGGAATGTAAGAATAGCTCGTACTCTTGACAACAGCAACATGCTGGCTCCCCGTGCCCGTTATCGCTAGTCTGTTTCCGCTACCATATTGCACGCAGCGTTGATAAGTTGTACCCAGCTTTATAGGAGTGTCTGTGTCGAACAGGGAGTTCTGGGACGCGTATCTTTTTTCGGTGTAGCTACTCCTTCTGCGCGTTTTGTGTGAAGTGGATTACGTGTCACCGCCAATAAAGAAAAACGATGCGCCAGCACCACGCCAGCTCTGAGGTGAGCAAGAAAAAGCGTTCCTCGTGAACCTGTTCGAAGACTGCCTGGTAACGCGGAACATTCGTTTGAAAAGCTTCTCACCATGCAGTGGCACAGTCACCTCGAAACAAAGCGTCTGGCGAGAAAAAGACCGCCTTTATTTGTCGACGCTGCGTTTGGTCATCGCTTCCATGGACGCCATTAAATGGTTTACGAGCAGCAGCTCTCATTCGATGGCGTCGGCATCCTCCTCAACCGCTTCAATGTCAGCATCAAGCTGCATATTCGTGTAAAAAATCATTGCAGCCTTCTAATTTCGAACTTCCGCTCCGTGCTTGCTCATGACGCCAGAAGCTTTCAAAGCAAGTCACAGTGGCCTTCCAAACGTGTAAATGCAAACCGCACTGCACAACACAACCACAAAACGGCAACATTGCCTCAGTTTCTCTGCTTAACAACCTAAAAACCAAACGTGCATTATAAAGTATGTGTAAAGATCTTATTGCAATGTTTACACAAAAATAACCGATGCATGTGCGATTTCAGGTGCATTTATACAATTTCCCCTCCAAAAACATGAAAACCAAACTAAAGATTTGCAGCGCCCCCCAATTTTAGCGAGAAATGCCATAGCTACTCAACGGCCAATGAAAACTGCTGTGTATTAGCGTGACAACTCGATTGATTTATGGAGCTGGGAAATTTCGACGGGCGTCGACTTGAAGGTCTTTCAAAAGTGTCCGTGTCACACCAGTATAGGAGGTGTAAAGAACTACACGAACCCGGCACTTAAACCAGCCCACCGCAGCTGCTACGTAAAAAAGTGTGGCTGATGCCTATTTTTGGGAATCAGTATACCACCAAAGTCAAACGTGTCCCCGCAGAGGAAGTTGAGCGTTCATTGTGCATTTTTGTGCCACAAGAGCGAAGGACTGAAAGCTATAGGAACAAATTGTAATCTCATGCAAATAATAGCGAGGAGCTTGAAAATGGCAGTGCGCACCTCAAAAAGAAAGCATCAACGAAATCCCCATACACAGGCTGAGCGCGCACAAACAGCTGTCACAACTCGAAACCTAAAGCACGCTTCTCGACCGTTAAAACACGCTGCTCAAACAACAACAAATTTTCAAATTGAACGTGCAGGTATACATAGGACGAGTGCGAACAACTGTCTCGTGTGAGCAGCGTGCTGTTTTCGTATACGTGGCCGCACGCCGGCGATCGAAGTGACGTTGGTGCTCTTTTTAACTACTGTAAATTCAAAGAACAATTACGGGGGGAGCACAAGAGGCACAGCGTGCTCGAATCCAAAGATAAGCCACCATGCTTGAGAACAGCTATACGCACTTTGACCACGCCATGTGGAGGCATGCATGCATTGCGACGCGCGGGGTGGCGAGGCACGACGACCTTTGGAGCGCGCATGCGCCAACGCGCGACAACGCGCGCTCGTCGTGCCCTCTCGCTACTGATGATGAAAGCACGCTGACGTTTCTGAGCTCCGAGGACTGCCAGTGGTACATGGTGTATATAAATGGCTCCCAGTTACCTAGGAGCAGAAGGGTTGCTTTGGTGCTTAGTTTAGCGTAGCGCGCTGAGGAGCGTGAGGTCGCTAGTTCGATGCCCCCCTGCGGAACGTTTCCTTCGCGTTTTCTTCTTTGTAGTGTGTTAGTATATATATATATATATATATATATATATATATATATATATATATATATATATATATATATATATATAACATTGTATCCGTGACGGAAATACATCAGTGGAGCCATGCTGGACCCTGGCATAAATACTTTCGTGTTTTTAAAAAAAGGCATATTTTCGATGGTGCAGAGAAAGCGATGCCCAGTTGTTTTGGTTACAAGCGCCGTAACTCCGTCAGACAGAGTGACATGAGAGGCCACGTGATACGACAAGACACGCATGCGCACCGCAACAGGCACCGCATTGGTAGAAGGCGCGCCAATCCATTTGGCCCCACCATCCCGTGTTCCGCACACTTTTGCTTTTTCGCTCACACCTGCACAAACGGAAGATCTCTATTAAGGTTTCCTCAGCAGTACTGAAAAAAACCACTATGAAAAAATCTTAGCCCCTCGTTTTGAGCATTAGTTCTCTGATATAGAAAAGGAATGCTGTATAAATTACAACACGCAAAATTGAAATAATAAAAAAGGCACGAAATGGCATACTACCGATGCTGGTTCATACAAAATAACATATCATGGACGCCGTGTGAGCGAGGGCTGCTGGCTTGCACCAGAACCATCATAACGCAACTATTATTCTTGTGCCTACGAGGGAATCCAGAACTTGCTCTTTGCACCTACTGACCTTATCACGCTCATGCCCCACAGCAAGGTCCAAAATCGATTAAGTTCGCTCCGCACACTCACTCGCCCTCTTACCTCCTTCTACCTCTGTTCAAAGCTCACTCCACACACTCGCTACCCCTCCACCCCCCTCTTACCTCCTTCTACCTCTGTTCATCTAAAGTGAAATAAAAGCTGGAAACTCAGCGAAGTTCTATTTGCTCCAGACTGCCTGATTCTGCGGAGAAGCGTTCGCGCTTTTTTTTTGTTCGTATAAACTTGCACGCTGTTACGAGGCCGGAAGCAATTTGACTGGTTTGCTGGAAACTCACTGCTTCTTCTCTCGTTAGTTTCTTTCTCTTTCTTTTTGCATAACTATATACAAGGTAGTATTCTTTCCCTACGTATATAGATTACCCTGCCTAACATTTTGCGTCACTGTACTCCATACTAAAGTATAATTAGGTTGCGCATTTGAGAGCAGATGCTCAGTCCTTCTTTCTATATTAGATGCGGAGCATCTTATACTCGCGCCTTGTAGTGCGCCGTCCGCACCGCTTCTCGAACATTCGACAGCTGACGCGCGCGCATGCGCCGTCGCGCCGTCGCCCACTCTTCCACCATCTGTGCATCCCTTCCTCCTCTACACACCGCGCGCGCTTCACTCCTCCACCATCTGTGCACCCTTCCTCCTCTACACACCGCGTTCGACATCTACAATTCTCCTGATTCTCCAGTGGACGCGCATGTGGCGTCGCGCTTCGAGAACATTCAACAGCTGACAGTGCATGCGCCGTCGTGCTGTATATATACTCAAGGTCGGCGCTCGCTCGCTCAGTTGCCGCTCGTCGGTTGGTTTGTACGGCGCGTCGACGTCCAAGGTCGCGGTGAAATGAATTCCAACGAATCCACAAACACAATGATCGACGTCCCTTCGACCAGCGCCGCCCTTTCGCATACGTGTGTACGTGTTCACTCATTTAACACCCCCTCCTACAACCACGTTAACCAATTTAGCCATCGACCCAAGTAAGTCGCAATTTAACACCCCATTTCACAACCACGTTAACCAATTTAGCCATCGACCCAAGTAAGTCGCACTTTAACACCTCGTTAACCAATTATATGGTCCGCATCCTCCTCAGTGTTCCCCCGAGGGAAGCTGCGGGCAATTTTTTTTTCATCTTGTTTTTCTTAGACGCCTTCAAGCGCACGACCACTTCCTTTCTACACGCGGTAGTTTTGTTGTTTGCAGAACCCTGCACTTCCCATGCACTAAAAAAGAAAAAGAAGTTGAAAAAAAAATAGCCAGCCGATCTTTCTCGTAATATCGTATAGTATTCCTTAGTGAACTATTACTATTACGAGTCATTCAAAGTGACGTACCTTAGCCACTATCAGGCGTTCGTAGATCCACCCGCCATGGTGACCCATACAGTTTCTCACAATTATACCTAGAGGGACATCTGGCGCTAGTGAGCTGCTGGATGCAAGGGAATGACGGGATACGTGAGCTTCGAACTCGACTCGGATTTGTATACCACTAAGACGCGTCTTGCTTTACGTTAAAACGATTGATTTCTTACTAAAAAGCACGTTATTTGTGTCATTGCACAGAAACGTGTTGTATTTAACACTAGAATATTCTACGTTGATGTACAATCTTGCGAAGCGTAAAAAGTAACCAACGGTCGCTAAACTTGGTGGGCAGACGAGAAAGCGAGCATTCCCTCCACCACATTTATGTTGCCTGTTTCTTTCTTTCGCCGTTTGGTTCTGCCGTCAAGGCAAGTGGGCTTTTTTTAGAATATAATACGCGTTAATGAGATCCGCTTATAAACGTTTTTTTAGAGAAGCTTTGTTTACGCAATTTTATTCGCTTTAGAGCCGAAGCCTCGCTCAACACTAGCCAACAGAAGCCTCGCAGACACATATACCGTCATTCCCTGCGCTCCAACATCACCCCTTAAGAAATTCCCATAGACGTTAGCG
Organism: Rhipicephalus microplus; assembly: GCF_013339725.1. Classification (NCBI taxonomy): domain Eukaryota; kingdom Metazoa; phylum Arthropoda; class Arachnida; order Ixodida; family Ixodidae; genus Rhipicephalus; species Rhipicephalus microplus. The sequence goes on along the minus strand of NC_051166.1, from coordinate 112,511,697 downwards.
CCACACTTCCCTCGAGGTATTTGTGAGAAACTCTGTGTGGTGACTTGTGAAGGTTTTCTGGCTTGACTGCTGACCAGAAGGTTGCCGACATAACACCCTTCCGTCGTGGAGGTCGCACTCGATGTAGACGGAAATGCTCGAGGCATGTAGGCTTGATTTAGGTGCACGTTAAAGAACCCCAGCTGGTCGAAATATTTGGAGTCTCTCACTACAGTGTCTCTTATGAGCATATTATGGTTTTGGGACGCCAAATCTCACCAAATATTAGGCTTCTAGAACTAAGAATGTTACATAAAGAAACCACGGTATAAAAGGTTATTGCACTCTTTGAAAACATCAACTTCCTTTTGTTCAAGAAAAAAAAAAACTACGATGACTTAACGGGTGACTGCTTAGCTGCTTGCTCCATTTTTCTTTCTTCTTTCTATGAGCTCAAACTATTTCCAGCGAAGCTTGTATTAAATTACCTGTCTTGCTGGTAACGTTACAAAAAATCGTCCACACCTGCTGCTGGCGTGCGTCAAAGAAAAAATAAACGGAACCGAATAACTTTTTTCGGGGATGTGGTCAATACCCGTGTCCCACCGGTTCAAAAGCGAGTGCCTTGAGCAGTAAGCTTCCGAGAATTTTTGTTTTTGTTTCTCGCCTGATGTAAACTGAACTGCCCCTACGAATGCCTTCTATCGATAACGCCAAATGCAATTTGGAAAAAATGCACTTGCGGTGGGTGGTTCATCGAAATATTTCGTGTTGGCAATCGAAAAGAAAACCCCTGGAGAGCACGCAAGGTGGACATCAAGAATAGCACATTTCAGGAAAATTACGAGTTTGAGAAAATTGAATTTCTAGCCCGCAATTTCATACGGCACGAGGGTCCCATCGTTAATTAGGCCGTGCTATTGGTTGACAGACCATTAGGACGGCTGGAAAAAACATGAACGACACCATGTCGATGCAGTCTGAAAACGGCGTTCCGGCACACCTCCTACATATAATCGAAACGAATGCTGGTGTAAGGCAGGAACATTGCACAACCAGAAAAAAGGACAGAAAGAAATAAAGAAAGAAAAAGAATTAAAGAAAGAAACAACATGAGGTAATGTTTGTCCACGCAAGCTTCTCTTGTCATAATTCATAATTTCCCGATATTTTTTTTTCATTTTCGGCATTGCATTAGCATTTCTCTTAGCAAATTACACATATTGAGCGCTTTTAATGTTCACTAAGACAACAGCTGGTGCTTGTGCTATTGTGATATTGCACTCCGTGCTGTAAAGTTCAATGGATAGGACAAATAAAGAATAATGTTGCGCGTTAGTGGTTTTTTGTTATCGGTCCCCCCAAAATTACTTTACTACAATTTCCTCATTGGCACCTACATCAGAATCGTTTCAAAGCTTTTGTATATCTTGGTGCTGGGTCCCTTACATGAGCGTTTATGGTTGACGGTTTAAAAAAAGAAAGCGTCACTTTACTGTCACTGTGCTGTGAATACTCTTCGCTGTTCTTTCAGTACGTGTAACTCATTAGTGTCGATATGCTTCTCAGTCTTCGGTTTCATTATACAAAAACTAATATGCAGAACAGTGGTCTTAAGATACATTGAGGTGGGTTGACAGCTACATTGCCGCTAGGAACTACAACGCGGGTTTTACTCCCACGGTTGTTGCAGCCAAATTCAGATGCGGGCGATGCAACAACTACCGTGTCCTTAGATTTACGTTCATGTTAAAAAAACCGTGGTCAGTCAAAATTTCCACACTACAGTGCTGCACTGCGCTGTGCTTTATTATTTTATCATGGTTTTGGCAAACAAAACTTCATAACCCAAAGGAAACGATGGGATAGAAAGATGGGTAAGAGGCGAAGGGAAAAATTGGCTGGCTTTCCGTAATCGAAAGCAATGACAAATGAAATTTCAGCGTAGTAAGTTTTACACATTCAGTGATACTGCAAAGAAACCATAAGAACTCGAAAAGAACAGCTTGGTAACTTTTTATGGGGAGTAACAAGCCTCTGTAATATGGTCCTGTAAAAGGATTTGAGTCCATAGACCACTTTTTTCTTTTTTACTTTTGACTGGTTGGCTGGATCTATGGTTTTGATTCGTTTTTGCAAGGACGCTCGGACGTTCTCATTTGATGTCTGGATAACGGCTTAGGCTTTTGGCTCAAGGTGACTTGAAAACCACCGACAACTCAAGCCAGAAGTATATTACGCTTAATATGGGAATTCAGTGGAGGTGAAAACGATTCAGATCAAAGTATTCCAATTAAAGTGAACGTTAAAAGGCTCTAGATGAAGAAAAGTTCCGGAACTTTCTACTATGATGTTTCCTAAAATAACATCGTGGTTTTAGAACGTCAATTCCCACTAATATTAATACAAAATGAATGCTCTGACAGTGTGTTCTCAGTGTACACAGTAAAAATTTTGGCTGACCAAGAGTCGGCACGTAAATTCCCATGACATGCCGAGACATATACACGGTAAGCTGGATTAAAACGACGGCACAGGTCTCAGATTTGGTTCCTGTACGATGTTCACATGACTTCGCGATGAACACAAAAAAAACCGTGTGCTCAAATTTGAGTGCACGTTAAAGAGCCCCAGGTGGTCGAAATTTCCGGAGCCCTCCACTACGGTGTCTCTCATAATCCCCTGGTGGTTTTAAGAAGTTAAACCCCACATATTTATCATGAAAATATATATAATCGCCTGAACACGTGGCATCACCCATTGGCACTAAGCTCTGGCATGGTCATCGGCTCGCTGAGTCGAAAATCAGGCCGGGAAGTGATTACCTGATGGAAAAACAAAAACACAATTAAAAGCATGGTGTCTTCTTTTACTACCCTTTGTCCTAAGGTTACATTCGCCCAAACCATTTCCTACCCCGGAGCATGTACTTGCGCTTAAGGGTATCGATGTCTCCAATTCCCGCCACGAGGCTGCAAAATCGGATAACAAAAGAAGTAAGAATGGGCATTTCGTCATGAAATAGAAGCCCAGCAATTGTGGTACAGTCAGGCAGTCCTCAACGTTTTTGCGTGGTACGTACGATTGAACTATTGCCCTTTCTTTTCTTTTATTTTCCTTCTGTCGCGGCCATATTGTTCCCATTTTTTTTCTTTGTGCCTTTTGTTCGACTCCAAAGACTGGCACAAAGATGAGAGAGAGAGAGTAAAACTTTATTGAAGGGGAAAGGGAGAGGGGCGTTTTAGAGCCTTTATGGTTGGGGCCCTACGTCCAGGGCTCCACTGGCCTTAGCCGCCCGCCGGACTTGATCCAGTAGTGCGAGCTGCACTCCTGGGTCCGAGCTAGCGAGGTGTGCCTCCCACTGCTCCATACTAGGTGTTAAAGGTTCGCCGAGAAAATTGGTTATGTCACTTGGTTTACGATCGCACCCCCACGATATGTGGTAGAGAGTCGGTCTTCCGCCGCACCACGGACATATAGCCGGGTAAAGAGTTGGATGTATCGCGTGTAACTTCAGTAGGTGCGGAAATACATCCGTTTGAATTTTTCTAAGGTCAGTGGCCTCTTCCCATTAAGGGATCTGTGAGGTGTTCCACATTTTTGACGCGTGAAGCGCTGGTGAGCTAGAATCTCCCTAGGTAAAATTGGCATGGTCAATGAAAGAGATGGATTCTCCGCTCGGTTACAAAACGCACGAGCTAGAGCGTCCGCCCTTTCATTGCCTTCGAGACCTGCGTGTCCCGGGCACCAGATCAAGCGATGGTGGTGAGTGAGTTTGGATCCTAGCAACCTCAGCCCCATTGCTGGAAGGCGGCCCCTTAAAAAGAGCCGGCAGGCTTCCTGGGAGTCGGATAAAATAACTGATGGCTCCCCTCTACGCTCCTGAAACCTTAAGGCTAAGGCTATGGCCATCGTCTCCGCCTTTGTAGCCGAGGTCGTGCGTACGGAGGCACTCGTTAGCAGCGTCATGGTTGTTGTCGACAACAAGTAATTATGTGTCTCTGCCAATCGAAACTGGCCGCATCGACGTACGCGACATTTGCAGCTGAGCCGAATTGCTTTCGAAGCCAGTTTACCCCTCGCAGTACGTCGCTCAGCGTGAAAGTCTTGATGCATATTTTGGGCACCGGTGCGATTGAGATTCGCCTGCGGACCTCTTGGGCTACGTCGACCAGCTCCTCATCAATGTGCTGTGGGTGGGGCGAAATTCCATTCTAGTGAGTATCGCCCTGCCTGCTGAAGTTTCACTTAGACGATTCCTCTGAGACATGAGGACTGCGGCACTGAGCTCAGCATAAGTGTTATGTATACCGAGAGCTAGGAGCCGCTCGGTCGGTGTGCTGGTGGGTAGACCAAGTGCTGCCTTAAAAAGCGCTTCTAATGAGCACATCCACCTGGCTCTCATCACTTCTGTCGAGTGAGTGGTACGGTAGGCCATACGTCACTCTGCTCAAAACTAGGCCTGGACAAGCCGGAGAGTATCCTTTTCTTTCATGCCTTTTTATGATAAGTGATGCGACGGATCATTCTAGCTATCTGTTTAACCGTAGTCTTTAAGGTGGTTATCGTGTGACGGCTTTGCCATTGCTTTGGACCCAGAGCCAAGTATACGGGCTGAGTAACCTCGGCTATGGCATGGCCGTCTACCTGTAAGTTTATGGCACCGTTACTTTTGTAATACTTATGTGTATTCTATGAGTTCAGATTTTTCAGGCGCACAGCTCAGCCCACTATTTCTTGCGAACTCTGCCACAGCTGTCGCAGCAGCCTGGAGGGTCTGCTCTTTCAGCGCCAGTGAACCCTTTCGTAGCCCAGATTGTGATGGTCGCATTGTGATGAAGGTGCGATGCTAGAGGCAGGGCTACTGTGTGATTTCAGCTCACCTTGATGAGCCCCACGTGGTCGAAGTGATCCGGAGGCCTCTACAACAGCACGCGTCATAATCACATCAGAATTGCACCTCGTAAACCTCTGAAAGTATGATTTTACACATGAAAACCATTGAGCTTTGTGGTACTCAGATTTGGGTGCACGTTAAAGAACCCCAGGTGGTCAAAATTTCCGGAGCCCTCCACTACGGCGTCTCTCATAATCATATGGTGGTTTTGGGACGTTAAACCCCACAAATCTAATAATTGAGCTTTGTGCTTTGGCAAAGTTAAAAGTACGTTGGAACACAACTAAAAAGGCAGAAATTAAGCTGTGCTTGTCACTATTACGGGGATAAGCGAATACACACAGCTAATCAATAACATCGGGCTATTCCTCATGAAAGGTACTGCCCTAAGTGCATCAATATGTGCTCTGACCATCCGGGTCCGGACCACAATGTAGAGCAGACGAACTATTACAATGAGCCGACATGTAAAAGTTCCATTGACATAAAATGAACTGTAAAGCATAGAGCTTATACCACGATACTGATCCTTATCAGCATCATCCGCATTAATCGCCATCTAAGTTACTGGTGTTCCTGGTAGCTTTGTGTTCAAAGAAATTGTCCAAGTCACATGCAAGCAATTTTAAATATAGGTGAGGTGCGTTAAGTGGACAATGGTACGTATAGGCCCAACTTGATCAATGTGATCCAACTAGACAGCGGGGAATAGCAGTCTCACTTTCATCGCTACAATAAAACACCTATAAGCTTTTGGATTTAATTTACTTAGCAAAGAACTGATAAAAAATCCAGAAATATAGTTTTAAAAAAGGCAACATTTGGTCCTTTGTGTTCAACAAATGATTGAGCAGGAATGGTTTTGTGAAAGTTAGTGCAGATTCATCTTTAAAAGAAAACTATCAGCGCAAACTGAATACGCATGCAGAAAGGAAGACAATCATTAGTAGGGGGCATCAACTTCCTAGCGGTTGTTTTTACAGCGGGTGAAACGCTTTTCAAGCATATTTTGAGACACGTCATGGATTCGGCCATGCATCACCGTAATTCGCAGTCATCTGGAACGATAACAAACAAAAAATCGCAGCATATCCATGGAGGAAACGATGATGAGTGGGGTTGCACATCGATAGTGGTTGCAGTGCTGCCTACCCAGTTTTATAAACATTACATATGAACTCCTTTGATACGGCTTTCACGTCGGGTTAACGTTATTTGTGTTTAGGTGCCATGCGCTGAAGATGATTTGTGCAGCAGTGCCCAGGGCCAGCATCTTCGCGAGCATCAGCGCTTCATATCAGCTTCTGGTATTGCTAAAACGATGTTCCAATTGGCATCGCTGCGCAAGGGCGAACAGCTGGTTATATAAACATCTGCAACTCTTCAACATGCCTGTGCGTGTAACATTGGTACATCTATTTAGTGTTATTGCACGACGTGTCGCTCAATAAAAAAAATGCAACATGGTCACCTTTCCTCCGCATGCTTCGCATAACGTCGATTCCCAGGTACGCGGGATCTGCCGAATTTTTATTTACAGAAAGTTTGCCGAATACTGTCAACGAGGTGTTACAACATCTTCAGCTTCAGAAGTGTAGGAACGATAGCGTTACACCTTTACTTACTGCAGTGAAGCTCTCGTGGAGCGAGATGAATATATCAGTCAGCGCTGGACAGCTTCTGCGCTCCGGGCATCTGCGTTGGGGCTATGCGTAGTACGCACGTACCCGCTATCTGATGAATGCATATTGTTTACTGCTGAACATGCTAAAACGTTACTTACGTGACCTTTATTTCATGTAAACATCGATTGACTTCCAATGAAACAATTTATTGTTGCAAGTTTGTGTGATCAGCGTTGTAGTTTTGCTCGGCTTGTATGCGGCTTCTAGTGAGTAGTTTACTGCATTATACTACATGCAAACTAGATAAATTTGAGACAGGGAGGTGCTGCGACGAGAGGGGGGCAGCCATGACGCAGACGCAAACGACGACGGTGTCGTCTGCTATGCGAACGGCCAGCCGTCATATCCAAACGTCCTGGGGCTTTGATTTGATTGATATGTGGGGTTTAACGTCCCAAAACCACAATATGATTATGAGAGACGCCGTAGTGGAGGGCTCTGGAAATTTAGACCACCTGGGGTTCTTTAACGTGCACCCAAATCTGAGCACACGGGCCTACAACATTTCCGCCTCCATCGGAAATGCAGCCGCCGCAGCCGGGATTCGAACCAGCGCCCTGCGGGTCAGCAGCCAAATACCTTAGCCACTAGACCACCGCGGCGGGGCAATCCTGGGGGCTTTAAAAACCATTTCGTTTTATACGCGATAATAACTTATACAAACAATATTCTTAGTTATCATTTGATCAAAGAAGTTATTTAAGTGCACAAGATGATAAAAACTTTTTTCAGTTGTCAGTAAAATAGTAATTTTCCAAACTTTGCACAACTGCCACCGCAATCCAGACGGCGCTATCATCATGTCCAATTTTCGTCCTCATTGACTCTATGGGCATGTCACTCCACTGCTATGGGGATCCCTGGGCTTCTGTCGGCTAATTCCATGTTGAAGCCGGCAGGCCATGCCTTTCCGCTCCCTCACGTGACTGGTTTTCTAATTTGAAACTCGTGATTGTCTTAGCCTAGTCCTCGCTGTTCTTGAACTCTTTTAACACAGGGCAATGTCAGAGCATGTGGGCTAAAGTACTGCAACGACCCTCCGCAGCCACCCAAGCGGCCCAGATAACAAACGAATGAACTGTTACGTTAGTAGTTGTGAAGAATATCGTGTAAAATCAGTTCTGGTATAGTGGCGCTTCTCTAACGTTGGTTGCGGTAGCAACGTTCGCTATGCACTCTTATAGCACAATCATAAACATTTTGTATGCATTGCTACGACTCAGCAAGTCATAATCAAGCACTGCTCCACCCAACAAGAATGAGTCAGTGAATGCTACTCGTGATATGAGCAGTAATGCGCATTAGTTTTCGATGCAACTCACGTCTGGGCGTTAACGTTAGTACCGATGTTACGTCGAACAGCGAGCTATCCTTTGCATGTCCGGCTGTAGTCAGTGAGCGTGGTAAGTGCACACAACTACTATATGTATGCTGATACGTCGATGCGCCTCATGGCGCTTGGCTCATGCCAAACAATGCGGCACAGGTAGCTGCTCGCCGACTGCTGCGCATGACATTGATTTCCACAATTCGCGTGATTCACTGGAATGTGTGTGTGTGTTCTATGCGCAGTATTGCGAAAGGATATTGGAATTTTCTCTCTTTCAATGAATTCCAGTATCACAACCGACAGTTATCAATATCGCTGCTTCACAGTACTTATCGATTTTCATACGAAATCGTTCACTGATATTCTCTCGCTCTCTCACACGTTTGGTTTATCTATATCTTTGAATAAAACGATGTGTCTCTGTCGCTACGAGGATTCCATTGGGTAGCCAAATATGCGCGCTTCTCTCACGTCGTACGAAACGGGACCCAGTGGTGGAACCTAGACACGAAATCAAAAATCGAAGCTCCAAACAATGCAACCGTGTGAGCATCGTGAATAATCTATTCACTGAATACTGCAGTGAGACTGTCTAATATTTCTCATACATTGGACTCCGTCATAACGCTTTTCGAGGAACGATTGAACTGTTGTGACTAACAAGAAACATTGCTGCAAAGGGGTGTTATCGACATGTGCGTAGCAAAAAGGTGTGTTCTAAAGAAATAAGCGCATGCTTTGCCGCTTGTAAGATATTAAGGCCTGCGTTCTGTGACCACTGTACTTGCACGTGATATATATATATATATATATATATATATATATATATATATATATATATATATATATATATATATATATGCTTGCGTGTAGGGTGCATCCCACGTGCCTCTTGCCTGGTACCTCGTTTCATTTGAGTCGGCTTCTGTCGACACGTCCCAAACGTTTCATCACGCACATACATGCCCAACAAGATATCGATCACGCGTTGCGAAAGAGTTGCTGCCAAGAAATGAAGAAGGACTGAAAAAAGACCAAACCGCTAAAGGCAAGTGGCAGGGTGTTTCTGCCCACATGTATTGCTGTGTCCAATTTCTTCCTGATATATACATATGCTGGTTTGCCTGGTCCTCTTTGATCGATCGCCCAGGTTCGCGTCTTTTATACTATTCCCCGAACATCCTGCGCTACAGCGAGATGAGAACGAAAACGCACGCTATTATTGGCAGTTGGTGCCTTTTTTTTTCTTTCCTCTTCTTTTTCATTTTTTTTTCGCTGTAGCACGTTTTGTCTTCGGGTGTTTGGCTACGCCCTCTGGGTACAACATTGTAGCGTGTGAAATAATCGAGCTGTAGCACGCCAGCGCATCGTCGTCGCCGGTTCTGTCTTCACGCAATTTTCGCTCGGGCCTTATGCGATATTTCATATTCGCGCTGATAGCTCGGGCTTCTGTACACCCGGCTGGCGTCTTTAAAACCGAAACGCGTGTGTTCTTTTCCGAGGCATTGTTGTACGATCGAACGGCTGCAGCATTGCCCTCGTATCGTATGCATATATATATTCCGATATCCATTCGAATTTTCTCCCCTCTCTTCCCCTTGTTTGGTCACCCGAAAAGATTTATGTTTTTCTGTGCATGCTCCTTACAGACGAATGCCCCTCATGGCCATAACTGCCTAAGGCTAAAGTTAAACGAAAGTGCACGAGTTTGAACTACACTGCGATAATTGTGGTTATTACCTGATTATTAGAATTGCATTGTCAACCCTAAAAGAAAAATAAGTAATGAAATCACAGGAATGCTTATCGAGGACCACGGAATCATAACTGTAGCATATTGCCGCCAACTTTTTGTCTTGTAAGAAAAAGTGTTATCAGAGTGGCTCGTTAATTTTGTTTTTTGATGCTTTCTCATTGCAGTACTCCCTAGCTGTAATTTCGAGAGTGGCAGCTTGGGCTAGTTGGTACGGCATGACGATAGTTATAGCGCGAGAAAAAACGACGACACAGAGGCAAGGAGGACACGCTCGTGTCTTTCGTGTCCTTGTCTCTGTGTCGTCGTTTTGTTCTCGCTCTATAACTATCGCCATGTAATTTGGAATGTTGTTTGTGGCACGGTGTAAATAAGGTCACCTCGTTCTGGTAATACTGTATATATGGTTTCGCACCCTGTGTTCTTTTTCTTCGCCTGTATATTCTGAGAAACAATCCACGTTGATGATGAAAAACAAGCGAGCCCATGTGAAAACCTTATGGCTCGTTGTAAAGTCAGCCTCCACAGTTGACGCGTTTTCGCGTAATACCTCCGTCTCCTGTTTTTTCACACCCCGAAAGCGGCGTGTACTCTATGTTCGCATTCACCGTGATGCGATTAACAAGGACGACGAAAATCTCACTCCATCTCTGGCCCGGCTTTTAAGGTGCATACTTTTCAAGAAATTATTCGATACTCTGGATATTGAGAGAGTAGAGAAGATTTCGCGGTGAAACAAGTCAATGCTGTTGTCGTCTACATTTTTTATTCTCAATTTTCGCCATCAGTTATGGCAAAGCATACAAACCTCGCTACGCGCTCCCGACGCACTCGACCGGTCAAGCCGTAGGATGAAAGGTGTACTGTCACTACAGAAAGAAAAGCAGAAAGTCAAGAAAACAAAGACGCCGAAGAGTATAGGGAGTGCTTCATGCACGCGAGTCTGCTGTATATAGCTACATGACAACAAACAAAATACCACCAAATAGCGATTTGGTGAACCGGGCGAGAAAATTCGATCTTCAATATGGTGCGCCGCACATCCAACCCTGGCTATAACAGAGCTACGGCTTGTTTATCGACCCCGCCCTATGGGATGCAGAGGTATACGTGTGGCACACACTTCGGTGTGTCCGGCAATTCGCACGGTTTGGGCGTAAAGATAAGCGGACTCTAGCAGTTCGCGGCGCTGTAACACTATAAAGTAAATAATACAAAAGGAAGTTACATACCTCATCGACTTGGGTCCGGCCAAATTTCAATACTAACGCAGGATCAACAGTTTCGTAAAGCCCAGGCATCAAATTTCGCAGAAGCACTATATTGTCACGGGGTCGTGACGTGGCCGAAGACAGGAGACTTTATGTTGCGATTTGACTGTTTAATTTGGGCGAACCTGTGCCCGGTAAACGGAAAGTTCGATTACAGTAGCAGTCTTGCTCAGTTATCAGTGAACGTAGGTTGCAGAATAATCTGTACAGTTCGCATAGTAGGCGTGATCTTATCAAAATGATCTACTACAGTCCGGAAACTTCTCGAAAACTGCGGGCACGGTTCGCGCTGAGAATTGTGTAGTGTTTTGGGACGATAACAAAACTTGGGAAATAAAACGTGGCATTGCACCCTCTAAAAAAGGCATCGTCCCAATGCTTTAACTAAAGGTGAAGGTACAACAATAATGCTAGAAAGTACAATGAATGAGTTACAATACACTGATAATACAAAAAAACACTGTTTCAGTTTGTCAACGCGCATGAAACGGCTTGAAGCGTGCGACATAGACGACTTCTGGTCACGATCAGGGTCATTGAAAGTTCGTGATGCCGTCGGGGACAACCTCGTAATCAAGTGGGCCGAGACGTCGAACCACCCTGTACGGTCCGAAGTACCGTCGCAGAAGCTTTTCAATTAGTCCACGTCAGCGTATCCGCGTCCACAGCCAAACACGTTCACCAGACTGGTACTCCACGAAGCGTCGTCGAAGATTGTAACGGTGGCTGTCGGTCGTATGTTGATTCTTCATACGGAGACACCCGAGTTGTCGGGCTTCTTCGGCGCGTTGAAGGTACGCACTCACATCTAGGTTGGAGACGCGGCGTTTCAGCGCGCGCGTGAAACGCATGTCACGTCGGCTCCGTCAGAAATCGACGAATGTTGTGAACTTTTAGCAAATATCCACCAGAAACTGATTTCAGCGTTTCGGCGAAGCCATCAGGAACCTCTGGATACCTATTTTATCCAGGTAGGCCCATTTTCCGCCAATCTACGACTGGTTGAACACCACGCGACGATCGATCCCGGCTAAGCCTAACGCCGACGAGGCTTACGCCCGGGCTCCCCAGCCAGGGCAGCGTCCACGAAGACAGGCTACGACCCCAGCACGATACAGTGGGTTGACATCGAGGTGGCAGAAACATGGGAAGACCCCATACCAGGTGAAGACGAATATCTTCAGATCATGGTTCGCCAACTGCAAGAGAAGCTCGCTAAAATGAAGCCCCGAGGCTCGACGGCCGCCGCCCAGCCACAGGCTCGCAAAACAGGATCAACACCCGCAGCTTGCGTTGAGTCCCCGCGGCAGCTGGCGACGTGGAAGCCAACACACACGCATCGAATCCGGTCGGACGAGTTGGTTATTGTGCTTAAACCAAAAATAACCATGGATCTGAACGCTGCGTTCGGCCCAGGCGGGAATGGTACAGCAGTGCAACGCTTCACCGGCAGCACCACGAACGCTGGTATCTCCGCACGATAAAGAACCCCAGGTGGTCAAAATTTCCGGAGCCCTCCACTACGGCGTCTCTCATAATCAAATGGTGGTTTTGGGACGTTAAACCCCACAAATCAATCAACGCTGGTATCTCCGTGTGGCCGGTGTGGGACCAAAACATCGTTGTTGTAAGTGTGAAAACGGAAAGCTTGGCCTTGAAGCTCATCGGGGACATCACGCGGACGATCGGGGACCGCCAGGTACCATTTCAAGGACATTTGAAATCAGCCGGAGAAACCTGCAAGGGTGTCGTCACCGTCGCAGACAATGAAACTTCGGAATCCCTTCGACGCAAGCTCGAGTGGATCGACGGCGAAATTTTGTATGTGCGGAAACTCGGAACAACCAATGTTGCAGTGGTGACCTTCAAAGGACGTCGCGTTCCAAGATTCATTCACTACTGCTGTGAAAACGTGCCAGTGCGCTACTACAAGAAAACGGTTCCGGCATGTTACCGGTGTGGAACGGTGGGCCACAGACCGGATGCGTGCCCCAATCCGGACAATCAGCGGTGCATTCACTGTGGTGCGAAGGTGGAACTCACTCTGGAGGGCCCAGTGAAGCACGACTGTTAGCCCGAGGGCCTTACAAGCGGTGAAAACCATTTCACCGGCTCAGCGCAGTGCATCGAAAAATTCCGGAAGGCATGGAAGCCCGCTCTAAGACAGCGGCAACATGGACTAAAAAACAAGCAAGAAGAGCCCTCAGCAGCTCTCAGGAGTGACGAAAAAGCGAAGCCCATGCATAACAAGCCCAAGTCGATCAAAGCTCCAGCCGGACAGAAGTCGAGGCCGTCTACCTTCGGCGCCGAAGATTTCCCGTCACTGGCAAACCCGCCCAAACAGGTGAGCAATTGGGTAGGCGTCTTCTCTTAGTCTCCCACCACCACCACTGCCTCCCCCTCCAATCCTGAAATTTTAAAACAATTGGAAGCCATGAAAAAACGCATTGAAACTCTGGAACGCGAAAATCGGGCGCTGAAGGCGTCGCAGGCTGCTACTCCTCCACCACCGTTGGAACCGGTGGCTATGCACACCTCCGACTGCTCGGACGATGAGCAGGACACTCAGTCAGACGTATCGGGTAACACTAGTGTGTCTAAAACTGTAGTAGGTGCTTCGAACGACATAGAAGGTCGACTAAGCAGACTAGAGGCTAAACTTGAGGAGCAGAGCAAAATGATCCTAGAACAAACCAAACTTACAGTACAAGACATTATTCCGCAGCAGCTGAGCCTATCAGTCCAAGCCGCTATGCAAGACCTCAAGCAAAGCGTTTTGCCAATTCTCACAGCCAGTGTACTACAAATCATTCAAAATTGGCTCACACCCCAATTGGACGAACTCAAAACTAGCATTAAGACAACAGAACAACCCCGACGCAAAATCGTTCATCGTAACCTGGCAAATTCTGAATCCGAGAGTAACATAGTGCAGTCGTTAACAAACCAAACTGAGTCCCCCACGCCTCTCCAGGCTCCCACGCTGGCTGCAGAGGCGAAAATGACACCTCCTCAACAATAAATTCATGATGGCAGGCAATTCTAAACATAATAATAAAAGCTCCAAACCACAGCAACTCGATATTTTCCAGTGGAACTGCAGGGGGTTTGATATGTGGGGTTTAACGTCCCAAAACCACTATATGATTAGGAGAGACGCCAGGGGGTTTAAAGATAGAAAAAAGAGGGCCACTCTCAACCTTTTCCTGTAGAATCAACATTTTACCCCTGCAGTTTTGGTGCTACAAGAAACCGGCTTACAGGCGAAATTGCCTGGTTACAACTCATTTCAGGGAAGTGCGTCCACCTGTGTTCTCGTACACAAGGAGTATACCGCTTGTCAGATATACCTTGATCTGTCAGAGGCACATGAATACACAATGGTCAAAGTCCTTCCCAATAAAAGATGAGATCCTAGCTTGTACATTCTAAATGTATACAGTTCTCCAAAATCTAGGCAATGTGTCTTCAACGAAATGTTTTATAAAGCGATTAAGGAAGCAGATAAGAACCCACTGGTGATTTTTGGTGACTTTAACGCCCCCACCTATCATTGGGGTTACACCCGTGAAGTCCCCAAGGGACGGAAATTGGCAGAACTCATATCCACTCTTCGTCTATCGCTTCTCACAGATCCAATGAAACCCACTAGAATCGGGCGTTCTGTAAACCGAGATACTTGCCCGGATCTATCACTGACTAACAACATTTCCTACGCAACATGGGAAAACTTAGAAGAAACGTTCGGCAGTGATCACTGTCTCCTCAGAATCACACTCTCCGGCAACATAGGCCGTAGAACATGGAGCCAAGCTAAGCTGACAGATTGGACAGCCTTCCACTCACAGGTGATCCCCTCTGTGCCAGGGGCGGGAGGATATACGGGATGGGCAAAACAGCTCCTTGCAGCCACTTCCAAGTGTCTTAAAACTATAAAGACAACGGAAGACACCCCCGCCGTCGATAAGTACCTGCTCCAACTTTGAGACGCCCGCAGAAGCTTAACTAAACGTTAGCGGAAAAACAAATTCAACCGCAAGCTTAAACTTAGAATAGACAAGTTGAGTAAGCAAGCGGATGAATATGCTGCACAACTGAACGAATCCAATTGGATAGAACGGTGCAATGTTATAGCTAAAGAAATGAATACAAGGAAAGCATGGCGCCTTTTTCGAACTCTCATGGACCCCGCCCAAACCCGAGGAGAAGCGCAAAAGCAGCTCCGTCGAGCCCTGCACAGTTTTCAGAGAACCAACTCTCAGCTGGCTGATGATTTGTGTGCTAGATACCTATGTCGCACCACGGATCCCAACAGGAACGCATATGAATACGCAGGTAGAGAAAACAGTCAGATCGATGCCCCTTTTGAAATGTGTGATCTGAAAGCAGCACTGAAAAAAATGCGCAGGGGCACTACTTCGGGCCGAGACCTGATCACGGTAAAACTGTTAGCAAATCTGTCAGACGATTCTTATCGGCATCTATTGCAGTACATTAACGCGATCTGGGATGGCCAACCACTGCCAACTGAATGGAAAACAGCAGTTGTCACATTCATCCCCAAACCAGGCAAGCAAATCAGCACGGACAACCTCAGACCTATATCATTAACTTCATGTGCCGGCAAATTAATGGAAACAATGGTTAGAGACCGTCTCGCCACGTACCTCGAGAGCAAGGGGCATTTCGCAGATTCCATGTTTGGCTTTAGGCAACACCTGTCTGCGCAAGATATCCTCTTGCAACTAAAACGAGACATTATCCAACCCATTCCCTCGACGCACAACGACAGAGCGATCCTTGCACTAGACCTTAAAGGCGCATTCGACAACGTTAAACATGAAAGCATCCTGAAAACCTTGAGTAGTGTCCATTGCGGTAAGAAAATATTTGCCTACATCAGGACTTCCTCTCCGAGAAACTGGCGTTCATTCGCATAGATGACGAGGAACATGGACCATTCAAAATGGGGACCCGGGGAACCCCGCAAGGAGCTGTCCTGTCTCCGCTACTATTCAACATTGCCATGATGAAGCTCCCGCAAGCATTGGCAGTAGTGGAAAGAATATATCATGCAATATACGCCGATGACATAACAATCTGGACGAATCGGAGCAGTTTAGGAGAAAATTAGACCGCCTGCAGCAGGCCGCCTCCATTGTGGAGGACTATGTGGCCCAGTGTGGGTTGCAGTGCGCTCCATCCAAATCTGAATTCCTGCATATAAGAGAAAACATTAAAGATAGGACGACTCTGAACTTGATGGTATCAGGATCAACAATACGAGAGGTTTCAGAACTACGAATCCTTCGCCTTGTGATTCAAAACAGAACAAAAAACAGCACCACGCTAGACAAGCTACGGCAAATTGGAGAACAGGTAGGGCACATGATCCGCCGAGTGTCAAACAAGCGCGGGGGGCTACGAGGAAGGGACGCGATTCGGCTCGCCAATGCTTTTGTAACTAGCAGGATTCTATATTCAATACCGTACTTACGAATGACTAAACACGAAGAGAACAGAGTCGATGCTATTCTCAGAAAAGTAATTAAGCGCGCACTTGATTTACCCATCAGCACTTAAAATCAGAAACTCTCTGCATTGGGAGTCTTTAACTCTATACAAGAGCTCCAAGAAGCCCACCTCACAAATCAATATCCGCGTCTTACGCAGACGCCCCCCGGGCGGCGCCTACTGGACCGCCTCTTGATCCGGCACGAATGCAAAATCGAAAACGCGGAGCGTATTACTGAACTTCGGAGAACAAAACTCTGGGTGTCCCCGCTTCCCCGCAATATGACCAGGTAGGCGCACCAGGGTAGAAGGCAAGCGCGCGCTGAGGCACTTGAACAACGGCTTGGCTCCCGTAATGGGGTCTATTACGTCGATGTGGCCGGGCCGTCACCTAGGGGATACTACACGGCGGCGGTAATACATCAAGGAACGCAGGTTGATGGCCTCACTTTCAAAGCCACAAGCTCAAGTAAGGCGGAGGAGGTGGCCATTGCACTAGCAGTATCTCATCCAAACTCAAAACAAGTAGTTACAGACTCTCGAAGAGCCTGCGAGAGCTATCTTGCAGGAGAAATCTCTCCATTGGCTAATTGACTTTTAAAATTCAGCATCAGGAACCGCGATCCTACCCCAAAACGTATTATATGGACTCCGGGACATCAGGGTCTACAGGGTAACGAGGCTGCACATGCAGCGGCCCGCGTGCTTACTTCCCGGAAAACTCCCCGTTCCCCTGATAGACCTGAAGGTCCCACACCTTTAACACGGTTTCGAGAAATCAAAGAATACTACATTGAGCAACGCCGCTTGTATCCCGCACCAGCGAAGGGACTCTCGAAAACGGAGGAGCACATCCTGCGGCGCCTACAGACAAATACGCTGCTCTGTCCAGCCACACTAAAATATTACGACCCAAAAACAAGTGGGCAGTCCCAGTACTGTGGGGAAGTGGCCAACACTTAACATATGGTCTGGGCCTGCCAAATGAACCCAAAATTAACCCCCTTTCCCAACCCCACCAAAGAGGACTGGGAGACGACCCTACTCAATAGCTCCGCACTAGAGGAACAGCGAACTGTAGTCCAGTGGGCTCGGGTGGCGGCCTCGACTAATGACGTCCCGGACTAGGGATGTCAACCAGCCCGGTGGGGATAAGGACTATCTGGCACAGCCAGCATCAATAAAGGTTTTTTCCTCCCTCCACATCGAGGTTTTCTTTGTCGGTGACGTTGGGTAACATGGCATCGAGCGTCGTTGCCGGGCTCCTTCCGTAGACCAATTTGTATGGAGATAGCTGCGCCGTCTCCTGCACCACCGTGTTGTATGCGAAGGTCACGTACGGAAGAATGGCGTCCCACGTCTTGTGTTCGACATCGACGTACATTGCCAGCATGTAGGTGATCGTCTTGTTAAGCCGCTCGGTGAGGCCGTTGGTCTGTGGGTGGTACACTGTCGTCCGGCGGTGGTTTGTCTGGCTGTATGCCAAGATCGCTTCAGTTAAGTTCGCAGTAAATACCCTTACTCTGTCGGTGATAAGGACTTCCGGGGCGCCGTGACGTAGGACGATATTTTCGACGAAGAACTTAGCTACATCGCATGCACTGCCTTTGGGAAGGGATTTTGTCTCGGCGTAGCACGTTAGGTAGTCGGTAGCTACCACGATCCACTTGTTTCCGAAAGCCGACGTCGGGAACGGACCATGTAGGTCCATACCAATCTGCTGGAAAGGTCGGCAAGGTGGTTCAATTGGCTGCAGAAGTCCCGCTGGACTTGTCGGCGGTGCCTTGCGTCGCTGACAGTCCCAGCATGTCCTCACATAACGAGTGACGTTGGTGATAAGACGTGGCCAGTAGTACCTTTCTTGTATCCTCGCGAGCGGGCGAGAAACACCGAGGTGCCCTGCCGTCGGATCGTCGTGCAGGGCCTGCAGGAGTTCTGGTCGCAAAGCTGAAGGCACCACAAGGAGGTACTTAGCTCGAAGCGGTGAAAAGTTTTTCTTTTATAGAAGACCGTTTCGCAGGAAGAATGACGCAAGTGCGCGCTTGAATACCTTCGGGACTTCGGTGGTCCTGCCTTCGAGGTATTATATGAGGGCCTTAAGTTCCGGGTCAGCCCACTGTCGTTCAGCGAAGTCGTCGTTAGTTATCGTTCCCAAGAAGTAGTCGTCATCCGGGTCGTCGGGTGGTGGTTGGTCGACAGGCGCACGAGAGAGACAGTCGGCGTCGGAGTGTTTCTTGCCGGACTTGTAAGTGATAGTAATATCATATTCTTGAAGTCTCAGGCTCCATCGTGCGAGGCGACCTGAAGGGTCTTTCAAGGTGGCTAGCAAACACAAGGCTTGGTGGTCGCTCACAACTTTAAAGGGCCTGCCGTAGAGGTAGGGCGACATTTCGACTGGCGAGGCACTCCTTTTCTGTTGTAGAATAATTGGCTTCTGCTTTGGATAGCGATCGACTGGCGTAACTAATAACCCTTTCAAGTCCGTCAGCCCTCTGCACAAGAACGGCGCCAAGACCTATGTTGCTTGCGTCAGTGCATATTTCTGTCTCGGCGAATTCATGGAAATGGGCAAGTAATGGAGGCGTCTGGAGGCGATGTTTAAGCTCCTGGAAAGCGTGTTCCTGCGGCGTTTCCCACTTGAACTCTACGTCGGCCTTGATAAGATTAGTGAGAGGATCAGCGATGTCGGCGAAGTTTTTCACGAACCGCCTATAATGGGCGCACAGGCCCAGAAATCGGCGCACCACCTTGTTGTCAGTGGGCGGCGGGAAGTTGGTGATGGCGGCTGTTTTCCGGGGATTGGGACGAACTCCAGACTTGTTAATAACGTGCCCCAGAAACAAGATCTCCTCGTACGCAAATCTGCACTTTTCTGGCTTCAGTGTGAGTCCGGACGTCTTGATGGCTTGAAGTACAGCTTTAAGGCGCCAAAGATGCCCGTCCAAACTCGAGGAGAACACGACGACGTCGTCCAAGTACACAAGGCAAGTCTGCCACTTCAATCCTGCCAGTACTGTATCCATAACGCGTTGAAAAGTTGCAGGCGCTGAGCAAAGACCGAAGGGCATCACCTTAAACTCGAAGAGGCCGTCCGGTGTTATAAACGCCGTCTTCTCTCAGTCTCTTTCGTCGACTTCGATTTGTCAATAGCTAGTCTTCAGGTCTATTGACGAAAAGTAGTTGGCGTTATGGAGCCAATCAAGTGCGTCGTCTATTCGCGGGAGAGGATACACGTCCTTTCTTGTGATTTTGTTCAGGCGGCGATAATCGACGCAGAAACGTAGGGTCCCATCTTTTTTTTTCACTAACACGACGGGGGATGCCCATGGACTCTTGGACGGCTGGATAGTGTCATCCCGCAGCAGTTCATCAACTTGTCTCTTCGTGACCTCACGTTCTCGCATCGAAACCTTGTACGGACTCTGACGGAGTGGTCTGGCATTTTCTTCGGTTAGGATGCGATGTTTCTTGATTGGGGTCTGCCGAATTTTCGATGACGATGAAAAGCAATCTCCGTATTGCAGGAGCAGGGCCTTGAGCTATTCTTGCTTATGGTTCGGAAGTCTGGCATTGACATCGAAAGCTATGGGAGGGGCTTGGTTCTTCTGAGCAGGTTCCGCAGAATCGGCGAGGGCGAAAGCACTGGTGGCTTCGACAATTTCCTCGATGTATGCGACCGTTGTTCCTTTGTTCACATGTTTGTACTCATTGCTGAAATTCGTGAGCATAACCGTTGCTTTGCCGCCCCGCCGCTCTGCAATTCCTCTTGCGACGCAAATATTTCGGGTGACCAACACATGCTGACTGCCTTCAACGACGCCTTCCAAGTCAGGTGATTTAGGAGCGCCGACTGAAATAATGACGCTTGAGCGAGGCGGAATGGTGACTTCTTCTTCCAGTACATTCAAGGCATGGTTTCCTGACGGCGTGCGTGGCGGTAGTGCTTCTTCTGTGGATAACGTTATCGACATTGTTTTTAGGTTGATGACATTACCATGGAGGCATAAGAAGTCCATGCCAAGGATGACATCTCTCAAGCAACGCTGTAGGACTACGAAGTCTGTAGGATAAATACGGCCGTTAATGGTGACTCTCGCTGTGCAGATTCCTGCAGGCGTTACGAGATGACCTCCGGCTGTGCGGGTTTCAGGGCCTTCCCAAGCTGTCCTAACTTTCTTTAACTTCCCGGCGAATGACCTACTGATGACGGAGTAGTCGGCTCCAGTATCGACGAGAGCGGTCACACTGTGGCCGTCTATAAGAACGTCGAGGTCGCTAGTTCGCCGTCTCGCATTACAGTTAGTGCGTGGCGTCGTGTCACGGCTGCGTCGGCTTGTTCCGCCGCTTCCATGTTGCGTCGTCAGGTCACCTTCGGTAAGTGAGGTTTCCCCGTCAGGGCTTTGCCTGGTTGGCGTTGTGTTCGGAAAGCTCCGTCGGGGCGTCGTCGTCGGAGGAGGATCTTCGGTAGTTCGTCGCTCAGCAACCACACCTCCATCGGTTGCTGCCCTTAGTTTCTCGGATACGGGCTAAGAGACCGGCCCCGCGTTGGGCCAGAGTACAGCCGGTGGTACGGTGACGTGCGGTGGCTGGGTGACGGTGAACGCGAAGGGCTTCGTGGTGTCCACTGAGTTACTGTCAGGTAGTCGGTGATGTCACGTTGCCGTTCTCCTGGCTGTGGACGCGGTGCATTGACGGCGAAGCCACGCAGTCCCATCTGTCGGTACTGGCAACGGCGGTATGTGTGTCCGGCCTCGCCGCAGTGGTAGCAGACCGGGCGGTGCTCAGGGGTGCGCCAGACGTCAGTCTTCCTCGGCGCACTGCGCTGGGCCGCTGGCGAACGGTGTGACGGCGGTGGAGGTGGTGGCGGCGGTGGGGTCTGTCGAAGGAAGTGCGATGGGGTGGCGTTTGGGCGTGGACGGAGAGGAGCGTTGTGGCGCACTGCAGCGGCGTAGCTCATAGCTTCCGGCTCGGGCAGTGGTGCTTGGGGAATTCGAAGCGATTGCCGAACTTTTTCTCGCACAATGTAGGTGATCGAATCTACTTGACGCTGTGCCGAAGGCAACAGCTTGCGCAGCTCTTCCCGCAAGATTGCTCGGATCGTTTCACGCAGGTCTTCGGAGTTACTGGCTTGAGCAGCAGCGCATTCTGGAGTCAGGCGACGATTATACTGTCGGGTGCGCATGTCCAGGGTCTTTTCGATAGTGGGCGCTACGGCTACGAATTCTTGGACGGTGTTCAGTGGATTTCTCATCAGTCCCGCGAAGAGCTCCTGTTCGACCTCTCGCATGAGGAAACAAACTTTTTTCTCCTAAAGCATGTCTGGGTCAGCGTGACGAAATAGGCGGGTCATTTCTTCTGTGAAAATGGCGACATTTTCATTTAGTAGCTGAACCCGGGTCTCTAGTAAAGCAGCGGCCCTCTCTTTGCGAGCGACGCTCGCGAACGTTTGCAGAAATTCGCCGCAGAAAACATCCCACGTTCGGAGCGTGGACTCCCGATTTTCGAGCCAGATCCTTGCGGTGTCTTCCAAATAGAAGAACACACGACGGAGCTTTTCGTCATGGTCCCAGTGGTTGAGGGCGGCCACACGGTCGTATGTTTCTAGCCAGGACTCCGGGTCTTCGAACGATGACCCATGGAAAATTGGTGGTTCCCTGGGTTGATGCATGACCATCGTGGACTGGGACGCTGCGGTTGTCATTGTCGCTGCAGTCACGGTCATGGCCTTGGTCTCCGCGCCTTGTCTTGTAGAAGCCCGTACTGCGGTGGTAGCCCTTGCTGTCGGCGGCTTGTTCACTGCTCCTGGTTGGCGTCGGTGTCTTCTCCGCGACGTGGGCTGAGTTCACGGCTTGACGGGGGCGTCCGGTACATGAACGAAGCAGCACCTCCACCAGATGTCACGGGGTCGTGACGTGGCCGAAGACAGGAGACATTATGTTGGGATTTAACTGTTTATTTTGACGAACCTGTGCCCGGAAGACGTAAAGTTCGATTACAGTAGCAGTCTTGCTCAGATAGCAGTGAACGGAGCATCAGCCGTCGATCAACTACTGACAAGCGGCGAAGCGCGTTGGCATTTATACTCTTGCCGTCGAATGTTCTAGCGTTATCGCTGGCGATGGCGTAGGTTCTAGAATAATCTGTACAGTTCGCATAGTAGGCGTGATCTTATCGAAATGATCTACTACAGTCCGGGAGCTTCTCGAAAACTGCAGGCGCGGTTTGCGCTGAGAATTGTGTAGTGTTTTGGAACGACAACAAAACTTGGGAAATGGAACGTGGCAATATTGCCTACCAGTACAGTTTTGGATACTTGTTGATGTGTTTATTGTTGCTTGGAACTATACTGCTTGTAAACAAAGTGAAATAACGGCTGTCAATATCTCAGTGATAAGTGTTAGGCAACAGTAAGAGTGTAACTACACAAGAGTGGCTTGAAATAGCAAAACAAAAACGCTGTTGAATTCTCCAAGTACCAAGTAATCTTTGTACCGTATCTACCCAAAATACCGAATTAAGTGCACAGTAATCGTGATAAAGTAAATGCAAGCAGCTGGCAACAGTGAGAATTGTCCGGTGACACCTTGCTGCAATAAGTAGCAAGAGCGGAAATGATTCGTATTATTTCGCTTAGCTTTTAATTTGGCTTTTTTTCTGATTTATCTAAGTGCACGATATTACATTACCGAGTGGTGTATGAATGGGCAGCGCTGAACACTAATAATCATTTGAGACTGGCACTCTGAGACACTCCAAGACTATACCTAACCTTCTAAACTTTATGATATTATCGTCGTCTCATTTATGTTTTATTATTTTGTTATACATCAGAAAATACTATAGAAAGGCGTGCAGTAATGACACAGATTATTAATATGTCATAACATGAATCCCTTGAGGTGTATATTGTGTGTTTAAAGAAATCGTGCGACATTTTTTTATAATGTTTGTCGAAAGGTTTCATTAAGAAAGCTTGTCGACTCACGAATCAACCTCCACAAAAATTTTGAGACCTTGTGAAGTATAAAGTGCAGTTGCAGGGACACGTCGCACGCTTCAAATGCTTTCCCACTCCTTTAGTACCAACTGAAAGCTACTCATTGAGGGCTAAAACAAGGGGGCGAAGAACGCTTTTTTAGGGCGCTTCGTAATTTTGAGTATTTTTTTCCTTCGGACACATGGCCTACTCTCAGGGTGTTCTCAAGCGAGTGAATGGGCTATCCCGAATGCTTGCTTGGAGTGCCCGTGCGCCACTGCTGGCATCCTGCTGCAAATGCAGTAACTATGCCGCCTATGATGCTGAAACCAGTCAGTACCGGGTACTTGGTCTTTATGGTGCCGTTATTTAGGTGGTTTATGACATCAGTTGTCGAGAGAAGAGATTTATAGACGACTTTGAGAATTATTGGAAAACGCACGTCTCGTGGTGCGCTATAGTATTTTGGCTCGCCTGTTTTCAGGTACCTCGGCTACCAAGTGACAGCGTGTTCTGTTCATGCTGAAAAAGGGTTGCCTGACTCCTTTAAGGGGACATTTCCGCCAGTTTTTCATGTGCATTAAAACATGTGGCGTAATTTCTCCTCCAAGACCGGCCAACCTTTGTTTAAGCCGCGATGTCATGTGATGGCGTGTGATAGCATGTCAAGTGACGTCATATGGACACCACAAATTTTCGCTATCCGTTGTGTCAGGATCGCGTAATAGGGTGCTGCCATCCCGTGGTTATGATTTTTTAATTCACGGGCCTTGACGCTGGTGGTGCCTTATCCACTTTGATGAAGTAGAAGTGTTTTAGAATTCGGTAAGACTTTCTGATAACAAGCGCTGGCTTATGTCGACGATATGTTGAAAGCTTTTGTCTGGTTATTTCAGCAACAGATGTAAAATGCGCGAAAAAAAGTTTGTCTTGCTCCACCCACACGAGCGCGCCGAAAGTGTGGGCTTGCAAGTGAGCTCCCCAGCGAAGCCGCTCTGCACTGCGACGAAAGGTTGCCGCGGCTCACTGGTCTAAACTGCGAGAGCGCAACATATTTATGTAACCGAGGCTGAAGCAACTATGATGTCACTAAATGTTCTCCAGCTGGATCACAACATCGGACAATAAAGACCAAGAGCTGAGCGCAGTGTGAGCAAGCGTCTCGTATTTCCAATTATGGCCTCTGCGAATAACTCCGCCAGCACGTAGGCCACTGCTGGAGGTCACAGTTTATTAGCACTGCTTCGGGAAGGGACGTGCCATGCCGAAGGTAACATCATCGCGTTCTTTCAGCACCTCAAGACGCCCTGCAGCCGCAGCTGCTGTTTTTCGCACAAGAATGCTATTTGCATTCACTTTTGAGAACACTCACATTGATTTCTCTGTTCAGCGGGAATCATACTGCGATACCCACTCTAAAGCCGTTCTTTGAAAAAGGTGTGCCCAACACTTTAGTTACTACAGGCCTTAACGGCACACGTGCGTTCATATGCAAGCAACAGTAAAATGCGGGAACGTGAATCGACGACTAACCTCGATAAAGGATCAGATTTACATATCTGAAGCAGCTAATCACTGACAAGCCAGCTATCTAGATAACAACACTTATTAAAAAACGGCCCGAACAAATGCGTATGGGACCAGCACACTTTATAGAGCCGCATTTTTCTGTGCTCCGCGGTTTTCGATAAGACACAGCTCCCTGAATCTGCGAGCTATACTAGCGCCTCCTCTATTTTATCAATGCCAGCCAGATGCACCCGATCCAGCCGTTCAGCACCCGCTCATCTAGCCATTTTTACAGTGAAAGCTGTTATGAGTTCACAACTCGAGTCACGCGCAGTTGTCCGCCGCCGCCGCCGCCGGTTTCCGCGACCACATAGCGCGAAATTAGAAAAAACAAACCTTGCGCCAGTGACACAGGGGGGCTTGAACTCCAGTCCACTGGGTGCAAGCCCAGTATTCTACTACTGAGTTACGCCGGTTTCTGCAACTTGTTGTCACACTTGCCTTAGGCAGGCTTGACCTAGCACCAATGACACAGTGGGGCTCAAACCCGGGTCTGCTGGATACCAGCCCAGTATTCTACCACTGAGGTACACTGGTGCTTGTGACTTGTTGTCAAACTTGCCTTAGGCAGGCTTGATGTCGGTAAAGCAATTGCGTTAATACGACTTATAACGCGTTTTACAACAGCGAAAGAACAATCAGTCGTCGCACATTGCGAATAGCGTAACGAGTGGGCCGTCCAATGATCCAACCCATTACAAAATCTTGTTCTTGTATCCCTATTAACTGTGGCGCATACCCACTGCAGCCATAATTTCTCATCGTCATCAGCTACATCATTAACAATTGGCCCGAAATTTCTTGCAAGTGTTTACCAGATACCACGCTTCTCAGAAGAATGACGAAAAATAGCATAACGAATGCCAGCCTACTGCCCAAATAAGTTTATTAATAATGATCTAGTGGGTATGAAGCAAGTGTGCTTGCAGTAGTTACCCAATGAGTGTTTCGAAAAGGCTGTCAAAGGCTGGTCGTCTAGGCTTTCGCTGTAACCGTGCTGCGCCTTCCGTGCTGTCCTGGCATTTTTTGCTCTCACCGATCGCCTAGCCTTCGTTTGTGCTTTGCTGTCATAGGGAAGAGAGTTCGTTATGCAGTGCCTCACGACGGGAATAATATAAAGTAATTTTTGTTCAGTAATGTACAGATCCGTGAGAATTCCTCGTGATCACACTGTTGGTAGTCACGCTGGCTCTGTAAGTGATACAGTGTTTTGAGATAGCGTGTTGACGTTCGTCGCGCTACGCGGGCAACCAATATGGACGCTCAACGGGGACGCCGCTGCATAACTAGCGCTGTGAGGTGAGGGTGGCATTGCTTGCAGCCACAAAGAAGGAGCATGAAAGAACATAGCTGACAAACATATGATATTGGAGAGGGACACACGTCTATATCATGTCTCCGTGGGAATGCGCTCGGAAGCACGCATGAAGCAAGCAGCCCTACCCTTCATGTGGCGTCGCATCATGACCACTCTCTGAACTAAGGAGAACCGACGGCTTCTCTTGAAGAGCGCGTGTTTGCACTGGCATTGAATGAAATAATAGGGGGGTTCGTTATAACACGCGTCGCTTGATAAAAAGAAGTGTATACTGCGGAAGTGTACGGAAGCTATCCAATGAGTTGATGTTAGGTATGGCACCTGGGCTTACCAGGGAGCTGAGTTCTTTGATCCTCAAAGAAGTCGCCGGTGGGCTGGCGGCCAATTTCCGCCATGTATTGGCCACGCGAGGCGCCGTGCCGTGAGTTGCCGTAAGCTATTTCACGAGACAAGTGTTCAGGCTGTAGAAACAACTTTCTTGGAAGAGACAGTGGTGGCAGCCGCGAATCGCCCCGCTAATTAAGCGAGCAGTTCAGCGGACCCTTTTTAAGCTTGTTTGCGGCGGCCTTCTTGATGTATGCTGTCGTGAGTGTGAGACAGATCACCGCAGCGGCCGTGTACGCTCAAAGGAACCCGTAATGTACGCAGTGGGGAAAGTGTGGTGACTCTGCCCCCCCCCCCCCGGTCAAGCAAGCTGTCGTGGGCGAATGCGGGCGCCCCCGTTGGAAGTGGTGCATGTCTTCAGATTGGGAAGTGTAATTTGGTGCCCTTTTCCTCATAAACAGATTTTGGGAAACGGGACTGTTTATATTCAGCTCTCGCGGACTGCTCCGTCTGCTTTTGATGCTGATGCCTTTTTGATGTAGAGCCTTGGACAAAATCGTCTTGGTGTATGACATCTTTGCCTAGATGTTCGTCATGGGGCGAGAAACACTCGCTTAAAAATAATGTAAAAGAAACATCTGTAAATATATCCCGAAGAATGTACCTTCCTCCCTGCAAGAAGGGTTAAATGGATCCGGCGGTGACGGCCAGCTACCCACGACGAGACCCGCTGGAACCTAGCCGCAATGACTCTATTTCGACAAGCTCAAATATTTAGGAACATCATGCCATAAATCTTAGTCACTGGTAGTCATTCATACATTATTTCATTCACTTATTCTGTCGATACCACTGGGGATCATAGATGGATATGCATGAACATGCATGTATACAACGTAACCTATCAGTCAACCCTATATGATCACACCAAACAGGTAGGCCATTCACATAAGAGAACATTGTGCTGAATCCAAATCAGGAAGTAAAACATGTAGTGAAGTCAAGAATGAACAAAGTTGTACTAGACTCTGTGGTCAACTTCAAATCACGATTGAGTCTCTTCGAAGCCTGGATAGAAGGTGAAGGCGTTAGACCCAGATAGTGTAGTCCGGCACATATGAAGTGGGTTACATATGAAGTGGGTTACAGCTGTGGTGCATTGGCTCACAATCCTGTTTGTATATACAGTGTTGTGAATGGAACATGATTCTCGTTTCCTTGACCAAAAGCTCGGTGACAAAGCCATTTCCTGCTATGCCGCTTCAGTAGGCACATTCAAAGACAGAGAAGCGCCTGTGGGGTCAGAGGGGGTGCTCCAGAGAGACAAGCCGAGGTGAAGGAGGCAGCCAAACAGAAAAGGCGGTTGAGCAAAGACGTAAAGGCGGTTGCTCAGGTGTTTTCCTACTGATGTTCAAAAGTGAGAGATGATTTATAGTCCAACCAAATGCTTTTGAAAAACCCGACGTTTCGGAACCGACTTTGTTTCGGAGCCTCAGGGCTAAATTTAGGACTACGTAGTAACGGCGTCTTCAAAGCACTCTCGGAGTGAATAATGACCTCTTTCTCTCTCTCTCGTTTTGTCGTGAAGCAGAGTCCATGTGTATACACTGGGAGAAGGGCTCCGAGAGAGTGGTTGATGTTTTGGGCTGTTCGCTGTGTATGCCACGAATCCGTTACTACTCGAGTCGTGGCATTCACAGCGGACAGCCCAAAACATCAACCGTTCTCGCGGAGCCCTTCCGCCAGTGTATAGTCATGGACTGCGCTCCACGGCAAAACAAGAAAGAGGGGGGTCATTATCCGCCCCACGAGTGCTTTGAAAACGCCGCTGCTGCGCAGTCCTGCAGTTTCCCCAGAGGAACGAACCAAGTCAGTTCCGAAACGTCGGGTTTCTTCAAAAACTCTTGGTTGAACTTTAAATCATCTCCAAGTTTTCAAATCCAATCAGACAGACTGCTGTCGAATGTTTACATTCGATGTTCAAAAGAGCCTTTTTTGTGTCTGTAAATGGTGTAAAATAGGTCCAGTGTACTCTTGTCGGACTGCGGTTTTCCCGACCGACATCTTATACAAACAATTGTCTACATTTTTGGTGCCGAAATCCTGCAACAGATTTTTCATAAACATCAACCACATCGACCGCACCCAAGACGTACAGCATCAAGAGCCATGAAGATGCTGAAGAAAAAAGTCACAGCTTTGCAGCAAAGGTGAAGCAACGAACGTGATAGCAACAAATTAGAAGATCATGCGAAGAATTGCAAGTAGATCGAAACGTGCCCCACGTTTCTCCCACACAAATCACGCACAAAACATACGCACAGGTACAGATAAACCGAATAAGCGTTTCAGTTGTTACTTCGGTGCTTCTGAAAAGCGCGCCCTTTTCGCAAATAGACTATGCAACGAGTGCAGTGACCATTGTGCGCCCGGTAACTACAACAGAATCGTTCCGGTGAAAGCTAACGCGTACGATTGTCCCCACCACGAGATTAGCGAGCGCACGCATGAGCGTCCCTTCTCCGCGGGGCAAAGTACACGTGAGAGATGAGAGTGCGCGTCCCGGCGGCGTGACAATCTGGCAACGAGTAAAGCCCCTCGGTTTGCACGCTTATTGCACCATCGCGCTGGTAATGCTGAAATCACGATAGTAGTTACCCCAAGATTCTTATCGGCAGCGGTAACTGGTAGATATAAATAGCTTGCCGTTTCAACGTTGAAAGAGGTGCTCCTTCGTGACTCAGTGGCTAACGCTTCGCACTCACAATTGAGAGGTCGGAGGCTCGATGCTGCACGCCCGAGTACTTTGCTGAATTATATGTCTTTCTTCCATTTTCATATATATAAAGATGCGTATGCATATACGGTGAATGACAGCGACGCCGACGCCCACGTCCACGCCGGCGCCGATGCCGGTGGTGAAATGTGCTCGAGAGTCTCCATATATTTGCTATCCCAATAAAAACGACGGGTGCTTCGTGCTCATGTGGCCCGCATGACTAACGAGGCCGAAGGAATTCAAAGAAACGAACGAGCCTCCGACATCATTGTGGTAGGTGCGCTCATCAAGCGTTTACTTCTTCTGTAGAAGCAACTAAGTGACGCGAACGCCGCTATCAAACCACACTTATCAGACGACAACGGAAATGTTGAGTTCAAACATGTGCTGTAATACGACGATAAAATTGTCAGCTATCTCGGCTCATTAAAGGCAATAAATCGAATTTTCACTGAGGAAGCATAAGCAATAAATCTCTCTTCAAATCGGCCAGTCGTGGAAGTCCGGATTCGTTCCATAAAGGCCACACTTCCCAAATTGTAACTAATCAAATTCGACGGGAAAAGGGAAAAAAATTGGCAGCCAATTTGGGAACAGTTGGACGCAGTGATTCACAGGAACACCGAGCTGCCTGATATCGACCGGTTTACTACCTCAAGGCATTTTTGACAGGAGAAGCTGATGCAGCCATAGCAGGAGTGCAGACAACGTCTGTATGTTACGTGGGTGTCATCGACATCTTGACCAAGAGGTTCGGAAAGCCAAAGGTGCTGATTCAAGATCATATGCAAGGGCTCACAGACCTCAAGCCCATGACATCAGCCCGAAATATTAATGACCTGCAATGGCTCTACAATGACCTGCTTGTGCACATGCGTGGACTAACGGCACTCGGCGTAGAGGAGGACAGTTACAACGCCATGCTAAACCCTGGGCTGCGGGCGTTTGCATGAGAAGTCATCCTCAGCTATCATCGGTCTCAGGTGGAGGCGCAGCAGGAGATAAATACTTCAATCAAGGATAGTAGCTTTTCATCAGCCGAATCAGCAACCGGACATCGGATGGCGCTCACCGCCTTGCTCAGCTACTTACGAGTGGAGCTGGACAGGCGCAAAAAGACACGAGATCATCGACCTGATGATTCACTCTAGGTAAGGCTGCATTTCCTTCTGATCATGATTATGTGAGACCCCAGCAATTGAGTGCTTTTACATCGTCCATTGCGAATCCGCATAGATCAGCCTTTAAAGCCGCAGATCCACAGATCATGAGAACCAGTACTGCAACTTCAACTGGGAACTCTCGATTGATTATGTGGGGTTTACCATTCCAAAACCACCATATAAATATGAGAGACGCCGTAGTGGAGGACTTCGGAAAGTTTGACCACCTGGGGTTCTTAACGTGCGCCGAAATCTGAGCACTTGGGCCTACAACATAACTTGGAACTCTCAGACGATTCTTTCCTCTAAATGAGTGGGTTTCCGCAGCATGAAAAAGATTCACATGCCAAAGGTGTGCAAAGTCAGTGTTGCATGCAAAAAGTGCAGCCGTCGACGTGCCACGTCAATGTGCAAGTCCACCTTTGTGAGCGCCCAAAAGAACTTGGACATCAAAACTACAGCAAATAATAAGTAAGCTTGCATGCAGTGGAAGTTGTTGGTACAACGCAGATGGTGTACACTAACGTGTTTCCACTCATCGTCATCTGTAAACCCAATTTGTCGAAACCAATAAGACTTTCGGGGTACGAAGCTGTCATGTCTTCAACAAACGGTGTGTGCAACAAAATCATCATCTTTGTTCGTCGTGAACTGACGTAGATTGTACAAACAATTGCGCCTCACGATGACAATCAGTATGTCTGCATCACTGGAAAGAGAACAAATTCATGTTTACTCTCATAGGCGTTTATATATCGCCTTCTAATAATCTCGAATCCAAGAATTTAACGGATATTTTGAGAGTGTGTCTTGCACCATTGTTCATCATAGCTGATTTCAATGCACACCATCACGCATGGGGAAGTACGCGGATAAATGCAAGGAGACGCAGGTTAGCAAACATCGCCTACAACTATGGCCTTACTCTCCTGCACGATGGTTGCCCCACTTTTCTTCGAGGGGTGACATAAGGCAGCTGTCTCAACCTTGCTTTTGTCTCCAACTCCCTCGCGAGATACGTCAAGTGGTTTCCAGATGTTGAGACACAAGGAAGTGATCACATTCCAATCTACCTTAACATCAAAGGCTTGTCTAGTTGTGGCCCACGGACGACCATTCGAATAGTCCAATGAACCAACTTCAATTCTGACATGGAAGATGCTTGCAGCGATGGCCTACGATCTGCGTTAGAGCAAACAATTAAGAGCACAATGCAAAACGCCACTCGCACGGTGATCTTCCGCACGAAACGACTTTGACATAGAGTTGGAACGACTTCGAGAACTTCGACGCCAGGCGGAGCGTTGGTATTGGCGCACAAAATCAATTGACGATCTTAAGGCAGCGAGAATGCAAAAAAAATTCAGCGTCGCATGGATAGATGAGCGTCGGAACAATGGACAACGTTTTGCCCTTCACTAGATCCTCGCAAGCCACTCTCACACATATGGCAAATGGTGCAAGGTCTGCGTCACCCTACGGAACAGCGTTTTCCATTCAAAGTGCTCACGCTCTTTCAAGGGCGTTAAGATATTGATGTCGCAGAAGCTTTCTCTGCACAGATCGCCAACCAAGCCACTCGTCCAGATTTTCCAGTGAGAGGTGACGTCTCCTGTTCTCGTGGCTACCACATGGACCTTCCTTTTACAATGGAGGAGCTCGAGGCGGCACTAGCTCTCTGCAGGCGTTCAACTTCTCCGGGTCCAGATGGTATTTCGTACCGAGCCTTGTGCAATATTGGGGAGGGTGCAAGGAGAGAACTTCTCACCCTTTACAACATCTCGTGGCAGAATGGCAATGTTCCTGACGACTGGAAAGCAAGTCGCTTGGTACCCATCTTCAAGCAGGGCAAATCCCCACTCGAACTCGCCTCATACCGCCCAATAGCATTGGCCAGCTGCGTAGGAAAGATCATCGAAAGTATGATACTAGGCCGTCTAGTGTGGTATCTTGAGTACTACAAGATTTATCCGAATTCCATGGCTGGTTTTCAATGCGACCGCTCTTACATCGACAATGTAGTTTAACTAGTTTCGTACGTTCAGGACGAAAGATCCCGTAAGCGACAATCTACAGCGTTGTTTCTAGATTTGAAAGGCGCGTATGATAATGTACTACATGAAGCCATTTTGGGT
The DNA here is from genome assembly GCF_013339725.1 of Rhipicephalus microplus. Classification (NCBI taxonomy): domain Eukaryota; kingdom Metazoa; phylum Arthropoda; class Arachnida; order Ixodida; family Ixodidae; genus Rhipicephalus; species Rhipicephalus microplus. Next base: position 112,479,004 of record NC_051166.1, on the reverse strand, counting down.
GCTCTTGTGGTGGTTGGCCTTGGTGGTCGAGTCTTTTGGTGGATTTCGAGTTACCTGGCTGCAAGATTATTCTTTGTGTTAACAGAAGATAGCCCAACTACGCGACGCTATACTTCCAGGGGTGTTCCTCAAGGTGCAGTTCTTCACCCGACGCTATTCAATCTTGCACTAATTGACCTTGCTGAATACTTGCAAAGTACCAATACGATCTCAATATACACAGACGACATCTGCGTCTGGGATTCGGCAGTCACACGTCTTCAGATACCTTTCCGGCTTCAAAGAGCACCAACTATGATTGCCAACTACTTGCTAAAACAAAGTCTCAGCATATCACCAGAAAAATGCGCGCTGGTAGCCTTCACTCGGAAAGCAATGACCCCTTATGTCATCTCAATCTGTGGGCAACCCATTTTTTACGCCAGAACCTACTGGTTTCTGGGCATCATTATTGATAGGGACCTCTTTGGAATCTGCATGTGGCCTATATGAAGAAGCGCGCCTGACCGCTATTTCCCAATTGTTCAAGTTCCCGGCAGGAAAGACGTGGGGAATGTCAGTAGACGCAATGATGGAACTCTACAGAGCCCTGTTTCTCGGTTTTCTGAGATACAGCTTGCCCGTGCTGAGCAATACCTGCAAGACCAATCTTCGCGTTCTACAGGCAGTACAAGCCCAAGCACTGAGAGTGTGCCTTGTTCTGCCCAGATGTACGTGAACAGAGGCAAATATTGCATTTGCTGGTGACTATCCAATACAAACTCACACTTTTGTAGAAGTCCTAAGAACACACATCAGACACTTTGCACGTGCTCCCTGTCATCACCTTGCACTGTTGCCTTCAGAGAAGCGCCAAGCATCTTGCGCTAAAATTATTGTGAAGTACACCGAGAAACTTAACTCAGGCTCCACTCCTGCATCTAAACCATCGATACCCCCTCGGTGTCTGATTCGACCCACAGTGCATCTTAGCGTACTAGGAATCCGGAGGAAATCTGAGGTTTCATCGCCCGTGCTGAAACAAATGTCTCTTCTTGTTTCGCACGAGAAATATTCAGACAGTGTACATATATATACCGATGGTTCCACGAACCGCCAGTGTTCCTCAGGTACAGTAGCTGTCCCAGCAAGAGGTGTTACCATCAGCTTTAGGACTGACCACTCCACGGCATCTACAGCAGCGGAACTAGCTGCTTTGTGCACTGCACTTTGTGTGGTCAATTGGAAACCACCGCAACAATGGTCGATTTTCAGCGACTCAAGAACTGCCCTGCAATCTGAGCTCTCAGCACTGCTTTGCGGGCCGTACGAACACCTTGTTTTCAAAATTCCATGCCTTCTCCACACTTCACACGAGAAAGGACATCATGTGACGTTTCAGTGCCTGCCAAGTCACTGCGGCGTCATAGGGAACGAACATGCCGATACTGCCGCATGGGCAGCTCTTGAAGGAACACGAGACGAAGGCATACCACTTTCGCAGACTGATGCTGCCAGTAATCTTCGATGACTTGCGCGTGAAATCACGTTTTCACTATGGTGCCGACCAAGCAACGAGACGAATCGTCCACACCACGTGTCCTCTTTGATGGCTCTCCGCATACCTACTGGGCTCGACCGAAGAGAAGCCATCCTTCTTCATCGCTTATGGCTGGGGATGGCATTTACAAAATCTTATTCATTTGTCATAGGAATGACCGACAATGCTCTCTGCGATGCATGTCGTTGCAAAGAGACGCTACACCACATTCTGTGCGACTGTCTGTTGTATGACATCCAGAGACAGTCACTGCCGTCCATTCTTGCGTGCATCGACAACAGCCGAATATCTGTGGACACCATTCTTTCAAGTGCGCGAGAAAGGACATTGCAACAGAAGGCGACAAAACCACTGTTGAAATTCCTATGCGACACAGACTTGAACAAGCGGCTGTGACCGCATTGTCACACACCACTAAAGACAAGACTGACCTATGACTGAGTGTGCGCGCGTGTGCTGCCTAATGTGCTGTGTCCATCTCTCTTCCCTCTCTCCTCTCTATCTTTCACCTCCCTCATCTCCCTCCCATGCGCAGGGTAGTAAACCGGCTGCCTATAGGCCGGTTCACTTCCCTGCCGTTCTTTTCCTCCGATGTTCTTTCCTTCCAACTGTCACATCATGGAATAAGACAGCCAAAGCAAAGAAAATTTTGGGATCCTTTTTGTCAGCAGCAGCCAAAGAACATTTATTACTGAAGAGGGCTCGCGAAAGCGTGGTTGTAAGCTCCTTGGTACAGAAGTTGTCACAATCGGTGTTTTGGAGGGAAAGCTGGAACAGAACAGTTTCCGCAGAGTAGAAGTATGTCTTATTCAAAGGGATGCCTCTAAAAAAAGATTAGAAACTTGATGCTCTGTAAGTGCCATCCATATATGAGCAAGCCATTTCTTGCCCCGAAGAGCAAATAAAGGAGACCTTGCGGGAACTGTTACTGTCATTTGGCGATGAGCTAATCAGCCCAGGCACCACAGTCTATATGCTCATTCGTTGCGATAACTTTTGGGAATGCCTGAGCAGCAGAACAAACTGCGCAGCAAATTAACAGCTATCGAAATCGTCCTTGGCTGGGCGGTTCAAGGGACAACTGTATCGAAGTGCTAAGCAGTTAATTGTGTCAATGTAGTCGTGTTGAGAGCTTCGGTGACTGATCAGAAAACGGAGCCCGTTCTTCCGCTCTCCTGGAAGCTTGAGGGTTTTGGCGCGTCTGACACACCGACAGAGTCCCCAAACATGCACTCTTGAGGGCGGCGAGCATGGACCAGCCGTCGTTGTTTCTACAGTTCGATGTTCTGCGGAGGTTTCCGTCCAGAGAACATGACGACGACGTTGCGTCCCGATCGCGTTTATTTGAGTACAGGGAGCTTCGATGAAATGTTGTCACGTATTTCCTCCTCCGTGAGGAGAAGGTCGACGTTGTGGATTACTCCACTGTAAGTGTTGGTCCACGCCTGCCTCGCGCGCACGCGCACGGGGATCTCGCAGATGTCTGAAACTGCGAAGAGGGACGCGAGTGGTACTCCCACGGCAACATCGACCACGACAACATTGCGGCCGAAATTAATTCGCACGCAGTGTGCTCCCTCAACTGCCGCTAATTGTGCGGAAATCGCCTCTTGTGTCGTGGACCGGAAGAAGTTTTAGGGGCGAAGCTCTTATGGCGTGACTTATGCGTGGCGTTGTTGTATGTAACCGCCAGCACATACCCGAGAGAGCAGTCCTGAGCATTTCCGCTGGATAGTGGTACCTAAATGATGAATACATGATAAAAAGATGTGAGATAGCGGTACTTGGAGTCTGCACTAGATAGACGGACGGACGGATGGATGGATGGACATACCCAAGAGAGCATTCTTATAATGTCCGCTGGATGGTGGTACTGGCATATGAATAATACATGATGAAAAGATGGGAGATAGCGCTACTTGCAGTGTTCACTAGACATATGAACGGACGGACTGATAGGCGCACGGACGGACAGACAGGCAAAGGTGCAGACAGACAGATAGACAAAGGGACAGACGCGTGGACGGACGGACGCACCGATGGACACACAGATGGACGGACACATGGACGAATGCACAGACGGACGCATGGATGGACGGAAGCATGGACGGACTGACGAGCGCTTCGCCCCTTTAATCATCATTCACTCCGTGGATATGCTGCGATTTTTCTTCTGGCGGTCGACCTGTTGAGGACGGTCTCTAGCTGGGAAGTAGACCCAAGGCTCGCAGGTAGCTGGGAGGGAGGGTTACATTTTTGGGTTTAAACCGCAGGTTTTTGTACGCCCTGGTAAAGCCCATAAAAACTTCGTAAAGTAGCGACGCACGTGGTTATTCGCACGCTATCTCTCTTTTCTTCCTCCAACCTCTCCGAGGCCGGCGTCACGTCGGTGTTGGCCAGATGCCATCACGTGGGACCACTCGCAGTGTTCGTTTGTCTACTATCGCTCGCGACTGCCATCTTTCCTCTGGAGGCACGGATTCCTTGGGGCGCAGCGCATCTGTTTTGACGGATACGAACTTGTCCTACTGTGCGCGCTGTGCTTTGAAATACCTTTCGTCCAATAATGACGTCGCTGTTCGTTGCCGTGAGTATTTGTTGCGCCTTCTGCTGCCAGAACAAGTCTAGTGGTGGCCAAAAGCTGTATATTGTAGCGCCCGTTAAGCGCAACGAGTTGGACGAAGTACATGGTTACGTAGAATCGGAAATGAGAACTTCAACCGACGTTTTTTAATCCACTTTGCGAAGTAAGTTCCGCGTCTCTCGTTATGAGTGGGGTTCGATGTTTGCTCAAATCAGGGCCTGCTCTAACACCGTGGACAAGTCGCAGTTAATTGTGCAGAACGTTGCAATCTCTCACTCTGGTTTCATTCACGCTTCTGCGGGGGGCTGTTTTTTTTTTTGTCAACAATACATGCTTACGGGTTCTGGTTCTCCTATGCGCCGACTGCTTTGAGTTCGTGATTCCAGTTTGTGCGCTTAGAATGTACGCGGAAAGACGCTCGAAGTTGTGATTGTGGAACTTCACAGATTTCACGTTGCTGTTTTGAATAACAAAACTGGAGTGCCGCAATTCATATTAAGATCAGTACTCTCCGTTGGATTTTGTTGCACCCTCATGTGTTTCAGAGCGAATTGCTCTCTGGGGCTCTATTACGTTGACCGATCAGCCGGGGGAGTGCGATGCAAGGGCATGCGGCAATGCAAAGCGTGCATGCCTTCGAGTCATGGGGCGCGTTGTTTAGGAACCTCGCAGATATGTATCATTTAGCCTGATAGCTTATTCGCTATTTCGTGTGAGCCCCGCCGCGGTGGTCTAGTGGCTAAGGTACTCGGCTGCTGACCCGCAGGTCGCGGGTTCAAATCCCGGCTGCGGCGGCTGCATTTCCGATGGAGGCGGAAATATCGTAGGCCCGTGTGCTCAGATTTCGGTGCACGTTAAAGAACCCCAGGTGGTCTAAATTTCCGGAGCCCTCCACTACGGCGTTTCTCATAATCATATGGTGGTTTTGGGACGTTAAACCCCACATATCAATCAATCAAATCAAAGCTATTTCGTGTGAAGGTTTATGTCCGCGAGTGGAGCTCTCGCGAAATGATTCCCGTATGGTGACCTCTAGTTCACTCATGTGCTAGCTCATTCCATCATTCCATCAGTGATATAGATCGTATATGAGATACGTACACAAGACACACTTTTGAAATAGAATTGGTGCAATAACCACTTCATGAAACAACCACAGCTTTTCAAGTGGATCAACTGTGCGTCTTCTGCACACTATTAGGCCTTAGATCCCTCACGAAACGCTAAAATTAGCCTTCGGTGACATCGCCGTCCCGCTTCAACAGCGTGAACGAAAGTTATTCTTTCCACTGCATGACAGTCACTGCGAAGGCTCTCTGCACATATTGTGTACCCTAAACACAGTGAAGCTTGTACCACCCATGCGCTGAGGAAGAAAAGACAGCCACACTGTCACATCGGGTGCTATCGCACCAGCTAACAGAGAAGTAAGCCATAGCAGCCGCGCATGAACGTTTAACGAGTTTATTTGCAATGTAAAACTTATTCGCGGACGTCTTAAACGATTGACCAAGAAAGAAACGGGGGTTCTCACTCACGATCACAATTTTTGTTTTAGACTATACATACTAACGGGTGATGTGCACAAAGTTAACATCTCGTCACTGCGCCACCGAGTGACTCGATCAACTCGCGATCACACGTACGCGTACCACAAGGCACTAGACGAAGCTGTCGTGGGCCAACGTTACACTTGTTAAGATGATTTTTAGGGTGAGTTAGACGGCTGGCGGGAACGCCCTCAGCGGTCTGCCTGCCGAGCAAGCGCTCTCGTCACGAAAGGGCGTCTGCTACGCAGGAGCAATGTAGGTGATGCCACGTTCTAAACGACAGTGCGAAGGAAAGGAGACGGAGGAGAAACGAGAGCGGAGGAGGAGTGTCGCTACTTTACGAAGTTCCAGGGGATTCATCCTCTGGTTCTTTCGCCTTGTGTAGGGAATAGAAACCTGTAGTTTGCAGAGTTTGGTGCCGTTTTGAGCACCTGTGGATGGCAGTGAGGGAAATTGTTCCTCGGGAGGCCCCAGCACACAGCTGTTGAGAACAAAGGGGTGCAGCTGCGTTTCTTGAGGTGCGCTAGATTTGTTTGCATCCCGGCGTAGCTGTGGGGGGGGGGGGGAGTGAATCCTAAATAAAAAAAAAGATAAAAGTGCGCCCCGTCACTGTCTTCATCAGAGTGCGACACCTCAACAGTGACTCACGAGGGAGGGTGATAAGGAGGGATTAAAAAGGATAGGGATGAATATGAGAACACCCATATACAGAAGTAAAGGTAAGATAGAGAAAAATGGGGATACGTTCGAAGGAGCCCGAGGATGAGGGCCCACTCAGCGAGAGCTTCATGGCAGCAGGAGATGGCGGAGGGCGAGCCGGTCGGCGAAGCTGTGCTGTCGTCGGAGATCGCGGGCACACAACCATTCGGCACGCTATCCAGCGAGCGAGTACGGCGTATCTGAGTAGACGCTCTTGAGAGAGGTGTAGTCGGGAGCAAGTGTGAAAATTGGGGGACCCTTTAGCTTCGCCTTTAAGAGTTGAATGCGATAGTGAAATCCAGCCCCTAGTGCACCTTCCAACCACTAAGTGCATACTTATTCATATGTTTTGTTACATACACACGCACGCACTCAAACACGCACACAGTAGATTGGACCAGCGCGCGCTATTATCGCTGATTGGGCTCATTTTCGTCGTGACACCTGTCGAACAAAATATGCTAAAGGGGCCCTGAAACACTTTTTAGAGTAACCACAGTATGAATTCACTAGAAGAGTTTATTGCCTCAAGAATTCAACACCACAAAAAACTTATGAATCCGTCCAGTGCAAGTGGAGTTACAAAGGTTTGTCGCATGCAGCAATTGCATTATTTCTTCTCTCGTTCCGACGAAAGCGCTGGATGCTAAGCAGGTAGGGGTAGCAGGGCAAAGAAACCACCGCGCCTCGGGATTTTGAGCACTTTTTTTTTTCTTCGAATGCGTGGCTTTCTCAGTGTGATCGTGCGCGCACGCGTGTACAAGTAGCGGCCTCCCGCGGCTATCTCGGTAACTCGATTTTTCGGTCACGGACGCACACATGATTTTTCGCTCACAACCAACGGGGCCGACGCCGGCGGCGGCTTTTTTGCGACGCGAGCTCTTTAACGCTGTCGCGTTAAAGGTGTTTTTCTCCCTCGGCTTCTGGGGTAGAGAGGGCTGCCTTTCCAGGTATCCCTGTATCGTCAGTCAGCAGAGTGTAGGCGTAGGCCTGTTCCTTGTGTTCCGGGCTGCTCTGTTGGGAAAGGAGGCCGGCGTGTTGTGTGACCATGACGAGGCGACGGTGGGGGAGGACGTGTCATTAGAGCGGGAAGAGCCACAGCTGGCTGCATCACACTCCTGAGGGCAGGGAGACTGCTCACTTTCTGTCTTTCCTGGGGGGCCACCCTCGATCTTTGCTGCTGCTGGCTTGTATTTCTGTCTCCGGACACAGAGGCTGGTTCTGAAGGATGGCGGGCGTCCCTAAAATGGTGGCGGTGGCCGTCCGCCCTCTCGTTACTGGGTGCTCTTTTGGTGTGAATATTTTCGCCCTTCGTGCCCAGAGCCTTGGACCAGCGTTGCTCGCGGTCTCCTGCATAGGTTTGGACAGCAGGCTCGTGGCTGCCTGCAGTATCCCTGCCCTGGTACGTGCGCCTGAAGTAGGTGAAGGACGCGGCGGGCTTGGTCTGCCGGCCGTCGCTGTGTGGAGTACCGGTGCTGCGGTTTTGAACTGTAGGTCGCAGGCCTTGGCTCTTTCTGCCAAGTCGACGGCATACCATGGAAGGAAGCCCTCAGACAGGCCATCCGCCATTAGCGATAACGTTGAGGGACCGTCGAGAGTGGTGCCATAGAAATAAACTAACGATGATAAAAAAGAAAAAAGAGGGATCGAGAAATTTGCAAGAAGAACAACTTTATCGAACAGTGGACGAACTTAAGGGAGGGAACAAAGTCTTTGGAGAAGGTAAGGCAGGATAAGTCGGAGGCCCGTGGCAACCAGCGGCCGCTGTTCATTTTTATTCTTGACTTGTTAGTGTATTTTCACCATTTTCGCATGAGGGGGCTAGTTCTAGGAGCTCTTTAAGGAGCGGGAGGCGGTTGCATCTCTATAAAATGTTATCCAGTCCAGTCGGAGGTAAGCTGCATTACGTAGACATGTCGAGACGCTGTCGTCCATCAGGACGCCCGCTAGTATCCCAGAGCTGAGGACACTGCACGTTCGGCCTCTGCGTGAGGGCAGTTTCTTCCTGGCCACCACATGGAGGCGGATAGATCTGTCACTCCTCTTTTTGTCGACGGAGCCGACATTCGTTATTTGGTCAATGTTTTCAGGGTTTTTCGGAAAGGCTGCTTCTCCATCGGGTTAGTAGTTGTGCGGGGTGTGATATGTGCAGCTTCGTTAGCAACTATGCAGACTAGATGTAGTTTTGATTTTCGTCGACACTTCACGACTTCAATTCGTTGCCATCGCAAAGTGTCTAAGTGTTCCTATTCCTTGCATACGCGTGAGTACGCAAAGAATGCTCTAAATGAAATATACTGTCAGGAAGAATGCTCTAAATGAAACGTATCAAGGTGTCCCATTAGATCTTCCATTCGTAGGAACGTGTATAGCGTCACTCGGTCGATAGAGATAAAATATGTTGCTGTAATAATTCCACGAAAAACACTAATGATAGCCGTCGCAGCGTGGGAAAACGCATTAGTGAAGCTTTTACAGAAGCAGCCCGAGTATCTGAGCCAGTGTGCCACTACAAGACGCGCGCACATGTTCTGGCTCAAACAAGATTATCACGAACGAGAGTTCCACGCGGCCTCCGGCTCTTGTTCGAGTTGCCTCTTTCGCAATCATCTTCTTTGCACCATATATTTTTGTTCGCTCATGAAAGGAAAGAGCGGTAATCTAGGCATGGCAGCTTTTCGATTATTTGTTCTAGCGAAAAAATTTCGTCCCCAACTTTTTCTCCCGGAGCGTCTGTCTGTATGTGCGTGCGCACATCCGCGCGACGAGTGGTTTCTTCTATGGCGTCGCTGCCGTCGCAGGATACGCCGGTCATTAGCGTAAACTATATAGTCGCCGCTCTTTCGCCCCTCACGACGTCTCTTTGGCGCCGATTTACTTTGTCGTTCGTTCCTTTTTCGATTCCGCCAGCTCTTTGCATCTTCTGTGCGTGCTGTGGTGTATCTTTTATTTTTTGTCATTGGGCTCTTTTGAGCCCCGTCTGCACTTTTCGCCAGTGCCTAGCTGAGCTCGCGCGTAAAGACAGCTGCAGCGCATAGGCAACGACGGTCACATTAGCTCCCGTCAGCGCGCCGTGATTGCAGGCTGTCGCTAAAAGCGTTCGTGTGTCTGTGAGTGCGTGCGAGGCACGTGCGCGGGGTACACAGCACGACGCGCACTTCGCGCGCTCGTGTTCTCGTTATTTCGGTGCAGCGCGCCTCAGACGCGTGTTTGGGCGTTGCTGGAGAATAATTTCAATGCGTGTTAGTTTCATTGCCCTCTTTTTTTTTCTGCCTAGGCCTGTACGTGTATGAGCCGTTTTTTTTTTTTTTGAAGATGCAAAATCGTATAAACAGATGCTTATCCTATGATATTTTTGCGAGAGACGAAGCAAAGAGTAGATATCATATTGCGCTCCCAGCGTGCTTACACGCGCAAGTCCCGTTACATGCTGCATGGAATTTCCCAAGAGACAAACTGTAACTTGTGCCCCGCGCGTGCTCCATTCTTTCACGTGAAGCCGACGAGAAAAGCGGAACGGCGTTGGAGAGCGTCGTCCTGATGATGGATTGCTCTCTCAGGCCTAAGGTGGAGCGGATGGTGGAAGCTCGCTTTTATTTGATTCCTTTGTTGTTCGCTATAGTGGTCGTTCGAACTGTCGAGGCGTCAGCATTCGCAGCTTATACATATTTGTGCCAGTAGGCCTTTCGCATAGTGATCTATGTATAACTACAAGATGACGAGAAAAAAAATTGCGCATACATAAAAAAAGTTGTAAAAGGAGTAAAGCGGTAGTAAATAGGTAGGGGCGGCGAATCCGGCTCACGTGACAAAAAAACTCGTCAGATTCACGCAGATTCATTGTAAACAAAGAATTTAAAAGTCAGGTTATGTGAAAGACTGCTCAAAAATGACAGGATGTCTTTCTTCTGCAGATGTCCATTGTACACGTAAAGGTGAGCATCTATCAGTTTACCTGGACGATTGCGTTAATGACTAACTCCGCGTTTAATCAAACGACAAGCTAGTCAAATAGGCTGAGTTCATTTTTCTTCCCCCGACAGGGTTTTAACGCCGGAACGCTTGGCTAGTGATGCAGTGGTATAAACCGTCACAAGTTTGCCGCAGAGACGAAGCAATAAACGCGTAATAGCAACAAATTGGAAGGTCATGCGCTGAATGGACAGCAGATCAAAACGTGCCCCACGTTTCCCACGTACAAATGACGCATTCAACGTACTCACAGGTACAAATTAACGCGAATGAACGTCTCAGTTACTACTTCGCCGTGTCTGAAAAGCGCGACCTTTTTTCAAACCGAGACTGTGCGATCATTGTAGTGACCTTTGTGAGCTTGGTAACTACAACAGGATTGTTCCACTAAAAGCCCAAGGCCTGCCAAGACGTACGATCCCCCCACCGCGAGATCAGAGCGTGCCAGTTAGCGTCGTCCCCCCTCCTCTCTGCGGCGCAAAGTACGCGTGGAAGATCAAAGCGCGCGCCACCGCATCGTGACGATGTGGCGACCCGCGCTCATTGCGCCATTTCACTGGTAATGCTGTAAACCTGATAGTTCGCCCCAAGATGCCCTTCACCAGCGGTAAGTGGTAGATGTAAATAGCTTGCTGTTTGAACGTTGAAGGAGGTGCTTCTCTGTGGCTCAGTGGTTGACGCCTCGAACTCATGATTCAGAGGCCCCAAGTTCGATTCCATGCACTGGAGTCTTTTCCTGGATCATTTTTCTTTCTTGAGTTTACACATATATAGATACCTATACATTTACGGTGAGTGATGGCGAAGCTGACGCCTGGGGCAAAATTCAGCCGAGAGGGTTCATTTAATTGCTATCGCAATAAAAGCTCGCTTAAAAGGTCACTTGACAGGCCCCAAAGGCACAGAATTAGGGCAACAATGCAGCAGCGTTCATAAAACACCTTTCTCAATATATACATCTTCCCATGCCCAAGTGTTCTTGCCTGCACCGTTGTGGAGTGTGTTTTTGTTGCTAAAATGTTGTTGGTCAGCGGAGATGTCGAGCTCAACCCTCGTCCCCCGAAACAAGACCCTAGCAAAAAGAGCAGTGACGTTCTTCTGGCTATTCAAGATTCAACAAAACACCTTGACCAACGGCATGACACCCTCATTAAATCCATAGACGAAGTGAAAGAAAACCAAAAGTTACTTGAGTCCAAAGTGTTAGATTTGACCACTCGGCTAACTGATCTAGAAAAACGATTCGATTCGTTTGAAGAATTTCTAGACGGCTCTCACGTGCAGGAAATGATAGCCACCGCCGTTCGAAGTGAACAGACTTCGCTCCGAGCACGTCTGGATGAGTTCGAGGATAGGTCTTGTCGTGAGAACCTGATTTTCTACGGAATTGAAGATTCAGCGTCAGAAACTTGGGCCGATTCTGAAGAAAAGGTCCGATTGATTCTTACCTCTACGTTAAACTTGCAGCTACCTGACGATGCTATCGTGCGTGCTCACAGGCTAGGAACGTTTTCGCGGCATAAAACTAGGCCCGTGATAGCACGTTTCACTTCTTTCAAAACTAAAGATAGTGTTTTGTCTCAGAAGTCTAAGTTTCGTGACACAAATACATCAATCTGTGAGGATTTCTGCAAGGCTACACGCGCCACCCGGAAAAAACTAATCGACTTCGCCAAGTCGACTGGTCACAAATTTTCTCTTAAATACAATAAAGTGGTCATTGGCAATAAAATATACACCTACTGCGCATCTTCAGATCGCGTGTGCGAAATAGAAACGAACTCGCTTGACCCCTCAAATCTTCCTAATCGCGATGATCCTGTCATCAGAGGCCCATCTTCTCCACTGTAGCTAGATGCTAACACAAGTTGTAATACCTCTAACCCTGACTGTTGTTTCTTGCTTTGTAATATCAGAAGTGTTATCAACAAGCGTGATGCCTTGTCTTCGTTAGTAAACACGTGCCTTTCTGATGTGATAGTTTTGACTGAAACCTGGCTGTCGTCAAAAGTTGAAAACCGTGAGATCCTGCAGTGCGACAAAAAATTTTCCTTTTTTAGGTGTGACCGTGGCTTGCGTTCTGGTGGCGGTGTCTTGATCGCTGTTTCAGAGGAATTCATGTCTTTTAAAATTCCCATTGTATGTTCCCTTGAATTGGTGTGCGTTCGAATCCGCATAAGTCACAAAAATGTCATTGTTTGTGCCTGTTATCGCCCTCCGAATGCGCCATCCGGTTTTTACAATGATTTTCATGACGTCTTAAGTGACTTGCACGTGAGGTTCCCTGCCACACCAATTTTAATCCTAGGTGATTTTAACTTTCCTGATATTTCGTGGAACAACTCCCATTTATCGCCTGGCTCTGTCTCCTCTGAAAGCGCCTGCTTCCTTAACACATGCGCGCAATTCAATTTAACGCAGCTGGTTATGTGCCCAACTCGCATTACACATTCAAGTGCTTCAACTTTAGACTTAGTTCTGACTTCTCACCCCGATCTCGTGCAATCGCTTTTTGTTTTGCCAGGCCTCAGTGATCACGAAGCAATCGTTTTCAACCTCCCCTGCGCATCGCCCCGTAAGCAAAAAAGTAAAAAGCGATTCAGGGACTACAGTAGAGCTGATTATGGAACCATTAATACCGAACTTGAACATTTCACCTCCGTTTTTCTAGAAGACTTCAACCAAAGATCTGTCAACGATAACTGGATGCTGTTTAAAAATAAAGTTGCCGAACTCGTTAACAAGTACATACCACTACGCGAAATCGCATGTAACAGTCAATCACCGTGGTTCACGCCAACATTGAAACGCCTGTCCAATAAAAAGAAGCGCGTTTACCGCCAAGCCAAGCGTTCTAATTTATCTGAAAGATGGGAGGTTTACAAAAAGGTAGCCGATGAATACGGGCGTGCTTTATACGCGGCAAAGGAGTCCTTTCTTCAGCAAACGCTACCGTTAATTCTGCGAAACAATCCCCACAAATTTTGGCAGGTCGTTAATGGGGGCGATAGGAAACATATTGAACTTACCACTGACACGGACGAAGTAATTTCCAGTGAGAACGTTTGTATCACCCTTAACCATGCATTTTCTTCATTCTTTACGAACACTACTCCTGCCGTCCTTCCAGGTGTTCAAGCTCGCGATTTCATTGTGATGAATTCTGTACACGTTTACCGGGCCGGCATACGCAAGTTGATCCAAAATTTAAAAATTTCGTCGTCACCAGGCGTCGATGGCATTTCTTCTAAATTTTTGAAAAACACTGACGTTCATTCCTCAATTATTCTGTCGAGACTTTTTGATCAGTCATTAGAAGAAGGTGTTCTCCCAGAGGACTGGAAGGTGGGGAAGGTGGCTCCCTTGTTTAAATCAGGAAACGCTCATATTCCCGGGAATTATCGCCCCATTTCACTAACCAGTGTACCATGCAAACTTCTCGAACATGTAATTTACACCCACGTCGTGAGTTACCTTGAAAGTAACGCCTTCTTTAGCATTCACCAACACGGGTTTAGGAAATATTATTCATGTGAGACACAGCTTCTGGCCTTCACTAATGATTTATTCTCTGCTGCTGATCGTTCATCTACTGTTGGTTGTGTCTTCATAGATTTTTCAAAAGCCTTTGATACCGTCTGCCACAAGTTACTTCTTCTGAAACTAAACGCGCTAAATATTGATGCTAACGTCTTAAAGTGGATTGAATGTTTCTTATCTAACCGCACCCAGTTTGTAACTGCTAACGACCATTGTTCCCCGACTAGCCCTGTAACGTCCGGCGTTCCGCAAGGTTCAGTTCTTGGTCCCCTACTATTTCTTATCTACATCAACGACTTACCTAAAGACATTTCATCATCCATCAAACTATTTGCCGATGACTGTGTAATTTACCGTGAAATCCGGACTAACGCAGATAATCTTGCCCTTCAAACAGACCTGGATCACATTTCATCATGGTGCGACGCATGGTTAATGAAGCTAAACGTTTCCAAATGCAAGGCTATGCGAATTTCCCGTTGTATTTCTCATAATGTACCGTGCGACTACACACTTAACCACAGCAATCTCGATCTGGTTTCGTCCTACAAGTACCTTGGAGTGTATATTTCTAAGAATCTCTCTTGGAACACGCATGTCGATTGTAAATAAACCCATCACATCCGTAACAATATTACAAACAATGCGAATCGCACGTTAGGTTATCTGCGCAGAAACTTTTCTTTGGCTCCGACTAACCTTAAACTTCTGCTTTATCAAACATTAGTCCGACCCAAACTCGAGTACGCGTCATCAGTCTGGGATCCACATACCAATTACCTCGCTGACAGCATCGAGGCGGTTCAAAATCGCTCGGCACGTTTTGTCATGTCAAACTACCATCGCACGTCCACAGTGTTACCTCGATGAAAGCCAATCTTCACTTACCCACTCTCTCACTGCGGCGTAAAATATCTCGCCTTTGCCTGTTCCATAATATCTTTCATTGTATTCCGTCTTTTAGCAACACTCTTTTTCAGTCCCCATCGTACGTTTCCTCACGCAACGATCATCAGTTTAAAGTGGGCGTTCCTAGCGCCCGCACGAATTTATATTTTGAATTATTCATCCCGAAAACTGCAAATGAGTGGGACCACCTTCCCGCCCCTATCGCTGCTATCACTGACCTCACTTTGTTTAAAAACGCCCTCTCTAACCATTTCGCGTAAATTCGCCACTTAAGTCACGCTGTGTTTTCTCTTGTTAGTTTTTTTGTGTGCGCGTGTCATTCAAAGACGCAGCCATGTTGAACATTGTTGTTACAACCACCCTGCCTCTTCTTCACATCATGCAGTCTTTCTTTTCTTTTATGGTTTTCAGACCGCTATTGTGCGCATATAATTTTGATTTGCTGTTTTTCCTGATTTTCTGTACGATGTATACCCGCTCCTCTCTGTAATGCTTCGGCCTTGAGAGTAAATAAATGAAATGAAATGAAATAATGGCTCGAGCAATCCTACGACGGTAGAATGCAAAAGCGTTCGAGTAACATGCATGGTCTTAACCTCAATTAAGGAACCGAAGAGGGTGAAAGTTAATTTGAAGCCATGTACTACGGTGATTTTGTGTGCGCATTGGGGATGGCAACACCCAGAAATCGGTTTGTTCACCAATGATTTCACAGATTTCAGCTGTTTGCATTGGCACTGCTAATTTTGGCACTGCTAGTAAGAACTTATCCAAGTGATACGAGCCAATTAGCCCTTTAAGTGTAGGAGTCGTTTTTAGGTAGCTTAGAAAGCACTTACCCAGTGACGATATTGACACTGCGTAGTTGGAGCCTCAGATACTGTCGTTTTCTTTAGCTAGTACTTTGATAGCTCATTCTCTTGCTCATTGTCTGATAGCTCATTCTCTTGGCAACAATCGTCTGCTTAGGCAAGTTGAGCTACTGGTTAAAACTACATGATTGCTTGCGCGGGCTTAATACACAAAAATATTTGTCTATGGTGGCCGTAAGAGAGACACATGAAAATGTGCGTTCAAACCGATAGTAATAGGGCATTGTAAAACCAGATTACAAACTTTTTTGAGCAAGAAATCCTATGAGGTAAAGAGACACTTCTTGTTCAGAGATAAAAAGTTTGTGCAAGCGCGTTTCCGGTGCATGACATGGCCACAGCGAATACAACACACGACGATGGAAAGAGTAGCGTGACAAATCCAATAAGGAGAAATATGATTTATGATTGATTGATATGCGGGGTTTAACGTTCCAAAATTACTATATGATTATGAGAGACGCCGTAGTGAAGGGCTCCGGAAATTTCGACCACCTGGGATTCTTTAACGTGCATGCAAATCTGAGCACATGGACCTACAACATTTTCACCTCCATCGGAAATGCAGCCGCCGCAGCCGGGATTCGATCCCACGACCTGAGGGTCAGTGGACGAGTACCTTAGCCGCTATACCACCATGGTGGGACTGAAGGAGAAATTTAGAAGAGGAGTTTGCCCGCTATAGTCCACCGAGCTACGAGCTTAATTCTTCGAAATTTCTGCGACGACACATGACACACGTGGTAGCATTAGTCAATATGCGTGGTAACTAAAGGAACGAAAAGCCAAAACATTGAGTGAAATGAAAGAAACGAGCGCTGAATTAGAAGCAGCATCTAGCCTAGGTTTCACTTCATCAAGAAAGTCGCCGAAACAACCCATCTCCGAAACAGACTGACTGATATTCTCGTGTTTCACATTGTTACCATGTGTCGAAGAAAATAATTTTCGGGAATCACTTTTGAACTTTCTAGGCACATTGTTGCATTATGAGTTCGAATTTCTTTCAACAATAAAAGACTCCTTTGCCACTATATTTGCAACCACATTTTATTTGTGAGTAGTATGCATATATTTTCTATTTTGTCACACCAGTTGAGCACGAATTTGAAAATGAGAGATGCACGTTAAAGAATCACAGGTGGTCAAAATTTCCGGAGCCCTCCCTTACGGTGCCTCTCATAATCATATGGTGGTTTTGGGACGTTAAACCACACATACTAATCAATCAGAATTGGAGAATGAGTTTGTTCTCTGTGCACTGTGGACGTAAGCGGGGCACCGATATTATATACAGCTTTCATCTGTTTACCGAATTTATTAACGCAGAATACAAGAACATTGGTTGTAATTTGCATTGACTTGTGGTCACTGTTCAATATACTAGTCTGCAAAGATAGTCTACAAACATCCTCTGAAAGTACTTGGTTTCGTATTTGATCCAAGAATCAGCAACAACCTTTCATCTAATAGCTAACTTTTAAAACAATATTCTATTGATATTTATCTGCAGCTCTCTTAAACATTCTGATGATTGACCGTGAATTGATAAAATGAATCACTTCTTGCAGATTTCCGCGGAATAGCAATTCCAAAAAAAAAACTACAATGCGATGACTAGGCTACTGGAAAAAGAACTAGTAACCAGTACCCTCTTATGAACTGCGTATCTCATAGACCTTTAATCAGAAAAATCAAATCGTGCGTTAAGGCTTTCTTCCAACACAGTGGCGCTTCTACTACGTTTTATTTTATTTATTTATTTATTTACAAATACTGCATCTTGCACAGCAATATATTGCAGGAGTGAGTACAACACAAGATATGATACAATACAATAAGCCACACTAAATCACATCTAGTCACATTAAATATAACACAAATAAAGTATACACATTGAGCAAACAAACTGAAGTATACACACTGAATGGGCAGAACATCAAGAAAGTATACACAGCTGATCAGTGAAGAAAGTTTGGCGATTTTTCAACGAATTCATCGTTTGAAAGCTCGCGCAAAAAGCCCGGGAGACCATTCCAAGTATAAGTAGTGTGAGGAAAAAAAAACTTGAAGCAGTCAATGGATGACTGCAAAGGAGCTATGTTAAGGTGGTGACTTCTGCTTGTGATTCGAGAAGAAGGGTTAGTGAAGGTAATGGGTGCATCAATAAATGTTTTTCCATGAGGGATCTTATGCAACAGGACAAGACGGTCACAAGTGCGTCGGAGAGCCATACTTTTTAGCTGTAATTCATTAGCATATATTGTAGGTGAAACATGGCGATCATAACGCTTACATGTATATCTGATGGCTTTGTTCTGAATAGAATCTAGCATATTTATGTCATTGGCATGATGCGGTGCCCATACGACAGACGCATACTCTAGGAGAGGCCTTATTAGAGATCTGTATGCTACAAGTTTACATTCTCTAGTTGCATCTCGAAGGTTTCTTTTTAGGTAACCCAGCTTTCTTAACGCCTGATTTGATATATTCAGAATGTGGGCATGCCATTTCAAGTCCGGGGAAAAAGTAACACCGAGGTATTTCAAAGTGTCTACACTTTCGAGCTTGTGGTTAAACTAAAATATGAAAACTTTAACGGATGCTTTTTATTTGAGAAAGTCATTGCGACTGTTTTTTTTTTTGAATTTCAGTGACATCTGCCATGTCTTACTCCACTCGCAAAAACAGTCGAAAACTTTATTTAACTGCAACTGATCTTGAGTGCTAGTCACATCAGAATGTATGACACAGTCATCGGCATAAAGTATCAGTTTCACAGAAGTCCCAGCAGTTACTTTAACGACGTCGTTTATATAGATGATAAGGGGTAATGGACCCAGTACCGATCCTTGTGGTATACCGGATGTGTCACTGACCTGAGATTAAATGCAACAAATTGTGTTCTTGAGCTCAGATAGTCTTGTATCCAGTCTGTAAGTTTAGTGTCCTGAATTAGTTCCTTAATTTTAATGAGAAGTTTATTATGGCATACTGTATCAAAGGCTTTCCTATAGTTAATGAAGATGGCATCAAGCTGTCCTGTGGCATTAAGTGTGGATGCAATAATGCGGGAGAATTCTAATAATTGTGTCACCGTCGAAAAGCCAGAACGAAAGCCATGTTGAGCATGTGAGAGAATATTCTGTTCAGACAAGTACTCGATGATATATTTATAGATGATGTGTTCCAGTAATTTACAGGACGTTGATATTAACGAAATTGGCCTATAGTTGCACACCACCTGTTTATTGCCATCCTTATGTATGGGAACGACCTTGGCGCACTTCCAGAGTAATGGGACAGTAGATGGCTCAACAGACTTAAAAAAAATGACTGATAAATACCGAGAGGTCCATTCAGAATAACGTTTCAAAAACATATTAGGTATACCATCTGGCCCGGTGCTTTTCGTTGTATCAATTTTGAGGACAAGATTACGAACACCCGCAGTAGTAATTAGCATGCTTGGGAAAGGTTGTGAAAATGAGTTAGTGAAAAATGCGGGACTACGCCCATCATCACGTGTGAACACTGATTTAAAATAGTCTATAAATGCTTCAGAAATGCTAATATTGTCAAAGCATGATTTATCAGAAATAATAAATGAGGAAGGACAGCTCTGACTTGGGGGATTGATGGCTTTCCAAAACTTTGACGGCTTGTCTTTCATGAACGATGACAAAGTATTATTAAAATAGAAGCTTTTCGCACTTGGCATAGCAGATTTTAAACTACTTTTCAGTTTAGGTAACACAGATGATGTTATTGGATTGCCAGATTTGGAATGTTTACGAAGACGCCTGATACGGCGAATCAGATGTGTAATGTTGCGAGTGTACCAAGGTTGCTTGAGATTGCGTTTTATACACTTTGTTGGAATGTAATTAGCAATACATCGGCCGAAAATTCCATTAAAGCGGTTCACTATTACATTGACATGGTAATGGCTGGCGCTGTTTAAAAACTCATCAAAAGAGGATGTAAGTATCCCGATTATGGAGTTATCATCAGCATGCTCGTAGCTCACAACAGTCTGGTGTAAGGAAAGGTTAGGTACAGTCGTTAAGTTAAAATCAACTACGACACCCTTGTGATCCGACATTCCTTCGACAATCTCACAATGATAGCCATATTCTTTAATATGCTCATTAATGAAAACAAGATCAAGAATTGCATTTTCGCGGGTTGCAAAAGAAACAATTTTCGTCAGGTCTAAAGAAATAGTTAAGTCAATCAAATAGTCACAGGTGAGCTTGTGTTGGCCATGTGCTGATAGAGTTTTCCAGTCTATGGCGGGGGTATTGAAGTACCCAGTAATTAACATTTTGCAACCATTTAATTTTTGTTTGACTATATAATCCATAAGATCAGAAAAGATACCAAAACCCGCATCAGGTGGACGATAGACAGCTCCAATAGCCAGCGTGAGACCACAAATCCTAATTTTACACCAAATAGATTCACAGTTGGTTACATCGGGGAGTACAGTGAATTCAATGTCTTTTTTCACAAAGAGCGCAACGCCACTACCACGACGGCCACATCTATCTTTTATCAGAACATTGTAACCTGGTGGTAAAATTTCCGAGTCCATGATATGTTCATTAAGCCAAGTTTCTGTTACGCATATTACAGAAGGATGATAGCATGCAACGAAGTGATGAAAGTCGTGAATCTTGTTAAGAATGCTACGGGCGTTGATATTCTCTGAAAAAAAGTCATTAGAGAGGAGTCAGGTTCCAGGGGGCTGAGAAGATTGCTTCTTGGCTAGAATGATAGAGTCGCCCGCTTCGCTTAACACATAACGTGCGTTATCTATCAGCAAGGAATCATACTGCAGACGGCCCCGCCGTGGTGGTCTACTGGCTAAGGTACTCGGCTACTGACCCGCAGGTCGCGGGATCGAATCCCGGCTGCGGCGGCTGCATTTCCGATGGAGGCGGAAATGTTGTAGGCCCGTGTGCTCAGATTTGGGCGCTCGTTAAAGAACCCCAGGTGGTCAAAATTTCCGGAGCCCTCCACTACGGCGTCTCTCATAATCATATGGTGGTTTTGGGACGTTAAACCCCACATATCATCATCATACTGCAGACGAGAGGAGGTGGCATTATTTTTTTTTGGTTAGCTGAAAGTTTCCAAAGGGCGCTGCGTACCTTTGTAACGCGCTCTGGGAAATCCTCGTGTACATATATTTGTGTACCTTTCAACTTTCTGGCATTCTTTAAAACAGAAAGTTTAGATCTGTAGTCCAAAAATCTAAATATAGCAGGGCGGGGCTTTTCCCCTCTACGCGCTCCAAGTCTGTGCCATCGTTCGATGTCGGTACAATCAAGACCATGTTTATCAGACAGTAGGCTCATGAACAATTCAAGCAGCTGCCTGGGAGACTCAGAATGGTGTTCAGGCAGTCATAGAAAATAATATTATTTCTACGGGACCTGTTTTCAAGTTCATCAGAACGGTTGTCTAACATCGATACGAAGTTAGCAAGATGAGTTACCGTTTTTTCAAGTTGTTCAACACGTGGAATTGCTTCCTTGGCTGATGATACCGAGGCCTCAAGCTTATTTAGCCTTTCTTAGATGCAAGCGAACTCGGCTGTCCATGAAGAGAGCTCAGAACGGATTTTTTTCTTGTCCCTCGAGAAGCTGCGACAGTTTTTCGTTTGACTTGTCAGGGCCAGGATTGCTCTCAACATCGCCGGATAATAGCAACAAAATTCTACTGACAGAGAAGAACGATAATGCCGCCATAAGTGGGTCAGGCAGCAGCACTAGACATCGACCATCATTCCTATAGCAGGGGAAGTCGTATTTTGGCCCTACCTGTTAGACAGTGCAGACAAGCTTGAACCAAGTGCACATTGTGCCGCCGCAAGACCCACTGAAGAGCGTAGCATTCGCTGTCGGCTTTATAGCAGGCCAGAAGTGGCCAGCTGGTGACGCTGAGGTAGCACACCATGCGCAGATGGGCTCCCAAGTGTCCAAGTCACGCAAGTCGGGCGACTCAGTCCATAGATGACACGAATCCCGTATCAGACCATTCGATCCAGGGGGGAGGAGCAGCTGCTTGAAGGGTGTCGATGCACGATCATGCGCAGAAGCGGATTCCTGAAGGCGACTGCTCGATTCGGTGCAAGCGGCAATCTGTAAGACAGTGCAGACAAGCTTGAACCAAGAGCACATTGTGCCGCCGCAAGACCCACTCGGTTTACGTTGTGACCCTATTACGAATAGGATGCCTATGAGAGCGAACTTGTCGGCTAGTTGATGAAAAATCTTAAGACGGGGAAACAGCGCAATGGAGAGAACGCTGAAAATTGGCCCACAAACGATCGCACGCATACGTGTGGTTGTCTGAGTGACTTTTTTCAGAGTTCAGGTTTTTTCGCGCTGTTCGCCAACTGCAACATGAGGATACGTGCGCAGTACCCATGCTCATGATACATACAACATGATTCCTCCCTCAGAGCTTCGGTCCTATCCTTGAAACTTGACAGGAAGTAAATGTGCCGACTACTGCACTTCATGTAAAAGTAAAATTTATAAGGGAAAACCTTTCGTTTACGTGGTCTTATTGAACAGAGACTTTCCTTTTTAGTTTCTCCCGGGGGGGGGGGGGGTAGATGCAGGCGGTTGCGGACACGCCCTTCTACGTGTCTGCCTCAAGTGCATACTTTCTACTTTTATGCCATCAAAGCCACAAACAAGCCTTACACGCATAGACGTGCAAACAGAAACTGCGCAGTCGACGCTTAAGCACGCTCGACAACGCCTATACAGGGTGTTCCACGTAACTTTTGCCAGAGTTTAAAAATATGCCGGAACGCGTAATTACGACGTGACCAAATGCATGTTGCTCACTGTTGCCTGGAGTTAGTCAGACTATTTTTGTGTTCTCAAAGAGTGTTTAATTACGTCTGTTTAATAAATAACTTTTGAAGTACATAGATGGATAACAAATTTCAAGAAGAAAGTTGAAGATCGGTTTACAAGCCTCCAAATACATAGTATTGAACATTATATCTGTTATTTTACAATGTTTTCTGCTAATTACAACTCCCTGCGAAATACAAAAAACACCACGTGACAAACACACTCGTGCGTTAGTGCGCATGATTATTCTAGTGCTCCCTAATCGAACGTTTTGCAAACCCATCTACAACTTTCTCGCTAAAATTTTTTATCTATCTTCGTTACTTGAAAAGTTAGCTAATTAAACATGTATAATAAACAATATTTGAGAACACAAAAATAGTCTGACATACTCCAGGCAACGGAGAGCAACATGCATTTGGTCACGTATTAATTACGTGTACCGCCATATTTTTAAACTCTGGCTAATGTTACGTGGTACACCCTGTACATTTAGAAACTATGCAAGAACCTGTCACGCATCGAATTTAAGCACGAAAACTATTTTCATGGGAGAATAACGCGCATAAATTGTGTTCGTATTTTACCGTACGGCCCTCTTTGCTTCCATCTACGTGCATTCTGTAGTTTCCTGTTCTCTGACAAGCGAACGCCCGTGAGAAACAACATTCCAAAGTGTATCCGGAACACATATACGCAAGGGCAGCAATGGCGGACGGGGCTGTTGCTCGGGGTTATGCGGTTAATAAACATCACTCAATTATACGCAACAAGGACGGGTACCTGCAGCGTGGCGTAGACGCGAATGAAAGAAACCCTCAAGGTACCAGCTAACATTGTCAACGAAACGTGTCTAGACTATTGATAACTGCAGGTTAAGTCGAAAGGCCTTGAAATAAGGCCTAAGAATACGAAAGATGCTTCCTGTGCCGGTGACGATGGTGATGATGATGACGATGATGATGTGTGCAAACATGATCATGAACGAGGGCCAAGCTTCATCTTTTTACCATGAAGGCTGCTGGTAAACTTGTTGAGTGCACCAGCGACAAGAGTTGGTCGCCCCTTCCTCCCCATCTCCTCAATACGCTGCTCTCTACACGTACTTGCATGTACTTAAATCATGTTCCACGCAGGCGGCACTTGTTGCTCGGCCGCGTGCTGTGGGTGTGCGAAAGCACCACCGCTCGGCTCGTTAACTGAGATGCATGAAGCAGGCCCCGCAAGTTATAGCCAGCTAATTAGGAGCGTGATGCGCACGACGCTAAGGCTTCGTGCAAAAGCCTAGTTCTTTGCGTCCCTCGAGCTTTTTCCGCCCTTGATGAGAAAGTTTAGGTAATAGGAGAGGCTGGGTGCGGGCGTTGAATGGAGGGGGCCTCAGTGGGACCGATGAGGTGTCTGTCAGCCGCGCAATAACGTGTGTGTGTTTTTCTTTCAGGGTACTTTTCTACCTGCTGTAATGATGCTCCTACGTGCCAGTCTGCGCTTTAAGTAAGCTGCCTAGAGTTGACCACTTTTAGCAGCGCGCATAATAATTTTTCTCGTTTTCTCTTCATGGCTTGTGCGCCTAAACCCTAAGCCTTTTTTGATGATCCCATTTATGGTTTCTTCATGCACTGTGATTATTTATTAAGTTTTCTAATCTCCACGTTTTAACTAAGAACTTCCATTTTGAGGCAGCGTGTTTGTGCCAGAAAACATAGAAGACGCGCAGACAGTAGTGTTCTGAAGAAAACGAGCCAACGAGTTTTTCAACGGCTTGATTGCTTGCAGGTATACAGAAGGCTGAGCGATGGCCAACCATCAATTATCATGAACCTTCCTAGCATTAAGTAATCGCGAACACTTTTACGGTATTGCTGGGTATTGGTTCAGTGCAACGGAAGGAAAGAATAAATGGAAATATGAAAAAAGTAGGCTTTAATCAGTAGTGGGATGCTTCAGAGCAAAGAGGGAGAAAAAGTTGAAATGCACTTAAGAGCTCGCCACAAGAAAAAGCTATAGACACCAGGTGCGTACGGGTAGAGGGGTAATGGGTGAATAAGCGAGACAGGAACAGTACAATGGCGCCATAATCAGGAATACGCGAACAATATACTCCGCTGGTAGCAGGCGGTCAAGCGTGAAATGAAAACGACACGCGAGAATGAAGAGCAGCACGTTTATATTTAGGTTGTGGTGTAGATAAGGAGGAAGGCCACGGAACAACGAGCGTTAATTTTCTCCGCGTAAAGAACAGTTCTCGAGCCTTGGCATTTTTGTACAGTTACCCCAACGTATTTATTTGTGCCGCATATAAAAATAATATCGTCAAACCTAATGTTTCTCTCTCATACGACACCACAGAGACTTGATCGTGACGTAGGAGCGTGGAAGCGCTTAGCACAATGTCGGAACGCGGACATCTCTTGACGGAGTCTGAACCAAACGCGTGCCACTTCCTCCGTATACAGGTATACAGTTTGTGACTTTATCCTAAAGAGCGTAATAGCTGAAATTTCGGTTAACGTGAGTTCACCAGAAACTTGATGTTTGACGTCACGCCAAAATTATTCCAGGACCTACCAGTACGTGGCGCCTCATAATATTACAGTTGATTTGGCCCGTTGCATTCCATTATTTATTTATTAGTGCTTAGAAAGTAGCCGTTTAAGGTATGAAAGACAATCTGTCGTTTGGCTTTCGTGTTTTCTGGAGGAAGAGTTGGCCTGGCAACAAGAGCTGGCAATTGCTCCACCTGTTGCTTCCTTTATTATTTTGTTATTCGCTTTCTAGATAAATTTATTGTCACGTCAGTGATCGAGTATATATACTCACCGCGGTATTCTTGTGGTAAAGATCCCCATGGCTTTTAAGCATATGGTGGTGTTGGGAAGTTAAACCTCGCATATCAATTAATCCCGATGGCTTTCTAAAAGATAGAAGGGTCAGCAGTCCCGGCCGCAGTAGTGGTTCTTCAACGGAGCCAAAATCATAGAGGCCGGTGGGCTAGATTTACGAGTGGTTCAAACAACCGCAGGTTGCCTAATTTCTGAAGTTATCCACTAGGGCGTTTCTTATAATCATATCGGGGTTTTGGGATGAAAGAGCGCACCAATCATTGATGTTCGGTTAGAATGAGGGAATGCTCCTTGTGCACTATTCTGTGTTTTTTTGTAAAAAAACTTCTTTGACGTGTTTTTATATTCCACGGATTCCTGTCTTTACGAAGTTCTTTGTCACGCGCTCTTTTGCATTTTAACGTGAACGCATTTAGCCTAGAAGAACGTAAGCGTCCAGTGGAAAACGAATTAGAGGGCTTCAGGGTCCACAGCACTGGTGAACTCTCCTTTCTTGCTACGGTATGTGGTATACCGAAATTTGTGAACTTTAGGTGTACTCGAGGGCTACAACTATATATGTACTTCGGATTCTAAAGCGAACGGAAACTCATTGTTGACACGAAACTCATTGTTGGCTCCATACCGAAGAACATGATATCATAATGACTGACCGTAATAATAATGGCATTCATGGTTGTTGGCGACACTTGTGTTGTCTCTCGCCATGCTGTCTTCAGCAACAGCAGGCACGAAAAACCAAATTGACTTATAATCCCTTCTTACGTTGGGTACGCAATCAAGATTGAAATAAATTGCTGTTACACCCTTGGGCACTATATAAATGCCCACTAAATTAAATTCAAAGGCATTGATAGAGCTTTCCGCTCGGCTACTCTCCACAGGCATGTCAAAACAGAAGTCAGAACAGAAGAGTCTAAATTATGATAATTTTTGCACTTTTACGTCCCAAAGCCAGGGTATGCTTGGGACGGACGCCATAGGGGAGAGCTCCAGAAATTGCGACCGTTTGGTCTTCAATAATGTGCTACCAAACCGAACTGCACAGGCCTCCAACATTTACCCTCAATCTAAATGTGGCCGGCATTCGATGCGTCCACCTTCGGGTCACCAGTTGATTGCCGTAATCACTAGACGACTGTGGCGGGTTCAACGGAGAAGTCCTACAGTAGAAGGCGCAAGAAGAAAGGTAGATATACGTCGACCTAATGACGTGAGCAACGTATGTTGCAGGGAGTGCGATAATGTAATCACATTGCGTGTATCTACACTGTGAGAGCTAACTTGCTATGTAGGGCTCATTACTTCGCCGCTCATCTGCTAACTGATCATTCGATTTCGGGTAAAAAGCGAAATATGCAGACAATGAACCACTGCGTTTTCAGCAGGCCATCACGTTTGCGCTGCCTTCATATTGTCACTTGGTCATGACGTCGACGAAGGTAGCCGACTGTAGGTCGCAGACCAAACTTTAATTGATTGAATTTGCGGCCGGTCAACGAAAAGTCAGACTACAGCGATACACACTAGAATTAATAGCAGTGAGCAGAGGGTCGGCCATCAATAAACTGACGAGCGGTGAAGCACGTCGGCATTTATACACGTGCCGTCGAATATTCCAGCGTTATGGCTAGCGCCTATGTAGGTTCCAGAATAATGTGTTAAGTTTGCATCATTCACGTGATCTTCAAAATTGATGTACTGAAGTCCTGAGGCTTCTTGAACACTGCAGGTGCAATTTGTGCTGAGAATTACCAACAGTGTAATGGGGCCTGCGATAACAAAACTTTGGGAAAGAATGTTGCAATGGCCCCTTCTTAAAAAAAGGCATCGCCCAATGCTTTATACAAATTATGAAAGTAAAATAACAACAATAAAGTAAAAAATAAGCAATGGGTACTACCAACCAAACACAGCAACAACAACAAAAATGCAGTCCTCAGGTTCATTAACGCGCATGAAATGGCATGGCCGCCTTCAGGTAGTGCACGACACTGTTGTGAGTTCTCAATGTTAACCGGGACAACCTCGCAGTCGAGTAGGCCGATGCGTCGAACTACCCTATACGGTTCGAAGCACTATCGCAGAAGTTTTTTACTGTGTGGAAGTCAGCGTATCGGGGTATTCCACGAAAATTTGTCGAAGAATGTAACGACGACTGTCGGTCGTCGGTTGGTTCTAGATGCGGAGCCGGGTGAGGTGGCGGGCTTCTTCGGTGCGGTGAAGTTAGACGATGACGTCGAAGTTTTCTTTGTCCATGACATTAGGCAGCATAGAGCTGAGCGTCGTTGCCGTGTTTCTTCTGTAGACCAGTCTGTATGGCGCCATCTGCGTGGTCTCCTACATCGCCGTGCTGTAGGCGAAGGTCACGTATACGAGGATGGAGTCCCACGTCTTGGTGTTCGACATCGACGTAGAGGACCAGCATGTCAGTGATGGTCTTATCTGGACGCTCGGTCCCACTATTGCTTTATTGGTGGTAAGCGGTTGTGCGGCTGTCGCTTGTCTGGCAGTATCTCAGGATTGCCTGAATAGGGTCTACAGTAAACGCCGTACTTCTATTCGCAATCAAAACCTCTGTGGCGCCATGTCGAAGGATAATGTTCTCAACGAATAACTTGGCTACCACGGTGGCACTGCCTATTGGCAGGGCTCTTGTTTCGGCGTAGTGGGTGAGGCAGTCAGCAGCTACTACGATCCATATTTTTAGTCGAGTTTGCGAACAGTCCCAGGAAGTCCATCTCGATCTGCGGGAACAGTCACCGGGAGAGTCGATTGGCTGGAGGAAGCCTGCTGGTTTTGTCGGAGGTGTCTTAAATTTTATTATGTTTTTTATTTATTTTATTTATTTGCTTGACAATACATAATTGCCGTGATGAAGAAGACGAAAGGCAACATTCTCAGCCGCCTTGGCCTTAAGCACCACACCATGCAATCGTCATACAGAGCGACTGCATTGGCAAAAAAGAAGAAGCATAAAAAACATAAGAACACAATAACATTGTGGAGAACTGAGAGAAAGCTGATACAAAATGAATATTATACAAATAAAGCTTATAAAATTTAAGATCACTCACTGTCTCGGTACGTCCTTACGTAGTGAAAGACGCCGGCAGCG
Organism: Rhipicephalus microplus; assembly: GCF_013339725.1. Taxonomy (NCBI): domain Eukaryota; kingdom Metazoa; phylum Arthropoda; class Arachnida; order Ixodida; family Ixodidae; genus Rhipicephalus; species Rhipicephalus microplus. Next base: position 112,450,499 of record NC_051166.1, on the reverse strand, counting down.
AGGCACTGCCAGTGGTGCTTTTCCTGTATTCTTGCGCGCGTGCGGCGAAGTCCGAAGTGTCCAGCCGTTGGGTTGTCGTGTAGAACCTGAAGAATTTCTGGTCGCCTTACCGACGGTATAATGAGGAGATAGCTGGCTCGGGCCACAGAGAAGTTCTATTTTACGGGTACCTTGCTTTTCAAGAAAAGTTACGCCAGTCCTTGCCTAAATACTACTGGGACGACGGTGGTTCGTCCCTCGATGTCATACACTAGGTGTTTCAGTTCCGGGTCAGCTCGCTGTCGCTCGGTGAAGTCGTCGGCACTTATGTTTCACAGGAAACATTTATCATCCTGGTCGTTTTGTGGTGGTGGATTGACGGGGGTGCAAGAAAGGCAGTCCGCGTAGGATTGTCTCTTTGCGGAATCCTACACGACAGTAATATCAAATTATTGAAGTCTTAGGCTCATCCGTGCGAGGTGACCTAAAGTATTCATGGAGTTTGCTAGTCAAAAAAGGCGTGGTGGTCACTCACAACTTTAAAAGGACTGCCGTATAGGTACGGGTGGAACTTTGACGCTGCCAAGGTGATGTTAAGACACTCTTTTTCTGTTCTGAAACAGTTGGCCTTGGTCTTATATAGCCACCAGCTAATATAAGAGATAACCCTTTCCAGGCCTTCGTTTCTTTCTACAAAGACGGCGCTGAGTCCTACGCTGCTTGTTTCGGCAGTGTACTTCTGTTTCGGCATATTTTTTTTAATGCTCAAGTAGCTGGGTTGTCTGCAGGCGTCGTTTAAGCTCCATAAATGCTTTCAGTTGTGTCATTTCCCACCTGAATTCAACGTCCGTTTTCGTTAAATGAGTTAGTGACTTGGTGATCTATGAGAAGCTTTTGACTAAACGCCTGTTATAGGCGCAATATACGACGAATAGGTGTACTGTCTTGTTGTCTCTGGGTGGCGGGAAATTGGCGATGGCAGCTTTTTGCGTGGGTCAGGACAGACTCTACATTTCCTAATAACGTGTCTCACGCAGAAGAGCTCCTCGTATGCGATGCGGCAATTTTCTGGCTTCAGGGTGAGTCTGGAGACTTTGATAGCTGGAAGTACTGATTCAAGGTGCGGGAGATGCTCGTCAAAGCTTGAGGAAAACACGTCGACGTCCTCCAAGTACACGAGGCAAGTCTGCCACATCAATCCAGCCAGCACGGTGCGCATTAGACGATGAAACGTCGAAGGCGCAGAGCAAAGACCAAATGGCATGAACTTCAACTCGAAGAGGCAGTCTGGTGTGATGAAGGCATTCTCTAGATCTCTCTCGTCAACCTCGATTTGCCAACAGCTGGTCTTAAGGTCCATCGACGAAAAGTACTTCGTGCTTTGGAGATGGTCCAGTGCGTCGTCTATACGTGGGAGAGGGTACACGTCCTTCTTAGTCATTTTCCTCAAGTGGCGGTAATCGACAAAGAAAACGTAGATTTTATCCTCCTTTACTAATAAGACGGGTGACGCCCACGGGCTCTTGGACGACTGAATGATGTCGCGTGGAATTTCGCCGCCTTGTTTCTTCGCAGCTTCACGTTCATGCGCCAAAACTCGCTACAGGCTCTGTCGAACTCGTCAGGCACTTTCTTCTGTTATGATGCGAAGTTTCGTGACAGGGGATTGCCGAGAACTTGATGATGATGAGAAGCGGTCCTTGAATTGCAGGACAAAGGACTTGAGCTGGTCTTGCTCGCACTTCAAAAGGCTCGGGTAGACGTTGAAATCTGGTGCGAGAACTCCATTAGTCGAAGCAGCTTCGGCATAATCGAAGAGGGCGAAAGCATTGCTGGCATCCACAAACTTTTTGATGTAGGTGACCGTCGTACCAACGTTGAGGTGCCTATATTCGTGGCAGAAGTTCCACAGAAATGCCTTCGCTTTCCCTTGATGCGGCTCGGCTATGCCTCCTGCGACACAAATCTGACGATATAAGAGCAGGTGCTGATCGCCTTCGATGACGACTTCACGGTTTTTAGCTTTCTCGGTGCTGACGGAAATGATGACGGTAGAGAAAGGCAGCATGGTGGCCTGTTTTTCTATAAAATTTATTGCGTGGTTCTCCGGCGTCGTGTAAGGTGACAGCTCTTTTTCTGAATTGATTCATTCCTCACGTTGATGACGGGACCATGGTGACTTAGGAAGTCTATTCTAAGTATAACGCGTCTGGAGCACTGTTGTAGGATAACAAAGCTAGCACCATAAATCCAGTTGTTGATTGTGATTCGGGCTGTGAAAACTCCTACTGGCGTTATCATGTGACCTCCAGCAGTCCAGATTTCTTGTCCATTCCAAGCAGTCCTTATGTACCTAATCTTGGTGGCAAATGGCCCACAGATGACGGAATAGTTGGCGCCAGTGTTGATGACACGGTGATGTTATGACCCGTAGGTGAGAACGTCGAGGTCACTGGACTGTCGTTTTGAGTTGAAATCGGGTGGCGGCGTTGATTTGCCCTGCTGCTTCCACGTTGCGTCGTCAGGTCTTGTTCTGGCCGCAACGTTTCGACGACAAAGCTGCCTTCGAGATGCGGCAGGTTCTTGAGGTTTCATCGCGTCGTCGTCGTCAGTGGCGGCGAAAGATCTTCGGTAGTTCATCATACAGCAAACACACCTCCTTTGGTTGCTACCCTTAATTTTCCGAGTAAGAGCTCAGATATTGGTCCGGAGCAGGGCTGGCATACTGCCTGCGATGCGGTGATGCATAGCGGCTGGTGACGGTGAACGGTCAGGTCATCAGTGTGTCGACTGCGCTAATCCCCCAGTGTAGGGTAGCCAACCGGATGTCTTTCTGGTTAACCTCCATACCTTCTCCTTTTGTTCACTTCCTTCATCCGGCGGTAAGACGTATTCGACGATATCGTGCGGACGTTCACCCAGCTGTGCGCACTGCGCATTGACATTGAAACCACGCAGTCCGATCTCTCTATACTGGCAGTGGCACAAGTGTGGCGAGCTTCTCCACAGTGGTAGCAGAGAGGTCGGTGATCGAAGGCGCCCCACACGTCGGTTCTCCTCGGAGCATCGCACTGGCCGGTGGGTGGATGGTTTGGTGCCGGTGGCAGCGGCGTCTACTGGCGGAACTGCGATGGTAGGGCTTCTTGACGTGTGCGTGGAGGGGGAGTGTAGCGCCAGGGGGCAGCAGCGTAGCTCATGGCTTGTGGCTCAGGCTGTTGCAGTTCAGGGATGCCAAGTGAATGCTGCAGTTATTTACGAACGGAGCAGAAACCTGGGGGCTTACAAACAGGGTTCAGCTTAAATTGAGGATGACACAGCGAGCAATGCAAAGAAAAATGGTAGGTGTAACCTTAAGAGACAAGAAGTCAACAGAGTGGATTAGGGAACAAACGGCAGTTAAGAATATCATAGTTGAAATCAAGAAGAGGAAATGGACATGAGCCGGGCATGTAGCACGTAGACAGGATAACCGCTGCTCATTAAGGGTAACTAACTGGATTCCCAGAGAAGGCAAATGGGTTAGGGGGAGACAGAAGATTAGGTGGGCAGATGAGATTAAGAAGTTCGCGGGTATCAATTGGCAGCAGCAAGCACAGGACCTGGTTAACTGGCGGAACATGGGAGAGGCCTTTGTCCTGCAGTGTACGTAGTCAGGCTGATGATGATGAATATTATGATGATGATGATGATTTTCGAACTATATCTGCGACCCAGTCCGATTGAAGCTGTGTTGACGGCAAGAGCTTCTGCAGTTCTTCCCTAACGATCACTCGATAGTCTCGCGAAGGTCGTCGGCCCAGGGGGTACGTACAGCTATGTCTGAAGACAGGTGACAATCGTACTATAGGACGCACATTTCAAGCGTCTTCTCGATTATAACCGCTTCGGAGTGGAATTCCTAAACGGTCTTCGGTGGGTTTCTCACCAATCCCACGAAGAGCTCCTTTTTGTCCTCTCGCAAGTGCCCACGGCGGTGGTCTAGTGGGTAAGGTACTCGGCTGCTGAACCGCACGTCGCGGAATCGAATCCCGGCTGCGGAGGATGCAATTCTGATGGAGCCGGAATTGTCGTAGGCCCGTGTACTCAGATTTGAGAGCACCCTAAAGAACCCAAGGTGGTCTAAATTTCCGGAGTCCTCCAATGTGGCGTCTCTCATAATCATATGGTGGTATTGGGATGTTAAACCCCACATATCAATCAATTTGTCCTCTCGCATAAGGAAACAAACATTCTTCTCCTCAGGCATGTCTGGGTCTGTGTGGTGAAACAGAAGGGTCATTTTTTTGAAGAAAATCCTGATGTTCTTGTTTAGTAGTTGTACCAGCGTCTCGAGCAAAAAAACGGCCCTTTCTTTGCAGGCGAAGCTCCTGAACGGAAGCTTGTGCCACCGAAGGCCTCAGGTTTGAAATCCAGAGTCCCGGTTCTAGAACCAGGTCCTTGCTGCGTATTCCAGGTAGAAGTAAACGCGACGCAGCATATGTTTCATGTCCCAGTGGTTGAGGGTGGCCACTCGGTCGAAGGTCTCTAGCCAGGTCTCCGGGTCTTCAAACGATGATCCATGCAAAGTAGGTGGCTTCCTTGGCTGCTGCATTACGACCATGGCGGCCGTTGGCACAGGGGCTGTCATAGTTGTCGCAGTAGTGGTCTTCTTCGCCTTGTCGGGTAGAAGCCCATACTTCGTACCGTGTTGCCTACGTCTAATTCGCTGCTCGTGGCTGGCGTCGGTGTCTTCTGCGTGACGTAGGCTGGGTTCACTGCTCGACGAGGCGTTCGGTGCATGAAATGTTCAGCACCTCCAACAGATGTCACGGTGTCATGACGTCGACGACGAGAGCAGACTGTAGGTCGTGGATCAAACTATTTATTCGGCCGAACCTGTACCTGGTCAACGAAAAGTCAGATCACAGCGATACACACTGGCACTGATAACGGCGAACAGAGCGGTGGCCGTCGATCAACTGATGGACAAGTGGTGAAGCGCATAGACCTTTATACATGTGCCGTCGAATATTCCAGCGTTATCGCTATCGCCTGCATTAGCTCTAAAATAATCTGTAACGTTCATGTTGGCCGCGTACTATTAACAAAATTATGTACTACAGCCCTGTTGCGGTTCCAAGAAATTCGTTGACAAGCCGCAACGACTCTGAAGACTAACCCCGTATTCAGAAGCGCTGCTTGACTTGAACTTGACTTGCGACTGACTTCAATGCAGCAAAAACGCGTTTCGAATGCGCTGTTTTAGGTGGTGTCAAGGCAGCACAAACACAAAGACGCGTTTCACACGCGCTGCATTGAAAGGGATTTCAAGTAAGTTCAAGTCAAGCAGCGTTTCTGAATACGGGGTAAGAGTTTTTTATGACAACCAACGGCGACGTTCTGCAGTGGTACAGAGCGAGTAGACGCCTCTACCCACCGCCTCACCGAGACCTACAACGTGGCGAAGCAGCTACACTACGGCAGTTGCAAGGACTCCTGTCTGGGCAAAGCGCGTCTGCCCGGAGGTGTACAACACGGGTACATCCCAACTTTGCAAAAAGGCGCGAGTCACCCAAAGACACCTGCTCTGGGACTGTGTGTCACCGATGGGTAACCAGGAAAAAGCAATGCCAACTGCCATCAAGCAGCAACATCAACAGTCGAAAGCGAGGCAACCAAGGCGACGTGGCCCAGCACGTGTTTGGCGTCTTGCAACAGCAGCGGCCGGAAGCCGCGCCCCCATGTGTTAAACGCCAGTAGGCTGCTGCTCCATGACGTCCGAGCAAGCTAGTCTCTCGCTTTAATTCCCCAATTCTTCCCTTCTTTATTCCTTATCATCCACAAAGTTGTTTCACTCACTTCTACAGTAATAAAGTTTCTCGGACACTGCAGGAGCCGTTTCCACTGAGAATTACAATGTAATGGTGCTATAACCATACTTCAGGAATGAATTTGGCAATATAATGCCCCGAGGCATACACACTACTGGCTGCCCAACCTAAGCTCTGGGCTACTTATGTTCATCCTCTTAATTTCGGACCTCACGATTGAAACTTACGCTTACGCCATTAACATAATCCTTCTATTATTCCTGCTAGCATCGTTTAATTCTCTTTTCAGACATGCTTAAGCTACGCGCATGATGACGCGAGCTTCGTGAGACGAACCGGGCGTGCGTAAGCTTATAATGAACGTATAATTCATACAACCCACTTGTGTTTTTCAACGCAGTCTTTTGATACTATGAGCGTACACATTCAATTATGCGGTATCATGGCGTAAATGTAGCTGTGAGGGTATTCCTCAGTTGACAGTTCAGGTGTCTTCCTGGTATGCATAACTTGTTACCTGGCGCCACGTTTTTTTTTCTTTAGCACATGATCAAATGCATCTCAGGGCGATACGTCCCGCCATCTCGTCATACTGTCATGATTCATACCTAACAACCAGATTGATGAGAAACCTCTCCCAATTTGATCACTAAAATATTTTCCACCTGCGTAGACTGGAAACAAATGCGTGCTTCGCAGCAGAGGATTCCACTTTATGAACAGAATACTTTGTTAGGCATTCACTGTTAGGTACGTTCTCGTAGCATGGTAGGATATTGAATATAGACGTTTTACTTTTGCAAAAGTTTATACAGTTGGCGAAGTCATCGAGTATGGTTGACGGCGTGACGGTATTGATGCACGCCGTTAATGCTGGCATTGCGAATAGTTCTATAACACTTATAATGGGCCTGTACTAGCTCAAAGTTACGCCGAGAGCTGATAGTAAAATGTTTAATGAAATTTAGAAGCATGAAATCTTGGGCTTGTTTTAACACATTCATAGTAAAAAAACAGCACGAAACGACGAAGTGGCAAAGAGCAAACAGGCCTATTGAATCAACGTTCTTTATTAGACACCCTTGAAACTCAATTTGCTGTGCAGGAGAGTGAACAACCCCAGTCCTACAAGTCAGGAGTTCAAGAATTAAGAAACTCGTCACATGCTTTGCCCCGTGCAAGGTTCGTGTCATCTTCGAAAATACCACATCCTGCGGCAGCGTCTACATTGGACAGACTACCAGCTGTATAAAAACAGGTAGCAATTTGGCAATACATTGCCCGGAAAGTGGGTGCACCCCAAACTTCCGTTAGACCACATCATGCTCCAGTACCGATATAACCATGCACGCCGACTATATGAAGCCTTCGCCATTCTTGTTTCAGGCCATTTATTATCAACTCTTCATCCATCACACCAACATACAAATAAACTATCTTTTCACTTGAGTGTCTCACACTATATAATATGACATATCACGGCAAAATCTGCCTCTCCCCCACTTTTCCTTTTTTGCGAAATGCGTGTATATTTGCATTGCAAACGTTAACGAAGTTATTGCTTGGTCTTTATAGCCTTTGTTGTTTCGCGTTGTTTTTTTTTTACTATGAATTTATCTAAAACTTGGGTTACCTCCTCTCGTGTCTGCAGCTTCAGAAAGCGGTGATCAAAGAAGCAAATAAAAACGAAATAGGCTTGAAAGAGCGAGAGCTTCGACTTGTTTGTGATTCATTTCAACGTTTTAGGCGCACCAAAGCAACAGAACACCGAGCAGAGACGCGGACACAGCACAGGACACAGAAAAGAGACGCGAACACAGCGCTATGTCCGCTCTTTATACACACCTGTCATGAAACAGGAGGAGGACAAGAAAATGCCCCCCAAAAAAAAAACTTGGAAGACACTTGAGCTTAGCCTTTTTTAGTGGAACGCCATAGCGCTGTTTGGCCTCAATCGCATCCACTCCTCAATCCCTAGCCTAGGGAGAGAGAGAGAGAAAGCTCTGTAATGAAAAACAAAAAATAATTCAATTGCTAGCCTTGCTTCGCTATCCTATCCTAGAATGTCTACTGCAAGATCAGTTGCGAAGTTGTATCGGCGTCAAATGAAATACGAAGTGTCGGAGGCCTTCGCAACAACATAGTGCACGCCGTCCGTTTATCATCATGGACAGGTGCGCATATGTGCCAGTGGTGTCTAACTGGATTCGCGCGCCATTAGACGCGGATGATTGGAGGGCGTGCACTATACCGCTGCGACAGCCTGCCTCAGTACGGGTTTCATATGAAGTCTGTAGTACATTGCGCCAAAACTCTTTCTTCTGCGAATGTGCGAAGTACCTACTGCGCGTCCTTAAGGCAACACGTGCTCGCTGCCAAAATCATTGTTTACGTCGTTGCTGATAATGACGATTAAGTGTCCATTCGTCATGTAATTGGTGGGCCTTTAATCCAACCACTCGTTGCACAACACCCATGCATTCACACCTGGCGCTTTTCCACTTTTCTGCCACGCAATTTCACGAGCCTTAAAGAGACTCCTGACACTACATGATACTCTAGTAGGGTTTCGTTTCAGAACAGCTTCATGCACCGGCGTGACTCTAAAGCAGAACCGATCTGTTTGCCATGCACGCAGAAGCTGTGCGTCCGACTTCTACTCCAACGGAAGTTTTTTTTTTATTATTTATTCACCTGATTGATTGATATGTGGGGTTTAACGTCCCAAAACCGCTATATGATTATGAGAGACGCCGTAGTGGAAGGCTCCGGAAATTTAGACCCTCTGGGGTTCTTTAACGTGCACCTAAATCTGAGCTATTTATTTACCTGTCTCTATCTAAAATTTTAGCTCAGGTGTCTTCGAGTAGCCAGGTGACGCCGAGGTAAATCGTGCCCTGGACCTAATAAAACGGTTTCACTGACTTACTCTTGGACAACGCAGATTATTTGCTGACAATCAATGACGCAGACAATAAAACTTCTGCGAAACAAGCTCTTTAACGCTAAAGTTTTCACATGTTATCAGAAGCATTGGTTAACCACTAAATATTCAGGAATGAATTGTTTATGTGGAGCAGTATATATCTATAATTTCTTAGTCCTCTAAATGTGCATTAGTGTGAACACAGAGATATTTTGAAACGTTTACGTTCAGATGGACCCAAAATGGTCCCAAGGTTTACGGACTCATGGCCAACGGCACATGTGCCCAAAATTTCTGGTATTGATAGTGGCTGTCTTTCTAAACTATTTATTTTATTAGTGTGCTCTAAACATTCAAAACCAATAGGCCCTTTTTTGTTCTTTTCCTTACAGTTCAAGCAAGAAACTAGTTCGAAAACATGGTGATTGGTACCATTATTGTCACGTACACACATCTTCCATAACTGTGCATATCCTTATACCAAATAAACGAAGCGCACGTACGACTATTTTCGCACAAGTTCACACCTAGCAACTTTGAGCAAGGCCCATGTACTGCCCCTTATAAAATAGCTGATTTGCCCCGCGGTGGTGGTCTAGTGGTTAAAGTACTCGGCTGCTGACCCGCAGGTCGCGGGTTCAAATTCCGGCAGCGGCGGCTGCATTTCCGATAGATGCCGAAATGTCATAGGCCCGTGTGCTCCGATTTGGGTGCACGTAAAAAACCCCAGGTAGTCAAGATTTCTGGAGGTCTCCACTATGGCGTCTCTCATAATCATATGGCGGTTTTGGGAGGTTAAACCCCACAAATCTATCAATAATATAGCTGATTTCCCTTGTTCTATACAAAAATATACGGTCTCAACAATAGCGGCAGTTTTAAACTGGGACGCATGCGCCGTGCTAGAAGTCTTTATAGTTACAAAAGCGCCGATTCAATCCAGGTGACGTGAGCGAACTTTTCGGAGTCTCTGGTGGACTGCGCTGAATAAATTATGGGCTCTTCACTTATTTTCACCCTCGTTTTCGATTCCACGTGTGCCGTTGAATGACCATAAAGGAATTTAGAATGGCCGTCTCCAAGGCGACCTACAGCTCGTGATTATTCAATATGCAACAGACTTAATCGATGAAGGTCAGTACAATGACTATTTTACCTGTTTGTGTCTTTCAGTATTTTTTGCCTAAAAAATGACGGCACTATCTGAAAGCGTATCTAAAGAAATTGTGCAGAAACTACCGACGACGATTGTGAATGCATGCGAATACTGACACGCTTAGAAAAAGCCATTCGCTGTTTTAAATGAGGGCTGCACTTGGCATTATATGGTGCATACTTATATTTCCTTTATTTTTTTATAGCGTAATTTACAGAGAAGAAAGCCGTGAACCAGCACGTCTGCAGCAGTATTAGTAACAATATTTGGGGTTTCACGTCTCAGAATCACGATATGATAATGAGAGACGCAGCAGTGGAGGGCTCCGGAAATTTCGAACATCAGGTGTTCTCTAACATGAAGCGACATCACACAGTTCATGGGCACATCCGCTGGATGAAAAAGCGCACTGGTCAACCCGGTACGTGCTCCAAAACTGATGTGAGAGGTCCAAATACCCGGACAACCACTGTAGCGCCACCGGGGGGGGGGGGGGGAGGGGGATGAGTTTAGCGAGCGCCCGAAGAACCACATGCGCGGCGCGTTTATGGAAGTTACGATTGAGCGCGTGCATCTTTGTGTCACCCGCGATATCTAGTTTATTGTCCGTATAGCATGCGCCCATCAGGTAATTACCGATCTTGCTTTTACATACGTGCTGCCCTTGCAAATTTCAGGTATTGTATTGCCCGAGATGCAACCTTGCACACCTATCAGTTTTTGCCCAAGAAAGGATTGTGAATGCATTTACTGGGATACTACAAGATCAGAACTAACCGGTCTAAAAGAGCTACACCCTTCCTAATGCGTCGAAATTTATTATAGTAGCTGTGAGTATATCGTTTCGGAAAACGTTGCTTCAGAAATAATCATTTAATTTAGAATAAGTGACCTCAGCAGTTGCAGTTGCCACTGTTCACTTAACACAAAATAAGATAGACCTTTTACTTCGTCCAAACACGTCTATAGTATTCATACAATACAGTATCAGATGCAAAAGCCATGAAATAATACTTAGCTGGCGTGCGGTCTCATAAAGTTGGCTTGAGTCTTTTTGAAATTTCAGGAACTGTAACTTAAATGCTGGAAATTGAGCGAGCTGTTACTAAGTAATATAAGAAGTGTGAGACCAAAAGAGTGATGAAAGGCTGAAAAATTCCAACCCAACTGCTTGCGTTCCTGTGCTTTTGAATGTTTTCTTCTTTTTCCATCGCGACGTTCTTATCATAATGCAACTAATTCAACCTTACGTTCAGCAGTGAACAAATCATCGAAAAAAAATGCGTGCAAGTACTTTATTTCTTCTCAACTTAAGGCTGATCCTGGCATTTTTAAATGTTTTTAACTTTTCCACCTTTCCATTATAAAACGAGTTGACAATTGCTTCACAGCTTCGTCGGCGATATTTTGCAGCGATAATATGCGAGCGATTGTATATTAGTTGGCGATACACACACACACACAAACAAAAGGTGCTCTATTCTGCACCCGACCAGCATATGTTTACGTTCGCACCACCACAACCATTGGCTGCAAACGTTGGTGTGTCCAGGAGTCGTGACACTACCTTCCCCTTTTGTCTTATCTCCTGTTTTTCTTTTCCATTCCCCAGCCTGTCTCTAATCTTCTTCTAATGCCTGCCTATAAGCCTTTGGCACCTTTGACATTAGTTTCAGTTATTTCCTAACGCTGTCACGTTGTGGAGTCGTGCATTTTCCCGCAATCCCATGTGATATAGATGTTCGTTTTCATGAAAAGCTCGCTCAGCCCTTTCGTTGAGAAAGTTCGGCTGCCTGTGGTCATTTAAGGAACTGCAAATGACCACAGACACCAGAACTCAAACCGGAGCTCAAACACACCTCAGCAAAACATGCGGAGGCAAAAAGGTGCCGAACAGCAGCTGGTGGGGGACTAAAGTATATATTTGAAAGAAATATATACATGACAGCTGACACACACGTTGAGAGCTTCTCACCCGAGGGAGAAAGTGAGGAGAGTCATTTTGGAAAGAGTTTGGGTAGAAAAAAAATGGCATAAATGCTCTGCTCTACTCCTCTCTGTTGACTTTTCACGTTTTTTGTTATTGTTGTTTTGTTCTGCCTCCAGCTTGCGCGCTCAACTTTTGGCGTCTGTGTCTATCGATTTTAAAACCACCCGTTGGGTCTTTCTATGTCCTCTCCACGGGCGCTGGCGAATCCCGATGGCACTCCAACACGTTTTGTGTTCTGGCAGTTTACATGATCCATTACTGTTTCCATCATCCATTACTGTTTCTTTGTTCTACTATGTATTGCCAACAAATGGGCACCTGTGCTCGCTAGACGTACGATCCCACCGACCGCGAGATAAGGGTGCGTGAGTGAGCGTCCACACTCCTCCTCTCCGCGGGGCAAAGTACGCGTGTGAGATGAAAGCACGCGCCGCCGCGTCGTCACAATGTGGTGACGCGTGCTCATTCCGCCATTTCTCTGGTAATGCTGCAAACACGATAGTTCCCTTCCGAGATTCCCGCCAACAGCGGTAAGTGTAGCTATATATAGATTGCCGTTTGAACGTCGAAGGAGGTTCTTCTTGGTGGCTTGGTGGTTAAAGCCTCGCAGTCACGACGCAGAGGTCCCACGTTCGATTCCGCACGCCGGAGTCTTTTTCTCGATTACTTTTAAATGTAGCGAACTTCGGCGACATTGAGGATATCTATCTATCTATCTATCTATCTATCTATCTATCTATCTATCTATCTATCTATCTATCTATCTATCTAGGCACCAACAACTCTCAGCTCTCCTGGCCGTTTCGATAATGGTATCGATACCAAACTTGGTATGGCATAGCATGACTGTACGGAAAACATATTCGATTAGTCATAACATGAAAATTATGATATGTATGTCATGAATGTCATGATTTACATTTCATGGTCCTGCACCTCTTGCAGTGGTTTCGTTCACATGGCATGTTCGAAAACTGGTATGGTATGGCGTAAATGCATTGCGAACACAAGCAAAGGACCCTAACATGAATATCATGACATGCGTCTAGTGTAACAACATGACTACATGGCATGCTCATGATGCGCTCATGACCATTTCACTGGCGTCACATATACCAAATTTGGTATTACAGTACGTGAAGGAATAAGGAAGGTATGTGACTGGTGCAAACATGATAATCATGACATGCGTGTCATGTAACAACATAACTACATGCCACGCTCATGATGCCCTGGTAGCCGTTTTGTTAGCTTCACTTATACGAAACTTGGTATTACAGGACGTGAATAGATGAAAAAGGTATGATATTGGTGCAGACATGATAAACATGAGATATGTGTCATGTAACAACGTGACTACATGCTACGCTCATGATGCGCTCGCGGCCGTTTCGCGCGCTTCAGATATGCCAAACTTGGTATTACGTGAAGCCAGTGGATGACGAAGGTATGTGACTGATGCAAACATGATAATCATGAGATGCGTGTCATGTGAGAACATGACTACATGCCACAGTCAAGGCGCCAGTACATTTCGACGTGACGCGGTGCACGTGCTCACCGGCGTTCATTTCGTCGCGTCACGCCGCCGTTGCCGCGCCAGGCGCCGGTCCTGCCATATACTCGCAGGCGCGCGTCGCACTGCATTGCTTTGACGCATGCGCGTTTCAGTGCGTCCGGCGTCCATCCGTCACGAAAAAAGAGAGACGCAGTGTTGTCTGGGTAACGCATCGGCGCGAAATGCAGCATGTCGCATTTCGCGCCGGTTCTAATCGGGGCGCGCCGAGCGACGCTTTTCGCGCCTGGCACCAGACTAAAGAGCGCTCGCGTTTCGCTAACGTAGCGTCGCTGTGGCCAGCGTGCGCACGCGTCAACGCTGCTACATTGGGGTGTATTGGGCCCTTCATGATGCACTCGCGGCCGTTTTGCTAGCTCCACATATACCAAATTCGGTGTTACGTGACGTCAATGGATGACCAAATATATGACTGGTGCAAACATGATAATTCTGACACGCGTGTCATGTAAGAACATGACAACTCACCACGCTCATAGCGTGCTCGCGGTCGTTTGGTTAGCCGCACATATACTAAATTTGGTATCACGTGACGTGAACAAATGAGGAACGTAAACGACACATCCAAACATAATTAACATGACACAGATGTCACGTATGACATCATTTAACTCCACCTTGTAAAGCTGTGCTGATTTTAAAGCGACATTTGAACATTTCTCATTCATGCTTTGCATATCATCGATTCCCACTGTACGTGGGAGCTGCCAATTTTTTCTTGCATTTACATCTATATTGATACGTATACATATACGGTCAGTGGCGCTGACGCCGGCAGCAAAGTCCACCGGAGAGTGTCCATATAATTGCTATCGCTATAAGAATCACTGATCAGAACAAATGAGTGGGTCACTGTTGTGACAACCACCAGCTAATTTGTTGCGGCTGCTGCCCCGAGGGAGCCGCCGCCACCCGTTTTCCATCCCTCCCTTGTTCGCCCCGTTGCTCTGCAGCGGCCGCAACTGTAACTACGGCGGAAACGCGCTCTCCCATAACGAGCCGCTCGACGCGGCAGGGCGTATATCGTGCGCTTTTTCATGCAGCGGCCATGACACGGGCCTCTAAACCATTTTGCCTCTATCGAAATGCGACTCCCACGGCCGGGATTTGACCCGTGACCTGTAACAGTAACAGTGGCATACACAATGTGCGTCTGTAACACGTGTAAGATTTCGCGTTCGACGACAAACGTACTCCGAAACATGCGAAAGCCTGTGCAGCAGTGAAGTGAATAAGCTTGTCATACTACATCCGGGATGATATTACTTTGCAATAAAACCAGATGCAGGATTGGTGTTTGGACTACAGTGGGGCTCATTCGTGGAGATAGTGTCCAGCTGTTGACTGGCACTGCAATCGTGACAAAGCAATGGATGCACCAGCTCAGGAATCCTGAAAAATAAGTTACAGCTGGGCTTGCTTTATGTAAAAAAAAGTGCTCGAGATGACAATATTACGCACAGTTTATCTCTAAGGTAATAACTGTTGAAGTCTTGCGTCCCAAAACTAGGATACGATTATGAAAGACGTAGCCGTAGTGGAAGGCTTCGGAAACTTCGATCACAGAGGTTTTTTTTTTTTTTCAATTAACCCTAAAAAGAGCACAACTGTAGCATTTCGCCTCCTTTAAAACGCGTCGCGAGATTCATGAGCCTCGGGTCAGCATTCCAGTGCCATAACCAAAGGACCACAACGGCGGACCACCTCTGTACCACTTGTTGCTTAGTAGTTGTGCTGAGAACAAAGTCTGCAACTTGCGCACCAGTAGATCTATACGAATCGTGGTCGTAGACCGCCCAGCATACACGCCTGCTGTGTAAGTGCTGCTTACATTTAGGAGTGTTGCGTATATCATTTAGGATTATTGTGTATAATAATTGTATGTGCGTTTGTGAGTTCATACCTTTCAGAGATCTATAATACGCTTGTTAGTGTACTATAGGATGGATGTTTGAATTTTTGTGTTAAGGTATTATTTCGACTAAGATTGAGAAGTATTGAAAATATAACAATAACAAATCGTTTATTTTTCGTGAAAAAGATGAAAGAAGCGGAGCGAAAAATTGATAAGCATTGTGGCGAGGTGCTGCTGCTCATTCTGCAAAAAAAAGCACATTTTCACGACTTCACAGCAGTTGAAATCAACAGCTTTACTAACAACTCTAATGCATGGGAAGTGAGAAGAAATAAAACGATAGAGTAAAGGGGTTATCAGGGACAATACAAAGCATAATAATTTAAATTAAAAGTAAGAAGAACATAGTGAAATCGAAATATATTTTAATGTAAAATAAACATCAAATTTCGGAGAAATAGGGATTCACGAAAATTAACTCTGATAAATGCCAGACTTCCTTGCAAAAAGTAATAATCAACTCCAAAAAACATGGAGCCCGAGTTATAATGAATAAATGAATGAAAGAACGAAAGAAAGAAAGAAAAAAGAAATAAAAAGCTGAAGCAGCTCTACAAATTGACTGCTTATGATGGACAGAAGCTCCTTGGACGATTATGAAATGACTATGAAAATGTTTCAGTTGAAAACTGTTTATTTACATACATGAATTTAGGGTTTTTGTTTTTCTTTGAAGAGCACTGCTTTATAATCACATAATGGAAACGACAGTGCTGTTCCAATCATGCGTATTTGAAAGTTAGCAAGGACTAGTTCAGTGCACTTGCCATGGATGCTGGTTTCAGCCAAATATGCCTCCAGCATAAATGAAGCACTGTCCAAACTTCGGTTATTACGTAGATACCAGCAGCACACAAGATAACTTCTAAAGAGTGTGTGGAGAATTTCTTTTAGGGCCACAACTTTAACTGTTTTTCTGTATATTTCCGCCTATTTACACATATAACACTTTCGGGAAGTAACATTAGAGCAATCTAAAATAGGAGTCATAACTGGCTCTCTCGATGCATATGCGTGGTGCTAACAACGCTACCTTGTTTTTGCAATTTAAAGAAAGACTGCAAAGTATACTACCCTCACAGAGTGGGAAAAATGCCAGGCATTTATATTCCTACTCTATATAAAGTACATATGAGCCATGGCTGTTGAGTTATGTAGCAAGTCTCCTGGAAATTTTGTTTATTGCACAATGGAATGAAAAAACAATTCCCACCCATACCTTCCCAGGGGGAGAACTCAAGAAAATGCCTCGTAGAATGGAAAGGGTGGGGGAGGATCGCGTGAATGTTGCGTAATTGGGTATGGTTAGGGAATGCACAATTGTTCGTCGTGACCAATACGAGCCTGACTGCTCTGTCTGCTGGGCAAAGGCCTCTCTCGTGATCCGCCAATCAACCCGGTCTTGAGCTTTCCGCTGCGACATTACACCTGCAAACTTCTTACTTTCTGCCTCCCCTTCGTGCGTTTGCTTTCTCTAGGAATCTAGCCAGTAACCCTTAATGACCAGTGGTTATCCTGCATACGTGTTACGTGCCCGACCTACGTCCATTTCTTCTTTTTTATATTTTCTTTATTATTTCATATATTGAATGAAGGAGAAGCGTTGCCTTCAACGTCAAGCGAAAGCTAGTTGAAGACGTCCTTCACTGAATTCCGAACGCGTGATGCAGAGCACGTGCAGCAGTGTTTTTTTTTTTTTTTAACTAGCAGACGCCTGTCTGCGTCGGCCTTGCGAGGCGAGAGAGAGAGAGGGGAGCGACAGTTTTGCGGGTGTCTTCCTGGGCCAGCACAAGATACGAGCCGCCGATGTCGCCGAAGCATGACATTATGCGACTAAGTGCTCCACATTTAAAACGCCCTTTAGCTGCTTCTGGGAGGAAAGCACCAAGCTGGGTAAGGTTACATAAATGTGTCGTGTCGACTCCTCTCGATAAGCAACTGTCCCCAACGTACAATATGCTTTCGCTCTCAAAACAAGGTTTTTCACCCCACCCTTCTCGTCCGAATCACTGCCACCACCTTGCCATAGATCTGTAAAAACGACTTAACGTACCGCCTTCAATGTTTGAAAGTGTTATATACTAAAGCAAGACCAGATTAAGAGCTTTCCAAATAACTGTATGTTAGGGCACCGAAGTTAACCAGCCTGTGGTCTCTTTGGCACTTCCCTCCCAGCAGCACGCAGTGTGCGGTGTGTCCGGAGTGCAATCCGCCGAGGGGACCGGAAGCTGAAGAGTGGGTGGCCGATGGCCGAAGGCATCGGTGTGATCAGGGGATTGAAGTATGGCTGTCTGTGGCCCACAGTAGTGGTTGCAGACTTGCAGCTCACGGAAGCGACAATAGAGAAAAATGAGATGCGTGACAAAAAGAAAAAGCGACGAATATGGTGCGGAATAAAGGTAAAAGGTACAGAAAAAAATGGGCCGATCCCGCGTACATTAGAATCGATGTTAGGCGAAGCATGCAGAGGGAAAGTGCCTGTGTTGTAATTTTTTTTAGTGAGACGTTAAAAAATACTGTTAAAGATGTGTTCAAAATTGTAAGCACAGATTTATGTTGAACAGTGGCACATGGTTTATCTATGAACAGCTCTTGACAGCAGCGTAATGATACCAACAGCAACATGGTATCGACAACACCAGAAGTAGTAAGCTGATATGCCATGCTTGCGCTCGTAAGGATGGTAGATCCAAACACTGCCGCGTAAATCAACTTCACCGGAGTACAATTTACATTAATCCGACGTGACAACTGTATCGCAGCAGTACATATGTAATGTATATAACATTGAACATAGCCAGCCCTGGAAACAGACTGGACGTTTCACGAACATTAAGGTCTATTTGAAAAGTAGTTTGGAGGCCTGGCGTGCCTCTGTGATAGAATACTTGATTGTCAAGCAGAATGCAGGAACTCCATTACTTCAGGGAGCTGCCGATCAAAGCTGCTGATGTCAGCTCTTTCTTAGTGCTGTCGCGTTAAGATTACGAATGCCTATTCTCACCGTTACTAGGTAGATATAAACTGTGAATCACCTATGACATATGTGTTAATCTTGAAGTGTTTGCGCAAACACACGGGACAATAAGGAGAAACACAAACAAATGCAAAAACTTCAAGATGAGTATATTCCCACCCGGCCGAGTCGGAATTTTGCCGCATACCTGTGGCACACAGCCATCCGTGGTATATGAGTATGTGCCACACGTGTCTGGCGGAAAAGGTTTGACGACGTGTGCGACAGGATCGTCTCATATTGTACTCCATGAACAGCTAGTCGTCATCTTAACACCATCTTACCTTCCCTTACTAATTTTAGTATACCCTAAGTTAAGTAAGTCATCACGCGAGCACCTACGCGTAAGAGATAGATAGATAGATAGATAGATAGATAGATAGATAGATAGATAGATAGATAGATAGATAGATAGATAGATAGATAGATAGATAGATAGATAGATAGACAGACAGACAGACAGACAGACAGACAGACAGACAGACAGACAGACAGACAGACAGACAGACAGACAGACAGACAGACAGACAGACAGACAGACAGACAGACAGACAGACAGACAGACAGACAGACAGACAGATAGATAGATAGATAGATAGATAGATAGATAGATGATAGATAGATAGATAAATAGAAAGATAGATAGATAGATAGATAGATAGATAGATAGATAGATAGATAGACCGACAGACAGACAGACAGACAGACAGACAGACAGACAGACAGACAGACAGACAGACAGACAGACAGACAGACAGACAGACAGACAGATAGATAGATAGATAGATAGATAGATAGATAGATAGATAGATAGATAGATAGATAGATAGATAGATAGATAGATAGATAGATAGATAGATAGATAGATAGATAGATAGATAGATAGATAGATAGATAGATAGATAGATAGATAGATAGATAGATAGGCTAATGGTGCCTGCAGCGCGAAAAGAAATGATTCTCAAATTAAAGCCACATGTCCGATATACGCACTTCTATGAGTAAAGCGACAGGTATTCTTGGAATTTTTAACAAACACATGGTATGCAGTGCACGCGGCCCCCTCAGGTGCCGATAATGGAGCAACTGTGTAGCTTTCGAATTTGTACGAGGCAAGCAAGTTACACCTCTGCAGAAACCCAGCAGAGATTAGCTAAGCACGTACAACCTGCATACGTTGATATTTTACAAGAGATGGAGGTGCTGTCACCACTCGATGCCTTTTGCTTTTTCTTTGATATCAAAACACGGTAGAAGCTAGAGGGAGAAGTTTCAAAGAATTAAAAATCCCTTCGCATGGGCGGTCACTGGAGCCTTTAGAAATGTATGCAATAAAATTTGTTGATACAGCCGTAACAGTATGCCTCCGTGTTGCAAAGGGTACTGCAGCAAAGCATCATCCTGATCATAATCTTTTCAGATCTTTTACTCACTTTAGCCGCAGGAGAGTTTTTGCGTTCTTTAGCACCGTGCGCTTGCGTTTTGGCAAGTTAGTACACCTATGAATAAGTGACAAAATATGGCAAAGACGAAGGAGGCCGTCAAATTAACCCAAAAATATGCGCTATATAATGGGAATGCAAGTTCAGTATCATTTGCTAATTACCGGGTGCTATATTATGAAGCTGCCTCGCCAGCACAACAAATCGGCAATATTGGCATTGATAGGCGCGTCTGGGATAAGAGTTACTCCACATCGTGCACTTCAAGTGCACGAGAAATAGCTCCTGGTATATTAATGACTCACTAGTCGCGTCTACGAGTCTACGCCATCACGCAACTGGAAACAGGAGCGGTGGGCGTGAGAACGTAGCTTCATGCTTGAAATGCTTCCCGAGATATGCGTACATAATATATACACTACTCTAGGCGATATATTGTTGCTCTTGCAGCAATACCACCAGGTAAACCTATCCTTACACGGTACTCAGGAGTGTCTTTCACTCAATGGTGTAAACTCATATTAAGAGTTTCCTAAAATTACGTGTAGCATGCCGATGAAGCAAAATGCCCGACGTCTTGTACAGTGCAATTACCGTGTAGGCTAATAAACTTTAGGTGTTCTAAATTACCCAAAGCCCTCATAGGCAGCGTTTCAAATTGTGTCACATCTCTGCGTAGAATCCCAAAAATCAAAGTAAAACAGTCTACCCACGTCGTTATACCGATACGGATGAGACCCGGGCCCGATTCGGGCCTGACACAAGCCCGGGCCCGACCCGCGCTCGAAGCTTCCAGGCCCGGGCCCGGCCCGGGCCCGATCCAACAGGCCCTTACCCGGCCCGACCCAGCCCACGGGCTGGGCCGGGTCGGTGCATGCTCTACTTCTCACTAACACCTCGTCATCAAGTATGTCAACATGGAAGGATTTCATTAGGACCCGTTAGTATCTGGAAGGATCCCTTTTGTATCTTGTTGACATTCTCGTCGAGCTGCCGCTGCTCGAGCTCAGCAGCCGGGCCCTCTTGGCGTTGCTTCCGAGCCGCAGTCTCCTGCACTATTAGCTCTCGGTTAGCTTCTCGGCGTTGTCGTTTCGCCGCCGAGTTTGGAGCTTGGGGTCAGAGTCGCAACAATGTCATTGGGCTGCTGCATAGAGCGCCTCACGTTCGGGCTCCTCCACGACTGTTGAGGCTATGTAGGCGTCTTCATCAGCAGTTTCTAGCGGTATTGTTTGTTTGAAATAAGAGCGCGATACGTAGACATGAACAAAATAGATAGGATGTCCCTGTCTATCCGGTCCATATCTACGTGTGGTCATCTTATTTGAAAGAATCATTAGACTCCAACTCTCCCAATAAACCATTTTGGCCAGGTATTCTGTTGTCAGGGTGTTGAGCAAATCAGGTTAATTCACGCAAAGCCACATGGTCTATCTTTTATTGTATTTAGTTTGTTCACAATGAAATTTAAATTTTGTTGTCCGTTGAAACGCTTGCGAGCAGGGCCACGCCTGCGCACGCTTTATTTTGAGACCATATGGGCACTTCGCATGCCTAATGAACGGTTTCACGCACAATGTCTTGATATTAATCGCTGCGCCTGTTTTTGAGCGGCTTGGGAGTGGCGCGGCATCTGTATGTGGTTTATTTTTAAACCATATCTGTGCTAAGAACACTCTGTATGATATTTGCACAACACCTATGTTTCGGCCCGCCGGGTACCTACCGCAGTGACGCACGTGATGAGAGCTTGATTGATTGATATGTGGGGTTTAACGTCGCAAAACCGCCTATGGAGTGGACGGCTTCGGAAATTTCGACCACCTGGGGTTATTTAACGTGCACCCGAATCTGAGCACACGGGCCTACAACATTTCCGCCTCCATCAGAAATGCAGCCGCCGCAGCCAGGATTCGAACCCGCGACCTGCGGCTCAGCAGCCGAGTACCTTAGCCACTAGACCACCGGGGCGGGGCAGTGGTGAGAGAGAGCTTAAGGAGCTTGACTGTAAAAAATTGAGAGATATAACGAAGAAAAAAAAGAACGAAAAGTACGTCAGGCTCACCACGTCTTCCCATTCAGGCAAGGGCCCCTTAATTTCGTTTGATCCATCGTACCACTGCGAGGTTACTTCATTATTTTCACCAGTGTCGAGTTTCTTTCATATATTAAAACGAACTACTGCCTCAAAAAAGAAAAAAAAACAGTGAACACAGTTTTTGATTGACACTTCTCATGAGGAGCGCTGCATCAGGCTCACACGGATTGCTTTCAGAGCATAGCTTTTGTGAAATAGTTCAATCAGCGCATGCGACACTGCGCAATTTGCGTTCTAGATAGGGTATACCATCTAATGAGGCTGCTTTGGTGAACAACAAATTACAGTGGTGCTCGAAACGCAAGAAAAGCAAAGTGGAGCATGGATAGCAGAAGCGAAGGACTACTTAACAAAAAAGTGGCCGTCTTCGCATTAATGACACATAGGTGACTGAAGCAATTACAAACAAGACATTGGCACAATCTCAAAAAGCACTGAGCTGCTGTAGGGGCGAAGCTCCTCCTAGTATAACCTTGTCATGCGTCACGCGTAACCGAAAGAAGAAGAGACGAGAAAGAAAAGAAGGCAGTATCTCTTGAACAGTATAACAGATGGCGCTATCTCAAAGAAGCACATACAAAATGTAGTTGACTGAGCATATATAACATACGGCGCTGTACCGCTACTCTCCATTTGGCTGCTGCATGGGCTGTGCCTGGAGGTAGGCGGGTGCCTCTTTCAGTCTCCTGGATAGTAGCTGTACGTGGCGGGTCGTTGGTGGTGCATGGATGAAGCAGAGCGGTGGTGGCAATGAAGACGTTCGCGCTCGGCTTCCTTGGCTCGCGTCTCGTTGGTGTTACCCGCGCGCAGTCCGCATTCTCGAACGCGATCGGACGCATGCACGGACGAACTGATTGATACATGGACGGATGGACGGACGGACGCTTCGCCCCACTCATCATCATTCACTCCGTGGATATGCTGTAATTGTTTTCTTTTGCTTTTCAATTGAAACATGGCGTACTTGGATAAGCGGGGTTATACAGATGTCAGAGCTCTAAGGGCAAGTAAAAAAGTGGTTTCCTTTGAACCTGCATGGCATAAGCAAACTTATTCGACACGAGAACAACAATGAGTCTCGAGCTTTTCTCTGCTTCGTTCTATATAATTATAATCATTGCGGGGAGTTGGGCCAAGCGAAAAGGAAGGAGAAAAAGCTCTCTTTTGTGGCGGGAGTATGTTAAATCTGATGGCTGCAGGGCTGGAGAATCGAGGCGTCTGATGAAACGCTGACAAAAAAAAAAAATATGTGTAAACCGAACTCGCTAAGGCTTTGCTCAGATCCCTGTGATGTATCTTTTCATGCTGAGTTCAAGTTACTCTTCTGCGCTATAGCGCACGTTCCTGGCGAACCCACAGGCACGTTCGTATTATATTTCATTGTATTCAAAAAGAATGAACACCTGTTGAAAATAAAAAAAAATAAAAAAGCTAATTGGTTATCTGTTGTATGTACAGAAACTAAGAAGTGGCGCTGTTTCGTGAAGCATTTGCCTGATACTACTCGAAGGTTAAAAGCCACCATCTTTTTCTTTTGTCAGTGAAATATAGAGATTTTACCTGTCGCCTCCTCCCTCCCCGCCTGAATCTTTTCGGCCCCACAATGTGTTATTGCGCTGCCTCTGTGGAAGGTGTCAATGCAAGGTTTTGATCTCACGTGCTTATGCGGTGGCTCCGAAATCGGCCCCTTTATCACCAAGTGAACATGTCTTGTGATGACGTCGTCATCTGACTTGCCATTATGGGACTTGATGATGACATCAAATCATAACAAGTTTGAGTACCGAAAGCAACGTCATAGATTAACATCGCCGCTTGATGGTAATCTCTTGCATGAATTTTCTAACGCCTGTGGTCCATTTTCACGTTTTAAAAGGCATACTAGGGCTATCACCTTGTTCTTGATAAAAGGGCTGTTTACTCATTCGTTTCCGTGCACGTTGTGCACCACCTGTTACTCATATAGAAAGTATTACCGATTGCCACGTTGGTTAAACGCCCCGTCTGGTCATTCTGTACATTGGATAAAGTCGTGCGTACAGCATATCGTGAATGGCACAAAAAGTTGAAGTTGCGCCATAAAACGAAGCGGTGAATGCATTAGCAATACATGGAAACGTCACACGAAGAACGACGATCAGCTAAAAACATTTGGAATCCCACTGAAGCACAAAGAAGGACTCCCTAAATGAATGCACGCGCATCCACAGGGCAAGCGCGACTGATTTATTGACTGAGTGATATGTGTGGTTTCACGTTCCAAAACAACGATATGATTATGAGAGGCGCCTAGTGAAATGTCAATCCCCTGGGGTTTTTTCATGTGCACTGAAATGTGAGCACACAGGACTGCAGCATTTTCCCCTTCATCAAGAATGCAGCTGGGATTCGATCCCGCGACCTGCGGGCCAGCAGCCAAGAACCTTAGCCACTAGACCACCGTGGCGGGGCAGGACAAGCGCGTACAGCTGTCACAGATGTTAAATCTTCGTGTTGGAGCAGTGCGCTGCAAGTCTTGACTATTCAGAGCCTGACGTTCTTAGATACTACCTTTTTTTTTTTTCTTAAAATGTGGCGCATAGAGTGAGCCCTTGTGCGTCTCCTGCTACGCGGTGGCGTTTAACGGAAGCTGGCCTGAGCATTCTTTATTTCTTTTTTGCTGTACATCACGAGTAGGTGAAGAAAATGTCCCGTTTTCATGGCCGTCGTCTCAACGGCAGAGTTATCGTATTGGGAAAAGATGTAGTTACGTAGCATGACATAAAAAACCGCTCAAATTCTTCGCATATATATATATATATATATATATATATATATATATATGCATATATATTATATATATATATATATATATAATATATATATATATATATATATATATATATATACGACACACGGCAGCAGTGGTGGCAGCAAGAATCTGTCGAGAGTACCCATACAATTCCTTTTACAATAAAATGACTTCGCATTGCATGCTAGGTGGAAATAGTGAGAAACTTCGATGTGCTGCAGAAAGAAAATTTGTAATTTTCGTTATCGAAAGAAACTGTCAAAGGTTCTCACCAGTGAATATTCTAGTATTAAAGGAAACACTTGAATCAAAGAGTGTTGACAAAGAACTTGTTAAGTTACTTTCATGATGTTCTAAGCACTTCGTTTCCGCACACATACCACATACACCGAGGTCCACAGGCAGAAACCTCACCCGTCACGGTGGTAATGCTGGTCCACTGTTGAACCGCCAGTGGCAAGATCTAATGCCGGCAACGGCAGGCGCATTTTCGATGAACGCGAAAATGCTTGGGGACCGCGTTCTTGGCTTTAGGCGCAAGTCAAAACACCCCAGGATGTTGAACTTTTTGGAGTTCTCCACAGCGGCATCTCTCATACTTACATCGTGTTTTGGCGATGCTAAACCAAACAGGCAACAAATAAACTTTAGATGTGTTCCAGCAGTGCGAAGGATCTATAAAAATCAAGCATGAAAAACCCGTAAACCGAGTCATGCACATCCTTCACACTGCATGCTCTGCATTGCCGTCTCATCCATGCCTGCTGGACGTGTGAACTACGTATACGAAAGTCTTTGCCTTATTGTTCGGCACATTCCACGTTAGTGAAAGGGGACATTTTAAAGATTTGCATCAAGAACACTTTTTAGAAGTAGTGTGTGGATACCTGTCAAAAATTGTTAACGGTGAAAATAGTTGTGTGAAAAAAATGTTTACTGCGTGAAAATAGTTGGCTGCCCTAGGCATGAGATGGTTTCAGTGGCTGAGACTATACTCTGAAGAGCTAACCAAAGCTGGGATGAGCTCAGACTTGCTGCTTCTGAGCGTGACAGAAAGAAAGCAGACGTTTTCTTTATTGGGTAGCTCACAGTTTAAAGAAAATAGATCAAGACATTGGTGTTCGCATTGCATTCATTGCTCACCGTATAGATTTTCCGGCTTCTCATTAAACCAAGTATTTCGGGAAGAAGGCACGTCAATACCAAGTAAAACATAACCTCCGAAATACAGAATTTGTGCAGTGCATGGTCTACCACATTTCGCAAACACGGGGTAAAGAGCATTCGAGCCAACCGACAGATGCTGAAACGACCATTTGCGTGAACGCAACGACAATATACACCAAATGAACGGCAGGCACTTAGCTCTTCACTGCAGCATGGTTGACACCACAATTTGAGCACATATTTTTGATAAGTGCTGAGTTGTCGGGTGAACCGGGTCCCTGTTGACATGGAAAATAACTGTGGCAAAAGAAATTTTCTTGGACGAGGTGCAGGTTGTTGAGAGCCTGCAGTCGATTGCTTTACCAAAAAAAATTATCATTTGTACTGTGTGAATGAGTCACACAAGTAAAATGAGCGACAATTTCTTTTTTTCATTTCTTTGTCCTATTTTCTATATTCTTTGCTGTTCTTTACGTTTCACCCCCTCTATATATCAGCTTTTTTTTACAATACACTTCACTTGAAAGTCAGCGCTCTGTCTGTCGTGTCTTAGGCTCCCTTGTTATTCTAGCTTAGGCTGTGATAGTTTTCTGTAACACTTTTTTCGGCATTGTCAAAAAAAGCTGTTGATCGGTCGTCAAGGCTGTTGAGACCAAGCGATCAAAGTATTACAGTGCAGCACACCCCCTGGAATTCACGATTACTCATCCAATTCAACTAGAAATCATTTCCACTTCTCTTGACTAATGATGCCATAAACCCAAAGTCTGTGGACATTTGCTGATTCGAGTATTGTGCGTTGCATAGATACCACAGCCACCGCGAGATGCCGCGACTGTCCGCACATGCTATCGTGCTCACACTGAAGGTAAGCCGCCCGTTCGAAAAGAGCAAAGACCCGAAAGTGGTCAAGGTTAGGACGCCGGCTGGCGAACAGACGTTGTTCTTGCCAATTGTCATCCTCATTTCTGTACAGCTTTTCAGCGCGCTTGTTGCGAGAAAGGAGACAGACAAGGCTTCAAGCGTTGACCAACTCCTGAAGCCCAGCTCGCACTTGGAATACTTTAAAACCATTTGCAGTGATCGATTCATGAGGTAATAAAGAAGTAATTTTACGATCACCTATATAAGTGTTCCAGAACCCCCTAACGCATATATAACCAGTTCGTTTATAAACAGAATCGGACGCTTTATTCGAAGGTCGCAGGTTTAGAGGTTGCCGGTGGCAAGTTATTTTTTTGTCCACTTTTCATTCTGACATTTAAAACATGACTGCATTCCACCTCATAGCGCGGTCGCGGCCATTTCGCTACCTTGACATATACCAAATTTAGTGTTACATGACGTGAATGGATAACAAAGGTATACGACTAGTGCAAGCATTATAGTCATGACATGCGTGTCGTGTAAGAACATCACTACATACCACGCTCATGATGTGCTCGCGGCTGTTTCGCTAGCTTCACAAATACCAAATTTGGTATTACGTTACTTGAATAGACGATGAAGGTAAATAACACGTCCAAGTATGATAATCATGACATGCATGTCATGTAAAACATGACTTCTCCGCTACGCTCATAGCGTGGTCACAACCATATCGCTCACTTCGCATATACCAAACTTGTTATTACTTGACGTGTGTGGACTACGAACACAAATGCCAGGCGCAAAGATGATAATCATGCATGACATGGAAAACATGTACGTCATCATTTAATTGCCTACCATTGCTGGTGCCGGTATAGCATACGTCAGTGGTGGCGTCGTTGCGCCACTCTAAATGCACACTTGCACGTTATCTGGATACGTCAGTGCGCATCACATTTCTAGTTGTGTTTTCTGTGTACTACGTCCATCCTCCTCGTAACATTGTGCTGATCTTGAAGTGACATGTCAGCCTTCCTCATTCGTGCGTCGCATATAATCGATTCCCACTGTACGTGGGATCTGCCATTTTTGTCTCTTTTTCCTTTGCTGTGTATTCCATCGAAGAAAAACATATTTGGGGGAGTGAGTGGAGGACACGGCCACAGTGTGCCCTCCTGGCTACACCATTAAAGTGTCGGGGACCCATGTTCATGTATGCGCAGACGTTTCTGATGAGTATAGTGGGCATATAGTTTGGCCGGTGTGGCTGCCCTTCCAGTGGCGTAACTGCTGATATTGTAGGTATGTACACGTCCATAGTAAATAAATAAATTAAAGAATTCGGCAGATCCCACATACCTTGGGAATGAACGTTATGCAAAGCATGCGGAGGGAAGGTGACCATGTGGTAATTTTTCTATAGAGTGACACGTCATAAAATGACGCTAAAATATGTATAAATGTTGCACGTAGAAATATACGTTGGAATGTTGCAGATGTTGATATAACCAGTTTTTCGCACTTTCGCAGCGATGCCAACCAGGGCATGAACATTAGCTGCACCAGACCTGATAGGCTGACATGAGGCACTGGTGTTCACGAGAATGACAGCCCTGGGCACTGCTACATAAATAACTTGAGCACACGGCACCTCATCACAATTTAAATTAACCGAACGTGACGACAGTATTATCGGAGTACATATGTAATGTTTTTAATATTTGTTAGCCAGCATTGCAACTGCAATTGACATTTCACGTACATTAGGGTATATTTGAATAGTTCCGAAACCTGGCATGGTTCTGTGGTAGGAAGCTTGATTTCCACGCAGAACGCTTGGGTTTGATTCCTCCTGGAACCGCGACATTTATTCTTTGCATTCTTCTGGTCAACAGGGTTTGTGTCAGGGTTTTCATAACGCTTACGCGTTAAAATTGCTCATGTGTTCTCGTCATTCCTGGGGAGATATTTCGTGTCAATCACCTGTGGCACATGCATGCCCGCGGGTTTGTGGCACTGTCTGGCGGGAAATGTTCGACGACGTAACGCGACGGGATTGGGACATCATTCACGTCTTGACCAGCGCATCATATTTGTCAAGCCATCTTACCCTCCCGTTCTAATTTTGGCCCACGCCACGTTAAGATGGTGATCACGAGAGCACGCAGATGTTAGCGGCTAGATAGAGAGAGAGCTACGTAGATAGGTCCCAAAAGTGCTTGCAGTACGCAAAGAAATGCTTTGCATTTGATAAAAAGTAGGGGCACTCTCAAACTTCCCCTCTAAATATTCAACGTGATGCTGGTATTCTGTCCTAGTGCTTACTTCAACCACTTGGTGCATGTTTTCATTTTATTTTATGTCGTTTCATCAGATCTGTAAATTGTGAATTACTACAATGTAATCGCAAAGTTGAAAGTGGCTTGTGTCAGTGAAGCTTTCGCACATGGCCGCATTATATGTAAGGGGTAGCATGCTTTGAAACTCGATTGTGCAATACGCGCAGTATCCTGTGTGCCTTTTTGCAATAGAGGGCCGGCTTTATGCGATAGAGTCGGGATGATAATGACATGCTCTGACACCCGATGGCAAAGTAAGCTTGTACCATGCAACATTACTGCGATATTACATTCTCTATTGTAAAACTTGTATAGGGTAGGGCAGGGTAAAATGCATCAAAAACTTAAAGTAATAAACAATATTTTTTATTTCACTACTTACAAAAAATTAATGCAGTAACCTTGCTTTGTGTGCAAGGTATGTTCTACACAAAGAGCGCCATGTTGCCACCAGTCACACCAATATATTAAAAATAAATAAAGAATCACTGAATATCCACGGAGTGAATGATGATGAGCGGGGCGAAGTTTCGGAGGGTTTTATCGGTAAACCATGAATCGTTCGTCTGTCCCCTGGCCGCGTCTGTCCGTCTGTCCATCGTCCTTTTATCTGTCTGTCTGTCTGTCTGTCTGTCTGTCTGTCTGTCTGTCTGTCTGTCTGTCTGTCTGTCTGTCTGTCCGTCCGTCCGTCCGTCCGTCCGTCCATCGGTCCATCTAGTGAACCTTCCAAGTACCGCCATCTCGCATCTTTTCATCATATATTCATCATATACAAGCACCACCATCTAGTGGACATTTCACAAAAAAAACGATAAGTGGCTACCTACAACTACATACATCGAGAACGCACGACCAACAGATTAAAAAACTTCGCTCCTAAAAAGCTCCAGATGTTTATTTTGCCCTAGCCTGCGGAGAAAAACACGATGCTGCGTACGGCGAAACAAGACAGTATGAAAACAAATTCATTTCTTCAGTTTTCTGTAGAAAGACTCAAAATCTCTGTGGGCCCTTACGCAGTCTTAGAAAGCCCAGTCCTTGGACTCCACGCAATGAATCTAGACAGAACGAGGTACTGAGTTGCTCCTCCGAAACTCCTTGTAAATAAAACTTCCCAGTTTTTTTTTTGTGCTAATGTGTTTTTTGGTGAACGGTTGCACCTCATTGGATTATTCAACAGCTGGAAGCCACATATTTTTTACGTATCTTTTTCACCTCTTTTTGCCGTTGTAATGCAGAACTGCTTAGGCATTTCACGTCTTTTAACTTGGTTCGCCGAGCTTTTTGAGGCAATGAATATAAAACTGTGCTAAATTCAGATTTTTCAGCGTTTTTTCAATCAGGGTTTTGCACAAACGTAGTTGAAACTGAATCCCGAGACGTGTTTGTGAACTACTTGACTTGGAGATTCCACCATTTTTTATGCGTCTCTTGAGAGTATTCTTGAAACACGGGAAAACCTCAATGCACCCTGAATGGAGTCATGTCCTGAATGGCAGTCAGTGCTTTCTCGTGTCGTTTTTCTACCACGAAGCTCTATATGATATTCTCCTGTATCTCCGAACCCTCCTAAACAAAGAAATATAGCATATAATGAGCATCAGTTAATGGTTAAAATAAACGCCACTCTCTAAGGCAATTGGGTGCCTTTTTGTCACGTTTATTTCCTCTCACATGCCCGAAATTTAAAAAAAATCCACTTTTTCCTCAGCCGTCGACAGAACTAAACTTTTGGTATTATGTGGCTTGTAATCTACAATAATAAATTAAATTTTTACGTTGCTGTACTGAACGCAGAAGCAGCTTCATGGGCCGATCCAAACATTTGGCCGAGCAAAATTTTGCCTTTTTTTTTAGAGGTTACGAACACACTGACACCAGTTGCGTAATCTTTCCCGCGCAAATGCTGTAAGCATTCATGAACGTTTGCACATGTAAAGGTAGACAAGGAGCAGTAATTATCGGTGGAAAAGAGCAACAAAGAAGAGTAGTTTTTGTGTTGGCTACAGAGGCCGGCAAACTTTAAATGTCGCGTTTTGACCCACGTATCATTTTACCCCACCATATTGTACAGAACGCGTACGATTTTAAAGCATGGACGTTATTTTGCCTGCATTCCCAAGTAAACGCATGGCTGAGTGATAGAGCACCTGCTTGCGACGCAAACGGCGTAGTTTCGATTCTCATTCGCAGCCAAAAATTTTTATTATTTATTCTATTTAGACCTTTCACATTTTCTCGGCCACAAGATGTTGACTTTTCGCTCACAACCAAGGATGCCCACGCTGATGCCGACGGCAGAATTTAAAAAAAATGAGCTCTTTATTGCTATCAGGTAAATAATAGATTATTAGATAAAGACTAATTTTGTACTTACTTGTAGAGTGCGAATGCCGACAACGTACTATTTTGTTCAGGACGACATTATGGTGATAAGCTACAAAATGTTTAGGTCGTAAGGATCCTGAAAAGAGAGCTCACCAGATAGCTTTAACTTGCTGATGTCCCTACTGTAAGAGCTGTTATTTCTGTGTTGCTTAGCATATAACCTAGACAGGGGTTTTCGGGCTATTCGTAGACTTGAAAAACATGGTTGATTCATGTACTTCTTAAAGCGGTTAGTTAGGACTGCTTTTTTGCATGGATTTTCTATCAGCAAGGTTTCACTTGGTCAAAGCCTGTCAGTGCCTGTCCGGCCTCCCAAATGCCGGCGGAAGCTCTGTTTGGCTTTCGTCCTATTCATCGCGTGGCCCGCCATCAGAGTGTGCGCATGGCAATCGTAAACAGTGGGCAGAGGTCTGCAGCAGCTCAAACGAATATGGCTTTTCAGCTTTCCAGAGAATGCAAGGCGCACCGACTGGTTCTTCGCTGTGACGCAAGATATATCCTAGCCAAGTAAGAAAATGCTCCACAACGAAGCAGTCTTTTAGCAGCTGCAGCAGCCTGCAGTTCTCCATTGGAAGCGTTGCCTCCAATTTTGTTGAGCTCCAAAGGATTCCAAAACAGGCTTCTATAGAGAAGCCAGCCGGCGATTCCTTTTCTTAGAGTGCCGCCGAGGCGTCGCTTCAAAAGCCTGGTTTGCTTTTACGGAAAGAGTATATAGTGAAGAGGCGGCTGGAAAAGCGCTGAAGCAAAATACGGAGAAAAAAATATGAAGGAGCTGGGTCAGGCATTTCATCGATTCGAAATACCAGTGGAGGCCTTTTTGGCGCGTGCTAGCTAACATGCTATACGCACGCGCCAGCGATGTACCACACATATTATTGGTTTGTAGAATCTACGCGATCATTTTGTTTGTTCCTTATTTTAAACTCCTCAACTCGTCCGGCATCCTCTCTATCCGCATTCGAAGAGCACACCCACTAGATGAGAAGGGCCGTTTCTGAGAAGACGGTAGCTATATGCTGATGTTTGTTCACGTGCCGCATTCATCCAGCGTCAGACCTCATGCAGCCGTGCTCGTCCTATGGACCGCCATTTTCCCCTCCCCTTCGTATGAGTTATTTTTTTTTCTTTCTTCTTAGCGTTCCAAATTTCACATGCGGGTTTCAACAAACTGGTATGACAGCAAGTCTTACGGTTGACTGCGCACGTAGACGCCAGGAATAGAGCTTGCAAATAGACATAACAGGTGTTACCTGCGAAGGAAATTGCGGGCCATCTTAAGGAACAGGAAGAAGAAGAATAAATATTTTTTGTGAGCAAACGAAAATGTTCGACTTCAGAGGGGCCCGGTCCTCAGTTCAGGACGCCGTGGTCGATCGCCACTCGTTGCTCTCTCTTCACCACTGTAAGCTGAACCCAGGGGTTACGAGCTGGCCAGCGGCTTTAGGCTCTGCCTTGGGTCAGAGGTTAGGATAGGAAACTGGCACTGTTCAGCATCTATTTGCCTTTAAGCACTCTAAGGTGGAAGCCTTCCTGTTCTTCTTCTTCTTCTTCTTCTTCTTCTTCTTCTTCTTCTTCTTCTTCTTCTTCTTCTTCTTCTTCTTCTTCTTCTTCTTCTTCTTCTTCTTCTTCTTCTCTTCTTCTTCTTTTCTTCTTCTTCTTCTTCTTCTTCTTCTCGTCTTCTTTTTGTCCTTATTATTATTATTATTATTATTATTAGTAGTAGTAGTAGTAGTAGTAGTAGTAGTAGTAGTAGTAGTAGTAGTAGTAGTAGTTGTTGTTGTTGTTGTTGTTGTTGTTGTTGTATAATCATCACAAATCTATTGTACTGAAATCACCCGAAAGCTTTCTGCGTGTCACGTGGTTTTACATTGCATCTGGTATCGGCGCTGTTTCGACCCTGCATAGTAATTACGTCATGATATGACATCATAGAGTGATGCCATCATATGGTGGCATCGCCCGTGTTGCTTTTGCATCACCCGTGTTGACGCCAACGCCGCTGACGCCGATGGTGACTCTTCACGTTTGATGAGCCATCTACGCCTATAGCATTGACGGTAATTTCAAAAATAAGGATGTAGTCGGGATCTAAAGCATTCACGAACAGTGTTTTGGACTGTAAGTTTTTAACTGTATGCTGCCAGAATGTTTGCTCTTCAC
This sequence comes from Rhipicephalus microplus, assembly GCF_013339725.1. Classification (NCBI taxonomy): domain Eukaryota; kingdom Metazoa; phylum Arthropoda; class Arachnida; order Ixodida; family Ixodidae; genus Rhipicephalus; species Rhipicephalus microplus. Next base: position 112,416,879 of record NC_051166.1, on the reverse strand, counting down.
AGTTTCAATTATTATAACTAGTTTCACTTATTATAGCACTTAATAAATAAAACAATAGTACCACTACTAGACAAAATCCTTCCACGGAGCTTATACGCATCTAATATCGTGAAATCTTCAGTATATAAAAAGCTCGCGCCAGTGTGGCTATGGGCACTGGCTTTGCGCGAGCACGTTCGGCAAGTACACATTGGCCAGTGCTGAAAGTCGCGGAGGCAGGCGCCGGCGCCCGGCTGGCATTTATGGCGTACGTGAAAATGCGCAGCCTCCAAGAGCGAAGAGAGGGGGCGTAAAGTGCACTCCGGGGTCAAGGGGCCCTTTTCAAAGCGGATTCGGTTTTAAAGCTTTTTTTGAGTGCGTGGGGCTGTTCGGCGCGCGCCCTATTTAGCGCCCGTAGTTTCGATCGAAGGAAACTTTGTGCCTAGAACCACAGCCAGGGCCATTCGGGTTCCTGACATGGGTGTCGATTAGACACGATTACTTATAATGAGCGAAACATGAAAAAGTATTCAGCCGAAAACTTTGATAGAATGCCTTCGAGGTGGTAGTGCAGCTGCTTCCGATCGTTACTGCCTTTGGAGTTCTTAATTCGATACAAATTTATTATCTCTGGCGCACCGAATATTGGTGATAAAGCTGTGATTATTGATGTTGCTTTTTGGTTACCTACCAAAGGATAATTAAAGTTTTCTGTGCTTTCGCGGTACAGTAGCAGGGTCAAATTAACTTGGCGTTCTGTGAGCCATTTTTCTTTCCTTTTATGACTAAATACAGCGCAGCCTTATTCACGCTATGCTCAGAGTTCATTCTAGATCATGACATAGCTGAATTTTACCAATTTCTCAATTTTTATCCACTCAATTTTTCGTAAATGAAAGCAGTGAACTCACGACACTCAATTTTCATTGCTTTTTTATTCGCGTTTAGTAAGAAAGATACGCTGTTAGAGTAGCTTGATGGCATTATATTTCTTCAACTAGATAAAATACAGGCAACACAGGGTTTAGGCCAGCCGCTAAGGGAGATTGAAAATGTTGGCCAAGATTTCCAAACGTTCAAGAGCACAAATAGCAGACCTAAGGAAGGAAAAACCACTTTATATAACGTTTAGTGTGCAACTACCACAGACAGACCTACAAAAAGGCTAAAGCCATAGCGCTTAAAGCAACGGGCAACCAGCAGCTACAATGCAAACCGTTTTACGTGTGAATACACTTTATAAGCGACCCCAAACCATCCACCGCCGTCGGCGGCGTCCGCAGTCTTCTCTCTATCTTTAAAAGAAAGGGGACTTGGCGGGCCGCAGCGCGACGCTCTACCGAATAAGCCACGGACGCGACGCTGATATCGCTGTCAGTAACGAGCCTTATACCCCCTCCCCCTTCGCTCACTCCTCCGCTCTCCTCGCTCGCTGCAGCTGCGCGCGCACCCCTCTCTCTCGCGCGCCCGCCTTCTTTCTCAGTCTCCCGTCGAGAGCGGGTCGTGAGGGGGAGTAAAGTTAAAATCCGTTGGCATTCGCCAGTGAGTTAACGTAAACTCCCCCGTGTGATCAAATTGCGATTCCCAGGAACCATTACACCATAAAGGCACCATAGTGTGATTAATAAATATAATAGTGCGAATTATTAAATACCCCTCATAGCATCACCCCGTGTATTTTCACTTAACCATGTTCACCCTCGGGGAAATGCTTGGGAGTTTTTTGTGATACTAGTTTGTCAGTCAACATGCGCCGGCTTACACGTCAGTTCTCACCCCAGCATGTCGGTGCGTAATGCCTGCGAAGTCGTCGACCATTTAGATAATCTTTGCCAGAAACAGAAGCACGTGAAAATAAATGTTTATTTGTTTTTCCCCGAGTCACAGAACAGGGTCGTTATTATACCCAGCAAATATACATCGCACATGGTGCGTATATCTACAACAGACCAACAATGGCATCGTTTCTGCCTGTAGGCTAATACACCCGCCTCGCGTGACTGAGCAGCATACAGGCCCGAAGCACCGAGCCTGCGAATAAAGGTCGCAACTGCCACACACATACACTGACATCTCCACTTCAGCACTTTAGTTCAATTCGTTTGTAAAGACGAAACATATTGACTGTGCAAGGTTAAAAACAAACTTGCCGTTTCGCAGTGTCAGTCACTGAGGATCCAAAGGCTGAAATACTCATCGAGGGATTATTTCAACGAAGCCGCATTACCTGATACATGAGTGTTAGTTTTGTGAACAGTGTTTTCCATCGAATTTGTAAAAATTGAAATCTTCGTTTCTAGTTCAAAAGCAGAGCAACGTTTCGTTTTTCATAAAAATAATGGCATTTGTACCTCAGAACACACGTCACCGAAGTTTTCTGTACAGATGTTTACCGATACAAGTTTTCAGTAGCAAAGTTATACCGGCGGGTATTTCAAGAAATGTTTCCAAAATTCTCCGAAATTGGGGAAATTTAATCTTTGTCAGATGCCTTCACAAGTACTACTTCTGCAGCAGCGGCAGGAACCTTAAGGTTACTAAATGCATCGATTGTAAAAGTAAATATGAAGTTTAAATTCATGAACTTTTTAATTAGTGTAGTTAGGCGCTTATGTCAAGTCATATAATTGAAGTTCCTAGTACGGAACACTCGTGACAGATTGCCTGTAGTATTATCGCGGAATAATGTAATCCAAGTTTGGCGGTGAAACCGAAACCTAAATTCAGGAGAGCGCAACAGCCATACGCGTCTAAGACGTCAAAAAGGAGCGAGCGTCGTTATATCGAGCATAGACCGACTTGGTTGTTTGGGTGTGTGAGCTGCGCTGGTTATTATAGCAGGCATGAAACACATACATCAACGAACGTGGATTACCCACACCTCTGTGTTGATGTCTTGAACAGTAACGTCAGTCTGATTGTCTGCTTGTCGCGCTCATCGGGGCTTCACTTTGGATTTCACCACTGAATTTGGTTGAATTTCATCACGCCGCAGTAGCTGCTCCGGGCCAATACTTCTATATCTCGAAGCTGAGTGTGGTTCTTTAAACTAAGAGCTATAATTCTAATTCTTGACTTGACCACCCAACTCAACTTATTAAAAAGAGCACTTACCTTACTTAATTAGGCTTGCAATGAAGTCTTCGACCGTTTTAAGATACCTGCGGCCATAAAAGAAGTAATTTGGAAGGCATCGAACAAGTATCACATTCCACGATATTTGAAGATTTTAGACACATTTTGTGAAAAACCTGGTATAAAAAACCATATAGATGTGTACAATTCCAACGCCTCCTCCAGAACGCTGCACAAACAAATGTACTCATAATGTTGAATGTTTCGCATTGCCTTTAATAACATGAACTAACAGACTCCATACATGTCTGTTATTTTGCGGGAGCGAACACGAACAGGGGAAACATTTCACGTTTTTCATTTCTGAAGCCAGTCACCGCATGGGTAAGTGTAATGCGGGCCTGTTTGTGCTGGTGGCGCGCTGGTCAACGTGCATTAGGTATGGTTTCGTATGCGACCACGTACACTTTCATCATGACCCGCGCATGATCCATGCGGGCGTTCAAGCGGGACGCAGCAACTTTGCGCGCAACATATTGGCTATCATTTTGTAATATTGTCGACTGAAATTACCTCTAGTTAACCTATATGCATCTGTGCTTCTTGATTCTCCTTTTCTCGCTCGCTTACATGTCGTCTCTCCTCTCTGCTAAGTGTCTGTTTGGCTGTAGTGACGTATCGCTATTAGTGCTGAAGATGAATAGAAATATCAGAGAGATAGAGAGAGAGAGAAAGGAGAGAAGGAAAGAATGAAACAAGTAATAAATTCGCTGAAGTGAGCGAATCACTCCTAAACCACGCACTATAACCACGCGCGAGCTCACGAGTGATCACACCACACGAACAAAAGAACATATGCTTTACGATTAATGGCTTCGCTGTTTTAAAGCGTTTGGACAACTGCTTGCACCGTTGCCACCAAACCTAATTATTTAGAGAGAGAGATAAAAACATTTATTGTAAATGAAAGAAAGATTGGGGGCAAAAGCATGACCCCGCTACATGGTTGGCGTCCGTAGTCCGGGACACCACATGACGAGACCCCGACTCACGCCCGTCTTACCAAAGTTCAGTGGAACTCCAGCGAGGAGCAGTTGAGGAGTGTGGTTTCCCATGCCTATCGGGAAATGGTAGAGAAAGGGGCAGGCTGCGATTTATCGTACATGTCCACACCATGCGGAAGGTGTCACAGGCCTCCCGACAGTGTGGGCACCACCCATCCGTGTTCGGATCGAATTGTTTTTAATTGCTTGAATTGTTTTTAACCTATGTAGATTACCTGTCTGTAGACGCCTTAATGTTCACACACCTACCTGCCTTACCAAGCCACTTCGCAGGAGCCGGCATAAGGCGATGAGTCGAGCGGCCTCGTCAGAGCCCTCAATTACCTCGTAAACCCTGATGACCAGGAGGCGAAACTATGTCTTTCATGGTTGGATCAGTTGCAGCCCGCATTGAAATTTTGCTGGATAAAGGGAATATCTCCCCTGCTAAGTGATGAGCACACGCGTTTTTGGTTTTCATGATTATAGTCTTCGAGTTCGGATCCGCAACAACAAGCGCTATTGCTACTTCCTAAGCCCGCTCTTTATTTTGTGCTCAGAAGGAGAGCCTTTGACGCGCTTTGCCTGGTGAACTACAGCAGTGTAAAATACCTTGAGTGTATGCCCTGCTATGTCTACGTAGTATGCACCAGGTTGAAAGCCATTTTGTCCTTCAAGCGTCGGAGCTCACGCATGTTGCCTGCATTCATGAGTATGTTTTCAAGTTACTAAATTGCTAACTTTATACCACAAGTGTGACCAATGGGTGTTTATTATTACTATACGCAATGCGCGTTCAGCCAAATTAACTAACGAGGTTGTTACTATCGTCGCTACTTTAAAAATCGCATCTGAATTTTTTCCTACCTAGTAGCTTTTTGTAATTACGTCGTGGGTAATTCTAAAGACTTGCTCTTGCAATCTCCAAGAGCCTCGGGTATATTTGTCAATGGGTATTTCTTTTTGCATTTCCACAGATTGTGCAGGAGTACGAGAGGGCGGTTATCTTCAGACTAGGTCGTCTCGTCCAAGGAGGCGCTAAAGGTCCAGGTAAGCTCTTCACTGATTCCTACGCCTACATCTTCACCAATCATTTGCTCTTTCACGTAAATACATTCACTAAATTGGCAATAAACGAAGTGATCGCACCACGGTCTTCATCTGAAACCCGTGTACATTGAGTTGTACGGGGCTGGGAAGGCCTGACTAGGATTGCCTATTTTGCCCCCATGGCATGCCGTGACATTTATCCTTCACAACTATATGCTCAACGTGCACACAGGGGTAGGCCGTACAAGAAGTGTTGGAGCTAAAAAAATATGCTTTGTCAAGGTGAAAAGTTCAATTCATGTGAATAAGGGCGGCAGGCATTTTTCCGTCTCCATTAGAGTCGTGATCGTTGGCAGCGCTAGCACGCTTTCATTCGCACAATAAATGACGCTGCATTAGGGGGTGGTGTTATTAGCTTTCAACTTTACACGGCACCTCATGGCGATGTCTACCTCGAAACTGACGGCCGGAAATTTTTTCTGAGTGTGTATAAGTGCTATCACTATAAAAGATTTTGCTTCATCCACTAAAGTTCTTTTTAAAGTTTTTTTTTGTTTTTTCATGTAGCCGAAAGAAAAATGTTGGGACAGCTTGTGCTATAGCGGTGCAAAGCTGGAGTAACAGCGGAGCTGAGAGTCAACCTAGCTTTTCCCAAGTTTAGCTAACTTTTGCCGGTGTTACGACATTTCGTTTAGGTGATGTGAAAATTTATGCTGCTATTGGAAATATTTTTCCCAGCGTTCCAACGTTTTGCAGGAATAAACTAGGTATTGCAAAGTTTTGGCACTGTTTAACTAGGCATTACAAAGACATCGTGGGAGTTCTGCTAAGTACAAGTGACAAAGCTTGAAGAAACAAAGCGACATCTTGGTACAGGTAGGAAAACCGGTTGCACTGGAGGCGTGATGCCTGGACACCTGTGGGAAGCTCGGTGCAGCAAGCCGCAGATGTGCCAAGTAGTTGCTATGCAACACGCAGTGCTATCATAATTAAGAAAGTTTTTGCGAACGCCTTGCTTAGAAATGGCCGGCTTAAACAGATCCGGTCGCAGTAGGCCTTGCTTAAGATAACACAAGAAGCTGTTGTTTATATATATGAAAGCGTATTGACCCATTTGCATGATGGGCTGAACTGCTCATTTAGAGTCCGGCTGATCTGAGCAGCAAATAGCTCTGCCGCAAGTAAGTCGTTTTTCTGTGTCATTGCGTGTTGAGTTAATTGTCGAGGTAATTGAATTTCTGCTATAGGCTGCAGCATTCACCTATAGCGAAGCGAGGAGTGGTATCTCGTTTTGCTACACATTTCATTTGACAGTATAATCGATAAAGAGAATGAAGATGTTAGGATAATTGAACAAAAATGACTAAGACTTGTTTAGTCTTTTTTCGTTGGGCGAGAGTCAATATATTAATCCGGGTGAGTACGATTTAGAGCACTCACCATTTATTGCACTCTGATAAATTTGGTGAAAGGGAGAGAAAAAATTTTAACGTGTATGATTCTATATTGACAAGGAACAGCTAGAGGAGCGGTGGAAAGAAAGCAGAGAAGATAACGGTTGTTTGCATCATCGGCACGCGCCAACGTATCTTTAGGAAACAAAGTACAGATACGCCATATAAGAGAGTTTCCCAATTATACACCAGAGGAAACTCTGGCGCTAGTGTCTATGGGAGCTGCCACGCATGGCGCTTCAGCGTGCATACGAATTATGGGTTGTACACGGATTGGCCTAGTCTTCGCACTTTAGGCTCCTTTTGGCTTCGCCTGGCTTGAAGCAGATTTGTCACAAAACAACAATGGGCAAATGTTCAGCAGTTGTGTTTCACCACCTTAACTTTTTAGCCTTAGCATTTCAAATTGGGTCACGAAGTTCAAAAGAGTTCATTCTTTCGTTCGAAACAAAACCAAAACACAGCAATGAACGAAGCCAGAAGTGCTACTCGCCGCCCGCAAGTACAAAGACTAGGCAAATCCATCACTACCCATCATTTCCATGATCGCTTAACAATCGCAGCGCCAGAGTACCCTCTAGTTAATTTTTGGAAACTCTATGCGCAGTCCACTGCATTATATTAAAGCAGTGCATAAGTAGCTCATGAAGTCTATGTGATAATTTTTCGCCAGCATAATTCAGAGGAGACACCACTAGTGGTCATTAGGTTCTAGTTTTTTATGACTACAAACATTGCCATCTTGAGCGATATTTCCAGTTTCTTTTACCAGTAGTAGTAGAAGCACGGGCTCTGTAAGCGACAACATTACAACGGCACCTAAGACGTCACAGGTTATATTCCCAGGAACACTATCCGCCGGTTAATTCGTCTCACTTTTCGCGGTATGCACGCTATAATTCAAAGAAAATAATGGTGGTTCACAAATATTCTTTCAGTGGTGCACTGATCCAGAAACAAGGGGGCCTTCTTCTTCGCACGCTATTTGGGGTCGCGTGAGCTCGCAAAAGGGGCAGGGCTGCACGGAGAAAGGAACAGGAAAGAGCTTCCCGGAAATATTATCTTTCCCACCGTGAATAAACGTACGTGCTATTCAGATCTCCCTCAATTCAGCAAGATCTGCATTCCTGACCCGGGCTTGGTTTGTTTTCGTATATTCCTGAAAAGCACAAACAAAACAAAATCCAACCCTGCCGTGCAAGCCAGTTGCATCACGCACAGTTTAGAACTGCAAAATGAAGACAAACTGAACAAATGAGGTTTCCGCGTTTGGAAAAGACAGCGATGCGGTTGGAGGGGGTGGAATGAAAAATTACTGTCTGCCCGGAAAGGTATTCGACTCTGGAATTGTGAAATGGCTGCCGTCGAAAAGGAATGTGCGGCCGTTTGCAGCACGCAGCAACATGCCGGAAATCCATACAACTTGGTCCCCAGTTTGTTTAATATTTACCGCGCTATCACTGCTCGCGGGTCAGTTTCCGCCTTTTTTTTTCTTGTTGTTGGCGCCGTCGTCGTATAGTTTAGATTGTTGTTTCTATTTTGGTCCTTTGCCGAACGCTGCAGCCAAGGAAAGCGAACCTTTATGTGTAGGCAAGTGGGTGGTCAGTGGCATGGTACCGCTCCCAAGAGTGCAAGAGAAATGCACCACGTCCCTCGCACATGCCGAGAACACTACGCACATGCCCGCGCACAAATGGGACTGTGTGTGTGTTCCTTTTGCATTGTTTTGGTGCTCTTGTTTTATTTACCTTTTTAATGGGGATTAGCCTGGCTGCATACATGCCCGTGCGTTCACGAAAAACAACCCCCCGAATCTGTCAATGGAGCTGTTCGAGTTTTGCTACACAATGTATCATCCGAGTTTCAGTCTAATTATGCAACAAGAAATCAACACTGTTAAGAAGAAAAAATTAAATGCGCTTGACTTCAGCCGCAACATGTTTTATGACATTGTATTCTGCTACTATAAAACCATTCATAAAAAAAACATTCATAATATTTATATAACACGTTTTCTTATCAATCACGAGGGATGAGGTCAAGAAACACCATCAGTTGAGATTCTGTGTGCAAGTGAAAGGCCTCCAGAAACGTGCTAAGGCTAGCGCTTACAATATATATTCAGTAATGTTTGCCTTCGTTGTTTCTAATAAATATTGTAATTTTCGCAATTTCGCCTATGTCTGTCATGCATTTTTGCTCGTCACTTACGAAACAGGCAGCGTCCGCATCAACGTCTTTGACCAGATATGTCGCTAACCTGGCGTCTTGAATAAGACGTCGTAGCCCCTTTCCAACAATTCTCGGAAAGGAATCACAAAAAAAAAGGAAAACAAGTGCTACCGCGAGCATGCGCTGCAGAAGCAAGCGGAGTGCGATGGTGATATCATATATGTGCAGGCCATTTCACACAGTCTGCAAAAGAAAGATGGGCTGACAAGCTGGTGTTGACGTAGTGTTCTCGGCACTAGTGCGATTGTCCGGCCGGTGCAAGAAGTTTAATGGTTCCAAGAAGCGCATGCAATCGTGTGAAATTAAGCACCGCAACCCTTTCGTCGGAAGCTCGGAAGAGGTGATGTACAAGATCCCTTGGACTTGTAAAAAGCTCCAGATTGTTCAGATAGGCAGGTGCCTAAACGCACTTTTGACGGAACACAACCATCACGTCATCATCAAAGATGCGGGGCAATTGGCCTTCCAGTGTAGGGATTGTGGCTGTGCACCCACTCGAACCAACACGGAAGTTGTGCGCAAATAACGCAACAAGGAAACGAAAGAAAGAATCGAAGTAATTGAAATCGACAAGTGGAAAGATAAATGGGTCAGTTGCCCCTCGGTATCATTCTCTGAAAATGCGCGCCGGTACCTTGGTATGTAACCAAATACTGTTTCTTTTTTACAACTTCTTATCAGCAGCACGAGTTTTTGAAATGCCTTATTATTATTATTATTATTATTATTATTATTATTATTATTATTATTATTATTATTATTATTATATATTATTATTATTATTATTATTATTATTATTATTATTATTATTATTATTATTATTATTATTATTATTATTATTATTATTTTGTTGTTTTCATCGTTGTCAGTGCTCGTGTGTTGTGGTTCATAAGCTGGGTCATTCAAAAATAAATCATCAGTTGCCGAACAAGACTTGTGCTTGCGTCCTTTATATGTGATATGCGTGTGTTTCTGTTTCCTTCTGTACGCTGCTTTATCAAAGGATCATGGCTCACGAACTAGCCCATCTGTACATATTAAACACATTTGTCCACTGCATGTCGTAATATATCGCGATAGCGACATGATCAGTTGTTCTTTAGGCTCGATGTGCTAGACGCGTGTTGTACATTCCAAAGACAAGCAGTGACAGTATATGTGCTAGTACACATTTAGCGTTGAGACCGTGACGCGTTTAATAAAAAGTGAACACAGGTCAAGCGATCAGTAATTCGAATCGGAGTATCACGAGCACCAACAACGGTCCTCGTCCTCGTCTTTTTCTGGCACTGCTGTTTGCAGCCTATTTATTTTACAAATCACTCTCCCACGAAAAAGGAGCCATATTGGCGACCTAAAGAACAGGTATGACTGGTGGATCATAGTGGGGTTTCAGTCGGTCGAAGTGAACAGACTCACAGCCATGACGACGGTGGTCTGTAGATGATAGAACGGGCTCGACAATATAGTTTACAGGGGATGCTTGACAGAGAACGCGGTAGGGGCCTTCGTACTTAGGCAGCACTTTTGAAGAAAGGCCAGGAGCTGAGGAAGCAACGTGAAGCCACACCAATGTTCCAGGTGAATATGACTGGGGATTCAGGTTGGCGTCATTGCGGTCCTTTTGGTGAGCTTGATCTTGTGTGGTTAACAAACGAGCTAGCTGCCCGCATTTATTCACATAGGCGGTGACTTCAGAAAGGGTTGCATACTCTGAACTGTCCAGGCGATACAACAGAATGGTATCCATAAATGAGGAGGATTCACAGCCACAGAGAAGAAAGGAGAAAATCCTGTCATAGACTGAGTGGCGCTGTGGCAAGCATACGCAACAAATGGTAGTATGCGTCCCAGTTGTTGTGGTAAGCAGAGACATACATGGACTGCATGTCACCTAAAGTGCGATTAAAGCGTTCAATGATACCATTGGTTTGGGTATGGTACGCCTGGTCGTTCGATGAACAACGTTGCATTGATGCTAGAGGGCCTGTACGGCTTCTGAGAGGAACGTGTGTCCGCGGTCGCTCAGTAGCACGCGAGGCGGCCGCGGCAAAGAACAAGTTTGGGAAGTATAAGTAAGCCGACTTCACGTGATATTGCCCCTGGAAGCGTGGCAGTTTCAACATACCGTGTCAAATGATCTATAGTGACAATAACCCAGCGATTCCTGTCAGGTGTGTACGGAAGGGGGCCGTACAAGTCAATTCCAACGGGATCGAAAGGTAATGAAGGACAGCGAAATGGCTGGAGCGTTCCTGTGACTGGACATGGTGGACTCTTCAGGCGTTGAAACTTTGAGCATGAAAGCACACATTGGCTAACAAATCGGTACATTCCACGCCCGTAGTACTGGAGCCGGAGGTGTGCATACGTCTTTTTTACACCAGTGTGGCCGGTTGGGGACCTACATAGAACAAGGTGCAGATATCAGCACGTAGATGGCGAGGAATCACCAACAGCCATTTGCGACCGTCAGTGAGGTAGTTGCGGTGGTAAAGTAGCCCATCGCGCATGGTGAAATGGCGAGCTGTGCGACACAGCGAGCGACTGGCAGTACTCGATGATGACTTGAATAGGAATACCATTAAAGACACCATCCCAGGGCATTGACGCTGCTCAGATGACATGTCAGCATATTTGAGGGACGCAGAATCGTAGATTGAAACAGGTGCATTTGCGCAGTCACGGAGAAACGGAGGCCGAGAGAGAGCGTCGACGTCTGAATATCTGTGCCCTGACCTGTAGACGACGCGGATGTTGTAGTCTTGGAGACCCAACAGCCTAGACAACCAGATAGGCTTTTAGGGACGATGACCACCAGAGGGCATCGTGATCAGTCACGACATCAAATGGGCGGCCATATACATATGGTCTAAATTTAGCGATCGTCCAAACTAAGCCTAGACGTTCTAGCTCCTTGACCAAATAATTCTCTTCAGCTCTGGTCAAAGTGCCACTCAAGTAAGGAACGACGTCGAAGCCAGACTTTCGCTGATCAAGGATAGCGCCAAGGCCGACTCCACTAGCGTCCGTGTGGATTTTTGTGGGGACGTCTGCGTCGAAGTGATGAAGCATCGGTGGTGATGTCAAAAGATGACGTAATTTAGTGAATGCGTCATTACAGGTGGACGACCATGTGGAGATACCTTGGCTGTCAGCAAGTAGACGTGTTAAAGGGGCCATTATGAATGCGCAATTACGAATCAATAGTAAAAAATACGAGCATATATTTCTATCAAGCTACAGAGTTCTTTGAATTTTGATGGCTTAGGAAACTCGATGACGGCGCGGAGCTTGGCTTGGTCGCGTAGAACGCCGTCCTTGCTGACAACGGGCCCTAATATGGTGAACTTCTGGGCAGCGAAGTGACATTTCGTCAAATTCAGTTGCCTGTGTGAGGCATTCCAGGACTCTTGCGAGGCGCCGGAGATAGGTATTGAAGTCTTTCGAAAATACCACAATGTCGTCCAGATAACAAGGTCACGTGTGCCACTTGAGACCTCGGAGTATGTTGTCTATAAGACGCTCGAAGGTGGCCGGGGTTTTGCAAAGACCAAACGGCATCAGAGTTACGAACGCAGTTTCGGCGTGGTCAGCTTCGTATATATATATATATATATATATATATATATATATATATATATATATATATAATTATTTATTTATGTGCCTGTATCGCGACCAATGGTAAGCAACGAAAAGAACTCTGCTCCTTGCAGAGTCGAGCGCGTCATCGATTCTGGCGAGTGAATAGACATCTTTGCGGGTGATCTTGTTATGTCGCCTATAACCAACACAGAAGTGGATACTACCGTCCTTATTTTTCACAAGCCCCACCAAGGATGCCCAAGAACTGTGGGACGGCTGTATGACTCTTCGACTAAGCATGTCAGTCACCTGGTCATCAATAACCCGGTGTTAAGCTTGAAAGACGCGGTATGGACTCTGGCGCAGGGCTGCATGGCTGCCGATTTCTATATGAGGAGTGATTGAAACTGTTCTGCCCAAACTGGTTTGCTCGTAATCGAAAGGCATCCGAAAGCAGCAGAGAAGCTTCAAGAGTGGGTTCCGCTGAGCACTTTGAAGGTCCGAAGCAATCGATGGGAAGAAGGCGTCTGGGGTAGATGTGTTGGCTGTTGTAATGAGATTAATGCTGGGGACATAGGAGCTTGCTGTGCTACCAGGTAGTGAGTTAGGGCAGACTGAATAAATGTCCTCAAGTCGCTTTATACATTCTCCGCGGAACATATTGGTTAGGACCGAAAGCAGGTTCGTGACATAAATGGTTGTGGAGGTGTTTTCGATCGTTATAAGAGCAAATAGGAGAAGAAAGTGCTTACGGGAAGTGAATTTCGCTGACGGCGCAAACAAGGTGGTATAGGAAGCATAGTTGCAGGAGATTGGCACAAGAACAGGTGACATAGGTGGGATGTCCGTGTCCTCGGCGATAATGACACAAGAAAAAGATGACTTGGCAAGATAGATGTCAGAGATTGCTGATAAGTCTAGCACGGCACTGGCACGATCGACAATGGCATGATGCATGGAAAGAAAGTTCCGGCCCAATATAACGTCATGTGAGCAGTGTGGAAAGACTACGAATTCAACCACATACAAAGCGTCCTGAATGAGTAGACTTGCAGTCCATGTCACGGAAGGTTGCATGTGATGTGCGGTCACCGTACAAAAAGAAGCACCAGAAAGCGAAGTCGTCATCTCTTTTTTTTTTTACTTTGCAGCACATCGCTTCACTCAACACAAACATAGCAGCTCCAGTATCGACTAAGGCAGACATGGCAACACCTTCAATGATGAATGTGATTTTGCTTGCAGGTTTGGAACAAGGCCTTGTAGCTTTCAACAGCGGCGCAGTTCTTGCCTCCGGAACTGCGATGATGAGGTTTACGTGTGGACGGGCGGAGGATGACGAAGCATTGGCGATAGCAAGCGCGGGGCGGGGAGGGTGATCGAGAAGAGTTGGAGGTGCGGTGGTTTGACAATGAGGTGTTTGAAGAAGCGTGGGAAGGCAGGGGCTGTTGCGCCATCTATGCTCGTGGCTGTAATATGCGTCAACGGCAGTTGGACGAGGAATGCGGTGGTGGCAAAGACGCTTGACATGTCTGGGTATAGCACAGTAATACAATATCGGTCGGTTGATCAGTTTGTGCCAAGGATTATTGGGAAGAGTGGCAAGACGGCGATAAAGCAGAACGTGCGGGCCTGTTGGCGCCTGTGGTAGGTATAGAAGACTTGTGGGCGTCGAGGCGAGTTTGGGCTGTGAGGCAGTGCATGTGAAAGCTTTCTCGTGACGTTGGCATAGGTCAACGGCGCTGATGCAGGAGGTGGCTGGTGCGTAGGCGGAATAACTTCGAATACTTGCTTCTCAATGCTTTGGCGCTGTGACGAGGGGAGTCCATGACTATTACTGGGGAGAAAGGGTGCGATAGACAATTGTCGGGCAACCTCCTCGCGGATGAACTGTTAAATTTGGTACGTCAATACCACCGGATCAGGAGAGATGGCGCCAACGTGGGTCAGCGCTGACGTACTGGTCGTGTCGAAATTGTGACGTCGCGTGGAAATGCGTTGCTTTCGCATCTCGTCGTAACTTTGGCAGTGCCTAATGATGTGTGTGACGGCTTGAGGAGTTTTCACCCCAAGCATGTGTATTATGCTTAGCATTGTCGGCATCGGACACTGCAGGATTGAAGCGACGGCAGTGGCCTCTATATAAGACGTGAAACTTTCTCCTGCCAGCTGTGCGCGATCACTTAAGCGCTGCCCTGCGCAGAGCTTGAGCATGGCCAGTCGGTTGAATACATCCGCGAAGGTCGTTTTGAAAGAGGCCTAAGTGGTAATCTCAGCCTCATGGTTGTTGAACCAAAGCTCCGCGACACCCCCCAGGTAGAAATGGATGTAGCCGAGTTTGTCGCTATCGTCCCACGAGTTGTTGATACTCACTGTTTCATACAAAGCGAGCCAGTCCTGCTCCTCAGTGCCGTTGAAGGGAATGGGGTCGCGTTCCGTCGGAATACCGGGACAACAGAGAGCAGGGTGTGTGGTAGCAATTGGCGGTGCTGCGACGTCGTCAGGCATGATGGCTGGCTGAGGTAGTGTCCGACTACGGAGTTGCAGGGTGTAAAAGAAAACGAGCACTCTCCACCCCTTGCTAGTACGCGTGGAGCGTTGAGTCCGTGACGCATTTATTAAAGAGCGAACACAGGTAAAGTGATCAGATATCTGAATCGGAGCAATGACGGACACCAACAACGGTCCTCATTCTCGTCTTTTGCTGGCACTGCTGTTTGCACCCTATCCATTGACACAAGGAACGTCGGCGCACATAGGAGCGTTAGTGTGCGCGTCCTTGTCGAGCCAATGTCAGCGACGACAATCAGGAAAGCAAGTCGAAACACGTGCGTGACGTCTCGCCGTCTGCACGTTTACCAAGCTTCGCTGGTCTTCCCTCGTCACATACAGTTGGAAGGTTCCAATATTTATACATCAAATATATGATTTTAATATTGGTAATTTAAATGATGATTATTTATTCACCTGACAACTATGTTCATCCTGTAGCGCCACGCTCCTTTCAAATAAATGATCTTTTCACTGGTGGAGTAATGACGGACCAAGACGGCGACGCTCGCGTCAAGTTCGACCTATATCTGCGTGAAGCATGCTCTATTTTTTGTAAAACAAATATCGAGGCGAAGCTATATGACTACAAGCGTGGGCATCATGAATGCGTTCCTGCATTACACATTTGCGTGTATTACGTACAACTGGAACTATTGAGTAGATTGCCGTTCCTTTTAGACAGAGTTCGCATGTTGACTTTGCACATGCTTACGGTAATGTTTTAACGCACCACACCTGGACCACGTCGTGAAGCGAAGAAGATGCGTCTGCTGTTGCGTTTTGCACTAGCTTGCTCTCAATTAGTCTTTGGTCAATGTTTCACACAGCTCAGAGGTAGCACTGTTACAATCAGTCATAATACCACATATAAGAGCCAGCGGGACGAGGCACTGACAAACGTGCAGGCGTAGCAATTGAGGTTGAAGAATTAGCCCATGGACCTCGTATGTCCCGGAATCACAGCGATTGCCTGGGAATGCCTGTACTGTGTGTGTGGTGTGTTTGTGGTGTGCAATGTCCATCTCCTCCTTCATCCTTCTCTCTTTTACTGTCGTATTCCCTTATCCTACGTGTAGGGTAGTAAACTGTACGTAGTCTAGTTAACCTCTCTACCTTTGTTATATTCTTTAACACGTTGACTATATATAGGTCATGATTTGAACAAAGGTGTATGCCCTCTACATGTAAGGGTGGAGAGGCTCACGAAATAAATATTCTTGTGATTAAGGTTTATGAATGCAGCGCAGGAGTTAAACAAGGTTGTTAGTGTTCTCAATTCTTGTTTGGGTTTTTGATAACCTTCAAGCTAGCTCATGCAATGGTAAGCGGCATGACTTGCGACTTTTCTCATTTTATCATTTTGTTTCTTTTCTTGAACTTTCGTGAACTTGCCCCTGGTAACGTCTGTCGTTTTTAACTAATGTTGACGCGTTTACATTGGCCGATATTGAAAAATACCACATGGTAATGTAGTCGCTTAGCGGCGAAATGAACAATGTATGTATAGGCCCAAGCGACGTGTATGACCACGAATATACTCTCAGCATTTTTTTTCGTTCTTTTTTTTTCGTTTAGTCTCTAAACACCATTTCCTTTGCGTAGAGTAGCAAACAACACATCAGCCACAATCATCTCCCTATCTCTACTTGCCTGTTGTATTTCGGGGTATTAATGAATAAATTAGCCTTAAAAATAAAAATAAACAAAGGCTTACAAATAAAAAATAAACAAAGCAGGATCTCCTACGTATTTCTTGTGTCACTGGCGACAAAGTTATTTGAGTGTATTAAAGGGGTATGTCAGCCAGAAGCCTGCGTTTCTGGTTTTTATAATGAGGCTTGTCTTTGGCACGGGCTGCTGAGGCAAATGGTCTCAATCACTTCCTTTAATATTTTCTCTACATCTTATGAGTATAAAGTCGCGGTTGGGGACGAAACTTCTCTCGAGGCTCAGAGGGGTAAGCAATGGCTACAACACGAGATAAGCATTCGCGTAAAAACCCAGATCACGAGGGAGTGACGGCACTCCACGGAAGAGGAAGAAGTTCTCGTACCTTAAAATATAGGTCAGCCATCCTTTTTCTCTTTTTAACACGAAAGTGCTTTACGCCGGGTTCCACCAAGACTTTAGCGACGTACTTAATTCATGAAATAACATAATAAAATGAACGCCACCGAACGAAAACGAAAACTTTCAAACAAAAGAGGTTTTGCTGCTTGGAATCGAACCTACGACTCATCGGGCCACGACGTATGTGCCCGATCCTCTACCGACGGAGCTATATAAGAAGATGAAAACATTTTGAAGTCCACCTTATATCTCACACATTCTGCCACACTTGGTGCTCTCTGCTGGCAAGGTGGGGTGCTACCGCCACCTGTGAGCGACGAACAGAAGTATTGCGCTAGGACACTTACTAGCACCGATAAAGAATGATTCGTCAACGGCACCGTTAAAGCATGACGTCCAAGATTGTGCACTCGTGCGCTGTCTCGGGGGTCATGGTTAAGCATCTCGATGACAACAACGAACACTGGCGGCACTACCAGCGGGGAGTCGCCCTAGACGATGTTATTTGTAAATATAGTTGTCAGACGGTTTGTGGTCGAAGTAGTGCAGCTTCCACTTACATCAACGATTTTTCGCCGCCGACTACGTCGAGTGCAATAGCACCCGCTAATAAAAGTGCGCCACCAAACGGTGCAGGAAGGCAATGATTGTGAAGGGCAAATTTGGTGCCTTGGTGGAGCGAGATGGAGGTCAGTGGGACGTGTAGCGTCTGGGCGCGTTCGCGACTCCAGCTAGGAACACTTGTCTTCGGAGTTGCTAAAGCGCGGTCTGGTAGTGTGGGCATGAGCACAGGCGTAGGTTTCCACATCGCGTACCATACCATTTCTCTCTTTAATTGAGCATGCTTTCAAGAAGTGCATTGTATTTATTTTTCTTTTGTGCTTGTTGATACCATCTTTTCGCTCGATTCAGGATGTTATGGCCAGGTATAGGTTAAAATTTCAACTAATACAATGATTAAATCATAATCAGGGGTGTTATTTATTGCAATATATATGTGCCACTAGGGTTCAGTGTGGGTGCATTTACGTCAAAACTGTGCTATAGCCGCCAAACACCATTATGCAATGTACAAACTCATAATCACTGCAAAATAAGCACTAATTCTGTGAAGACACGTTTCACTTTCGTGTTATAACGATTCCTTGCACGGACAGATCAGTCATAACTTTTTTTAGCTGCCTCATGACTTCATTGCTTTTTGTCCGCAAGAAGATCTGCATCTGCCATATATTTAACTTTCTTTCATTATGAAGCATTTTTTTTTTACAGGCTGTCTTTCATTCGGCGCTGAGTCAACAGGCGAACAAGAAAAATTCATCGCTTCTTGAAGTCGTAGATCGAAAAAGAATATCATGCGTTCGAATAGTTAGACTAAGGAAGCAGCAATGGATGTACAGCGACGTGCTGTCGATATGCGTCACGTCTTGCGCAGAACAAAGGGAGCGTGTCCTATATTGAATGCGACTATAGTCCTTGCCGTTCGGCACGTCTAACAGCCCGCTGTCTCCGAAAGCTGTGATCCTGTGGGAGTGGCGCATGACATTGACGAGGAGGGCCCTTGCGCATCTTTTTTCCGCCCGACAGCTCCTTCAGCTAGCTTCTCGTTAAGCGCAGTGCACGCATTATTCTTTTTATTCACGCCTCTTAAGCTTCAGTATTCTGTAATTCCGGGTGCGTGGAAATTTATCTGCTTTAGGATTTTCCTAGTTTTATTGTTGTATACATTGTTTCTTCATGCTAGCTACGCATTCTCGCGTCTACGCATTCACGAAGCATTCTGATGTACACTGGGTTTCTCAATCGGTTCTGTTCACTTCCGCTTTCGAGCCATGCTTTCGGCTCTACTTGAAGCCGATGCCTTGCCCTCTTTTCAAGCCGTTATCTAGGATTGTGCCTCACTTTCACTTTACACTGTAAATTCTCAGAGCAGTTGCGTACAAAATGCGCCCAACTGTCCAAGCAAATACAAGTGTTGTAAGTGATTTGTGCTCACGACCAGTGCCAAACACCGTTGGAGTAGTGCCTGGATACCGCACTAGTGCACGAAAAAGTGAAGGCGTAGACAAGCGCTATCCTTGAACAAACACACACTTTTCACCACCCATTTCGCCTACGAGTTCAACTCCACGTTCGCCTTAGCTATACCGCTATGGTTCGCCCGTAGACTTCATGAGCTCCACAAAGTCTGCTTGTGATTCGGTCCATCCCTCTTTTGCAGTGCCTCTTTTCACCCTCTTTGTCCCCGCTCCTTGTGCAGGGTAGCAAAGTGCATATTCACCCGTTTGACATCCCCGCCTTTCACGTATTTTCTCCATTCTCATTATGATTTTTCTCCATTCACAAAAATTACTGAATAATTTCCAGTAACTGTCAGAGTCATGTTCTGTCGCTTACTCGTGCGAATGCTTAGCCTTACTGATAAGCATAAAAGGTACATGCAGGGATTAAAAAGAAGATAAACTGATTCAATTCTAATAAATTCGTTGTTTTATTATGTGATAAAGAATAAAGTGACATAATAAAGTATGACAATGATGCAGGAAAAGTTTTCCGCAAACACACGTGGCCAACATCCACGGCTAGCAAGCTCTTTATCTCTGTTATTATGTGGAGAGCTTTTGTATATAAGGTGAGCTCCGTCTCCATATGGAAAACGGCAGGCAGTACAAAGGAAAGTTGTGCGGGCTGCTGACGTTAGCTCACAAGACTAGTGCACGCATATATAATATTTTACTGCCCTATATACCGCATGAATGGCACGCCTAAGATTAACAAGGGTAACTGCTGTCGTCTCTACGTATAACGTTAATGGCGACTAAGTCGGGCTTCTTGGAAGACAATGTAAATCGAGGTGAAGTGAATGATCGCCAATTGTGGCTGCTGATTCCAAAAATTTATTGCTCAATCTTGACTTCAGTAACAGCACACTGTAGACATTAAACTGATGTGACAAAGCGGATTGGTAAATGTTATTATGCCTACATGCCTAATCTCAAAACGGGATTATAGCAATAACAGCATAAAAATCAGATAGCGATAACAGCATAAAAACTGAGCATTGATAAAGTTAACTAAACGCATTTAATGCAAACAGTATAAGACCTGTAAAATACTTTCTTTGTTTTGGCTGCAAAAATTTTTTTCATCGTACCTATACTCTAGTGGCTTAATTTTTTTTGCTCTTCGAATACCTATTTCGAAGCCTCTTGTTAATGAAAAGCATTTGACAGAGTTGTGCGCAAGCTGCGTGATTACGTTGATTAGATTTGTACAAACATGGGCAACTAAAGTTAATCTGTAGTTTGCACTATATGATATAACTGATTCCTTTGAGCGAATTCTCGTAAGCGTTTCTTTTATGAAACAAGCTCGTAGTGTGTGTATGAGTGTGTGTGCGGGCGTGTGAGTGTGTGCGCGCGCGCGCGCGTGTGTGTGTGTGTGTGTGTGTGTGTGTGTGTGTGTGTGTGTGTGTGTGTGTGTGTGTGTGTGTGTGTGTGTGTGTGTGTGTGTGTGTTCAATAAGGAATAAGTGACAAGAACGAGTCAATAGCGTGACTGTGGATTGGTATGGCGAAGAGGAGGTGGATGATAGCTGCTCTTCTGTTTACTGTGCAATGTCAAAGGCCCAAGATGCAGGAATGGAGATAGATGAAGTCTAAGCCTCTGGGCCACACACACTAGCCTGAAACAGTGCAAGTCATGTTCGAAGGGTACTGTGGAGAAATGTTTTGCTGTAATTTGCAGCTAGACAAAAAGAAACGAAAACAAAGCAACAAAGAATGAGATAAGGAGCCAATGACAGTAGAAAAAGAGTGCAAGAAAACAGTGACAGAATAATGAGAGCAGGAAAAATAATAATAATTCGAGTAACTGCTAGCTATCAGAGCAAGCCGCTCAGCTTGGCGAATTGCCGATAGCTGAGCACCCAAGTGTTTCCTGAGTGGCATTCAGCGTAATTTGAGGTTTCTCTATGAGATGCCGCAGCATGACGCGATATTCGATTGTACCACAAATGCAAATAATTCTCTGGCACTAGGTAAAAAACTAAAAAAATTATGAGATGCGTCATTAGTGTGCTCTCTCGAGACGGGGGAGAGAAAGAAATTTTTCGACTATACAAGTCAGTGGGAAAATCAGAGTTTCTCTGAACTGCAGAGATAGATGTAGAGAAGGCTGTCATTCTTGAACGGGAAAGCCAAGCCGAGGTGGCAAAGTTAAAATGCGTTCTCGACGTTCATTTTTCTCTTTTCTAGCTGCCACATTTGGCACATAAAAAACAATGAAATATACAGTAGACGAGTAATGCGGTTATCAGCTCGTTTCTGCCGAGAATCTGCACGTCTCTCAAATTTCGCGCATGCGAAGCTGAAAATCTTCAGTACGTAAGGCCCTGCGCAAGAAAGTACATTTCTCACGACGTTCGCCGCTGTCGACAAAGATACAGCCCTCACATTCAACTTCCTACAGAATCTATATATAACGAACAGTGCCGAGCCGACGTGGAATAGCTCTTAATACAATACAACAAGAACAGACAAGAGATATCAGATGCGATACGAGAATCATCTTTATGTCGCCCTGCAGCGCCAAAGAGAATTGAATTGGAAGGAACGCCGGGGTGCTTTCGGAGGCCCTTCTTTCGCTGGGGCCTGGACACCGAACTGAGATCCGTTCGCCGGGCGCGCGGGCGACGAGGCGAAATGGGCGCTTCGGCGTCTTCGAGTCCCAACCCTCCCACTTTCCTCCCCTCACCCCCTTCTTTTCTACTCGAAGGGGAAGAAAGTTTCCGAAGTGCTGTTGGCGGCGGGAAAGAAAGAGGAACGCGCCCTGACTGCAGCCGCCGCTGCCGAGAAACCGGGTTCGCCGGAGGAGGCCTCAGTGGCCGCAGCACAAGGCAGCATCAGTGAGACTGGTACCGCTGCCGCTGGCTTTTTTGCATTTAGCCCTAGTGGAGCGCGAGCGAAACCGCTCCAAATGAGCCGGCATCGCAAAAGCTCCCTGCAGCGGCGGTGGCGGCGCCACCACGGCTGCAAATCACCACAACTGCAGCCTTTCTCCTCGACGACGCTGGCAAGAACGCTAAAGAAACAAGGATGTACTAAGAAGAGGCGCGGGGGTCGCAGCCGAAGAGAAAGAAAGGAAAGAGAAGGGTTCAGGGGAACAAATAAACGACGGGAGATGCTGCTTTCCTATACCACACCCCCCTTCCCTCCGGGAACAACAGAAGCGCGCGCGCCGCCCCACGCGGGCTGGCGAAGGCGTGCGCTTTCCCCGAAGAAAGCGCCGCGATCGAATGGGAGCGGGCAGCCGCGCAAAGCCCGGAGGGCCGCTCTGCATGCGGATGAGACGGGTCGAGATCTTGTCGCTGGAAGAAAACCGCCGGATGTCCTGGCCAATACGCTATGAAAGGCACCTCAGGGGGTCAAGCATGGCGGTGTTTTCAAACTACTTCAGCGCGAAGAAAAATAGCAAAGAAGCTTAACAAACACAAAAAGAACTTGTGTGAAACACATGATGGGTGCAAAAGGTGCTCTTGCGTCGGCAAATCTTTGCGTTGCCCACAGTAACCAGACTAAATTATTGAGATTGTAGAGCAAATACAAAAGTAACACGACAAGCTCCGAGTGCAGTCTCATTGGAACTCATCATAAACGTTTTAAAGGTGGAGTGTCTTGCGTCGCTTCCCACAAACCACATCGTTAACCTGGTGTCGACGGCGCGCTGTGGCATCTGATGCGGTCTTTTCAGCGCTGTTTTGAGACAAATATTTCCATGTCGCCTCCACAGCGCCACACACTACGCAGCGCCCTTTTATCAACGGCCCGAACCCTGCGTGCATGCGCCCTAAAGTGGTTCGAAAATTCACGGTTGTGTGTGCAGCCGCGATTCATCAGGTTACTCTCAAGGCTAATTCAGCCAACTGCGCAGTTATATAAAGCCGGTATTAACTTTGAACTATTGTTATTTGACCTGTCTATTGAGCATTCTCTTTTCCTTCAATAGGCACATTTCTAAATCCTTCTTAAATATCATCTCGCTTTATGTCTTCCAAAATTTTTCTTCTTGTCACCATCAATGCTGAAAAGCACAATGATATCTTCAAACCGCTGTCATTGAGATATCCTACGTCATTTTAAATGCGAAATATTTTTAGTGAACTTCGCCGACCCTGAGCATGTCTGTCTGTCTATCTATCTATCTATCTATCTATCTATCTATCTATCTATCTATCTATCTATCTATCTATCTATCTATCTATCTATCTATCTATCTATCTATCTATCTATCTATCTATCTATCTATCTATCTATCTATCTATCTATCTATCTATCTATCTATCTATCTAGCCGCCTACGACATTTAGCTCTCCTGGCCGATTTCGATAATGGTATCAATACCAAAATTTCTGTGGCATCACATGACTGTATGACGAGCATCGCTCACTAGTCATAACATGAAAATTTTGTCATGTATGTCATAAATGTCATGCTTTCATTTAATGGCCTTGCTGCTCTTGCATAGGTTTCGTTCACATGACATGTTGCAAAGTTGGTATGTCAAGACATGACTGCATGGTGAACACAAGCGACAGACCCTAACATGAAAATCACGGCATGCGTGTCATATAACAACATGACTACATAGCACACTCATGATGCGCTCGCACCCGTTTTGATAGCTTCACATATACCAATTATGGCATTACGGGACGTGAATGGATGACGAAGGTATGTGACTGGCGCAAACATGATAATCATGAGATGCGTGTCATGTAACAACCCGACAGTATGCCACGCTCATGATACGCTCATGGCCGTTTTGCTTGCTTCACATATACCAAATTTGGTATTACGAGCCACGAACGGATGAAAAAGATAAATGACCCGTCCAAAGATGATAATCATAGCAAACGTGTCATGTAAGAACATGACTACATGCCACACTTCTGATGCACTCGTGGCCATTTCGCTAGCTTCACATATACCAAATTAGGTACTACGTCACTTGTATGGATGTTTGACGAAGGTATGTGATCGGTGCAAACATGATAATCATGAGATGCGTGTCATGTAAGAACATGACAACATACCACGCTCATGATGCGCTTGCAGCCGTTTCGCCAGCTTCACATATACGGAATTTGGTGTTACATGACGCGAACGGATGACGAAGGTAAATGACACGTCCAAACGTGATAATGATGATATGCGTATCATGTAATGCATGACTACATGCTACGCTCGTAGCGCGCTCGCAGCCATTTCGCTAGCTGCACACATACCAAATTTGGTATCACGTCTCGCGAATAGACGACGAAGGTAAGTCCAAACACAATAATCATGACATGGAAGTCATGTGCACCATAATTTACACCCGCTTCGTAACGTTGTGCTGATTTTAAAGGCGCATACCAAACTTCCTCATTTTGCTTCGCATATCATCGATTCCCACTGCACGTGGGATCTGCCAATTTTGTTTTTTGTTTCGAATTTTCCCAATCAAGTCATTTAAATATTGCTTCCAAGCATGGAGTGAGTAACAGTCGAGAAAACGTGTCTCCTTCAGAATCTGTGCAAGAGCATATATATCCAGGTTATTGACAATCAGGGTAGCCTCGCCATGAGGACGAAAACCACCGAAGAACGAGGATGCGCTGCACCGCACACGGCACCAATTCTGACGGGGCGTTCAGCGCAATTTTTGAATCGACACATATTCCCAATCATTGCATATTGCCAGTACTAAATGTAGGGCTGAAACTGCGAGGATAACCCGGAAACTCGAGAAAAATTAGGACTGAATCCGCTTATTCAGTGCCTCACGACGGAAGTCAAGTAAAGTAATTTTTTGCTCAGTTGTGAACAGATCCGGGGGGGGGGGGGGGAGGCGTTGGGTGGTCATGCTGGCTCTGTAAAAGATACGGTGTTTTGAGATGGCGTGTCGCCCTTTGTGGCGCTATGCGGACAACTGATTGATGAGCGTCACTGCAACACTGCATCATGCGCTGCGCTGCGATGCCGCGGTGGCGTTGCTTCGAGCTACAAAGAAGGAGCACGAACGAATGAATCTAACAGACTTGTGATATTGGAGTGGGAAACACATCTATTGCATCTCCAAGGGAAAGCGCTCGGAAGCACGTGTCACGCAAGCAGCGCCACCCCTCATGTACCGTCTCATCATGATCACTCCCTGAACTAAGCTACTCCGACGGCTTCCGTTGAGAAGTGTGCGTTCGCTCTGACGTTCAAAGATCTGAAGGAGGCGTTGGTTCAGCGCACACCTGAGAGCTTTACAGAGATATGTGATGATCAATCTAAGGAAAAAGTATCTCATGTTGTCGTATATCGGCTTCTGATTGGAGTGAAGTTCTAGGTAAGCTTGAAGGGTGATACTGTAGCGCGTTATTTCCTGCCCCTGCTATACACAGAAGTCCGCTTCAGTGGATCAATGGCTAAGGTACTCGGATGCTGACCCGAAGGTCATGGTTTCGATCCCGGCCGCGGCGGTCACTTTTCGATGGAAGCGAAAGGGTATAGAGGCCCGTTTACTGAGCTGTGTCAGCACACGTTGAAGGACACCAGATGGTCGAAATTTCCGGAGCCCTCTACTATGGCGTCTCTCATGATCATACCATGGTTTTAAAACGTAAATCTCCAGATATCTTTATTATTAGGAATATTATGCTGTGCATAGAAGCTATTGCTTATGTGAAACGGGTTAATCATAATCAGAAATGCTACCGAAAATCGCCAAAGAACGAGGAATTAGTGCGCGAGTCTGCCCAACTTTTGAATTGTCAACGTCAACAGTTGAAAATGCGAGGCGTGAATACCACCCTTCGCTGACTACAGTGAACACCCACGACTATGCAAGGACATGATCTAGGAATGCGCTCGTGTAGAAATTTTTTACAGTGGCACAAATAATTGCCAGCGAGGTGCGTATACATATTTGCAAGATGTTTCAACGCGCGAACAAAGGAAAAAGGACAGGGTAGACAGACCAGCGCTCTTTCTGTCTACCCTGTCCTTTTTCCTTTGTTCGCGCGCTGAACATCTTGCAAATATGACTACGCACCAACTAGCCCAAGTTTCCACTCTTGTGCGTATACATAATTTTTTTCTTCGTTAGCTGGCATTGCAACATATAGCCGAAGTAGATGTGCTAATACGTTAATGCAAAGTTATGAGAGATTTATGGTAGCGCCAATGCGTTCACTTGGTGAATCACGACACGCGTTGCAATAAAGGATTGCAACGATAGGACGTCCTTTGATTATGGCCGGTGAAATGGTTTTGCTACCTTTCTTATGTATCTGTTTTTACTGTTATGTGGACGGTCACCACTCTTCCTTTTCTAACGTGTCGCATTGTTCGTGCCTAGTACACAGGGTACGCAGGTTTTCTCGCCATATAGCTTAGGTTGTGCAAAGGTTCGGGTGCGTGTAGGTGAGAAGCAGGGGAGAAGGAAGAGTTGAATAAAGTATTGGTAAGCTGGAAGCGATGGCAAAAGCTCTTCTTAATGACACCATGGCGTATAATGGCGCTATCCTGGTGTGGTACACCGAGCTTCTCCGTGGAGCTGCTCTCTCTTCCTCGGCGTCTCCAACGTAAACTCTGCGCTAGATTGGCGATAACAAAGTGCTGAAGCACGGCAAAGCACTGAAAAGAAAGCACTCTCATCCTACGGTGGACGTGACGAATGATGGGCCGACACGAGCAGGCGTTCTAGCCTCGAAAGTGCTCGCTCCTTCCTCATGAATTATCTCTCAACTCGTCTTCACCTCAGTTCCTTGCAGTATGGAAGTATACTGAGTGCTTGCGGAAACGGATCGGCACTGATCTCACGTGGAGCCCATTTCGCGGCGATCGTCCGAGACATCAGTCGATATATAAAGACAGAGTAACGTTGCAACAGCTCCCTGCCACCTGATCGGGACGTTTGGAAACCAATTGATACAGCCTACCCGGTATCGCAACAGGTACTGCTCATGCTGTGCTCTCGCTTATGCATGCGGCGTCATGTCAACGATGCAGTAGTGCGAATGCAGCAATGTCTACCCTCTTGCTCACATCAGGTATGTTTATTGTTTCTCTGCTGTTTTAGGAGGTTGAAGGAAAGCGCTTGTGCCTATATGCTTAACAAATACGTTATTGTATTTGCCAAGTCTCTCTTTCCGAGGTACATTTCACGTCACCTTTACTCGGGCTTTCTTTGAAGGCAGCCGTATATGCGGCCCCCTTGCTCTTCGTATAAAAGGGCGAACGATTAAAATCTGTACTTTATGGTGTATGTGCTGACACCCAGTATTTCATGAGTGCACTTATAATTTGTGTTCGTACATTGCAAGCAGGGCGCACAGAATTCTGCACCGCTGGACGTAGAGTGAGTCTTGACAATTTCTTAATGAAAAGATATCAAAATTCAACGCTGTTCAGTTGTCTCAGGGCAGATAACCGCGAGCGATTGTGTGGTTTCGTCGACAACCTTCTTGAAGATTGCAGTCGGTTAACATTGGCATATGAACCGTTGAGGAGCAGCAAGAAAGCGCAAATTGAACGCCCAAGAGATAAGCAAGCGCAGTAAAAAAAACCGATAATACATCCAGCAGAATGAAAAAAACGTCTATCGACGCCTTTATTTAATGTTAATTTTGGCATAATTGTGCACGTGACCTGCTCACCATTTTTACACTAAATTACTCGCCATAGTTCGAATCAAATTTACTAATCACGGGCTATGAAATGAGGTCAGGGGAATGGTGTGAATGGCCAGTGAGCTGTGACAGCCAATTTTTTCGGGTGTACTTTTTAGGCTAGGTTTTTTGTTTTGTTTTTTGAGATGGTTTAGGGAGATAGGTGATAAGGTGCCAAAGCACATATCGCTTCAAATTTCGTTTGAGGTAAAATTATTATCAATCTAAAAGTTATCTCGCACGTTTTGCCTTAGTTGCTCAACGTTGAAAGTTTAACTAAGTTGCATCAGCAAAGCGAGAATGATAGAAAGCAAGTGCTATATACACCTGAGCGCGTAAATGAAAAAAAAAAATTCTTGATGTACCAGCATCGATAGTGTACTTCCATGCTTTCTTTAAGTGGGTTCCGTGAGACCTATAGAAGTTCAACAGCCCCCTCCCCCCTTTTCACGGTTCCGCGTACCACTGATCAAATTTTCCTGGTTCCGCACTTGTCAAGTCAGTTACATTGTGTATCCGAGGTGCAATCAGTCTCAGAAACCTCCAATACTCACCCCCATTTGTTGAATCAAGATAAAGTATGTTCATTTGCACGTCAGTGAATGAATTTGTTACACGCCCTTGCTTTTGAGTTTATTGCACGGGAATGTAGCTTGAACCAAATAATAAAAAAATGCTTGCATAAAAGTGGGGGAGGGGTGTTCTTTTTCACTTAATAAAGCTTAGCATGGTTACGGGAACCAACATGTCTGAGAGCCCCTGGTGTTGTGCAGTAATTATAAAGTCGTAACCGAATTATTTTGTCGTTTTCATTATAGTGTTTCGTGTACAGCTGTATAAGTATGGAACGAAAATATCGTATGAAAATAAAAGAACAAGTGACATTATGTTGTTCATTTAGATCAAAAGACACTTAAAGTTTATCAAACGTTGAAACGTCATTATAAGGTTCACAGTTCATAAATGCAAATCGAGCATTTAGTACAAAATCGCCCATGCCAAGTACTTAAAGATAAAAAAGAAAGGCTTTATAAATTCACCATGACTGAACTCAGCTTGAAATGCATTTGAATGTTCCATTTCATCGCCACCCCAACTTTCAATTGAATTTAGGAGTCGTATTGTAATCATGCAAGACGATATTCCAGTTTACACTTTTTTGATCTCCACTGCATTTTACTGTATTCTACGAATAAGTGTTCCACTTAGTGTTCCCCAATTTTAACCTGTTTTTTTTTTATTTTTCTACATTGCCTTTCATACGTAACGCGCTAGGCTGTGCAAGCTGAGCGCGCAGTTTGGTTAGGAAAAATGTAGGAGTCCGCGGGTATCCTTGTTGGCATTTGTGATTGTAAATCTTGGTTGGATACGGGCATAAGTCCACCTATGAGGCACCGCGAACAGTTATAAACGAATCAACTGTCGTATAACGGTGTTCCTTTATTTATAAGCCGCAACACATATTCATTTATTACTCAACCTAAACGAAAAAAAAAGTCCTTCAAGATAGTACAGTGCTTACGGTGCGAGGCTATACTCACCCGAACATCACGGTTTCAATCCCTGCCACGAGAGTCGCTTTCCGATAAAGGCGGTGTTCTACAGGGCTTCGTATAGTGACATTTCAGTGCACATTAAAGAACAACAAATTCTCGAAATTTCTAGAGGCCTTTGCAACGCCGTGCCTCGTATTCGCATTATGGTTTTGGGACGTAAAACTTTATATGTTTTATTATCAAGCACAAAAAATAAAATTAAGTTCTCGCTAGTAATGGCTTCGCATATCTTTCGGTGTGGATGCATCTACTGCAAGAAATCTCCCTTATCTCCACAGCTTCACAACGCTGTGTATGAAACGAAGTATAGTCACCCTCAAACCAATTTTATTGATTTTAATGAAAAAAAGGAGTCATAAATAACTTGCAGATGCAATGGACACATTATAGGTCCACTCACGAGTGAGATAAAGTACAGCGACACTCCCGGATACATCTGATCTAGACAGCTACGGCGTGTGTCTGTGTGTGCGTTAGTGCACGCAACTTCACGCTCGAAGCGAATCTACTGAAAGGTAGAGAAAAAAATTTAGAGAGTAGGGTAGAGAGAGATAGCACAACCGTTATGGGCGTGACACAACTTTTTCTTTCTTTTGCACTATTAGTGGCCTTCTTTTCGGCAGAATTGGTGAATCGTGCCAAACTCGGCGACGAGTTTTGACTACCGCTTGTCCAAGAGAAAAAAAAAAGTTCTTTTTTTTTAAGCCTAAACTAGGAATGAAAGTGCGAGACGTACAAGCACGTAAGAGGATCGGAGAAAAGACACAATGGGCAACCGCCTTTATTTCTCGTCTTGCCGGTAATGCCGAAACCCGAAGGGCACCCCTCCATGTTTTTGCCATCACAGTTCTTTCTGGGCGTTGCGTGATCTAGGAAAACAACACAAAGCACAACGTAACAAGACGCATTGCAGCCGCGAAGAAAGGCGCGATTTTTCGGCGGCGAAATGACATAAGGAAGAGAGAAGAATAAAAAGGGGGCGAGGATCGTTGCCCGAAACCAAAAACTGGGCACAGTCGTCCCGATTGCGCCACTTTGTAGCCTGCTGCACTTTCTTTCATTTCATTTTTTTATTTAGCCCTTCATCCCTATTTCATACATTTTTTTTTTGCGGAGTATTCCAGCCCCGTTTTGTTTTCTTTTAGAGCGCCATTTCACATTCTATTTCTTTCTTTGAGTTTCCATGGTTTTCACGTTTGCACCCAGTTGGGCTCTCGGCTGTGCGTACAAGGAGCACACAACTGCGCGTAGGACACACAACTGAGAACTGGGAACACGTAACAAAGCTACTGCGCAATAATAATATATATCAATATTAATATAATAATAATGTTTATTTTTCATCAATAGTTTCATGAAGGACAGCTGCAGGTAAAAGCTGCTCTCCAAAAGAGGCAGCTTGACAAAGGCCCACAGCTACCTTTTAGCACAGCAGTGGCAAACAATTAGCAATGTGAAGTCAACAGCAATAACAAAAACACCAAATAGATAAATAAATAAAAATATATAAAGATAAAAATCAAGTCCAAATTTCAAAAATAAAAATAGCAACCATGATAATACAGCAACTGCAAAGAAATCTTAAAAACTAATCATGTGTATATCGCACAACTGAATCTGTGTACAATGTAAAAAATCTATGCGAGCTTTCACATATTTATTAAGTAACGTAGGAACTATGTAGGATAAGTTATCTGTGGAGTAGTTTGTTCTCGAAGTTTTTATTTGCCATGTTTCTTTATTTCGTGTTTTAAACAATGTAATATTTGGCTGCAGTTTTGAGTGGTTATACAAAAAAATGTCGACTTTCTTTCAATTAACGCCTGATTGCCAATGCTAACTTAAAATTGTAGAGACAATGTACGGGTAGTATTCCAGCCTGTCGAAACAATTCGCTTGTGTGAGCATCATACGGCAAGTTAAAAATGATTCTAATATACTTCTTTTGCATCATGTACAGTTTTTGCAAGCTCGTGTAAGTTGTCCCCCATACCAAGAAACAATAGGTAAGATGCGAATAGAAGAGTGATTAATAAAGTAAGAGTTTTACCTTGTATGGTAGAACAGTTTTGCCACTGTACACCATACCCACTACGCGGGATAACTGACTCAGCACACTGTCAATGTGTTCAGTCCAAAGCATATTGCTCGAAAATGTAACTCCAAGAATTTTTATAGTATTTACAAGCTTAATATAAGTATCGCCATACTTGAGATGTATGTTGTCTATAATGGGCTTATTTTTAGGCCGGAATAGTACCACCTTTATTTTACTAGTGTTTTTGTTTAAATTATTTCAACGTGACCAGAGCTTTACTTTCACAAGAAAATGGTTCATTGTTTCTCAAGCGTGATACTATTTTCAGCTGAAACAAACATGCTGACATCATCGGCATATAGGACGTATTTAGCATCTGGATAAATACGAGTTAAATCATTTATATAGGCTATAAAAAGAAGGGGTCCAAGGATACTTCCCTGAGGTACACCCTTAGTGATAGGCTTAAGATCTGAGAATTTTTTATCTATTTCACCCACCTGTTGCGATATTTAAGGTAACTTTTTACTAGGTCTAGTGCATGACCACGAATTCCATAGCACTGCAACTTTTCAAACAACGTGGAATGCTGAATGTTGTCGAAGGCTTTACTAAAATCAACAAACATACCGAAAACAGCACATTTGTTTTCAAGTTCAGATAATATGTACTCTTTTTGTTCTAATAATGCCCTTTCTGTAGATCGATGTTTCCTGAAACCAAACTGATTTGGGGAAATAACGTTGTGTTTTTCTAAGAATTGGTACAGTTGACGGTGCATCAGCTTTTCTAAACCTTTCGAAAACACCTAAAAATAGATATGGGTCTGTAGTTTTGAATGTTAATTTTGTGGCCTTTTTAAAACAAAACACTGGCTTTTGCTGTCTGCATTTTTTTTTGGAACGTTGCACTTGAAAAACAGAGATTGAATATGTGAGTGATATAAGGAGCAAGAATATCTAGCTCATGTTTAATGGGTCTAATCTGCATACCATCAACATCACGAGATGATGTATTTCTAAGTTTCGAGAAAACGGAATAAACATCTTCGTCCACTGCAGGCTCAAAAGATATGGAGGATGAATTTGGACCTGGTAGAAATTAAATAAAATCACTAGACGTTTCATTATGCGTGTTATTGACTAAGTGGTCATTGAATATATTTGCAAGTTCAGCTTCTGATACGCTGCGCCCATTTATAGTCAAATTCTCCACACCTGCCCGTGTTGTACCACGGTTCAAAAATAAGTTCAGCTTCGTCCATAAGGCGTGAGTCTTATCTGCACTGGTTTCTATTTCGGTATGTATATAGTGCAGTCTGCGCTTGCTGATTTCCTTATTCTATTTCTGTATACTTTGTATTCTTTTAAAATGTCCGAATTTTCAGTCACAAGAAATTTGTGATAAAGTTTATTTTTATGTTTCATTTTGTTGAGCAAGTCCAGGGTCATCCATGGCTTACGGGTTCTCTTGTTCAAACGAACTTGTTTTTCGGGGAAGTGACGCTTATAAATATCTAACATTTTGTCTAAGAATGTATCGAAAGCTTGATTCGCGTTTTTCATCGAAAGGATCTCAGTAAGGCTACTACCAAGCAGTTCGTTTCTAAAAGCTGTTAGGTTAGATTCAGAGATATCTTGAATGCTTACCGTCTGCTTCTTACGTGCTTGTATGGTGCTTCTTTTAATAAAGAGGACGATAAAAAGATGGTCGCGGATATCCTGAGACAATACTCCTGCAAATATGTTATTGTCGTTGGCATTTGTAATGAAGATATCTAATAAAGTTGCACTGTTTTCTGAAATCCTGGTCGGTGAACTAATGATATTTTTAAAGCCGTTTGATGCAATGATTGCGTTCATGGTTTGTTGTGGTGTAGAATTGCATAACATATGAATGTTAAAGTACCCTCCCGATACCAAAAAATACGCATTATCTAACGAAACACGTAAAAGCGTCTCATAGAAACAAAAGAAGCCATCAAGGTTTCTGTCTGGTGGCCTATAACACATAGAAAAAAGATATTTACCAGATCGAACTGTAAGCATTTCAAAATTATCACACATAACGCAAAATTCAGAAAGCAATTCACATTGCGGGCCTTCCTTCAACAGTAACATGACACTGCCCCCCCGACGCAGTGGATGATTTAAACAAAAAGACTGATAAAAAGTGAAAGGGAGTGCTTCATCCTTATCTTTGCCCCACGTTTCAGTAAGCAGTATGGCGTCGAACATGAATGAAAATGCATGGGTGAAAAATCGAATGTCGTCTGTATTATTTTTAAGTGAACGAACAATTAAATGCAAACATTTTAAGAATTTTTTATGTTCAGTGGAGCCAATGACGTTTAGTTCTTGCGAAAGAAATATATCATTTTTTGTTTCATCCATCACAAGAATATTTGCAAGAGTGGCACATTACGGCAAAATGACTGATAATTCTTGTAAATACAATAGCTATTAGAACCAATTGATGCGGAAGCCTCATCATCGGCCACTTCATCGAATGCGAGAAGTGGCCGCCGGTGGCATTGTCACGACGGGTGATGTACAAGATCACCACACGATGACATCACTCGTTAACTTCAACATCAATCACATCGTGACCGCATCTGATTACGTCATCACACGACCTTGTCAGTCGGCTGAATGGGTGCCGATCTAGGAGGCACCACAAAACAACGTTTGGGGGGTAAAAGGTTCCACGGAATGAATACAGCCGAGTGAGGAGAATAAGAAGGATCTCGCCTTGCTTTCTTTTGAGGTAGATGCATTGAGCACTGCGTGACATTTTTCATAAATTTCTCCGTCCTTGGGCCTCTTCTACTATGCGTGTTTCTTCAGCCTCTCTTCATTAAGTGATAACTCCAAAATACTTTCCTGTTGGTGAACGCGAATTTTTGGGCATATTCGCGAAGTGCTCAACAAAAGCATCACGTCATCATCCGGCGAGAGGAATGTGGCTTCGGAGATGGGACTAAGTAAAGAGGCGAGGTGTTAGGGCAATACTGGTGAAGTTACGTTAAGTTTAGCGTCGTACTGTGCAACTTGAAAGGAAGAGAATAGACGCACAATTCTTCGTCTTAAGTTGTGCTATGCAACGCTGAGTGTGCCATATCAGCAACTCCGAGTATTTAGCGTCACGTTGTGTGCTCAGTTTGGTCTCTCGCGGAATGTAAGGCACGCAGGTAAAGATAACTGCAATGGAATAACCGCCTGGTGGTAAGAGATGACTCGCAAATCATTATTTTTTTTAACGTCCCAGGTGTTCTAGCCCGGAGTGAAGTGCGTGATCAAGCCCAAAAACTATCACCATCATCATAAACTTGTAAACGCCACAGAATTTGGGCAAATTCCCCTATTGAGTGCTACGGCGTGGCCAGTCGATGGCTCAGAGAGTGATTAAAAAGAGACAGAAAGAGAAGCATGCAGAGACAATGGGAGAAAGATAAGAAGAAAAAAAGTCTTGCCCAAGAAGAATTACCATCAAATGGAATTCAAACCTGCGTGCCCTCACACCGAAGGCAAGCGCCCTAACCACTTGGCTGTACAGACACGCTAGCGGTGCATAGCATAGCCCTGTGTATTGTAGTGTAGCAAGAGGGTGGGAAAGAGAAGAGAGCATAAGCAGGAGTGATGTGATAGGGACGAGGTGGTAGAGAGTAAAGCGCATCACCGAAAGAATTGGAACAAAATGGACGTTAATAAATGCAGAACGAAAAAAAAAGAGACAGGGAGAACATCAACAAAGAGTGATAAAAAAAGAAAAAAGGGGAAGTGAGCTTAGAAGTGTGGCAACTTGGACTAGTTGGTAAGGCATGACGATTGTTATAGCGCGAGAACAAAACGACGACACAGAGACAAGAAGGACACGAAAGACACGAGCGCTATGTGAGCGTTGCGTTGTCTGGCGACCAGATACCACACCACCTGGCCAACCTGCGCATGCACATTAACTAAGCCACGACCACCAACGGAAACATCGCACGCAACCTCTGATCTGTAGTGCATAGCTTGCCTGCACCCGATCGTGTCCAGGAAGTCATGGGGTGTCGTAAAAAAATAAGTACTCTCGAGGACGAAGCCACGCATTTCGAAGCTACAGACGTGTAGCTTCGAAAAAGGATGGGAAGTACGAGCAGCATCTATCCAGTGCCTCATCGTGTCTAGTTAGCGGAGACTTGGTGCAATCTGTCCGCATTTTTTAGGAATTTATTGATTGATTTGTGGGGTTTAACGTTCCAAAACCACCATATGATTATGAGAGACGCCGTAGTGGAGGGCTCCGGAAATTTCGGCCATCTGGGGTTCGTTTACGTGCACCCAAATCTGAGCTCACGGGCCTACAACATTTCCGCCTTCATCGGAAAGGCAGCCGCCGCAGCCGGGATTCGATCCTGCGACCTGTGGGTCAGCAGCCGAGTACGCATTTTTAGGCAGTCACAAATAGATGGCGAGGCTCACTGAAGCAGGAAGCACAAGTGTGTCGCGTTAAATACACTTTTGGTGAATATGGGCAAGATCCAAGCCAGAAATAAAAAAAAATATTTGTCTAGTCAGTTCAAACACGGCGGCAACCGTCGGACAGCGACGCTGTCGCCATTTTCGTCAGGCATTGCGTTGTCTTGCTAAGTTTCGGCAATGTTTTCGCTGAGTAGTTCATATGCCTCCTAGCTGGAGCTTGTCATTAGACAGTTATAATATACCAGGCTTAGCGGGATGGCGGGCTTACCATGACAGTAATCACTGTCACGGTAAGCCCGCTATCACGTTACCCATACCACTCACCGCACGTAAGTTAGCCATAACACTTATCGTACGCGTGCTATTTTTCAAATTTAACGTTACCGTGCTAGCGTGGTGTACGTAGAATATACGTAAACATGGCGGCGCTTTCGGACGCCCACTGTGAAGTGATTTTGGCGTTGTTTTTAAAGAACTACTTTGTAACAAACGACTGTTGAAAATGGCTTCACTTGCCTTCAGTTATATAGCTTATATCCCTATGTATTACGGATAAGCTAGCGTATTTTTTTAGATAGCATCCCATTTCGAACGTTTCTCAGCCTAACTAGAAGATCGATGCAAACAAATCGGCAACATAAATGTTTTCGCGTTTGGTGCGTGGTTCATAATTATTTAGCTTTATTATGACTAAAATAATCTTGTAACAATGTTTTGCGTGATGACACTAACAAATATTCTCGTTTTTCTTTTTCACTCTTCTTTAACTCTAACTGATTAGCCCTCTGATAAGAGGCGCCACCATCCCAGCTGGGGCACGTAAACCACGTAAACACTAACCCACTAAATTATAAGACCCTGTCCGCAACGAACACTTGCTGCACGGTAACGCCATTTCCTTGACCTCAGCTATCACGCTAACGGTAAACTATAACTGTCTATTAACGTCGTAGCCGTCCTCTCGTCGCTAGCGCCTGGGGCCTCAGGCCACCACCACCGCTCAACGAACGTGGCAACGTAAGCCTCAGAATCAGTCATGGAGGAAGGAAAAATATCCTTCCTCCATGACAGCAGTAGCGCACGTGTTTTCCTGCGAGAGTGCAAGGCTGAGTGGCTCACGTAGCCATGTTCTTCTCGCCTTCATATGTTTCCCGTGAATTCATGTTGCGCAACCGCTGATGTATAGCCCACGAAAGGATGGGATGTACAGGGCCGTCCACTCTTAGTAGAAACAAGACGCCGCGTAGCTTCACTCCACATGGCGCCATCGCTAACGGTGCGGCCGCGCATTGAAGCTTATCGACACAGGCGCGCAAGAGCGTAAAGGCGAGACGATGATTATAGCGCGAGAACAAAACGACGATACAGAGACAAGAAGGACACGAAAGACACCGCGCTATAACTATCGTCATGCCATACCAACTAGCCCAAGCTGCCACACTTCTAAGTAAAGGCGGGGCTTCGTTTCGATTAAAAGCTCGGAAGCGCGCCGTGTCTGTTTTGCCGTGAAGCAAACTTAAAGCACCTGAGAAACGACCAACGTTGCAGGAAAGCGGGCTTATCTCAGCGCAGGGTGTTGTGTAGTGACGATATTTGAGACGTGGGTGATCCCTCTTGTTTCAGTACCGGAATACGGGTTTAATGTATACATTGTTGCAAACTCTTGAGTACTGGTTTCGCTTCGTTTGTGGTGGTTTAGTCCGTGAAAGAATTTCGCCGCTGAGAGGTGCTCTAAGAAGTTTTTATTACCTGGAAATATTTACCGCGGCTTGAAATTACCTGCGCAATGGTTTCTGCATTTACCCCGCACACGGCAAGTGCTGCCGCGATCGAACTTGTGTCTCGCGACTAATTTTAGCTGAGCTGTCGACCAGTAAGCATCCGCAGCGGGGCATTCTGGCGGCTCTGCACACCCTGCAAGTATCGAGAGTCATAATTGTAAGACATTTGTTTTTGCATGTCTTTTCTGGAGCGTTGGCATGCTGTACAGTCAAAAAAAAACGTAAAGAAGTTTGCAGAAAATAGGATACCAAGTTCATTGCTTGTGTGCAGCGTTTTCCAAAGTTAGCAACTCTCAGTAGCGGGTAGGTTCCCCTCCAGCTCCAATAACCGCATTTATTCTGTTGGGGAGGCTGCTGTATATAGGGACCGACAAATGTTTGTGTTGGCTCTGCTTTGCTCCCACTCCTCTTGGACAATGGCCCAAAGTGCGTCCACTGAGACGGCACGGAGTTGGCGGTGGACGAGCGCAAGCTTCATGTTCCTCCACACATTTTCAATGATGTTTCAGCCAGGTGGCTGTAGAGGCCACTCAAGAACTGCCACGTCATGACTTTTTAAATACTGATCAAATTTTTTAAAAAATTATGCATAGGGGAGTTATCATGCTGTAGGATGAAATGCTGTAGGATGCTGTAAGATGAAGCAGCACGTCGTCCAAGACTTCACAGTAGGCGTCTGCCGAGAAACAGCTTTCAATTCTGAAAAAAATAAAGTCCAGTGTTTGAGCAGTAACGGCGTGATGTTAGGCCAGCCAATCAAAATACTATCAGTAAAACCGCGTCTTGTGACTTGAGCTTATGCAGCTTTTTAATCGAGCAGACGGCACAGATAACTAGAGAATCATGTCATCCTTGTATGCTTATCGCCAGGAGATAAGAATGTGTGATGCCCCTTTGAACCGCAACGAACCCACTCAGGGTGATCTTGGAAGGCCCGAGCGATGGCCCAGTGAAACTTTTTGGCCAGATTTGCTTTTTTTTTTGCACGTGTAAAGGCAGTCAAGGTGACAAAGAAATGAACTGGACACCGCAGATTCTCGCGCCGTCCCGTAAATTTCCCTGTTTGTGTTCCTATGAGTGGTTTAGGTTTTGGTAATGTACACGCGGGTGACTAGGCAGGCTACTTCAGCAGCGGCCCCAAAAATATTGTAATATATGGTACAAAAATATGCTGTTAAACTTATGGTGAAGTCGCGTAAGACACTCCCCGAAAAAAAAACACATATACATGTGCTCTCTGTGCCGTGTAAGGCGTGTCAACTGAGTGTATGGAAGAATAAAATTAAATAAGGAGATAGGGTAGTAAAGTACATAGGAGGAGTTGAAGAATGTCAAGGCACTGACGTAGAACTTGGGATTTTATCACATATCGAGATTGTATCAATTGTAGTGTTCCTTGCGTTTGGATAGGGGGTAGAAAAGAGAAGACGTCGGAAGATGTGAACCTGAAAAAAAAAAGACAAGCTGTAATCCAACGGTCGGGCACTTAAGTAGTGAACATATCATCCTGACACGCGCAGGCATATTCCAATGAATTACGTGTTTAGGCAAAAAAGAGTGGGGCCCCTGTGTCATAATAAAAAGCTAGATGGCTGGAGAATACGAAGCTATTTGTATAATAAGACAGCTAACAAAATAACAGGCCAAATGCAGGTCGGCGACGAGTAGGGCAATTGTGTTCGAAAAAAATTGCCCGCAGCTTCCCTCGGGGGAACACTGAGGAGGATGCGGACCATATAATTGGTTAACGGGGTGTTAAAGTGCGACTTACTTGGGTCGATGGCTAAATTGGTTAACGTGGTTGTGAAATGGGGTGTTAAATTGCGACTTACTTGGGTCGATGGCTAAATTGGTTAACGTGGTTGTAGGAGGGGGTGTTAAATGAGTGAACACGTACACACGTATGCGAAAGGACGGCGCTGGTCGAAGGGATGTTGATCATTGTGTTTGTGGATTCGTTGGAATTCATTTCACCGCGACCTTGGACGTCGACGCGCCGTACAAACCAACCGACGAGCGGCAACTGAGCGAGCGAGCGCCGACCTTGAGTATATGTACAGCACGACGGCGCATGCACTGTCAGCTGTTGAATGTTCTCGAAGCGCGACGCCACATGCGCGTCCACTGGAGAATCAGGAGAATTGTAGATGTCGAACGCGGTGTGTAGAGGAGGAAGGGTGCACAGATGGTGGAGGAGTGAAGCGCGCGCGGTGTGTAGAGGAGGAAGGGATGCACAGATGGTGGAAGAGTGGGCGACGGCGCGACGGCGCATGCGCGCGCGTCAGCTGTCGAATGTTCGAGAAGCGGTGCGGACGGCGCACTACAAGGCGCGAGTATAAGATGCTCCGCATCTAATACTACTATAAACACCTCAATGTTACGTGATGTTTATACTTTTGAAAAAAGAAAAACGACCTCAAGACCACCACCACGGAATGAAAATTCAGTTCGTGTATCTATATTTAAATAGACAGAAAATGAAACATTGCCCGTGCCTACGTAATTTCAGGCTAGGGTAAATATTTCCCGGCAGTAGAAACTTGTGAGAGCACCGATCAGTGGCGAAATTTTTTCATGAACTAAAACACCAAAAACCAAAAAACAACATTATAGAGGTTTCAAGAATGTACACATTAAACTACAATCGTGGTACAGAAAAAAGAGGGATCACGAACCTCTCAAAAATACCGTAACGTTCTATACAACACGTGGTGCTGAGCTAAGCCCGCTTTCCTGCAACGTTCGTTCTTTATGAGGTGCTTCAAGTTTGCTTCACGGCAAAACAGGCACGACGCGCTCGCGCGCTTTCAATCGAAACGAAGCCCCACCTCCACGCTTTAGTGCGCCTGCGCCGGTAAGCTTCGATGCGCGGCCGCACGGCTAGCGCTGGCGCCCCGCGGAGCGTAGAGTCACTGTATATGCTACCTTTATCTAAAGGTTGCATATACAGCATCTCTAGAAAAGGAAGAAGGCACCTCATTTCTGCAGCTCGGTTGGGAGCCCGGCGGACTGCCTAAAGGTGGTGGTGGTGGTAGTGGTTAGAAGATGAGAAAAGGCACCTAATTTCTGCAACCCGGTCGGGAGCACGGTGGTGGGGGATGTAGCAGAGTGCTGCCTCCGCATCGTTTCTCCTCTCCCGTTTCTCTGATCAACGCCACAGTAGTGCGCTCGTATATGATGCTGTGCGCGCCGGCTTGGTTGCCCTCTCCTAGCAGCATTGGGTGTTCACTTTGCGGCACCCACAACAATTATGAGGGGAGTAACATATACACAACTCCACGCACAAATGCATCATACACAAAAACATACGAATGGAAACAGAAACGAACTCCAGCGCTTCTCCGCATTCTCGCGCAATTTCTTTTAGTGGGAGATGGTGCAATCTTTTTACACTTCGTCTCATGGTAGCTGTAAGAACAGTGAATACTGCGCGCGCTAAAGGGG
The DNA here is from genome assembly GCF_013339725.1 of Rhipicephalus microplus. Taxonomy (NCBI): domain Eukaryota; kingdom Metazoa; phylum Arthropoda; class Arachnida; order Ixodida; family Ixodidae; genus Rhipicephalus; species Rhipicephalus microplus. The sequence goes on along the minus strand of NC_051166.1, from coordinate 112,375,852 downwards.
AAGAATAACGAGGTATGGCGCTTGGCACGTTAAGTTAATGTAGAGCGGCGCCGGTATAAACGGCACGCCGAGACGCTACGTCACTAAATATGCCGGCGAAGCCTTTGCTTGAGCTGACCACGCACGCCAACTCACCCGCAACCGTCTATAGGCCTTGAAGCAGCACCAAAGACCGCTCTGCGATTCTCATCATCGAAACGTACACTTTTTGCCGTGTTCCCTTGTCCTTCTGTGGTCACCCGCTCGGCGTGTAGGTCTTGATCAAACACTGCTTTCACGCTACACTGCAAAACACCGAGTCGTTCACCAGGTGACATGGGTTACGTCTGAGATTATTCCAGCCGATTTAACGTGGTCAACGTCCGCTTCGAAAGATATCGTGTACATAGCTTGATCCAAGCCTTATCACCACTCTCCTTCTACCGCACACGTGTAGGCCACGCACCAAGACGGTGATCTACCACCGGGGGGGGAGGGGGGGGTCATGATACAAAACAGCCGCCGCAGCTCTGTTGCATGAAAAAAAAAAGATGACGATGGTTGCTGGTTGTTGATGTACTGGTGCCATCTTGTTCACTAAGTACTTCCAGAAATATAACTTACCTATCCGTAACAATATCAACTCTACGTGCTAAAGGCGCCCGGAAACTATTTTGGTAATATTGTACAAGCACATTTGGCCAGTAGACAAAAAACCAAGGGTTATTTAGAGACCGAATAGCTCTCTCCGTAAACTGTGTAATTTATTACAACGCTTTAAAGCTTCGAATGTCTGCAAATAGGCTTAGATTGTTGCAACTCGGAGGAACGCGTTTCAAATCATCCATTCACCGAGCGACATGCTCTATAGCCACTTGACCAGGTCAGAGCACGTCAGCAACCATCGTATCTGATTGGTTGACATGGACTGGAGAATGCGCTCAAGTAAGAACCGCTAGTAGTATGGCGGCACCCCTCTGAGCAGATCTGGACCACGTTGATATCTTGCCTTTTGTTGCCAGAGGGCGTGCGTGCTACCGGGCGCATCTTGGAATGGCCTGCGAGACGGCGAGCAACCTGTCGGTTTGCCATTTTGGAGCTCAATACCGGTAAAAGCTCAAATCGTCGAGTGCACTCATTAGAGCTCTGCAATAACCAGTGACTCTAGCTTGCCTCATGAGTTGAGGAGGCAAGACAGAGGTGAAAGGGAAGGAATGATATGGTTGCCCGCAGCGGGATAGGTGCACGGCGTCTCACTAAATTTGTGGTGCGAATGGTTTCATGATACTCTAGACTAAACGCTGACAAAACTTCAAAAAAGATTCTCACTACTCCATTTAGGTAAATGGTTCACTATGTTTTATTCCTCTTTTGTTTTGTGTTGCAAAGGAAAGTATGCAATCGTATGTGTCCAACATTGCAGTGCTTTCTCGGCAAAAAAAGAGTATAAATGTTTTAAGAAGAATTTGCCAATATACAACATGTCAACTTCAGATGACATATTGCCCCGCCGCGGTGGTCTAGTGGCTAAGGTACTGGGCTGCTGACCCGCAGGGCGCGAGTTTGAATCCCGGCTGTGGCGGCTGCATTTCCGATGGAAGCGGAAATGTTATAGGCCCGTGTGCTCAGATTTGGGTGCACGTTAAAGAACCCCAGATGGTCGATATTTCCGGAGCCCTTCACTACGGCGTCTCTCTTAATCATATAGTGGTTTTGGGACGTTAAACCCTACATATCAATCATCAATCAATCGGATGACATCTTTAGGTTGTTGCCGAGCTATCTATTGAACAGCAATTCAATACCCATCGATTCTTAACACGCAGAAATTTGTTTGCCATTCTTTGCGGCTAAACAAAACGCACGTACAAAAATCCAACTCACCTTAACTTAGCAATAGACTTACGCTGTTTGTCTAATCAGTGTTGCCCGAGCCGGTCGACTCACAGTATAGTTTGCGCCTTCTTTAGTGTAGGAATGAGAGCTTCGTAAACTTTATTGTATAATACTACCTTTGGAGGCCTATAGCGTTTAAAAACATTATTGTAAAGTATGAAGAACCAAGATCAATATACGAATGTAAAGCCAAACTTGGAGGCGCACTGAGTAATAATCTGGTCTACTTTGGCTTCTCTACCGTCCACTGGAATTGCGTGCATGGGTATTTTCGTATACCAGAAGCAGATAATCAAACCTATTGTGCTCAAGGATCCGACCATTAACCTGTCTATACATTCACTCCTCCCGAATGCGTACGTAAAGTCGGCAAGTGAAAGAGACGACAATGCATTGCTCACTTCCCCCCTCTTGCGCTCGCTGTCCGTGCCCATCCTCGTGTTTATTTACATGACGTCACAATGCTACATTTTGTAGAAGTGTTCCGAGTTTTCGCAATCTCTGGTGTAAATATATCCCAATTTTCCTAATTCAGGCAATCCGACAGTAATACGTGGTAATAGTCGCGTCGCCGCATATCCCGCGAAGTGAAAGAAAAAGTGAAAGCCACGTAAAGGCATTTTTTCGCTTTAGCATGAAGCGATCATATGTAAGCGGTGGCACCTTTGCTTTTTCTTAAGCTGCGAAGAAAAAATTTCTTTATACCAAAAACTATGACAACCTGCAATGAAGACAGCTTAAAGTAACCACAAAGGTGACAAATATTTCAGCTCCACTTTACTCGAACGTACTTCAGAAGGTGCTGCACTAACTTTCAAGTGGAGTGTCGGGTGTTTGTTTAGTTTTCCCTGTTTTTCTTCAGGAAGCCGGTGACCATTTTTTACAAGCTAGTGTACAGTTACGCCTAGCAACAGCCACAGGTTTCCTTCTGAACATGCGCGGACGCAATCGAGCTCTGCTTGTGCTGCATTCTAGGCAGCGGCAGACATCCTGCGGCTTCATCATATTACAGTCTGCATACGTCGCCGCATCGCGTATCGATAGACCGCTCGCTCACAATAACGAGTGGAAAGCTCCCACATTCAAAGAGAAGAACTGCGACTCGCCGTCGTCCCCTCTCTCACCGCCTCCGAAGCATCACGGTGCCACCTGGCGGGAGATCTCTCTTGACATTGAGTCTTTGCCGTCGCACAATCTGCAGGGTTACCTCGTGTTCGTTGTCTGGAGCCTTGTACGTGACGACACACACCGAAAGACTGTAATCGTTTCACTCGTGGGTTTACCACTTCCGGGTTTCATCAGCCCAGCTACAATGCCCCCATTCGAAAGCAATCCGACTTTTTCTAGCAGCCCTCCCGGATCTTCTGCCGGCTGTCTCAACGTTACGACCAGCAGCAAACCGATATGCCGCATTTGCCACGAGGGAGACCAGACGGAATGTCTCGTGTCGCTTTGTAAGTGCTCGGGCAACATGGGTCTGCTGCACGTCTCTTGCCTGGAACATTGCCTGAACACCCAGAACGTGGACCACTGCGAGGTTTGCCACCACCGCTTTGTAACCGTGACCCAAGCCACCGGCATCCATCGGTTCTTCTACTGGGCTCTGCACGCTGGCTCTCTATGGGCTGTGCTAGGAGAGCTGATCTGCTTCGCTGTCATGACGCCGCTGACCACCTTCGCCTGCTTCTATTCCATCTACATTGCCTCAAAGCAAGCGCTGGAAGGAGGCATCATGGTGTTGGTCAGCGTGGTCACTCTATCTGGCCTTTTGCTTACTGCCTACTTGTACTCGCTCTTTTACATAGTGCGCTTCCGTTACCGCGATTTCGCTCTATGGCAGACACAGAATTCGATGCGCAAAACTGGGGTACGGCGCAGTGTGGTGCTGAACTGTGGACAACCCAGGACGCCGGATGGACAGCAGGCGAGCTCACGGAAGATTGTGGATGTAGGGGCTGCAAGCGTCACCGAGAACGAGCTCTCAATGCTGCTGAATGTATGAATTGGCTTACGTCTGCCATTGAAACAACCCCCGAATTCTTTGCCTGAGAGTCGGCCTTCTGTGCCTCAGCAGTCCATATTCGCAAGCTTCTCATACTGCTAGCAAATGTGTCTTAATGAGTCTTGACTATATGTATGCTTGAGCTTCTCCGCGCCTCAAGAACTGTAAGTGAGCTACTCTATTGTGAAAATTTCGAGCTGTTACGTAGCCTGTTTTATTATGTGTTTTTTGCATTCCTTTATTCAAATAAATGTTTCTGTGTGTTTTGAAATTTCACTATACTGCATCTTTTCGTAGTTTTTGCAATGGGAAGCACTGTGGTGAGGCGTTTAATTTGGTACCATTACTTTTTGACAAAATTGTTCGGATGTGGCTTATAGGTAGTTTGCTTCGTGTTTGAGAAGGGCAGCCGCATTTGTTGCAACCAGTGTGAGCGAACGAGATTGCTTGGGCGAGTTGGTACGACATTATTCAAACAAAAACAGCGCCAATAATGAGGGAAAAGAAAAGAAGGAGACAGACAGTGGCACGGACTAACAACAAGATTTTTTTGCTGGAACCACGCAATATATCCGTCTGGTCACCTCAGCACATGTTTGGAATTTTTGAGGAAATCTTAGAACATTCGACGTTTAATCAGTACGACATTTTAATAGGGGGTGATCTTAACATAAACCTCATGATGGATAATCTGTCCTTCCGGGAGTTCATTAACACACTGTCCGCTAGTGGTTTTAATAGCGTCATAACTACAATGACACGCGTGACGACAACTTGCCAGTCAGTCCTAGACTTGTTCATTTTCAGCATAGACACTGATGTACGCGCAGCTGGCTCGATATGCGGAGGGGTGAGTGACCATTGTTCTGTTTTTATTGAATTTCCCAGACCTGCTGCACAGGAAATGACTCGCAATGACAATATTAGGTGCAGATGTATGTCTAACAGAAATATGAATTCATTCCGTTGGCCGATTCTGACAAAACATTGGTCTTCTGTTTATGTTAAGATGGACCCAAATGAGAGCTATCGTGAATTCATGTCTATGTTCAGGAATCATTACAATACATGTTTTCTTTACATAAACGCTAAGCCTGACAGAAAAATAAGAAACCTCTAGGTAGGGCGAGAACACCTCAAAATGATCAAGCAAAAAATTCAACTGTTGAAGAACTTTTTGTGTACAAGATACACTGCGGACTTTGATGCCTCTAAATTCTACTGGAATAAACGAACTGCGTCATTAAAGAAGGCAAAAACCTCTAACTATGACCACATGTTTTCGGAGATCCATTTACGGCGTCCCAACCAGGTGTGGAAAGCAATCAACAAGGTCCTGAACCACAATGCTGATCAGAATACTTTAGCGGAAATAAGTGTAAACGGGTATAATATATCCGGTGTACCTTTAGCCAAGCATTTCAGTGAGCACTTTGCTAATGCGGTACAACCACTGGGAAGCCCTGCCCATACTCAGATTCCTTCCCACAATTCTGACAATGTTTTTTGCACCCACAGATGAAGCAGAAATAGTGCGCACATTCTTATCTATAAAAACAGCAAAGCTATTGTTGTCGACAGATTGCAGGTTGAAGCGATTAAGCACGTAATTGACCTCCTTGCTCCTTGTTTAGCCTACGTGTTTAATCTCGTTCTCCAATCTGGATGCTTTACAAAATCTCATGAAAATGTCAAAAGAATCCATCATATATAAATATGGAGATGTTAATGATGCTAATAATTACTGACCGATTTGAAATAAACATGTATTTTCGAAGGCATTAGAAAAAGCAATTTTCTGCCGCCTGAGTAGTTTTTTAACAAGCACAACATATTTTCGAAAAATCAGCATGGTTTTCAGCGTGGCAAATCCACACAGACTGGGTTGTTAACCCGAAAAGAATTGATAGTCAAAATTATCGAAGAAAAAAAGCTTACGCTGGGTGCCTTCATTGATAATAGCAAGGCATAACATTTCACTCGGCAACTTAGACGCCTATGGGGTACGTGGTGTAGCCAATTCCCTATGTTGTTCATATTTGTCCGCGAGGAAACTGTGTGTTTCAATCGCTAACTGTTCGTCTTCCTATAAAATTATTTCTTGCGGTGTGCCTCAAGGAAGCATCTTAGGGCCAATGCTTTTCAATATATTCATAAATAATTTTGTCGACATAAATAACGATGATGAATTTCTTCTGTACGCGCATGACCCCAGTCTTTCTGTTTCTGGAAAAAATTCAGCTGAGAATATTGTCAAAGCCCAAAGCGTATTACCAGATGTACTGCGGTGGTGTACTACTAATGACCTGCAAATAAAATCGAAAAAAAAACGAAAGCTGTCTTTTTCAGATCCAGGGGCACGGAAACTAATCTTCACCAATCGTTAACGCTTGAGGGAAAACCCGTAGAAATAGTAGAGAAACATAAAGTTCTACGTGTAACTTTTCCGCTCATATGACATGGTCATGTCATGTGGAATAATTGAATAAATCATTATCGCGTGCTGCTGGAGTATTGTCACGAGGTCGACACTTTCTTCCGGAAAAAGCAAAAGTGCAAATCTCCCATGCATTATTTACCTCTCACATAAACTACTGCCTTTTTGTCTGGGGCACCACAACCTTAGACAACGTAAAAACTATTTACTTATTGCAAAAAAGGCACTGCACTACATTGCAAATGTCCCACGCAGTACATCCACTGGTACTTTGTTCCACCACTACAAAGTAATCAGCATGCAACATATGTACAAATTTCTACTCATTAACAACTACTTCTTTGCGAAGGAACACTTCGGAACATTTCTTAAAGACTTATGAAACATATGTCTTCAACACACGGATTTCCGAACCCGAAGCATAGACATGTGGCTCGTTCCTCGTTTTCGCACGAATTATTTCTTACAGTCCCTTAGATATACATTACCATCCCTACTTAGTAAATGCATAATGATGAGCGCAACTTTTCAATGTTCGCAAAAAGAGAAATGCGGGAATATTTCTTCACCCTGGCCTAGTATCCTTCTTTTAATCATGCTATGTTATCATTACTCAATGTATTGCATTCTTCTTTGAGCCTCTGTCATGTTTATTTTGATACTGTTTAGTGTATTCATGAGTGCAGATAGATAGTTATTAGGTTGGTCTGTGTCTATCTGTTTTACTGTTGTATATGTAGAATATTTGTAGAATATGTAGAATTTAAATTTTTGTTCTAATTGCCTACTTACATTCCAGCAATTTTTTAAGAGCTTTAATTTCAAAACTGGTGCCATGTACGTGGGGCCTCAGGCACTATCAAGTGGTTTTTCAAACGCTTTTCGCCTGAGGGAATCCCCAACTGGTTCTAAAGGACTTGCTGGAAATAAAGAGTGAATATACTTGAGAAGTGTCTGACAAATAAGAGGAATGACAAACCAAAGCAAACAGGATTCACCTAACAACCGAATAATAATCGTGATAATGTGCCATGAACATCACGCATGCCAACAATTTGAAAAAAAAAATATATTTATTTTTGTGATAGAGCAATCGAAGGCCTGCTGACACATAGATTGCCCAGTCTTTCTATTTCTATAGCCTCATAAATTTCACGTATCATCTGATCCCGATGGCGCCTAATGACCGTACAATGCTGAAAATCGGGGCACTACCGCAGTCCCGGCAATGAATGCCGAGGTGGCCCGATACTGTAAAAGAGACATTGTGAGCGTGCTCTTTCAGCCACTCATCTAAACATATGCCTGTTTGGCCGATGCACCATCTACGAACATTAATCGGTTGTTAGGTGAATTTTGTTTTTTTTTTTGGTTTGTCATTCCTCTTCTTTGTCACATACTGCTCAAGTATATAATGCGGGGTTCCAGCAAATAAATACTGTTCTAAATCAGTGCCGCTGTCTGTCTCGATATTAACGACGATAGTTTTTCTTGGGGACCTTCCACGGAAAAGCTTCTGTCTGTCTGTCTGTCTGTCTGTCTGTCTGTCTGTCTGTCTGTCTGTCTGTCTGTCTGTCTGTCTGTCTGTCTGTCTGTCTGTCTGTCTGTCTGTCTGTCTGTCCGTCTCACAGTCTGTCTGTACACTTGTCTGCTTGTCCACTGTTCCCGCGATTAAGGTACTCTAAACAGCACCAGCCGATATTTCGAATGACGGACCCCATTTGCAGCGCCCACCAATGTTGCTCAAAGATCAGCGTTCATACGTGTGCGATTTTCAATGAAAATGCAACTATATCGCATAGGTGATGCATCATAACAACACACATGTATTTTGCATGTTCGTCTTTTAGTAGAAAAGGCATACATAAGTAATTCTAAGGACTGTAGCGCTTATTATCCTGCGCTGACCATGGAACGCTCGCACGAAGGAGCGAGTGTTTCCAACGCTTTCCTAAGACGACACGGTGGTGGCACCTACCCATCGCCTGGCGTTCTACAGCTTATCACCTCTGAGATGGGCGCGAACGCCCGTCTCAGGGCCACGCACCTTGTTTTTCAAAGAGAACTGCCAGATGGCGCTCATGTCTTACGTGTGACGTGACTTGATGCGCTCGTTCGCCTCCGCTGCATGCTCGAGGCACTCTAACGCAGCGCCTCCAAAATACCATTCACCGATTTTCTTGCGCAGAACATAAAATAAATGTTTTGTTCACTCTCTCTACACGCAAGAGTATTGTCTTTCAACGATATTGCAGATTGCATGAAGATACGGGTCAATTTTTTCTCGTCCCCCCTTATTGGCGCTGTTTTTATAAGAACAGTGTGACTGCTAACGGGCTAACAGTGCCGGAGTTAGCGGTAATGCACTGGTTTTTTTTTTTCAAGAACTTAGTAACGTTCTTTCAGTATTTCGGAACTGTAACGGGTAGTTGAATTTGTTGCTACCAGTGTTGCAGGTTACGCGTTAACAGTAACGGCATTACCAGTAATGCGCTGTTTTATATCCCTAACTTAGTAACTTGCTCATTACTTTTTCGAAAAAGTAACGGGTAATGTACCCTTCTTACTCTTTTGCGGTAACGTGAGGCGTACTTATTTTTATTTCAATAAACACAAATTTCTGAATGCGAAGCAGCACATGGTGGAGGTTAATCCGGTGGCTTGCTGGCTGAACACCCTTTCGGCGCCTGCGCCAACTTTCCGTCCTCTCCTCGCGTTCACGCGAACGGAGGCGAGAGTTGGCGCATGTGCAGTTGGAGAGCAGACGATCGCCGAATGCAATTCTCTCGCGTGAGCGCAATGTAGTGGTGGTGGTAGTGGGTAGAAAAGGATAGAGATACTGTATATGCTACCTTTAAGTAGCAGAGTGGCGCCAAAATACGCCATCTTGGGTTCAAATGTCTTGCGGGAAAGCTACGCACCCACGTAGGAGTAACGCTCGTGCTTCAGAGTGCTACATATTACCTAAATATTGAGGAATTATGGTACTACCATGGCTTCATTTATTTTTTTAGCTTTCTTTCAGTTTTTTTAAGGTATGAATAAAACTCGGTTGCTCCAGTCATGCTTAGAAGCCTTGATTTGATGCTTACGTTCTTGGTATATAATAATAAAACAAAATGCGCCGGCTCATTGAACCAGTGAGATATATATTTAAGGTTGGTTACACTAGCTTCATCTTTTTTTTCGCTGTTTTTCCCATTTATTAAAAGGAAACTATTTTTGCACTTTTGATCACGATCGAACCAGTTAGGGATGAATTTATTTCATCGTGTTAGACTCATTCGTTAACTGTGTCTGGGAGCCAGGTGTAGTTTTATTGCTTTCAACTTAATCGAGCTGGATAGTGATCGAGTACCCGTGCGACGCCCATGTTAGGCGCGGCTCTCTATAATGCTCGTATTACAATTCCGGCTCACGACACCTGATGTGAATCGTTGTTCAACAGCACTGCCACGTCCAAATTTTTTTCCACGTAAGGTTTGAAAGCTGCATTGAATTCATGCAATTCACGCGCTAGCTGCAACACCTTGCCGATTTGAATAAGTGTAATTTCACTCATTCTACCTTTACTTGCAGTGTTATACCAATCAGGCCAATTCGGACGTATGCAGCCGACACACGCTGATCAACTCTGCATGTATAACTTATTCACTGCATCTGTGGGTAATACAAATTTAGCAAGTTTGCCTCGCCATGAATACATAAAAAGAAGTCAAACGTTTATTCCTTCCTCACTAGACACTAATCTTTCTCTAGCGAGACCCGCTGCACCCGTGTCTAATCACGTAAACTGTAAGTAGTACAATTTACCACCACTTACTACCACATTTCTCCCGACCAACAGGCCACATGACTACAGTACCGAAGAAGTGTGGCGAGAATAACAACAACAGCCACTGTCAACCTCGCTTGATCTGCCCAGAATCATCGTAACGTTGGCTTTTCCGCAGCGCGATTGAACCACTTATGACCACGTGATGGCGCTCGGCGAATAAGGGCGCTGAACTCCTGTAGGCGGAGCGAGCGGCGCCCAGAAAACAGTGGCGCAACTCTGCTACCTAAATGTAGCATATACAGTATCTCTAGCGGTGCGATGCCACGCGGTGGCGTGGTGTTCGTACTAAGCGTGGACGACCCTGTACACACAGGCTTGCGCAGGAACGCTTTCAGTAGGAACATTTTTTAGAGGAGCAGAGCTTTTTTCATGCTGGGGTGGGGCTCACTCTGAAACCATTATTCGCGTTTTCCTTCACTGCTGGGCAAAGGTATGCTTTTGGGCGGTATTGCAGATGAGGAGGAGGAAGAATAAACTTTATTATCACAAACCAGCAGGTTCAGGTGGCCGGGCCGAGGCCCTCTTGAGGGGACGTCAAGGACTTGCCTCGACGCTGCCTCATGGGCGTACTGGGCCGCCCAGGTTAAAACGATTAAAAGGTTAAACGATTAAAAGGTAATTTTCATTGAACTCGCATGACATCAGGTACCTCGAATAGACAATGAAGGTGATTACCATTTGACCTAATCATGATTATTGGTTTGCACAGAATATGCAATCACGAATAGTGGTATGTATATTACTACAATCCAGATCGAAGACCAGCAAGACTGTATTCTCAGGAAGGTGTAGTTTGTTTTCTCGAAGTAGAAAAAAAAGTCAGTTTCGCTGCAAGGTCGAAGCAATGAATGCCATGGCAACAACTTGGAATGTAACGCTGAGAACGGCTAGCAGATGGGAAAGAGCAGCGCGCTGCTCACGCACAAATGGCGCACGAAAACAACGCACACAGGACGAGAGCTAACTAACGACGTTTGCAGTTCGACGCCTAACGCGCTGTTTACACGAAAACGACGCACGAAACGTAATTACAGATGCAGATATGAGCGTGAACTAACGAGGGTTCCTGTTGCTACTTCGCTGTGTTTGAAAAGTGGTCACTTCGCTTACAGGGCCTGCCCAATAAGCGAAGTGACCTTTGTGGCCAAAGAAACTAACGTAATCATTCCGGTGAAAGGCCAAGGCATGATTCTCCCCACCGAAGGATAAGCACGCACGCACAAACACCCAACCCCCCCACTCCCACTCCAATTCGCAAGGCAAAGTACGCTTGGGAGATAAGCACGCGTTGGCGCGTCGCGATGAGCTGGGTGCCGAGCACGGGTGGCTTTTTTTTTTCTTTATCAACTTTTCCTTTATATAAATATGTATACTTATACGCTGATGACGGCGGCGGCAGAAGTGACGACAAAAACCAGCCGAGACTGTCCGTATAATTGCTATCGCAAGAAAATAACACAGAAGAATGTGCTCCTTTGTATTGGTTAGGGTGGAAGACCTGGTTATACAAAAGTATTTTAAATGTCAATTTTATCTCTGCAGGGATTCATGGCAGATGTGTGCAAGCAATTTTCGTGGGTTGGCAATAACTTAATTGCTAGAGCCTCTCAGCTTTCGATGACCGGGCCTTAAGTCTGCCAAGTGGGGACATCAAGGCTTGCCTTACTGCCAGTCTCGGTTGCGATATATTCCTGGTGTCTTCGTTTTTGTGACGTACAAGCCAATATGAAAAAAAAGAAAGGGTGTAGAGCCCAGTGATTGTCATACTTCTATTTGGAACCTAAGGGTCTGGGTTTAAACTTCATCGATGATGTTTATTTTGTTTTATATCTTTCATTTCATTTTTTACTCCCCTCGTCAGTTACTAAACGTCTCTGCGATCTATCCTGTGACCAGCTTCCTTTCTTGTTACTGCGATAGCAATTATATGGGCACTCTCGGCTGAATTTCGCCGCTGGCATCGCCGTCATTTACCGTATATGTATACGTATCTAATGGCAAACTATTTTTATCTACCACTTACCACTGATGACGGGCATCTCGGGGGGGAACCATCGTGTTTTTGGCATTACCAGCAAAGATGGCGCAATGAACGCGCATCACCACATCGTCACGACGTGGTGGCGCGCACTCTCATCTCCCACGCGTACTTTGCGCCGCGGAGAGGGGGGCGACGCTCACTCGCACGCCCTTATCTCAGGGTGGGGAGGATCGTACGTCTTGGCTGGCGTTAGGCTTTCACTGGAACAGTTCTGTTGTAGTTACCGGGCACACAAAGGTCACTGCAATCGTTACACAGCCTCCGTTTGCGAAAAGGGCGCGCTTTTCAGACACAGCGAAGTAACAACTGAGACGCTTATTCGCGTTCATCTGTACCTTTGAGTTTCGTGCGTGATTTGCGCGTAAGAAACGCGGGACACGTTTCGGTCTGCTTGCCATTCTGCGCGTGACCTTACAATTTGTTGCTGTCGCATTCATTGCTTCGCCTTGGCGGCAAAGCTGTGACTTTTTAGTGAGGCTTGTCCTCTCCCCCTAGTCACGCGATCTTTAGTAGAGTCTGATGTTGGGCGAGCTGGTGCATAGCTAAATAAAATATTCGTTGCACAACTGATACTAGCAAGGAAAAAAAAAGAAGACAGGATAAAGTAACTTGCATATATAAGAAATTACTTGGATGCTGGCGCCTATATCCTGTCTCCTTCTTTTTTCCTTGCTTGCATCAGTTGCGTCACAAATATTTTATCAGGTCACGCGATCTGTTCTAGCGAACGCCGATGCCGGTACGGGAACTACAAAGACAGCTTCTAAGCAAAAAGTATATTGTATATCCAGCAATTTATTCGATGAATGGTAATTCCGCATTCTGTCGCGTTTTTTTTCTCATTAACATAAGATACTTGTACATTATGCAAGGGCTTTATTTTCGTGAGTAAACATAAAAATGCCCTAAGAACATAGGTTGCCTTACAATCATTTATACCAGGTTCGGTCAAATTCGAGCACTCATTTTCAGAGAGGATGCGTATATATATATATATATATATATATATATATATATATATATATATATATATATATATATATATATATATATATATATATATATATATATATATATAAGTTTTGCGAACTGCGAATCAGCTCTAGTGCCTGCGCGTTTGTTCTGCTTTATGCCTTCTTGTTTGTCAGAGCTAAACTCACAACAGTCTTGAAATACGAATTCGAAACAACTGTCCTGGCTCCGTGCTTTACCGCCACTGATAGTCTGTTTTGTCAGTGGCGAGAACAGATGTCCGAGAACCGACAATTCAAGCAGAATTGCTTTCACGACAAGAAAAAAAAGACGTAATGAATAACTTCCATAGTACGCATGAAGCGCACTTTCCTTTTTGTGTAAAATATAATTGTAACGTGCGAATATGTTTTTTTCTATTTTCTGAAATTCACTCTTTTAACGGAGATGTACGTGTGCTTTCAATTTGCATGCGTTTGCTCGGAGAAGATCGTGTAACTGCAATTAATGCGGATCCCAGCGCTTCAACACCTGCCGTGTCCCACGTGAGCTTGATACCCAGAGCTCTGCGCTCGCAGCATATGGAGTTTCTCAAAATTAACTAGAGGGCACTCTGGCGCTGCGATCGTTCAGCGACCATGGGAATGATGAGTAGTACACACATTTGCCTAGTCTTCGTACTTGCGGGCGGCGAATCGTACTTGCGGCTTCGTTTATTGCTGTGTTTCAATTTTGTTTTCAAAGAAAGATTCAAGCCTTTTAAACTTCGTGACCCAATTTGAAAAGGTAATTAAAAAATATGGTGGTGAAGCGCAATCGTTGAACATTTGCCGATTTTTGTTTCATGAGAAAACAGCTTCAAGCCACACGAACACACACGGAGTCAAAAGCAGGCCAGAAGTACGAAGTTTAGACAAATGTGTGTACTACCCATCATTCCCATGCTCGGTGAAGCGCTGTGTGTTGCAGCTCCCATAGACACTAGCGCCAGAGTTCCCTTTAGTAAGTATTGTGAGAAACTCTTTGGCTCGCAGACACTTTTGTCTGCCATAGGAGATATTCTTAGCACATTCGCTAACTACGTGTACAGAACAGGGATGACTGAAATAGGTTTTCCCAAACGATTTTAGCATGAAGTATTCTTCACATCCTTGGGCACAAAATTCAATAATAAGAGATACAAGGTCACTTACTAGGACTGCAGGTTCACAAAAGTAGCCGGTTGTGCTTATCCAATCGAGTGAGGCATAGCTGAACCGAACCTTCACTGTGTGCGAGCAGCCTCCCCTCAAAAAATGAAGTCTCACCCCCGCATTCACAAACGCTCCTCGACTCGACTTTCACCCTTCACTTGACAGAGTTGCGCACTGCGCCGCTGCTCGGCTGAAAATGACGCTGGGCTACTCAAGAATAGCAGCAAATTATCACTGATATGCAGTCACTTTCCCTGTCTAGAGATGGCGCTCCCATCGGGTTTTTCGAGAGAAGGTGGAGCGTTGAGGGAAGGGGCATTCTAGAAAACGGGGGTAAGTATGGTGTCTCATGGCTCACTCGCTGCGCCGTTTACGGGCCAAATGGTAACAAATGCGAAATGCGGTGCACAATGTGTGGGCGTCATGCGGACACACCCTGATTTGCTATTTGTTGGGACGAATGCTGTACGCATCAGTTTTTTAGGGCCAAACGTCGATAGTGCGCGCATAAAATCTTACACTCTTGTAGTAATTATAGATACTGTTGGTTAATAAATATACAGGGGCATTTTTTTGTTGCTCTGAGCTCATGCTGTGTGAGCCGCTCGCAATCTACCTGCTGACGCTTCGGGTCACTATGCTAGTAATGATTTTGCTGTCCGATAGTTTCGAACACGCAGCGCTAATGAAATAAAATGCACGTGTAACTGACAGTGATCGCTGTGAGAATGTGCCCGAAATGGCTTGCGCAGTATTTAGGAGTGTGCACTTCGTTGGCTCCCCGATAGTTTCGTGGCACAGGGGGGAGATGAAAGACTAAAAGCGGGCCCATACTTAAGGAAAGAAAGAAATATGTAAAGGAAAAGAAAGGAAGAGAAATCTTATACTACAGTTGTCCGTTACAAAAACAAAGGCTGATGCTGAAGATGATCATCTGCTAAGTGAAGTCCCCTGACCAATGATAAAAATCGGTTATGAACGGAAGGCATTGCGAATTGGGCTCCTGAAGAGATGGTATATTAAACTGTGCGCCAGGCTAATAATTCAATTTTTTCCTTTTGCTGCCTCGGCCTTTTGTATCCGCGTGCTCTGTGAGTGCGACGCTTATACATAAGGATATTTTTCACATAACGAACAGTTTTGTTTCATGGTAGCGTATGTGGATTAAAATGTACTCGAACGTTGCTGGCTGAAAGAACCACTACTCTTACAAATGAAACCACTTAACAATATGCGGACTCGCGATCTCAGTTTTATAGGCATTAAAATCAGAAAAGCACGAGGCCGCAGTTTTTTTTTTTGTATCTTTATGAGCTAGAATAGAAATCGACACTCGTGCACGACATGAATGTATGACTTCACGTCAAAACATGTCAGGTACCCAGAATTAACCTCGAAATTTCCATGCAGCGTCTTTCATACACACTGCGTATTCACCGAGGAAGCGTTAAATCATGCAATATATATTTGTTAACTGACATGAATGAACAAAGCAATACTGAATCTTCTCGGTGAATATCATGGGAAATAGCATGCGGCTATTAATCTGCCTAGCGTGCTTTCAACTACATCCGACATCATTTCTTTTTTTTTTTTTTGCGCGAGTGACAGAGCTGATTCAAAGCATCTTGTTCTTAAACACAATCTTCTGGTGTAGCTTGTGGGTGGGTTGCCTAGCAATACTTACCGCTGCCGTGTTGTTTCTCTTTACCAGCCAATGCTGATTCTTCGGGGCTGAACTAACGATACTTCTCTACAGCTGCAGTTTCGACGGAGGCGAAAATAGCTGTAGGCTGGTGTGTTCATATTTGAGTGCACGTTAAAGAGCCTCAGGTGGTCGAAGTTGCCGGTGCCCTCTACTACGGTGTCTCTCATAATCATAAGTGGTTTTGGGACGTTAAACCTCGCATATTATTACTATTATTAACTATATATCGCGCATTGTGATTGGCTAAAATATTCGCTTGCGAAAACTTTTAGTGGAAGACGTTATAAGACTTTAGTTGACCAGAATGGAATCCCACTACTACTTCTAAGAGGTTTCGAATGAAGTCAGGTTCGAAGTTGAACTGACCTGCCCGCACCGTGGGGCCTAGTGTTGGTCCCTTGCGGTGAGCACCAGAGGCAACTTTTTTTTAATAAGCAAATCATTCGCAAATACCTAACCCTATGCATAACATGCAGGAATACAGTGACAGCGAAATAATCATCATTATCATAATCACCCTCTTCATATTCATTATTATCTTCCTGACTACGCCAACTGCAGGGCGAAGGCCTCTCCTATGGTGCCCCGCCACGGTGCTCTAGTGGCTAAAGAACTCCCACGGTGCTCTAGTGGCTAAGGAACTCGACTGCTGACCAGCAGGTCGCGGGATCGAATCCCGGCTGTGGCGGCTACATTTCCGATGGAGGCGGAAATGTTGTAGGCCCGTGTGCTCACATTTGGGTGCACGTTAAAAAATTCTAGGTGGTCGAAATTTCCGGAGCCCTCCACTACGGCGTCTCTCATAATCATATGGTGGTTTTGGGACGTTAAGCCCCACATATCAATCAATCTTCATTGTTACGCATATCAAACCGACAGGGCTGATTTTCTGTCTGCTGCCACACTATATATGCAATCTTTTTAGTTTTAATTCTCCACCTAATTTCCTGTCTCCATCTCACGCATTTGCCTTCTCGTGGGACTAAAGTAGAAATCAAGACGAAGAAACAGGCATGGGCCGGGTACATGGTACGTAGGCAACATAACTGTTGGTAATTAAAGGAGAACTCCGGTGCATTTTCGACCATACTAAGATAATGCTGTTTTCTCATACTATTGACCGTCCTTAAAAAGCTAGGGTGGTTCATTTTGCCAGGGCACTCGTCAATAACTTAATTAAGCACTAAACAACGATTCAAAACAGAAACCAAAACATGAAGTTGCTCCATCGTCCATGGAGGGTATCGGATGACGTCACGAGAGTTTGTCGCCGATGACGTCACGAGATCCGCTACACCGCGCCACAGCTGACCAGGGTGTAAACATAGCTCACGTGCCTCTTCTGACGCGCGAAAAGCAAGTTGGCGATATCATCCGACGTGGAATCAAGCCGTGCCGCTCGTCTGAACTTGCCATTGACAAGTTCAGCGATGATTGCAGCTTTAATTTGAGTGCGGAAGCATCGATTTTTAATTTCGACCCTCCAGTGCGTGAAGCATCCTATATGCCCTAAATCGATTTCCTTGTTGCACAATGTTGTAAGTTCCGACGTCAACGACTACTAACACGCTGTATGCAGCTGACAAAACAGAACTGTGCTCGCGCTGTCGTCGCCTCATAGAAGAAATCACGCGCTGCATCCGTCTGCTGAGAGAGGCGGGGTTTTTGAAAAAAGAGTAGACCCTGACGTCATATATACACAGGGCGTCCTCCCGCGTTTACAATTGTGATTACAGAATCTGCTACCAAATTTAAGATTTGTTTTTAAAAAAACTGAATGGCTTATGGCTGTATAATTAGGCACATATCACCACGGCAACAGCGAGAACACATGTTCAAAGTTTTATTTAAATGAACCAATATAAAAAAATGCCGGAGTTCCCCTTTAAGAAAACTGACGGGAAAATATACCTGCTCTTTATTTGTCCTCCCTTCGCTTGAACGTGTGGTTATCACATAAATTATGCACTCTTTAATTTGGGCTGAACATCAAACTCTCTTTCAAAAATATAAGACACCATTAAACTCATTCACACGTCTGACCTTGAACTACTGTTGCGCATTGAGCATCGGCTGAAGACGTCGATGTTGGCATACACATTGATTCACGGTCAGTTGCAAGAGCAGATCAGAACTAAAACATGCCTCTAAAGTTCAAGAAGCAAAATAAAAATGGCTAAGAACCATGCCCTTGCGTTCGAACGCAAGCAAAATATGAACATGAGCCGGATATAGGTAACTCCTCAGCTCACATTTTTTTTTTTTGGTTTCACTTAGCGGTTAACGAAGTAAACGGGCGAAGAGCTATGTGCGGATCAAGTTTAGCAACACATGTGGTGGCTGAAGGGGCGAACTTTGTTGGGTGCCATAAAATATAATATACGCGTGTACACACGTTCTACTGAACTCATTTCGGAACATGCCTCGAGTCCTGAACCATATAACCGGATCATCTGATGGCAACGACCGAGCACAGGCGCCCTCGTTCATACTCGCACACATACATGGATACGCACGTTCTGAGCCGAGGTAGTGCACGACCGCGTGAAATAAATTCCCAGATCCAGCCGCGCGGCTCTCGATAGCCCTAGGGAAGTCCGCAGCTGTGTGGTGTGCCTAGCTAAAACTGCCCATCCACCAACAGCGTTTCCCTTGATTCGTTTACGGTGGTAAATTTCATTCCTTCTCTGCAACGAGTGCACGCCGCGTGCACCTTTGTTGTTATTAGTTAGTTTTATGTTGTTGCTGATTTTTTTTATCGCGTAAAATGACGGTTGTTCTTTTCTTATCTTGTAACTGCTTTAGAATGTGTGTGAAGATACATGTTTGTTTTTTGCTATCGATTCGCAGAAACGTGTGCTTTGTGATTCACGTCGCGCCCCGCTCTCGAGCATGTATTACATTTCGCGCATGTATCTTCTGCCTCACTTCGGCGTATGTAGGTAAGCTATTCTTTCTTTTTTTTCTGTACCTACTAACGTTCCTGCCACATGGATTCATTATGTGCAGGAAAGTAGTTATGTAACGTTTATTATTATTTTATTGGAGAGAGGAGAGGGTGGTGTTACAAGTATATAGTACACATCAAGCAACGTTGTTTCACCTAAATGATAAATACAAGTTTGCTTAAACTATAAATATTGCGACGCAATGCTCACGTAAGAAAAAATGGCATTCTTTGGTGTGAAATTGGCAACATATTTCAGAAAGCTGATAAAAATAAACAATATCATGAATAAGAATCTCGTGTAAGGGCATACCATTGTCATTTGCATTTGAAGCAAGGCAAAAGATATTTGCTACTCGTATATATCAGGGCTAAGGCG
This sequence comes from Rhipicephalus microplus, assembly GCF_013339725.1. NCBI lineage: Eukaryota > Metazoa > Arthropoda > Arachnida > Ixodida > Ixodidae > Rhipicephalus > Rhipicephalus microplus. Next base: position 112,356,460 of record NC_051166.1, on the reverse strand, counting down.
ACATGCGAATAAATAGACGTACCAGACATCTCAAGTTGACGCTCAGAACAGTCTCACGTGTTTTTAAAAGTATCGAAATGGCACCATTGTGGTACAAGAAGTGAGCTAGTCGCCATCCAAACAAGGACACCGCTTCGTAGAGAAACACGAACAAATATGCACGCACGCACATGTACGCACACGCTTGCACACACGCACACGAACACAGGTGGCCACGCGCTCACGCATGCACACACACGCACATATATCCACACAGACACGCGTGTATGCACGCACGCACGCACGCACGCTTTGTGCTAGTTGATATCTTGTGTTTGTCAGTGTTACTCGAGCACACTACCTTCAATATGCCATTTATTGGGATTGCATTCGGTCCGTAAACGATACATCACGAAGATTGCTACCGGCCGTGCGCCGTGTTTAGCACGAGCTTCAGATGAAAGAAGTTGGTGGTGTAATGTGGCCGCTGGTCAAATAGCAACACTGACACGTCTGATGGCGGCCACCATCAGATGTCTTGGACACCGGAGCCTACAGTGGAACATACCTAGAAAGTGCCACCGGATCTGGGCAATCTCTCACGAGACCCTCATCTCCCTATATGCAGCTCATTTCTTCTTTAGCTGACACTTTTCGCCATCGCTCGAATAGCGGTGGAAAGGAGAAGTAAAAAGGAATAAGAGCGTTCAAAGCTCCCGTTACATCCGCTATTGTCTCCCGTAGTCGGGCGTTCTCTGGGAGAGCACATGTCGACTTCTTTGCAGAGCTTGCGCGAGCATGTCTAGTCTGCAACCGCAGCGGCGAACGACGCACACCCACGTAATAGATACGTGGCGTGCAGCTGCCACCCTCTACGTTTCTCGGTTGCGGTTAATACTTGACAGAGTAATACCTGCCCACGCAAAATGAGTTTTAACTTGTGCTGCGATACTCGCTTTTTAGTGCAAACTGCGTCTTATTCGCTGACAGTTGCTGACAAGCAACTTTAGGCCTAGTATGAGCTCATCCTTTACACCCACCGTTGGTCATACAATGATATGTTTCACAGAATGAAACAGTTAAAATTTCCGAAGAATGAACCTTGCACTTTGTGTAGAAGGATGCGTTCAGCACAGTTCGGGAAATGGTTGTATTTTTACATTCATTCGGCGGCGCTGTGTTATGAGTGGCACTCCTTTCACCACCTCACTTTACATTTATTTGAAACACGACCAGTGCTTCGAGTTCGAAGTTCCCAAGAGCCAACTTCATGCTGCTGCTGCTGTTAAATAGATTATGTGGGCTAGTTGTGGAGAGAAAAGAGCACGAGCATTTACTACCGGTGCTACATGTACAATCGTGCGTTTTTTCTTCGCCTCGATAAAGCGCTATGTTCAAGCCAGGGCCAATAAACTCTACGTGAGATTGACAGAAAAAAAAATGTTGATAGTTGCTAAACGCACGCACAAAAAAGAGGAACTTTGAGTCTTTCTGCTTAGTGCCGATTTCCCACTTATCACTGTTACGGGATGGGCGCCTCTATTCTATTCCAATTTCATTCGGGGAAATTGGGATTTGCCACAATTACATTCCATTGGATTCCTCAAAATGAGAAAACTTGGCCTATGCCCACTCCGGAAATGTCGGGGCAGTTCAATTCCATTCCTGAAATTTATCACTGTAGGAAATGCAGCTTGATAGTTTTATTTCATTAAAAATGAACGCCCCCTTAAAGATCCTGCCATGAAATGCATTAAAAACTGCAAAAGTACGCAAAACACGTTACCAAGATCAAGGAAGCACGGTGGCATCTTTCGTGCTGTATAACCACCTTACTTATTTCCGTAACAGCAGTCCTCCCATTACATATAGCATTTTCAAGATCAACATTTTTTAATGAATGGTGCTATTTGAATTGTCTCAGCCGAAACTTGTTAGTGCTAAACTGACGACATAGCGTGTTTTTATTCAAGCAGACTAAGCAGTTCTGCCACTTGTCTGGAGTGGTTGTATGTATGAAGAAAGCTAAAATTTTGGTAATGAAGTACGGAGCCCTCTTTAGGTGCGGCTGGTATCATACGGAACAGTGCACCGCCACTCCAGCACCTTGTGTCTTTGCAACGAATACAGAACACTACGACGCACTGCTTGTCAATACTCACGCTTCTCAAGTGCACCTCGCAAGCATGGATGGTGTGAGGAAAACTTTCTGTGTTCGCCTATGCTTAGGTATGCCATGCCTTCCTTGTCGCAAAGGTTCTTTACGTGTGTCAGGTACTGAACTGCTCACGAGATAAAAGTCAGACTGTGCATATAGAGCATTCGACACTTTCGTGGGGGGGGGGGGGGAGGGGTATCAATGGGAACCAACGTGCAGTAATGATTTGTTCTCCCTTCAGTATATGTTGGAATAATGCATTTGTTCGTAAACTAACTTATGTTGTGTTTTCTCTTTTACAACTTGGCAGATTGTTCACACTTTTATACCGCACTTACCCTTAGGCTTGGCTAGCTAAAGGGGTATCTATAGAATGCATTGTGGACTTCCACTTCAATATAATATGTACTCAGGCCTACATGACAAATTTAAGGATGCTGATACAGCAGTGTCTATGAACGGTATAGCAAAATATGTTCTTCCCCAATGTCCTCTTTGCTTGGTGATGCCAACACGAATATGCGCCGAGTCGTAGGAACCAACCAAAGTTACAAGAAAAAAAAATCATAATAATGACGTGATCTCATTTTGAAGCATTGGGACTGCGGGATGACCAGCTCTCAGCTCGAGGTTCAGGAATGACTGATCTCCTGGGCTTGATCTCCCGGAAGCCTGATCTTCCAAACACGTTCAGCAATTGGTCACTAGTTCATTGCTTGACGTCATAAAAAGTGCTTAAGCGTCCTCGTGATTTTTATATGCTGCGATAAAAATCGCAAACAGTACGAACAACAAAAAGAAGCTTTTTTTATTTTAATCTTATACGTCGAATTTCGAAACTAAACGTTAGGAGCTAAACGGGTGCTTGATCATTCAGTTTTAAAACCCGAATTATGAAAGATGGCTGTTTTAATGGTTGGTTCTAAAAAAAGTGAGATGAAAGTGTTGCCGTCAACATTACTATAGGTTGCGCTTCCCAAACATGAGTTGCTCAAGAGTATACCACTGAACGCAAGAGCCTGTGTGGTCGTTCTTTATAGTTGTGCTTCCCTAGCTGCCAACGGGCACGGCAGCTGCGGTGGTGAGTAATGAGTGAAAACAATTATTGTAAAAACAAAAGAGAAGTGAAGCAGTTTAGAGGCTCTGTAGTGGGTAAAGTCCGGGACTCCATTGGTGATACTCGCTAGCTTAGCCCTCTGGTCCAGGGCTCTTTGAGCCTGAAGGTCGGAGCCACCCAGCAGAGTCGCCTCCCCCTCCTATCGGCTTGGGTTAGGGTTGGGGGGGTATAGCTGAGTTGAGCGGACAAGCCCAAACGATTTGATAGGTGTGAGCCACCTGCCCACAGTTTTGGCACTTGCCAGTGAAGGAGAAATCGAAATGTTGCATGATTGCCGGACACAATGATGTATTAGTGAAAAATCTCAGCAAGATGCGTTCATTAGCCTTCCCCAGTCCTTTTGGAAGAGACGGTGGGTATTGACGATGCTGATTTCTGTAATAGGTCGTAATATATCTGAATGTCAGTAAATATCTGCCTTCGGGTTGCATGTACTCAGGATCTAAGCGCGACGCCTGGTGAACGAGCGCTAGGGCCGCCGTGTTTGCGGCTTCATTCTCCATTAGGTCCTGGTGACCTAGGGCCCAGAATAGGCAACAAGGTGTAGGGTTGAGTGCCCGGTTCTTATATTCCGTAAATTCTTTCCGCTAGTAACATGATCTAACCAGCTTAACAAATTCGGCATCCCCTGCGCGAATCTGATATATACATTGTGATCGATGATAAGAGGCAGCTAGGGCAATAGCTACCTCTTCCGCTTGACTATTGCCAGGAGCTTCGAAAGTAAGTCCATCTACTTGCTTTACCTCGTGAATTACCGCTGCCATATACCATCCCCCGCGGTAAGGACTAGCCACATGCACATAAAAGACTCCGTGTTTATTGCCACAGTGACGATGCAAGGCGCCTGTCCTCGCCTCGCAATGACAACTGTGGTCTTCCCTATCTGTTTTGTGGGGAGAGGTCGAACTTTCACGGTACGTCTCCAGAGTTCGGGCACTCCGACCCTATCCTGAATGTGAAAGTCATGTTTCACGTGAAGCCAGTCCAGCAGATGCCTTCCCGACTCTTGCCGTGTCAGACGTATGAATTGGCTCGTGAGGTGTGCTTCCTTGAGCTCCTGAAAGATGTTTACTACTCCCACTGCGAGAAGTGTTGCGTTAGAAGTGGCGACAGGTAGGCCAAGAACCCTCTTAATCACTTTGTACGTGATTTCCTTGACTTTCTCTGCATCATGCTTCCGCAAGTAGAGATAGGGGACCGAGTATGAAATACGGCTAGTTACGAAGGTATGAGCTAGCCGCACAGCATGCTTGCTTCGTAATCCCCCTTTCTTGTTGGAAATGCTTCGAACCAGTCGGCCCACTTGGTCTCCAACTTTGTGAAGCTTTTGTAGTGTTGTGTCGACTCTCGTTTGATTGTCGATGCAGGTCCGAGAATGCAAATCTTCTTATCCTCGCGTATGGCGCCACTAGCTAATGAGAGACGCTGTTTTGAAATGTCCTTAGGTGATGGCCTAAGATGCACAAATTCTGATTTGTTTGGTACAAATAGGAGTCAGCAGCGCCCTGCGTACTGATCCACTACGTGAGCGGCTGCTTGCAGGCTTTGCTTTGTATGCTCAATGTTTCCTTAGGTGGCCTAGATGGGGATGCCGTCGGTGTACAGCGCGCCTGCACAACTGCAGACCCCTTCAGGTGGTCTGGAGGGTGTATCATCCCTAGGTTCAACAGTAGAAGATAATGCTCAGCGCCTTGTGGCGTCCCTCTAGTAGCCAATTTGTTAGATCAATATTCGTATAGTCTTGGATTCTGATGAGTGCGGCTCAATCTGTCAAAAAATGTTTGATATAATCGAATCTGTTTTTGCTACAATGAGTCTTACTGAGATGTGCTGATATAGTGCGGTGTTTTCTGTTCTCGAAGGCTCCCTTTAGATCTAATGCTATGGGACAACATTTCATTGTGAGGGTTATTTGTTGGTTGTACTATGTCTTGACTGAGCTGTAATAACATGTCTTGTGCCGCCTTGTGTGAACGGAAACCGAACATTATGTCTTCAAAGGTGTTACGATGTTTTAAATAATGGGAGAGCTTATCTCACACCATGACCTCCATTCTTTTGCCCACGCACAATGTGAGCGAGATAGGTCTAAAGTTGTCCGTAATCATTTCCTTCCCTGAAAGTGACAAGTGATGTTTTCTAATCGAGTGACATAGGGGTCTCCCATTTTGATACTGCATTATAGGTAACAAGGGTCTCATACATGCGATCAGGGAAGTTGGCAAGCACTTTTACTGTAACCTTGTCCCGACCGGGGGTAGCGCCTCTCTTCATTTGGCTAAGGTCTCCTTGAGATCATAGATGTAGAATGGCTTATCAATCTCTTCATTATCTCTGCCTGCACAGAGATATTCCTGGCCTGGAGGGTTCTTTATCGTGCAGAGATACTTGTCCTTTAACGCCTCTGCCAGTTGTGTTGTTGTTCCCTGAAAATTGTGTAAAGCACTTTGCAAGTGTTTCTGTGTTTTTCCCCACGATTGAGCGGGATTTATTAAGCGGCGGAAGAGCTTCCATGTGTTCTTCCCCGACATCTGTCGGGCCGCCATGTTGCAAGGATCGACCCAGTTGGAATCAGATAACTGAAAGGCATACTCGACGGCCTGTTGGGTCAGATTTTTTATAAGTCTTTTCAGCGTTCTGTTGTTCTTTCGTCGTTTCTATCTTTTCGTGAGACTGCGGCGAGCTTCCCAGAGATGAAGTAAATAATTATCCACCGCTAGGAGGTCCTCCGCAGTCTGTATGCGTTTCTCGTCTTTCTTGAGTGTTGTCATAAGATATTGAGCCCATAAGCTATTTTCGTCATCGTTAAGACTTGTACGTGGCAGGTACTTACGAAAACCAGACCAAGCCTGGCAGTTTGGCCTGATTTGATTCGTGTTCTAGGGGCCGGGTGCAAACGATGGTATTAAGGATGCGGTGGTGGTGCCACCAGGGCCTCTCCCCACCATAGAACATGACGAACATAGGTTTTCTTCAGCGCAGGGACTCGGGGAGGCACCACAGTAGCCGTGGTTACGTGAGATTGCCTGCTTCAGGTGGCTTCCGGAACCATCGCTTTCAAAAGCTTATAATCTTTCTCTGTCTGTACGGAGAGGGAGTTCACACAGTTCATCGTGTACGACTATGTGCTTCACTGACCTACAGACCTTCGCCGACAGAGTTTGAGGTGAAGGCACCCATGTGTCTTGACAGGGGGAACAGCATTGCAAAAAGGGGAGAGAATATGAGCTGAGATGGCGCGCAGACTGGTACAGAAAATTTTAGGAGGGGTCTCAGCACCGCCATATTGGGCTGTTAACCTTTGCGTTCTGCATCTTTAACAACTAAGCAGCGTTACACTAGACGCATAAGCATGAAAGCGGTACGCTTGATGCATACGATGTTTCATGGCCTTAATAATTCAACTCGTGATATATCTTAACACGAAACGATCATCTTAACAGCCCAAAATGGCGACGCCCAGATCTCTCAGGTGCAGTAATCTACATGAAAGCTTGCAGTGAACAAAAGCGCCGCACCAGCGTTTTTTACGCATCACAACTTTGACTAGCGTTTTTCGAGTATGCGTCCGAGTCACCGACGGTGATAGAAGTTAGTAAAAGAAGTGAAGGGTGGGGAGGAGACAGCAGGCGGCTGGGGTCTCTAGCTGGGGCACCACTGAGGTAAAAGAAAAATGCAAGACGCAAAGGGGGAGCGAGGCGGGGGGGAGGTGCTGCTGCCGCCGCAGTTTCACTCGACCGCGGTTGCACGAAGAATAGAGACGAACTTCAGAGGAACACAGTCGATATACAGAGTTGTAGTAGGCGCGTTGCTTAGAAATTTCGAGCTTGTAATCAGCCAAGGCGTTTTAAAAATACTTGTTTATTGTCAAAATCAACGGTCTGATTCTCTATGTTTCAAGTTTGAAACGCAGCACGTAAACAAAAACGTGCTGTATTTTCGCAAAGACGTTATTTCATTCCAATTCCGTTCCGGGCAAAAGGTGCTTAAGTTAATTGCCATTTCATACCTCGAAGCGTTCTCCCTATTTTCTTCCTATTGCGTTCCGAGGCTGCAAAAGTTAGGAATGATTCCAGAATCATTCCAATTGAGGAGTGGCAACTCCTTAACACTGTCACTTATATAGCTCCGTCTGAAGCAAAAAACGTCAACACACTTTTGGATGATTAGTATGTTGTTTAGAGGCGCAAGGGCCGAGTATCGCCAAGACGCGTCATAAAAACTATAATATCTATGCGATGATTTGATGAATGATAATGGGTAGGTGTAAGGTGGCTCTAAAGGTGCCGGAAATCTTAGGCACTGAAGCCGTGTGGAAAAAAAACAGAATCGCTAAAGTTGTGTGATTACATGAAATGAATGGTTACTTGAAAGTCACGCCTCAAAAAAAGAGTAACAGGTATCCAGAATAGAGTTGACGTGTATCTTTGAAGGCAGCGATACATCTGGTAATACAGCACTCACCTGAAAGAATAGGAAGTAAACCTTTTTTCTGCGAGGGCAGTTAAACAACTTGAAACTTGAAGATAAGAATATTGCATAGATTCCTATTTCCTTAGGATATATATATATATATATATATATATATATATATAATATATATATATATATATATATATATATATATATATATATATATATATATATATATATATATATATATATATAAAAGCAGTGTTCTCAACGTGAAGGTTAGAGGAAAAAGGAAAAGATTACTGGAAGTTTTGACTTAAATGTGTTGGAATGGCGTTCTGGTAGCTGGGAAACATTTCACAACGTAGGACTGATCAACAGCACTGGGAAAGCCTTATCCTTGTCTAAAAACGTGAAGTATCTCAACTCACTCGCTTACATGCGAGGAATTCTTAAGCCTGCCATGAGAATTATAGAAATGACGTCATAAGTATCAGCATGCGCGAGCTGAAATTTTTAACCGCGTTTTACGGCACCTGATGAAGCGAGCACCTGCGGCAAACTACAGCGTGACTATGCACTGTAGGTCCCAGTTGAAACCCATTCCACATCTTTGTTCTGCTTATTTGTTTGCCCAGATATACAGCTATGATAATACAGAACTTCACGGCAATTACGAGAATTCGGCTGGAGTGTCATTACAACTGGTATTGCAATAAAATACAAACTGCCAGGGTGGTCCAATATCCCACAGTTCGGAACAAAGCGCGCCATTTTCTCTCGACACGCTTCATACACTCTGCCTTCCTCCTCCCGGAAACCCTCCAGAGACGCTAATATAAACTTGTAATTTCGGCGAGTCACGAGGGTACGAACAGGCGTACAATTTCCGGCTGAGTTAGTCAGCACGAAACGAGATTCACTTGGTTGGCTGTCGCGGATCGGTATCGATTCTTTCCATTTATTCCTCCACGTCCCTTGCTGGCTCTTCTATTTTGGGTCTTGCTCCTCGCTACGCCCCTAACTACAGACGATGCGCGGTTTTCCTCCCACGGCTTCGAGACAAACAAGACTTCTCGCTCCTCTCTCAGCTTCAGTGCCGCTCCACGACACGCTTCGCCGCTGTTTCGCGCACAACTAGGCTGTCCCACGAGATCTATTTATTTGTGCCAGACAAGAAAGTCTGTGCGCCTGCGTGCGCGGGTACTTGTGTGTGCGTGCGTCCGCCCACGCGCTTGTGTGGGTGCCAGTGTATGTACATGTGCACACTTTTGTGTGCTCTAGTGTACACATGAAGTGTGTGTGTGTGTGTGTGTGTGTGTGTGTGTGTGTGTGTGTGTGTGTGTGTGTGTGTGTGTGTGTGTGTGTGCTTGCGTGCTTTCAGAAGTGCACGCGTGTCTGCTTCTGTGTGTGTTTGTGTGCTTTAGTGTGCTCACATATACGCACCGTCGTGGGCTCTAGTGTGCACATGTTTCTGAGTGTGAGCGCGTGTAGGTGTGCTCGCTTGAGATTTTGCCTTTTTTCCCGCGTGTGTATACGTGCGATAGAGAGGACATAAGAGCTCTTAGCCGTTCACATTATGGCGAGAAAGTATAATCTTGCTCTCGGTGCGCGCATTCCGAACTTCTTTCAAATGATATTATACTCTCTCTCTCTCTTCTTATCTTTAGGGCGTACATCTTCACATGATGGTGTTGATTTCATCTGAGCGGTCACCCTCACGGAAAGTGCAATCTATTCGCCGTTCTCATTGAAACTGCGGCACGTCCAGTTTGTTTTCGGACCAGGGAACTATTTCTTTTTCTCGCTCGTGTCGCTTGCAGAAGAGGCAATAAAGGACAAGGCGCCCAAAGCGTCCACTTCTGTTCGGCGTGTCTCCCCATTTATCGAATGGAAATCCCGATCCCGCCCAAACTCTCTCAGTTCCCAATACCCAGGAGTTGAGCTCGTTGGTGCAAGTGCAGATGGGTTTTATCGTGAGGTGATCGCAGCATGCCGGCTCTTCACTGTTTATAGATTCTTATGATTCAGTTCTGGCTTCCTTCGCGGAGCTTTTTTCCTTTGTTTGCTCGATATACGTTTTAGCCGCATGATATTTATGTAGTCCTTGCTGTGTTTTTTTTTTGCACACTTGGCTAACTAGTGTGAATGATATGCTCAAGGTACGCACCGGTAGGTTGAGCTCAATATGTGTGATGCGTTTGGAAGTTTGACCGATGGTCTTGGTAATAGTCTTTGAAACAGAAAGACAGAAATGTTTCTGCGGGTGTGTTCAATATCTAGCACCGAATTTGCTATTGTTAATCAAGAAGTGTTCAATTAATTGAGCAATTCTTAAAAATTGCGATACGTCAGACACAATCTGATTCCTCATCAGACGTGTCAGTTTCGCTATATAACTGGCAGCCACATTACGCAGCCCACTCATTTCATTCAAAGTACGTTCTAAATGCGGCGCACTGCCGGTAGTACTTGTCTTGAGGTATCGTTTGCGGACTGAAGCAACCCCAATAAATGGAATACTGAAAGCAATGCGCTCGAGCTTCGCTGTTTTTACACAATATATCAATAGACACAAAGTGTGTGTGTGTGTGTGTGTGTGTGTGTGTGTGTGTGTGTGTGTGTGTGTGTGTGTGGTGTGTGTGTGTGTGTGTGTGTGTGTGTGTGTGTGTGTGTGTGTGTGTGTGTGTGTGTGTGTGTGTGTGTGTGCGCTTATTCTGAAACCTCAGAAAAATCCCTTTTGTTAGATTGTCTTTTCTGGGCTCCCTTTACGAAATAACCGACTGATCTATCGCAATTACTTCATTAATAGTACCAACTATCCGCAGGGCAAAAGTAAACCATAAATAAGCATTTTGTTTAGTTAGAGTGCTAATTTAGCAAGAATCGACGAATGACTTAAGCATTAAGGGTCAATTTCTTTAACCAGTGCACCTCATTAGTGTTTCTCGACTACCACTGCTATACCGATCACCGACTCCCGATGCACTTAAACAGAGGAGCTCTCTGCTACGCCGCTAAATCTTATTTACGTCTACTCTATTTCGCATAGCTTTGTTCTACAGGCCGTGTGCTGAAATTTTCTCTTCCCCGCGTCCCCGCTTGACTGACAAGCGCACAACTATTGTCAAGTTCTGCACGCGATCACTCTAAAAAAGCTTTACAACATTGCTTAAGAAAAAAGAGGTTTTGATGTGTGATGAATAATCTCTACATTCTCAACAGATTGCTTCGATGTAATTGAAAATTGCACATGGACACTAGTAGGTGCATAGGGACACCTTATACAGCAGTTTTTTTGTGTCTGTGTGTTATTTTGCGCTACATCGAAGCCATTCAGATGATTCACAAACACGCCCACGTTGTAACCATTCCCGTCTACATTCTGAATCATGTTCTATAATCGGGCTATAGGCTTATTCAGAATTACAACTCAAATTGTAATTTAATGCGTGGATACATTTGGCGTTTTCTCTGTGCAAAAGTTTGGATATTGTAGTGAGGCCGTTGTATTGTGAGTTTGTCTACTGCAGTGAGCCTCCACCCTCCCCCCTATTTGCAAAGAAGGGAGGAGCAAAGACAGCTCCATACATTGACAAAATAGACAGGGAGGCACTGTGACGAATCTTCACCCCCCCCCCCCCTTAAAGGGAACCATGAGCCGGTCTATGGCCATGGACAAATATACAAGATATCTCAAATGACCTTTCAGGAACCTATCTTCTCATTAAACAAACAAATGCTTGTGAATGGATCATTTCAAAAGTAAGCACTGATTCGCAGTACTGCGAGATAGCACCCTTAGTATTACGTCAGAGGTTGAAAACACCGGCGGGGTCGAGCAATATATGAGGGAATAACAGCACCACCCATGATGATGATGCCGTCTTAGCACCACGATTACGTATACATGCACGAAATAGGGCAAACCTTGAACAGTGAGCATCGAGGAAACGCGCCAAAAGTCGGAAGCATGTCCTCGCAGTAAGGAGGTTCATCCGGAATCGATCAAAGTTGTTGGAAAAGCCTTCAGACATCTGTGCGCCATTTGCTTATTAGAGCATCTAACTTCGGTACTATCAGGTATCATGTTAAAATGAAGCCATAGGAACATTTTGTATGCCACTTTTAGTAGTCTATGATCGCCATTTTACCAACGCATCCCTTGCAGTTCAGTGCCCATTGGCAGCCACGTATACTATCCGCCTGATTCAGGTCGACTCAAGTGGACTCGCATTACTTGCCGAAACAACGCGATCATTATGATGGATGCAATACAAGCTGACACTGACAGAATTTAGCTATGCCGGGTTCTTCGACATGCTCCTAAATTGAATTAGGTAGCTTAACCTTTTTTTTTACTCTCATTTCATCCCAAGATACATTCATTCGACAAGGCGGAAATTTAAGTGACTTCTTGATTATCTAGCGCAACGCCACACCTTATAAAATGCCTCTATGGCCTTATCACAAACTCATGGCTTTGTTCAATAAGGTGGAAGAGCTTATAGCGTCCCGAGTCTGCATTTACAAAAAGCGAATGCACTTTAGAGTGGTTTGTAAATAATGCAGTGCGTAAGCCTGTTAGCCTAGGTTTTATAATGCCGAACGTGGTAGCATAACAAAATGCTATTTCCATCAAAAAGCTGCATGAATTCACCCGCAAACATTGAAGACATTGTCGAGAGCCCATTACTTATTTCGTAAGCAAGCGCACAGCGCTTCTAATTCTCAAGTCGCTCATTCCATATACAGTGCCTCGTCGACACACTACAAGATAACCTGACGCTGAAAACTGTTGAAAGAACGGTAAAAGCAAAAATGACTTGAAGGCCGTAAATTTCTCTAGAAAAGCTACCCGCTGAGTGTCGCTTTTGCTAAGTTATAGCTGGCTTCGAGAAAAGTATCAATTTTTTTTAATATTAGTAAAATTTATTATTTCTTCGACGAATATCGCTTCCATAAAGCTGCTTCGTGCCATACATTATGTAACTATTCTGCAACATTGGCGTATGGCAAGTGATATCAGGTCTTTGGGATATAGCATAACACCACGCTTAGAATCCACCTTTCGACGTTACTCAGTTCACGCTAGTCCACCTCGGTGGAAACCTGGCTAGTGTGTTCGGCTGCTGACCTGAAAGTGGCGGGATCGATCACGGCCGTAACGGTCGCATTTCGGTGGCGGCGAAATGGTAGAAATCCGTGTACTCTGCTAGGTCAGGACAAGTTAAAGAACACTAGATGGTCAAAACGTCCTGTGCCTTCCACTACAGGAATTCTCATAATCATATCGCGGTTTCCAAGATGTAAAAGGCCAGATATAATTATCATGTTTGTTCAATGAGAGCGAAAATATTGTCGAAAAAATTATGCGGGTTCCACGCCATTGAAACAGTCGAACACCGAAGTTGTGAAGACCCGAGTCTACGTGACTGGCTAGCGTGATCACGAGCATCATCATTGTCATTATCATCTAGCATCTCAGCAACGTCGCCATCATCCTCAGTTATTTTTATTTGTTTACGCCTCTTGTGAATACTACTACTACTACTACTACTACTACTACTACTACTACTACTACTACTACTACTACTACTACTACTGCTGCTACTACCACTACGACGACGACAATTACGATGATGGTGCACGGTAAACCAAAATAGCTTCCCTGTCAAATGAATCACTTTATCACATTGAGGTCTGCACACCAATTCTCCCAAAACGACAAGGAAAGTGAGAAATGTAACGTTATGAAGCCTACCAAAACGTAGCAGACTTGTCACACAGAATCAGGCATGATAGTCTCTCATCGGCCCATTCTCACAATGTGCTAGCCGCAGCTACTATGGTTGTCTGTAAAACACAGAGCCTGGCTCTCAACGGTGTTTATATCCTGCCCTGCGCAAAATGTTGTGCGGGGATCATCCGCGTGATGGGGGAAACCACTGCGCACTACCCACTCGCTTCACGACCAAGGTTTTTCACGTGAATAGATCGCGAGCAGTTACCGAAGCAACCATAACGGCAAACTTACGACATGCTGAGTGTTTTGTGTGACCACCAGCCAAGGGCGTCGTTAATCACCGGGCTCGCTCGGCTTACGCCCAGCCCATAAATAAGCATCGCCTCTTGGCGGTAAGTGAGCCCTCTTAGAGCAATATCTCTGTCACTGCGACATCGAGGAAGGGAGTAACTTTTCGTGCCGTATATATACGCACTCGTAGAAGCGTGGTGTGCGGAAGTGCCACTCAGCGAACCACAAGGATACGGAAGGGATTCTGCGTTCCTGATCATTTCCCTCTGGGAACAAGCCGGCAATCACTTAGGTCGGTTGGGATAAGTATCGACATAGGCACGTTTTTTTTTTTTTTTCGCTATGTCTAAGAAAAAGACTCGAGGCTTAGCTTCAATGCTTAATGCAGTGCTAACTAAGGGAGGCTGTTACGTATAGTTGAAATGCTGAGCAATCTACCAGCGAAACTCCACGTGACAAGCCTGAAGTCGGCACATACAAATACCAGGCCCCTTTCGCTGATGCTTTGAGCAGTGAACGCAGCGCCAAAACAGACCACATTTATGCCGAGCTATAGACGTAAAAAGAAAGAAAAGAAAGAGAAAAATTACAGAGGGATAGGCAGGAAAGCTGCTTCACTATTTCTCACTATACTTATGATCGCTTATTACGAGGCAACAGCTCTTGGCGTTCTAATATATCAATGTACACATGTACACACGTGTTAAGATTATTGCAGTTCAAATCTGAGGGGCTAACACTCACAAACAATCTCGGCAAGCTCTGCTCTTGTATAGCATTGATAGAGGTGACATTGAAACAATGAGCTTGGAATTCCTAGCGCTCACTATCGGCGGCATCACGGTGACGTCACCGCAACGCCGCACGCCCTCTGTGCGGTGCAACACGCTTGCAGTCGTAGGCGTAGTCTGTTAACATCGCTAAGAACCAAAGGCAGTTTAACGGGTGACTAAGCGCATTTACCCCGACAACCATTCAAAACAAGATGAACAAACAACGAGAAGACAACCCGGCAGCGTAATACTGATGACCGCACAACGAACGCGGTAAATACAGGAGCTCTCAGCGCCATTGATGCACGCCATCGTAGCCACGCCCTTCGTGCATGGGACCTACTTTTGAAATTGACTGCCACCATAGTCGCATTACCGTAATTTAGTCCCCAACGGTCGGGTAGCCATTCATTAGAGGAGTCATTAGCAGGAGATTCACTAATGAGGACTGTCCAGAGCATTTAGCCTGATTTCGTATTGTCCCCGCAACGGCGAGAGCAAGCAATCGAATACGGGTCGCGCGCTGCAGTATGCAGAGTGTGGTTAGAAGTCTCTTATGCAAATTCGGTGCTCTTTCACGCTTTCGATTCGTTGTTTGGTGCGGTTCAAGGGGCTGCGGATAAAGTGCAGGCCAAATGGTCCACTTCACGGCTGGTAGCATACGGTTAATGATACATATGTTTCTGTGAAAGAGGCTTCATTGGTTGAAGGTGATTTCAGGCGCTTTTTCGTCTGTCTTGGATAAGCATTTTAGCTCCGTTGACGTGCATGTTCTTTATTTGGGACCAACGCCTTCTCATGTGTTGGCATATTGTTAGTTTAATGCTTTTCTAATTCTTCCTCCTCCTTGTGGGAATTCCGCCCAACTAATTTCACTATTTGCGCTTACATGATTTGCGTTGTCGATGTAGTCGGTCCCGCTTTCCAGCATGGTGGTTGAATGATTGATTGAGTGATTGATTGATTGATTGATTGATTGATTGATTGATTGATTGATTGCAATGTTGAATTATTGATTGATTGATATGTGGGGTTGAACGTCCCAAACAAGCTGTCTCCACTAAATGACTAGCCTTCATTAGTTGGGTTAACTGCATATTAAAACAAACTAGCTTTATAATTATGAAAAGGGTCTACAGAAACGCCATTTTGCTATGCACATGTTAGTTCGTATCACCTTCTAGCCACCAATTTGCGCCAGCCTCATACATTGTAGCGAACCCTGTAACACTAATGCAGATTGACCTAACTTCTTCCTGTCTTCCTTGCAGCTTAGATCTGGAGAACTGTGGGGAACAGCAGAATTTTCAGGTGACAAGAAAGAGGAGACCATAAAAAGAAGAATGCCATCCTTGCGTTTCTAGTACAAGGCTTGAAGGAAATCTATGAAAATTCCTCAGAAAGAAAAGCTTGCGAGTTAACGAAAACTTGGTACTGATTTACTGGTTCAAACCCGCGACCAAAAATAATCTGGGGTGGTTACTCTAGCACTCGAGTTAACCATGACGCTGGACGCGCAGGTCGTGGGGTCGAATTCCGGCTGTGGCGGCTGCATTTACGATGGAGGCGGAAATGTTGTAGGCCCGTGTGCTCAGATTTGGGTGCACGTTAAAGAACCCCAGGTGGTCGGAATTTTCGGAGCCCTCCACAACGGCGTCTCTCATATTCGTATGGTGGTTTCGGGCCATTAAACCCCACATATCAATAAATTACCGTAGTATTTTGCAGGTCGCGTTTCAATAATAGGATATACGTATTACGACTCACGCGTGGATGTATGCACCGCGCATGTTTAGTACAACTGTAACCGCCTACTATCGCGATGCAATGCGACGTGAACAGTGCGGAAAGCATGGCTTTCGACTAGGTCGAAATGCGACATGCCTTGACTGTGACTAGGCTAATCTGTGCTTTCGGCCCGCGTCACCGTAGCATTTTAAAATATTTTTAAACTCGTGTTCTGGCTGGCACTTTTGCACCACGTGTGTGTTCAAAATGCCCGGCAGGACTGACAATTTATAAACACATGAGGTGCATGAGAGCAAGTTGGAGCCGGAGTATACGTTGACGCCGGCTTAAGGCACAAGTGCTGCCCTGTCTCACTCCGCAGTTCGGCTGAATCAAAAGCAACGCTTTCCGCTGTTCGCATTTCTTTCAGTCGAATAATACGCACCTGATGAAGTTGCTTCCGCAGTCTGCATTGCACACGCTGCAGACAATCCGGGCTGTCGAGAAAGGTCTCCTTAACGTTTCACACGAAATCAGTCCCAAATTCCAGTAGAGCAAGAACGCAAAACATGCTTACAACTGGACTCGGGTTCTGAAGTTTCGCGTTTTATTTGCAGAGCGTCTGCTCGCGTGGCAGTGCCGGGTGTTGCTTCACCACACTTGCAACAAATGTCGCGACGCGTTTTTCAATATGGCAGCAAGCACTAAGCTCGCTTTGTTCTGCAGTGTATAGGACGAGCGAAAGCTACACTGGCGTCGGAGATTGCGGGCAACGCAACCGTGTTCAGCCCGGAATCCAGCAGGCGAGTCCCCTTAACATCAATGTCGTTGTTGTACGTGTTGTTCTTAGGCTAGGTTACAGCACTTAATAGAGCGTTTTAGCAACTCCGATATTTACAAAAGCACAGCAAAATGCCAAACGTGTCCCAAAACTGGCACCCGGACAAGTTGCGCCAGCTGTCCAAGATTACAAATAACTAACAAACGTGTAATATAGGCCCTCCGAAGATCCGGGAAGGTTCGTAAGCCCAGAACATCAAAAACAGCGCGGAATCTATTTGAGTACTGTGTTGTCGAAGCTTAAGGACATGAGTCCAAAGTGAATAAAAGCATCCGTTTCGAACTTGTATGCCACAGTACGCACAGCGGCCGTTTGATAGATTCGAGGTGGTCGACAAGTGCATTCGGAAGAGTGATCATGTTTGTCGGAGGCTAAAATGCCTCGCGGGCGAAGCTCGCCGTGCACTTCGAACCGCTCTCCGGCGCATGGTGCCGGCCAAAGGTCTACGGTACCGCACAGTCAGGGCAGACTTGCCGCTAGCGTGAACCGGCTCTTACCCTCGTTGCCCTACAGCAAGGTTGTGAGGAGGCACACAAAGCCCAATTACATTATCGCGACCTACTCTTTAATGCTAAACTCAATCGTCTGGCAGTTTTTCTACGTTATATTGTAAGCATTTCATTTTATTTCCTTTTTCCTCTAATAAAACAACTAGGCACGCCGTGTAGGTCACCGTAATCAGCTGTGGCAGTGCTGGCGTGCCACTCTTATATATGTTACGGCGTAAAATACCACCTCGTTTTCCTTTCTTTTCCTGATACGCGACAACAGGGCCCACTAGATGTGGAGGTCTATTTAAGCATACAGCCTTTTTTTTTTTCGAACGCAGTCTGTGAAGAAAATCTGGAGCGGTTCCCTTTCGTTCTTGTACAATCGGAGCAGCCCTTCGGAACCGTTGCTTTTCTCCAGGCTGCCTCAGTCTGGTACGCCCAATGTGTAAAGCAAGACCCTATCACAACGTTGGCTTCTGCGCATATAGCGTCCGTGGTACTTGCGAGGGTGCTGCACGGCGTGCTCGAGCTTTGCCAAACTATACCTGCACACACAGTGCGGTAGTGCAGAGTCGTCGTTACAAGCAGGCAGTAGCGATACAGAGCGTGTGTATCACAGAGCTCGGAGGAAGCCTTTTACTCCCATGGGCATTCGATGTGGGAAGACTTGTTGAGCGCGCAGTTTACAGATGGTCGGCGACGCTGTCCGTCCAGAGTACGTAATCCCGATTTTCCGCGACTGAGTCTGCAATAATGAGCACAGCGACAGAATTCCGGGACCATCAACTCGAAGCTCTGCTCCTCTCCCGCCCTCTGGGGATGACGTCGTTCACCACAGCTGGCGCCGCATGCCTTACCGGTCGTAAAACTTCCGCTCCCTTCCCCACTGCTAACTGTATTTCGCATCAAATTTTTCTTGCTTTTTCGTTTTAGGCAACGCCAGATTACCCCGGGAGGGCTCCGCGCATCGTTTTTTTCTTCTTCCCGCGAGTGAATGGTATATGTGTATGATCAGGCTTTTTCGCTCAGATTTGTGCAGTTCAGTTGATCCACTCACTCGGAATTGTATCTATATTCACCTCTTTCTGTGCATTCTTATGCGGTTGTCATAAATTTTATTATCTAATAACAGCAAAAGGCCACTTTTAACCACTCAATCTCATTGTGACTTTATTCATCGGAAACACTCCGCCCTTATATGTATACCATAGGCGAGACTACAATTACGTTCACTCTTTATTCACGCTGTTTTTTTTTCATATCTTCTCCAAGGCAGCTGTATGGGTGTTGTACCGTATAGTAGACGATAATAAAAAATAAAAAGGAAACGGGCGTAAGCGAATAAATGGTGCGGTACAATACACCTTGTTGCACATGCGTACTCACACGCAACATGTGTATTGATAAGGCGATCAGACTTGCGACACGGTGAGTTTTAACTCACGCTTTGTGAACCAGCACAACAGCAGGAAGACGCCACATAAATCAAATACAATCGCGCCCTTTTACTTCTTGAAAAACTATTTGCATGGTTAACGTTGGAGAATGCTTCTGATACTTCCCTGCTTCTGATTAACGACAAGAAATTGCAGCGGAGCCTTCTACCCGTTGTGTTAAGGACTACGCCCATTATGGCTCATCCAGTTTTCGGGAGTATACTGAACGATTGAACGCACTAAGTGTATTTCGTGAGATCTCAAGGCTGCTTTTATACCAACGCAGTTAAACAGCAGATGACGACACTGCACGTTTTGCAGAACATGACTACTGTTTTGTGCCTCGTGCCAACATTATAACGTGTTTTGGACAGATATTCTTTAAAAAGTTAGTTGGAGCGTCGTGTCATAGTTGAACACCCTATTGGGTATTGGTTATTGGGCATGAGTCAGGTGGCAATGAGCCTATAAGAAAAAAGAGTAATTGTAACTTGCAAGGAAGTCTCCTGCTTTATTGTGCTGTTAAGTTTTCTAGTAAGTTGCTCAAGTCAAATGTAGGTACGGAAATATGAATAATGAGACGTTATGAGGGAGCATATTTTGTGTCTTAGCTGCCTACTACCTACCCCTTTCCTCAATGCAGAAACTAGAAAAAAGTGTCATTCGTTGCTTTTAAGACGGCTGCATGTCTTAGATCACATCTACTTCAAGAGTATCTGAACAACTATCACCAGATGAAACGTTTCATTGATGATGTAAAGCCATGTTGGTAAAAGCGACAAATTGTTTCACAGAGGCCTGCAGTCTGCACTCATTTAATAAGCAGACCTTCTTTTTTTTTTTAGAACGAGGCCAACCTAGATTCGTTATTTCAAGACACGTCTTGTTGGCAACCTGCATTCATTGACTACAATTTTGGCATAAAATCGAAGTAGTCATTACAGCGCCAACTTGATTGTCTATATTATACTAAAAGCATTACAAACGCAGCTTGTATGCCATTGAAGACGAAAGTCTCAGCCCCAATTTCACAAGGGCGGTAAATCGATTGTGTTTGTAATTAACGGTCGTCTACCCAGATTCAGCCCAGCAATACACATCCAATTATGAGGAATAGGCAATGCAAGCCATGGCTTGCTGACGAGGCCTGGTAGGGCCGACTGGCTCATCCATATCTAGCCCGGTGGGCCGATTACTCTGGGGGTGTCTTGTAATAGGGGACCCAACTATCGGGCTTCCGTTTATTAAATTCGTAAGCACTACAATAGTCATTCAATGACACTAATCTCCTTCAGAGCAACTTTTGCGTAATACGATCATCACTGTTAGGAATACGTCAATAAAAAATAAATTTTCTCGGCGGGGCTTGGTTTCGAATCCAGGGCCAAGGCTTTGAAGTTCAGTGTCTTAGCTAATGGGCCTAACAATCACGGTTGCAGAAATTTAATATATAAGAACCTTATAATTGCGTTATACTCGCGGCAACACACAAATCTAAAAAGAGAAAACTTTCTATGAAGCCTTCATGAAATTTTGTGGCTATGGACTGATAGATTTCATTATAGGTGAACATGCGTAGCCGCCTTCCAGAAATCTACACTTAAGCAGAGTCTACATTTAATGCAATTTCAATACCAGCCTCGCATTCCAGTGTTCATTGGCTGCTGTTTCTCTGGGGTTGTTCCACACGCTGACCAATATGCAAGAAAAATGTTGAAACACGTCAAGCCGATAACACCTGAAAATATCCTTCTCGGGAAAGCTTGATTGATTGATATGTGGGCTTTAACGTCCCAAAACCACCATATGATTATGAGAGACGCCTTAGTGGAGGGATCCGGTAATTTCGGCCTGCTGGGGTTCTTTAACGTGCACCCAAATCTGAGCACACGGGCCTACAACATTTTCGCTTCAATCGGAAATGCAGCCGCTGCAGCCGGGATTCAATCCCGCAGCCTGCAGGTCAGCAGCCGAGTACCTTAGCCACTAGACCACCACGGCGGGGCGTTCGGGAAGGCTACGAGCTAATATAAAACAATATGCTTACGTATCACTTCGGTGACTCCTAAAGGATAATATGCGTAGGCGTTTTTTTTATTTTTATGTAGCTTTTACTCACTCACTCAGTGTCGCCTAAAGCAAAGCGTAAGACAGGGATGGCTAGCCTGAATCACCACTCCAGTAAGGTTTATCGCTGGCTTTGAGGTCTCTTGTCGCTAAGAGGTGCATTATAAAACTAACAAAACTGAGTTTGTACTTACCGAAGTTTTAGTTTTTTTTTCAACAATGTTATCCTCTTCAATGTGGTTCCCTTGGGCAAGTATACTTTGACGAAGTAATTGTTCCCACTGTTGGTAGCAGCACTGGAAATCTTCAATTGGTATGGCTTTTAACAGGTCGGTCACAGTCGTTTGAATGTTCTCCAAAGCTGCAAAATGACGTGCGTTAAGAGCATGTTTCAACTTCGGCAAAATAAAAACGCACAAGGACTCAATTCAGGTCAATAGGAAGTTGAGAAACAACAGTAATGTCTATTGAGCTCACACTTTAATGCTGAAATGAACCATGCGACACTGGCCACTGTCATGATGAAGCACCCACTTGTCTGCAATCTTTGGTTTGACACAAATTCTTATTTCACGTGTTCAAAACGTCACTCAGAATTTTTTGTACACTGAAAGTGTTAAGTCTTCAGATATCATCTTTATTGTTAAACGACGGTCTGCTCTCACAAGAGCCTTCACAAGTTGAACGTGTTCGTCAAGTTTTGAAGTTGCAGGTCTCCCTGAGCAAGCTTCATAGTGAATGTTTTGTTGGTCTTCCGAAAATTCTTTTTGCTAGTAAAAGCTTGTGCTCTCGATAAAAAGTGTTCCCATGCGCCTATTTAAGTTTATCGAAAGTCACACTTGCGCATTCGCCAAGTTAAACGCAAAACTTTATGACACAACACTGCTCCGAATTTCGATGTTCCATTTCTGTAACGCACTAAGAAAGAACCACTCCTCTTGTGGTGGTGTCAAAACTACTGTGTTGGGTGTCCGGAGTTGTAACTCCATCAGACAAAGCGAAAAAAATAAACAAATTAATAGAAGTGGGGGCCGTCAAACATAATGTTGCCAGATCACCTGCAGTGCTACCAGTCTCATTACTTTTCTAACACACCTGGTATCGTAGCATTCTGGGAGAGTTGGTTCATAGTAATGGAAAAAGAACCAGCGAAAAACCACACGAAGACAGCGAATATGAACAGCCACACAAGACAAGCGCTGGACTTACAACTGAATGTTTCTTGAAGAATTGCACATACTTTCCCACATGAAATTACAGCACACGCGTAAAAAGAACCATCCGAGCCATGTCAACCTTTGGAACCTAACCGTCCGTATCATGAAATGTGTGAAGCAGTGATAAAATTTAACGCGTGGCTTACTAACTGTCTAAAAACGCAAACTCTCTCTCTGTGAGGAAAACTGACGGTTCGCCTACACATGACGATTTGCCCCGCTTCCCGATTTCGAAAGCCCTAGAGATCTCACGTTCAATCTTGCAAAAGCCGCATCTTTTGCGATGCAGAGGCAAGTTTCCACCAGTGCTTGTGGGGAGGAGATAGCGGTGTTCCCGCAGCTTGTCATTCAGACATCGGCCCGTCTGGCCAATATAGACACAGCCGCATGACAAGGTAATTAGTTATACTACCGAATCAGCTCATTTGGTGGCGTGCTTTTGTCCGCAAACGCCTTTCGAACCACTTTTTCGCTTAGCTATGCGCTTACAGAGTCTGAAGAGCTTGCATGGTTGTGTGGACATTTTTTTTAGTTCTTTTAAACATTAATGAAGGCGACAAAATGCCATCTCTTGTTACAGAAATGTTATTGATCTTTGCTCCGAGTTCTGAAGACTTAAAGTTCACTTACGAACTTTGCAAAGACATTTCGATTCGCTTTCCTAACTTCATGGTAGACTTTAAAGCGGATGGTCATGCCTGTTGGCGTTACGCACCGAGGACAAAAAAAAAAGCCTCATTCCCTTTGATCATGCCACTCCAAGCTTGTGAAGAGAAGTATTGTTTCTTTGTAGCTTATGAACACTTTCAAAAAAAGTTGTGTGCATTTGATGCACTTTAGTCTCCAAAAACAAGTAGCCAGGCTAAGGTCCGCAGGATACCCGAACTTCATGCTGCTTTCCGTGGCTGAATCATTATTCAAAAAGCTCAAAAGAAAGCGTAAGAATACAGGTCGCTCAGCAGACGGTGTTTCAAAAACATGTAACATAGCGGTGAGGCCGTATTTACATGGAATATCACACAGCCTAAAGAAGGTGGCCAACAGGAATGGCGTCAGGCTCATGTGGTCTGCACCACGCAAGCTCTATAGACTCTGTGTGCGCATAGCTAAACGAAAAAGTACTTCGACCGGCGTTTGCGGAAAGACGCACGCTGCCATCTACATGAAATGAGCTGTTTCGGTAGTATATCTAATTCCCTTGTCATGCGGCTGTGTCTATATTGACCTGATGGGCCGATGTCTGAATGACAGGCTGTGGCAACAGCGCTATCGCCTCCCCACATGCACTGGTGTAAACTTGCCTGTGCATTGCGAAAGCTGCATCTGCGTCACAGATTTCAAATCAGCAATCGTAATTGGGAAAGCTAGAAACAAGACTGAGCGTGAGATCTGTGAGGCCTTCTCAATCAGGAATTGGAACAAATTGTCATGTGTGAATGAACCCTCAGTTTTTCTCACAGAGAAATAGTTGGCGTTTCTAGATAGTTAGTAAGCCACGCGTTAAATTTTAACATTGCTTCACACGTTTCGTGATATGGACGGTTACGTGCCAAAGGTTGACATGGCTCAGATGTTTCCTTTGACGCATGAGCTGTTGTTTCGTGTGTGGGGGTGTGTGTAATTCTTCAATAAACCCTGAGTTGTAAATACAGTGCTTGTACTGTGTGGTTGTTCTTCTTCGCTGTCTTCATGTGGTTTTTCGCTGGTTATTTTTTCCTATGAGACCTCGTATGTTCTATATCAGCGCCTGCATGTCTCTTCTGAAGGATTCATAACTTGTTATGCGATGTTCTATGCAACCCCTTGTATAGCAAGGTGCTCTAAACCTCAGCGCTATAAGCTCCAACCATTAGCTTCGTCATGTGCACCTTCATACTCGTCACATAAATTGCATACTACAAGCATCTATAAACCCTAATGGATGTTGACATCCTTGAATAAATCCGCACAGCCTCAATAACTTCTTGGTGGGTGCAGAAATCTTGCTTGAGAAACGAACGCTAAGTGGTTGTATAAATTTGCCTGAAGGATTCATCATAACTTTTCATCAAAAAGGGGCCTATACCTCAACCAAGTTGAATACGTGAGACAAAAAAGATGGCCCCATATCTGCATATTTCGCTGCAAGTATTGTCGAAATACGATATAGTCTTGCATGTGGAGAGAGTGAACAAAATGTTTATTTGATGTTCTGCGCAAGAAAATCGGTGAATGGTATTCTGCAGGCCCTGCGTTAAAGTGCCTAGAGCGTGTGGCGGAGGCGAACGAACCCATCTAGGCACGTTAGACACAAGTGCGATCTGGCAGTTATCTTTGAAAACGAAGGAAGGCGTGCGCGTCCATGAAGAAAGATGCGCGCCTGTCTTGGAGGCGATAAGCTCTAGAACGCAAAGCAATGGACAGGCGCCGCCACCGTGCTTATGGCGAATTTCATTAAGAGAACAGGAGTAGAGGGGCAGGGCAGTGAGGAGTGGGGCGCAGAGCACTGAGAGCAGGGCCACTCAACCTGCCACTGGAATGCACCACGCTCCCGGAGGGCAGGTGAGAAGGTGACGAGTAGGGAGACGTTGTGACTGAAACATTCCAGGCCCTGGCATATTTTTTGTGGGGCAGCAGTGAAATACGCGTGAAATTGGTCAGCCACGTGTTCTTCATTATCTTACTACCTAGTATCTTTGTGCAGTGACCCATTCGGCAGACGTCCAGCTGTCATCTTATCCATTCGTTCTAAACAGCAGTGTGGTGGCTAACATAACAGCTGTGTCAAACTACACATGGTTGCTGCCATGTGTAGTTTGACACTGCCACCAGAAAAAATTGGAAACTGAAGTTCAAGAGCCAGGTGAATGGTGGTACTCCGCCTACTCCGCTTTTCAGGCGAGAGCACTACAAACTGCTCCTGGCTCTTCTCGGCACAGCAAAAGCACTCTCACTCTCACTCAATAGTTAACAGTGCTCCTGCACCTGTTGCGGCGACTGCATTTCCAATGAAGGCGGAAATGTTGTAGGCCCGTGTGCTCAGATTTGGGTGCACGTTAAAGAACCCCAAGTGGTCAAAAATTCCGGAGCCCTCCACTACGGCATCTCTCATAATCATATTGTGGTTTTGGGACGTTAAACCCCACAAATCAATTAACCTCCAGCACCTGTTCGACCACTAAAACATGCCGGCTAGGAAGAGAGCACTTTAAGCGTGCTTTTGAGTGCTCCTTCTCTCCCAATGAAATTCACCATAAGCAATGCGTTGGAAACATTTGCCTTTTTGAGCATCGCGTTGCATTGTCAGCGCAGCGTGATAAACGCTACGGTCTTTAGAATTACTTATGCGCCCCTTCTCTAGTGTAAAGACACCCATACAAAATATTGACGTGTTGTTGTGGTGCCTCAGATGCGCGAAATAATTGATTTTTAATTTACAATTGTACACATATTCACGCTGGAACTTGAGCGATATTCGTGGGCGCTGCGGATGGGGTTGGCCGTTTAGGGTATCGCTTGGTGCCATTTGTGGTAGCGTTACGGCAGGCAGGCAGGCAAGGACCGTCGTGTTTAAAAAAACAAATGCTGATCTGTCAAAATTTCTGTATTTAAAGCAGCTGAAAGAATTGGTTATATTCCCTCAGAAGTACCATGACTCGAAGCTGACGACAAACAGCCCGAAGGTTGTGGGTTCCCACCTGTGTCAACTTGTCTTTCGTCCACCTATACTTCATGTCTGACAATCACTACATTTCACCTATTGCAAGCGACATCTCCTACGTTTACTCGGCTATATTAGCTCTTGTCATCAATGCGATTCTGTTAAACCTTTGGAACAATTTCCCTTCTTCTCGCTAACCATAAGAACCCGTCCACAGAGCAAGAAGCCCCACACCGAATACTTGACTTGGCTGCTAGTTGACTGTTTGAGGGACTGCCAAAGGCTTTTGTAAACTATAGCGTAGTTTTTTTAATATTTCGATAAACCATGCCCTACTCACGTTGCCAGCAAATTTCTCATAGCGTTCTAAAATTAGTGTTTAAATCAATGAAGCGAGTGTTTCTGCTGACACTTGTGTGCATGCTTCCCAAGAAGAATCACTTAGGTAGTTATACTGAAATTAGAAGATTTTTTTTTATTTTCTTCCTTTTATTGCCGCTCTGTTACCAACGATCGTAGAGTGTAGAATGGCGCGTGAAAAGACCTCACTGCACTCAACCTAGTCCTATTGACAGATGTTTAATTAACACCACCATCGAGAAAGATGCATTACGGAACTATTTATTTTGGTAAAAATAGAGCAACATAAAGATCAAGCACTGAAATTCACACAACATTTTTCTATTAACATGTGGGTGACCAGCGAACTTTGTGTATCACGCGGCACATATATGCGAAAAAAAATTTATGAAATGGGCAGAAAAGGCGCGAAGTTTTCAGGAATAGTACAGAATGTCCCTTGTGAGTTTAGCGCCTACTGCTTTAAAGTTTTCGATTTAACCAGCATATGCCTTTTTACTGCATATCTCATGTCGTGATATTTTAGTGTACCAGTGATGAGTACTGGAGTAGGCATCATTTTTCTAGTGCATGTGTTGATCGGTATTTGTCACCGGTGCGCTGCCTTCATATTTATTAGACCAGTAGTGAGAGGGACAATTTTCTCGCTTTCTGTGGCACATACCTGCTGCGGAGATTTTCGGTTCGCAAGGTTAGTATTCGCGAAGGTACGAATGCCTTTGAAACACTTGCGCCGTAAAAACTCGAAGGACTCTTGAACTTCGCCTGCAAGAGTGGAACGTAATAGTCTAGTCGCTTCCCGCGTGCATCGACTTCTCAACTTCTAGCGGCACTTCTGTTATCGGTGCATGCATCAACCGTGCCGTAAGAAAACGAAGGACTGTGTGCGTAGCATAGGCCGTTTCAAACCACACTCTAAGCTGCAAAGGACGAGAAGTGGTCTGTGGTTCATCCTTTTAAGGTGTAACTGCATTGCCACAACCATTACTTCCCAAAGGATGAACGATTCGTCTTTTCGGAAGTAACTGACACTAGAAGAACTGTTTAGTCCCGAGTATGTTTGAGAGACAAAATGTCAAGGAGTAAAAGTTACCCCTGTATGGGAGGTACTGACTGTGTACGGACAAACTGTTGGTCCCATCAGTGGCTCCTTCTCGAAAAAAAGATCAATTCAATACATTTTCTGGCTGAATTGCAGTGAACGTGGAGGTTGATGAATGCTTTTGACGACATATACTATCAATACACAAGAAGTAAATTCAGAAATAAACTACAGAAAATCCACAACAAACACACAGGATTTGAAATCTTGACCATTGGATTAGCAGTCACGTGCGCAAACCATATCAGAGTGAAAATTACCAGACCATATGTAAGCACCGTCTAGATGCTGCGCGTTCTGCCATGTTTCTCAGAACTATAAAATATTCTGTTTCTCAAACTATAAAATATAAATTAAACTTATTTGGCGTTTACAGAAGGAGAACTGCCGATTCAAGTTGTCATCGTTTCACTGCTGATTGCTTTTGTTTTTAGACTCGGATAGATATTTCTGATAGCCTCCTAACCACTGATGTGTACCACGAAGGTAAACTGAGTACACAACCATGGGCGTGCCTATAGCAGCCGAGATTTCGGTGGGAAAACGTGAATGTCACACCATTATGCCTAACTATGAAATCAGCATACATATTCAATCATGACCTGGCTGGCATGTATAAGTTCCCGTTGTTGGGCTAGATGGTGCATTGCGTTAGAAAAAAATAACCCAGACAATAAAAAAATGCCAGGCCTGCACGGAAGGCGCAGCACAGTCACAGCGAAAGCTAGAAGAGCGGCCTTTCAGAGCCTTTTCAAAACACTCATTGGGTAACTACTGCAAGCACACTTGCTTGGTACCCGCTAGGGCATTAATAATAAGCTTTTGGGTAGTAGGTCGGCATTCGCTATGCTATTTTTTCGTCATTCTTCTGAGAAGCGTGGTATGTGCTAAACACTTGCAAGGAATATCCATGCAGTGGCTGACGACGATGAGGACTTAGGGCTAGAGTGGGTATGCGTCACAGTTAATAGGTATACAAGAACAAGATTTTGTAATAGGTTGGATCATTTGGCGGCCCACTCGTTACGCTATTTGCATTGTGTGACGACTGGCTGGTCTTTCGCTGTTGTAAAACGCTTTATAAGTCGTATTAACGCGATTGCTTTACCGACATCAAGCCTACCTAAGGCAAGTTTGACAATAACTCACTAGCACCGGTGTAGCTCAGTGGTAGAATACTGGGCTGGCACCCAGCGGACCCGGGTTAAAGCCGCACTGTTTCATTGGTGGAAGGTTTTTTTTTTTCTATCTTCGTGTGATGTGATAACGGACACCGGCAGTAGCGGTGGCGGACAACATGCAACTGCGCGGGACCCGAAAAGTGATCTCATAACATCTTTCGCAGAAATAACGAACACAGGAAACAAAGGAGAAAGGAAAGTGGCTAGATTTTTGAGGACGTGTACTTGAGCACCCCTTAAGATAGGAACATTGAAAAGTGCCCACTGCATAAGAACGTTATCCTAATAAAAATCAATTTTGGGCTAGTTGGTGCATTCCAATATAAAAAATTAGGCCAATAAAATTACGAACACGGGCAACGAAAAAGGAGACAAGAAAACTAGCCACTCTGCTACTTCGTTTCCTGTGCTAGTTATTTTATTGGCTGGATTTTTCCTGATGTATGAGCACGTTTCTAATGACAAAAAGATGGCGACTATGTGGTATACCGAACATTTCAGAGTGAGCCCTCTCTCGTACTCAATCTGTTGCCCGAGCAGCCTACTCCGCATATTGCGGAAACGTCTCCAATATGGACGTTATGACATGCGATAGCCGTTACCCATCCGTAAAACATGCCTTTTTATACAAACGTGGCGAAGGGGGGGGGGGGTGCATGAGCTCCTAGGGATCCCATTTTGACTATGGGCCTGATGCGATTCAACGATGCAGAACAGGTCACGTACAATCTAGTTTTTTACTTCGAAAAAGGGCTTTGTTGCGAAGCTCGAGTGACATAAATGCACCAAGTTTTTGGATCTATAGTTGAAACGGTAACAAGGCGTGATATACAGTCCGCCGTAGAGGTGTGGTAGTTATGGTGCTTGGCTGCTGAGCCGAAATTCGCGAGTTAGATCATGGCCGTGGTGGTCGCGTTTTGATGGAGGTGTAATAGGAGAGGCCCGTGTACTGAGGAGTGTAAGTGCTCAAAAAAAAGATACATCAGATTGTCTAAAAGCCCTCCACTTACAGCGTCTCCGATAATCATATCGTGGGGTTGGGATGTTAAACCACATATATTAATAGGCATAATAACACCGCGGCTTCAAGAGACGTGTCGTTTTTTTGTTTGTTTTTTGTGGGGAAGTAGCTGATTTAGAGCATATGGTCTGGCGATGCCTCTCGTTAGTCGGTAGTGATCCAAATGGTGCACCGCCATCAGAAGTCCCAATAAGGGGGATCAGCTTTGCGCCGTCTAGACGGACCAGAATGAGGCGGTGGAGCTTAGTCTTTCCGTCCCGACGTACGATAATTTCATTGCGCGCCAGTCATGTCTCTGAGGACTATAAATAAGGTTACAGCAACCATCAACCATCGATTGAAAGTAATGCTGTCAAAAAAAGAATATAATGCCAAGTAAAGGGTTGCATATAAGATCAAGAAAAACGATCGCCTCAACGAGCGTCCCTACATTTCAGAGCAAAACAAAAAAGAAACGCAACAATTACCCGAATAACAAGGTTGTTTGTTTATATTGATTTTTTTATCGTGAAGTTATTGCTTGTCCAGAGACGAAGAATGAATGAGGTGACAATCTTTACAATATTGGTACATATCCCCTCAGGAAGACTCCATTGCCGAGAAGCGGCTGAACATAAATACGATTTTCAAATCTCAAAACATTGAATACCTCCTCACATCAATGGGAGTGAATTATTTTTCTTTATGAACATATTTAATAATGTACCTATTCATAGATTTTGGTCACCCATTTAAAAGGTAATTCAGACACTATATTCTTACGAATTTACGTTGTCGCGTTCCGAAATAAACTAATATATGCACAGAGCTGGTCTGGCTCCTTCCACTCTTTCCTGGTTTTGTAGCAAGAACAAAACAATTACTTCTTATCATGCAACCGCTTTTATTTAGTGTGGATAAACATTCTCAAAGTGGTGTGTTTAGTGGAATCAGATTGGATTCTGTTACTTGAAATATTCTATCCTTGGGAGCGTCCTCATCAGGTCATTTTCACCGGTATCTCAATTCTGCAGTAGAAACATTTTTATACGAATCAGGGTGGTTCTGATCTCGAGTATGTACATTAGCATTACTAATCTATTACAACTATTCTATAATTCATTAGTCACACACTTCCAATGTGATTACATTTACTTCTAAATTATTCATTTCTTGGCCGATCCCTAAAAGTGGGTGTGAGCCATACACAGATGCTATCATCATCATGTGGTGAATCGAATCGCTTATTTGGTATGTTTTCTCGCAGGTCTCTTCTTCATTATCCCGTGCATAGACACCTACTGCAAGGTGGATCTACGAACAGTGTCCTTCGATGTTCCCCCGCAAGAGGTGAGATATGTTTCGACTGAATATCTTGATGTATACCTTTTGTTGAGCCATTCATACAGTTTATCAGTCAGGGCAATGAAGTCTGGTATTCGCGTCACAGTTAGCATTTCTGCGCGTGTAGAATTTCTCAAGTCTTAATAAATGGGTGTTTCTCTACTTCACCCCCATCGTAAGACAGCCTCCGTAGCTGGGCTTCGAACCCGCAACAGCCTCTAGTGGTCAAACAGCATAGCTGTTTTGAAAACTGTCAAAATGACTTCACGCTTGACATAGCGCCTTTCTCGAAATATCATGCTAATATGTGCTCTGTTTTTTTTTTGGAATGGCCCATGTTTATTGTTTTCATTGTTGCTGTGTTTTTTT
The DNA here is from genome assembly GCF_013339725.1 of Rhipicephalus microplus. NCBI lineage: Eukaryota > Metazoa > Arthropoda > Arachnida > Ixodida > Ixodidae > Rhipicephalus > Rhipicephalus microplus. Next base: position 112,325,204 of record NC_051166.1, on the reverse strand, counting down.
TTTCCTTCCACGTTTCGTTGTTTTCAGAAACGCGAATGTAATGAGTGTTCTCACTGAATTGCTGATTTTCCAACCGGAACAGGTCTGGCTAATTAGTGACTTGAGCTTTGTATTTTTCGCATTTCTTTAATCCTAAAGGAAATTCCTCCAAGAAACACAAATTAATAATATTGAAAAGTTTTCGCACAGCTAATTAACAAAGAAAATTGTAAGAGGATGATTGAAGTAACGTGTGTTTCCCTTTCCCACAAACACGCGCAAGGTGCAGATTCCGCCGGCCATTCGTTTATTTGAACTTCCTACGTTGCAGCCGGAATGAATCTTTATTTTTAGAACATGCGGTTGCGAGATTACCTCTACATTTAGAGGGCTCCTTTTCTTTTGCTCCTGAACCTGTCATAATAAGCAGTTATTGCACAAAGGGTGCCGGTTTTTACGCTGCCTCATTTTGAGCAGCCGCTGCCGTCAACTCCCTGCTTCTCGCGACTCGAGTTATAGTGCTTGCGGAAACGCAAACACTCATCACGGCAGCGGGAAAATAACCCCTTCCTCCCTCTTTTTTCTTTACTTTCTCTCTCTTCTGATTCTTTTCTTTTTCCTTTCCCAAGACCCAACGGAAAATGTGAGTGGGGGTGGAGGTAAGAGAAGGCAACAGTGGCTGAGCCGGGAAGCTGCATGGTGCAGGCCCGCACTCCTGCCCGGCTTGGAGGTGCGTGATACAGGACACGAGTTTTCGCTGCCCTCAGGCAATGTAATATTTGTACCAGTTCCCATAAAAAGTGTGCATAGGGCACCGAGCACCGCAGTCACATTCTATTGCATTAATGGGGTTCTTCGCTGAGGACATTTTCGAAAGGAAATGAATGGAGCCTTTCGCGAAAGCAGATAATAACCGTCAAATAAAGCAAAATAAAAGGTGTTGCTGCTTTGTTTTTTTTTTCTGTTACAGTGTAGTAAGAAAAAAGTAGCATTGCGTGAAAGGCTTTTATAGTTAACTTATTATGAATGACAAAAACTGCTGAGGCTTTACGTCCCCGAACCCACATGTCCTTGAGAGACGCCTTAGTGGATAGCTTCGGAAATGGCGACCACCAGGACTTCTCCAAAGCTCACCCAAATCTAAGCACGCCCGGCTATGGTGGTCTAGCGACTAAGGTACTAGGTTGCTGATCCGCAGGTGGTGGGACCGAATCGCGGCTGCAGCGGCTGCATTTCCAATGGAGGCGGAAATGTTCTGGCCCGTGTGCTCAACTTTGGGTGCACGATAAAGAACCCCAGGTGGGCGAAATTTCCGGAGCCTTCCACTACGGCGTCTCTCATAATCATGTTGTTGCGTACATGCACGAAGAAAAAGAAGCGTATACGGGGAACGCACTTGTGGCCCAGAGCGAGAGAGGAAGAAGAGGATCAGGAGGATCTTTAACCAGTCGGCCGCTTCTGAGCTACCCCTCGCGACCTAATAAACGGCCCCTTTCAACGTCTATCAGTCTCTTTCAAACGTAACAGAGTGGTAGAGGTGCTGGGTAAGCGCTTCAACTACGGAACGATCACTGCCACAGCTTCGACGAAGCTGTCGACTTGCCGGTCTCCCACCATCTGCCGTGAGTGACTTCGACATGCCCGAAGAAGCAGGCGCTTCCAGGACGGCACCATCTGGTCCGCTTCCATACTACCGAGTTCCACTGCCCTTCGGAGGAAAAGCCGAAGAAGATGTCGACGCCTGGCTCACCAAGTACAAACGTGTCGGCAGGTCCAACGGTTGGGATGCAGCCGCTATGCTAGCCAACGTAGTGTTCTCCCTGACCGACACCGCACTGGTATGGTACGAATACCACGAGGACGAACTCACGACATGGGATCTTTTTGTTGAAGAGCTCAGGGCGTGTTTCGGCGACGCGGTTGCTAGAAAGAAGCGGGCTGAGCAAACACTGTCGCAACGGGCACAGCTACCAGGTGAGACATGCACCACTTACATAGAAGAAGTGTTAAGGCTGTGCAAGGTGGTCTGTGCTACCATGTCGGAAGAGGACAAAGTTGGGCATCTGCTGAAGGGGATTGCTGAGGACGTGTATAATTTCATAATTGGAAAAGAAAGCATCAGTACTGTGTCCGACGTCATTCAGCATTGCCGAACATTTGAAACGCTCAAGATGCGTCGAATCGCGCCCAAGTTTGGTCGGCTGGCTAACGTTACAACTGTTGCCAGTGTGGACAAGAATCCTGGCCTCGACCTTTTCTCTACCATTCGACAGATTGTTCGTGAGGAACTGTCCCACCGAGAAATGTCATGTTCAACAGCTGACCATCGCGAGTTGTGTCTGCCACGTGAGGCTATGGATGTGCCTCCTTTGACCCCATGGCAACCGACAATGAGCGCGGCAACTGTGGAGTACAGCCCAGCCCCACAGTCAAGAATGGCAACCAGATTTCCCGCGTCGCGGTATGACCGACGCTCTCAGCGCATGCCTCCTCGACACCCGACGTCTCGGTACAACGCACCCAACCAGTACATCCGTCGCACAAGAGCAAATGATGACGCTCTGATCATCGACGAGCAACTGACGTTTCCACCTCGGCCGGTGTGCTATTCCTGCGGTGTGCCAGGCCACATATCACGATTTTGCAACCGTCGGGTGACTCCTTGGTATCACCAACCATGCGACTTTTCACGACCCTTCGAACAGCCTCACGGTGTCCGGCGGCCGGCCCACATACCACCTGATGACAACTATTGGCCCAGCAACTTCCGCAACCACTCCCCGGCATCTGACAGGAGTTTAACGCCCCCACCGCGACCTCGTGCTTATCGTTCTCCTTCACCGCTGCGTCGCAAAGCGCCCTCTTCGCCACCGGAAAACTAGCCAGCGCGGTCAATGGGGGTGAGGTCGCTGGAAACGTGCTACTGAGAGAAATACCTCCTGTGTGTATGTTTAAAAACAAAGTGCGTGTTTTGGTGGATCATGTGCCAGTGATGGCCTTGGTGGACACAGGTGCAACGATTTCCGTGATGAGTGGTTCCTTTAAAGACGTGTTAGGGCGGAAAGTTGTTTTTACCTGGGATGGAACTTCGACGTTCTGTGGAGTGAGTGGAGAGCCATTGCGCCCTATTGGTGTGTGTAGTGCTGAGGTATTTTTGGGAGGCCTTATGATAACCACAGAGTTTGCGATTATTCCTCGGTCGACACATGATGTCATTCTCGGCATGGACTTCTTGCGAGAATGTGGTGCCACTGTAGACTGTCGCACGGGGAGAGTCTTTGTGAGTGGCCAGATGCCTTCAGAACTCCTGGAAACTCCAGCGAATGACCAAACTACGCTGCGTGTCTGTGGCGATACGTTCATACCTGCGTTGTCTACCGTACGTGTTCCTGTTGTTTGTCGCGGCGCTGATTCTGACAGCTTCGATGCGAGCGTAGAACCAATGCACATAAACTGCGTGAAGAAGAATGTGTTGGTTCCCCATTGTGTGGTGTCGATTGATGGCGGAAGAACTGGTCTATGGACTGTAAACTGTTCCTCTGAGCCCGTGACCCTACCCAATGGTTTGAAATTAGCTTCGGTCAGCAAAGAGCACGCGACCTTATCAGTGGTCGAGCTCCCAGACGTGCCGGAAGAACGTGACGGAACTGGTTGTCACAATTTGGACGGGGCGCTTATGGCAACGATAAATAAGTCGCTTAGCTCAAGCGAGCGCCGAACCTTAATGAATGTGCTGTTAAAGCACGTTTCGGTATTTGACTTTGCGCAGAAGGGCAAAGTAATCCCTATCCCCCTGTCTCGAACGCGCCATACCATCAACACTGGCGTGGCAAGTCCGATTCGCCAAAAACCATATCGTGTTTCCCCGTCAGAAAGACAAATTATCAACGACCAAGTGCAGGAAATGATCCAAAAGGGAGTGGTACAAGAGTCAGCCAGTCCGTGGGCAGCACCGGTAATCCTTGTTAAGAAGAAAGATGGATCTTGGAGATTTTGCGTCGACTATCGCCGACTGAATGCCGTGACTAAAAAGGACGTATACCCGCTGCCCCGTATAGAGGACGCAATCGACTGCTTACATTCGGCCTCTTATTTTTCCTCCGTAGACTTACGATCCGGTTATTGGAAATTCCGATGCACCCAGAGGACAAGGAAAAGACTGCCTTTGTAACCCCTGATGGGCTCTTTGAATTCAACGTGATGCCATTTGGACTGTGCAATGCACCGGCAACCTTCGAGAGGTTTATGGACACCATTCTGCGTGGCTTGAAGTGGAACATCTGCATGTGCTACCTCGACGACGTCGTCATCTTTGGCCGCACGTTCAGTGAACACAACTCTCGTCTGGATACTGTTTTGAACTGCATCCAAAACGCTGGCCTAATTTTAAACTCGGAGAAATGCCACTTCGGAGACCGCCAGACGCTTGTGCTCGGGCATCTCGTTGACAAGGATGGCATCCGCCCTGACCCCCAGAAGACAGCAGCAGTTGAGGCGTTCAATGCGCCGCGTTCCGTCAAGGAGCTTCGTAGTTTCCTGGGGCTTTGTTCGTACTTCCGCCGCTTTATTCCGAAGTTTGCCGACGTGGCGTATCCTCTCACATGCCTCTTACGAAAGGACGATTCCTTTGAGTGGACTCCGGAGTGCGATTCTTCATTCCGTCAATTGAAGTTTTTGCTGACGTCACGACCCGTCCTTCAGCACTTCAGTCCTTCTGCTCCAACAGAGCTTCATACGGATGCTAGCGGCATAGGTATTGGAGCCGTCCTAGTACAACGTTACGGCGACCGCGAACACGTCATCGCATACGCAAGTCGCTCCCTAAGCAGGCCGGAACAAAACTACACTGTTACGGAACTAGAATGCCTGGCGGTATTATTTGCAATTCAGCGGTTTAGGTCTTACCTGTACGGACGCCCATTCACAGTCGTAACCGACCACCACTCGTTGTGTTGGCTTGTCAACCTTCGTGACCCTTGTGGCCGCCTTGCGCGCTGGGCACTCCGGCTACAAGAATACAGTTTTACCGTCACTTACAAGAGTGGTCGTCGACATGCTGACGCGGACTGTCTTTCACGTATGCCACTTAGCACAACTGACTGTGAATCCGATGACCTTGACCAGCTTGTAGCGTCTGTGTCGCCTACGTTCCCGGACTATCCCAATTTCAGAGCGGAACAGCGGAAGGATGCTAAACTGGCACCACTATTCGCGGCTGCATCCGCTTCCACTAGTGCCCGCCGTTTCTGTATGCGTGATGGACTGTTGTTCAAAAGGAACCTCTCCAGCAGTGGCGCGCGTTTCCTTCTAGTGGTCCCGGAGAGCCTGCGAACAGTTATTATGAGTGTCATGCACGACGACCCTACATCTGGACATTTAGGTTTCGCGCGGACGCTTCACCGGACTAAAGAGCGCTTTTATTGACCTGGTATGCAGAAGTCTGTTGAGAGTTATGTGGCAAGCTGCATGCAATGTCAGCGTCACAAACGTCCATCAACTGGTCCAGCTGGTCTTCTACAGCCGATGCCTACTCCAGGCGCACCTTTCGAACAAGTGGGCATTGACTTTCTGGGCCCCTTCCCAAAATCGGCTAAGGGCAACCGATGGATAATTGTTTGCGTCGACTACCACACACGCTACTGCGATACGGCAGCCGTCCCCTCCGCAACTGCCAGTGAAGTCTCGCCGTTTTTGTTACAGTACGTCATCCTCCGACATGGCCCACCTCGCCTGATTATCAGTGACCGTGGACGACAATTCACAGCGGATGTCGTGGAGGAGCTACTCCGTTTATGTGAATCCCGCCTGCGTCACTTGACACCATACCACCCCGAAACTAATGGACTGACGGAGCGTACCAACCGCACCATTATTAACATGTTGTCTATGTATGTCTCCTGCGACCACAAGAACTGGGATGACGTACTCCCTTTCATTACTTACGCGTTCAACACCGCGAAGCATGAGATTACAGGCTATAGCCCTTTCTTTTTGCTTTATGCACGTTTGCCCCGGTACACAATAGACACAATATTGCCTTTCTGTGACCACGACAACGTCACTGTCGCTGATCCTCTCTGCCTCGCCGAAGAGGCGCGTAGCATAGCGCTACTGCGCACATTGGCATCGCCAGAAAAAGCGAAGGCACGCTATGACATTCACCATCGACCAGTGATTTATCGCCGTGGTGATTGATATGTAGGGTTTACGTCCCAAAACCACTATCTGATTATGAGAGACGCCGTAGTGGAGGGCTCTGGAAATTTAGACCACCTGGGGTTCTTTAACGTGCACCCAAATCTGAGCACACGGGCCTACAACATTTCCGCCTCCATCGGAAATGCAGCCGCCACAGCCGGGATTCGAACCCGCGCCCTGCGGGTCAGCAGCCGAGTACCTTAGCCACTAGACCACCGCGGCGGGTCGTGCACGTAGTGTAGTGAGACGGTGACGATGTAGGTGCAGCGAGCTGGGGACCATTGCGTGGTTGAGTCTTGTCCTCGGCCCTGGGACAGGATGAATGATGTAGGGTGACAGACAATTCAGGTGGTGGCTCCAGCAAAGCAGAAAAAGTTGCGGCTCTTTGGCGCGTCGACATTATGTGCCCCTCGACCCCACCACTCCGTGATGCCTGCGAAATGAGTTATTCAAACACAACATAACGGTAGTCTCTGCAGACTTGAGCGCGCACCGAGGTTGTGCCATCGCTAGGCGGCCGCCAACCTCCTCACCTATGTCATCCATGTCTCACTGCACTCATGCGAGACCCGAGCTGGATATGTGGCAAGCTTAGAAAGGGCGCCTTGGGGGTATAACTCAGGGAATAACTTAATAGCTCGTCCAAACGAGCGGCCCCATCGCAGCCCACACGCATGACCCGTTCCCGTGCTTTTTTTGGCACAAACACCATAAATGGCGCCAGTGTAGTTGCGTTACGGTTTCGGAAAAATAACTTTGAAGCCTACTCGGACGGGAAAGCACTCGAAAACGGAGGGAAGTTCTGCGAAGTGAACTGTGTCTATTCATGGAGCGTCGAAAAGAAAACGTCATGCAATAAAATTGATTCCCTAATCATGCGTGTTGAGAATCATGTGAAGCTGTGAAGGCTAAGCCTCTACTGATGTCTATGGTGCGTCTATGCAGAGTTTATGCAGTAAGAATAAAGTGAAGGGGAGCTCGTCGTTTATCCTCGAGGATTTAACAGTCCGTGATAAATATGTACGTGGAGGTTGATGAACACCGTACTTTCAAGCAGGTGCAGGCAAGCGAAAAAATGTAAATTAGCCTGTTAGGCTACTTAAAATACAAGTCAAAACTCAAGACATTTGACATTTTTCTAGTGAGGTATAATTACGTCTCATTTTGCCCAAGCCAGCCAATGCGGAAGAAAGTTTTACAGCATCAGCTGACTCCTTTAGGTTAAGCTTCGAGTAGTTCGCTGCTTGTTTAGTGAAACAAAGCCTGACTGAATGAATTAGGTTGACGAAGGCATCTGAATCCACTACCCATCGCGCGAGTATATTAAGAACTAAGTTGAATGCCCCCGCAATCAACTCATGTTACAAAGCGGCTTCTCTTCCACTTCTGCTGCAGATAATGTAGACTACTTGCTCATCGTATTGTTCAATTGGTGGTGTTCTCATAAAAAAAATTATCGGGTATGCAGTTTAGTGCATTAAATTGTTCATTTTGTTCCTTATACATTGCCCGCTACAGTTTATGCTGTTTTGTCCTGGATTCAACTGCTGACCGTCTTCGCTATACAATAAAACAAGTGAACACGGCCAATTTGTTTTTGAAACCAGCATGATACCGCTAGACAGGACGGCAAGACTAGAAACCACTTCGCCCGCCTGACTTGTCTGAGCTCATGCCACGTCCGTTCTTGTTCGCAGGGTTTAAAAGAACGTGTAAGCACACACCCTCCCTAAGTTCTACGTAGAGTCGGCACATGAATGCGCAACAGTACCGCTAGCCTCATTTTGTCTTTCATGGGCGTTCCGCGCACGTATCGCCTCTGCCAATCGCCAGTCTCGTCCGCTGCAGGGGCTGAGACGTGCGCACTGCAGGGTAGCGTGGCGTGTACCGTAAGAATTCCAGCGTTGGTTGCCTGCAATCGGACACTACTCAAGCATGGAGAAATCCCGCTCACGACGAGTGACCTGACAATGTGCTAGAATGATTCTCGTATGAAAGAAGTATGCCGAGAAGCTTGCACTGTTCAGCCCTTGTTACGCTACGGCAATCAGTGCTCACTGAACGCTCCAGTTATCTCACTATTTATGGCTTTGTTTCTGACAAGTTCTTTGCTAAATTCTTGACCTTCTTTTTGGTGTCTTCATGAGCATTAGCACAAACGCGTCAGCACACTGAAGCGCTAGTTCTTACGTTTGCGTAGATACCTAAAAAAAGATACCAAATAAAAAAGGGAAATAGGAATACGCCCTAGACGCAGTCTTTTCGCGCAATTAGGCCCCGCTCTGCCAAAATTCCTGTCCCATGCTAATTAATCTTATTTAGAGCCACTTTATCGGGCTCATCCGCTTCGCCCACGTTCTAATATGCACTTTTTTTTTGCTTACACTGTACAGCTTAGCGCGGAAAAGCTTTTTTATCAAACGGAATTTTCTGTAGGTAACATGCCCCTGTTTTCTTTTCACTGATGTTTTTTTTTTCGATTCCCCGTCACATATGAAGTCGAAATCTCAAGCTATGCAGTCACTCCGGTTGAAGACGTGACCAAATGGGGCGGCAAGAAACTCTGGTTCCAGGATGGTCTCTGAAAGAGAACACGACCAGTTTATCTAAAAAAAAAATTCGAAGTGTTTTCTCGAACAAAGGACAATTTCTGCAGGCAGACCACGTCGAACGTCCTAAAAATTTGACCCTAAATCTTCCCCATTTGCGTTATAGATGAAAATCTTAGCCCTGCGTACCCTATAAAAATCAATGCTGAAAGCCCCAGTGCTCGAAACACAAGTTAATTGATCTATGTATTCTGTCTTATTCGCTTTAAAGTTGATAACATTTAACATCGTAACCCTAAATATATGCTCAAGTTTAGCCCTAAGTACACTAAGTAAGCTATTACACCACCTATACCTCTTAAAGCACTGTTTATGGTCTTCTCATTTTTACCTCTTTGAGTTACGCTTATTGCCGCTTTATTCGAGGTCAGTGACTTGCTGGAACAAACTTTAATTAGTCTCACTGTATTTAATTTAGCCATTTGTCTCTAGAGAACAATGCACTAAAGTACGCTACGATTCCGTTTGTCATAAGAGTGTCAGTCGCCATGGTAAAGTTGATTACGCATATCAGTGTTTTTACTCACTGATGAAGAAACACACAAGCAAAAAAGAGAAACAGAAATGACTACTCGTGTCAGCTTGCCCAATTTTTTTTGTTTTTGAAAACCGAAGATTCTGGAAAAACAATCATAGACCATTTAACATCCTGCTATAGCTAAGGGAGAAAGAACATCAGAGTCCGTGCACTTGGAAAGTTATTTTTATTTTTGCAACATGTTATTCCTTTAAAAACGCCTCGAGTACACAGGGTCGTTGTTTCTCATAACAAGAAATTCTTTTCCAGTAGACACGTCACTGTAGAGAGAACTACAAAAAAATTAAATGTCATTTGTCTTCTCCACCTATCGTACCTTTCAAGTCCTCCGTTATATCTATACCACCAGTCTCAGTGTCTGATGACTACGCAAAAAAAAAAAGAAAAAAAGCCAACAAGAAAAAAAGTCGTAATGTCATGGTGGACTTTAGTTCCTTATACAGCACGGTACCTTTAGATTCGGTTCGTTAACTTCCCAAAAACTTCTGCGCTCAATGTTTTTTCACTTTGCTATACTTCTGAAGGACTCCTACCTTTGCTGCCGACAGCTAGTCGAAAAACGATCAATCATGGGCGCATAGATATATCGTTCCTCGCTTTCCAATACTTCAACCTTCTTTTATTTTCTGTTCTGAATTTTTTATATAGAAGCTCATAATGGTTTCAATTTCTGCTCTATTTTTTTCATGAAAACAGCACACTCATTTCACGTTCGGTTACGAAGTGTCATTTACCATTTCCTAATCTGGACGACAGTTTCAGAAATGGCTATTTTTCCCCCACTCACCTCCCCTTGTTCGGCAGTATGTGTCAGGATGCAAGACCTTTTCTGTTTTTTTTTCTCTCCTCCATATTATCACACAGCTTCTTGCAATCAAGCTTGAGCATGTTTGAGAACATTTTCGTTTTGCCTGGACCGTAGTTTAAAAACACCTTTTGCGCAAGTGTCCCGGCAGATTTATTAAGAGCTGCCTTTCTTTCTCGAGGTTTCAAACGCTCTGGCTGTTACAGCGTTCGTACTGACGCAGTGCGTTCAATAGAAAACGTCTGCGCTGCATATGAGTATCGCCGTCGAAGTACTTCCACTTGAACGTACGTACACTATAGTCGAAGGCTGGCAACCGCCATTAAATCGTGCGGTCTGTATGATTGCGCGAAGATGACAGAAGCAACCTAGTAATAATATTTTTTTTTCATTGCGATAGTAAATATATGTACTATGGAGGTGCATTTTTCCTGTCGCCGTTGCCGTAATGTTCCGTATAAAATATCATATCGCGCCCTCGTCTTACCTTATACGTGTGGGTCAAAGGGCGCATGTCCTTCGGACGAACGCTACTCAAGCAGAGAGAAGCGAACGGGCGGTCCCTGGCAGGCGCGTATAGGTAGGCGCCAGAGAGGTGGGCTGCGTAAATCCAGCAGAAAATGCGCCATTCGACTAATTCGACCTACCGAACGTGGTGAGCCTTGGTCATGCGCGCGTGCCTTCGGCGAAAATTGCCATGAGACTCCTACCTCGGTACCTGATGGGCTCTCGTCCCATAGTTTGCGTTGTAGCCATAAACAGCCCAAGGTCACTTCGCTATAGCTGCAGTGGCCGGGTTTCCTTAACGAGTCAGCTTTAGCCACGATTTGTGTATCATTCGAATTAGTAGCGATCACATTCGTTGCTTCACCATTGCTGCACTATGACTACCTTTTTTTCTTTCTCTGGCTCATAAAGTTTTGTTTTACAAAATGCAGCAGAGCGACATTTAGTAGCACTTTTGTTGAACATCATGTTCTATATACATGGTTATCATGACGGGCAGTGCTGTTTCTAAGTGGGCATTTTTTTTCCTTTTTAGAACAACCACTATGAATCATGTTCCTAGCTGAAATTTCACTGTCAGTAATTTTAACATTATTTAAAAAGAACTATCCGTTGGCTTCTGTCTCAGTTCTGGCCACGGGAGGGCACTTAAACGTCGTTTTTTTCTGACAATTTCCGTATTTAAAACGAACGCCCTCGTTTTGATCGTGAAATTGTGAAACTGTATAGGTTGATTGTTGTCCAGCCCTGTAGCCATGCCGAGCTCTGTTTCGCCAAAATTGAAATAGTGCTGTTCTGTCGTAACTGTGAACTTCAACACGTGTGCATTGTTGTATCTTGTCTACTTTTACAAGTGATTCATTATTTGAATCAAATGTGTGCTCCTCTGTCCGCAACACATTCATGCTTTTTGCATTGATATATATTTCAACCCTTAGAATACTAAACTCAGTGAGTTAGGCCACACCTTACTAGAGCGAATTGTTGGGAGGTTCATCCTCATTTTTTTTTAGTTGTCTTTCAGGACCAGACTACTATTTTTGCCTGTGGAAGATTACACCAGCATAAGGGTGGTTTCACGAGAGATCGACACGGGTCCAAAAGTTGATATTTTAGATTTTATTGAGTATTTTATATTTCGTGCACCTCTCACCAGGTAGCCCGAAAGTCAACTTCATTTTATGATTAATGGCATAACTTACGAGAAAAAAAATATCAAACTTCTCCAACATGAAGGCACCAATTTCGTCACCTGTCATTTTCGAAAATTGCAGATGCTATAAAAAGACAAATATTTTTTGTTTCAACGAAGATATTTTTTTACTTGAAATGCATGTCTAATGAAGAATGAATTCATGTCGTTTCAAGTTTGTAGACTTTAAGAAAATAGCTTTTAAAAATGTCTAGTTTTGCGACAGTTTAAAATAAGTTACGTATTCCTCAATTTTTTTTCTTCGAAATTAATGCAAGCAGCGTTTTCAAGCTTCACACGTTTTAAGGATATAGTGTGTTCATTAGGTACATAAATTAATGCTGCCGTAGGGCAAATGTAAATTTTTATGTATTGCCTCAAATTTCTCATATTGGCAAAAGTGTACTCCACTGAAATTGGAATAATAAAAAAACCCATCTTCTGTTTTTCTTGAAATCTCGTAAATAGGCAACCGAAGGCCATCATACAGTACTATAGAAAAACACGTTGCATTATTTTGTTTTTAGCGACAATATTCGTGGTACAAATCAGAGCTTTTCGAGAATGCGCTGATAAGTTGAAAAATCTAGAAATCGGAACAGAAAAGCGGCAATAAGCTTCAAACGCGAATAAACGTGACCGCATTTGGTGAAGAAAGGCTGTTTTAGCAGATAGGAGTAACTATTTTGCACACGGTATTCTACAGTATCTGAATTCACTCTTATACGTAGAGCAAAGAGACTTCTACTATGTGGTGTCTCTCCATTACTGACACACAGATGGAGCTACTGTGACGGCCATGTGTTTTCAACACGTTGGGTAAGAGAATTGAATGTTGAATGAGTTTATAAACGATTCATAACAAATTTTTATCATTTGGGGCACGAATACTGCCACATTAGACTGAAGAACACGCTTTAGGGCAAGTTGTCATCCGTCGTCTGCTCTACAGATGAATTGCTGTGCGCCGCATCTCGGAGGCAATGCTTTAGATTATATGGTTCAAAGTAGGGACTAAGATTAAGCCTCCCGTAATTTTATCGACAAAAACATGGTGAAATTCATTTTAACGTTCTATACTTCAGTTTTGCATTCGCACTGTGGAAACTTGTGCGCAAGTATCCAGAGTGATTTGTGGGGAATTATACTTTAAGTTGATTTTGACAATATATGGCTACTCCACTGCAAAATCATGGAAGCGCGACCACGTTGAAAGCTCACATTTTCATGAGTTTGATACACGAGCTCGGCCACTGCACAAGTATCTGGCGTAACGTTTGCTACGAGCACAATAGCCTTTAATTTTTTCTACTTGTAAGACGAATTGTAATGTGGCAAGAGCTGCCAGTTCTGCGGCCGTCGATGTTGTTGTCTTAGATGTCTTGATGTTAATCTTCGTAACCGACTTTGGTGTCGTGCCCCGCCGCGGTGGTCTAGTGGCTAAGGTACCCGGCTGCTGACCCGCACGTCACGGGATCGAATTCCGGCTGCGGCGGCTGCATTTCTGATGAAGGCGGAAATGTTGTAGGCCCGTGTGCTCAGATCTGAGTGCACGTTAAAGAACCCCCTGCGGTCGAAATTTCCGGAGCCCGTCACTACGGCGTCTCTCATAATCATATGATGGTTCTGGGACGGTAAACCCTAAATTAAAAAAAAACTTGGTATTGTGACTGCTCCGTTTGAGCTGTTCGGCATTCATCAATCGACACACATGTGGATTATTTTGTGAGACGTGAAAGCGACACTATAGTCTCTACTGTCAGCCTTACGTCATGGGTAGTACTAAAGACAGCAGAGATTACGCACCACCTAACTGATACATCAGATCACGTTTTGGTGGTTACCCAGTCCCTGCGAAATCATCGACAATGAACGGGCCAATCAAGCGGCCCCCTCGCAGAAGACCATGCACTATTACTACCGTTTTCTATTCGCGACAAGATCGTATAGGTGGTAGCACCGTTTCCGCGGAAGTGGGGACAGGCGGTCGGTGCACGTATACAAATACAAGCAGCGGCGCTTCGTTGCGTGTGGTTTGAGCCGATTGTCGGAGAGTAAAATGCGTTGACCGCCGCTTACTGGTAATATATATGCTCCTCTCTATCAAATCGACGCACGAAGCCTTTGCAGCGTTACCATTACCAGTGAGTAAAGCGCATTCTACCTTTCGAAGGGATGCTTGTCCGGGGTGACTGTCTGCGCACTTTTAGTCTAAATCATGCTTTTATTGTGTTGTTTGTACGTGTTTAGCTTCTGATCTGCCTCCTATGCACTGCTTTAGCGTGACTGAATTACTTGTTTACTTAATTCTTATCTGCATACGAAAAATACTCTGAGAAACAAAGATTGTACCAAGCCCGCATATCTGAGCGACGAGTTCAGTACCACCGTTCGCACTTATACACATATGCATTTTTTTGCAGTCTGTTCACTATGAAATATGGTACAGTCGCTATGTCGGGTCAAGAAAGCTCAGTGGCTGACAGCACCTTGCGCTACGTTGTATTTATCACGTATGCGCACATGTTATTGCCCCAGCATAAATTAAAAACGTGTAACAGTTCAGAAGGAAGCTTTCATCGCTGAATTACATGCATGACAGTGCTACAACAAAGGTCTCGTTTGTTTTATGAGACAAGCATGTTTTTTAATCAAAAATGACCCCTGCATTCTATCGGTCAATAACAATGCAACACAAACGCTCAAGACAACATAAAAAAGATGAGATTTTCAGTAAACTTATACAACAATAAATCGAAGGCGTGCATGCCATGTGAACTGATTTTGCACGTCTGGCTCTTTAAACCGTTCTTAAATTTAAGCACATGGTTGTGCACGGAAACTCCGTTTTAAGTGCAGTTTGACTACGGAAGTGTCACAGCTTATGTGAAAGTAATATTTCTATGTAGTGGTACCACGACCAGATCAGCAGAACTAAGGCTCCTCGCATAACCATTAAACTGCAGTTCCGAAGTTATGCACCTACCAACAGCACGCAAGTGCGTGATCTAGAGCCTCGTTTTTGTTTACAACCGAGTCGCTGTATTCCGAAACGCTGTATTCACACTCCATATAATAGCCAACAAGTTTGGGAGGTGCCAAGAGCATATTACGATGTCCTTGAAGCAGAAAGTGGCTCGCACTTTGAAATTATTCGAGTGTACGAAAAGTACAACCGTAATAAACAGTGCTCTTGAAATTTGCCCTCCATATTACAATGCATTAGCAGCTGAGCAAGACCAAATTCTTTCGTACGTCGTTTCAGGCATACGTAGAAGCTGTTACACTCGCGCTGACATGACCAGACAAACCACCATTTGACAACCTGCAAGACGCACGCGCACATTGAAACATGACGTGGCTAGCAGACGACGCACGGAGCAATCCATACCAGGGCTAGTCTGTAGGCGCGCGCCTCTAGACCGGCCGTGAGACCGGCCGTGTCCACACCACAGCCGGGCTAGGCTGCACCTGTGCGCTCCCTTCTTACAGCCTTCGCAACGGGTACATGCCTCTCGCCAATCGAATGAGGGGGGCGCTGCGACCTTGTCATCTTCCGCCGCTCCGTACAGCGCGCGAACACATGAGATTGGGCACGCTTCTCCACTCATCACGCGTTGAAAAACAAGTTGCTTAATCATTGAAGACGCACAAACAGTTTATGGCATTGCTCATACCTGATGATACTGGACTTGAACCTATACACCTTTGAAGAGTGCACTTTGCTGGCAGTGTCACAAGCCCCGAAGTGCGCGCATGATCGTAGCCTCTTTGTGCCAAAAAGTGCCGTATCACACACCTATTACATGTTCGGCTGAGCACGCAGCATTCTTTCTTTCGTCACATTCTATTTAATGCAAAAGAAACACGTCCTTTTTCTTTTCTTTTTGTCCACCTGTTGCGATTTTCTTAACACAACTGTGGTGCTTGCTTTCGCGATAATATTGGGACGCCTTTTTCTCTTCTTTCAGCAATCGCTGAACCTTCTCGGATTATGAACGGTGGTGCGACACTTGAGTTTAGTCATCCTATCATAGTCTGGTATCGACCCGCGTGATGAGCGTTGCTGTTTATTGTTTGCGTGCAAACACTTACTGTTTCTTGTTCAGTGAAAGTTTCTTGTGAAGCTGCAACATCCACATTTGTTTCGTTGGTCTCCGCTTTTCGCTTCCTTGATGTTTGACGTAGGGGCCAAACTCGTGAAGCAGGATCTTTGCGCAGCTTCTATGCTCTTGAAATCATATAGAAAAGATAGTTCTTGAAAAGAATAGTGAATAAGTTTTCTGGTGTGAAGCGCAGTCACATCGTCATCGCGTAAATGTCTACTGCATACGACTGTCGATGCAGACTTGTCTTTGATGATGAGGTTGTCTCTCACAATATTCTTTTGTCACTTGCCGCACAGCTCAGTATTGTTTGGGAATTGGTGAGAAGGAACACTGGGTGCTTTCCCCGAACTGGACTTGCAATACGGAACCACAGCGATTGAGTGGCCGTGACGGAACACAGCAATACACTTTCGTGCACCTAATATAAATCCATCTGCGTAATGCGTGTACTGAAGGGTGTGCGACTGCCTTCTCGACTCAAGAAATTTCTGTAGACTGAACACTGACAAAGCACCGAATGAAATGCAGCCGTGGTGGGTAAATCCCAGAATAAAGCAAGCCACACTTGAGATAAAAAACAATTCACAACAACCTGCTTGTAGCAATAAGCCACAAGGGAATTGATACAGATTTTTCAGAAAAACAGCTGCTTACTTGCCAAAAGTTTGTGATGTCGTCAATCTCTATTTCTAAACATCATGTTTTGCGAACTAGAAAGATAGCGCAGGACTCATTTGCACTACAGTTTCAGTTCCGGGGCAAGCGGCTTGCGAGCGTAAGTAGCTGCGTACTTCGTTCGCATTCTTCACGGACGTGGCTAGCAGTACAAAAGAATGCAAAAGGGCTTGCGGTCTCCGGAATCAATATTTCAATTTGGTGTTAACACCTTGAGAATGCACATCACCACTTTCTGTGCGTGCCGTCCGAATATAATATTCAGCAGCAAGGACCCTCTCTTTTTTTTTTGTACTTTCTTTCTCTTTACACGCAGTTTTTTAGCCATTAGCTATACAACACACGTACGCGTTTAAAAGAGTTGTCAGGCTACAGACAGCAGCTATTAGCCCTTTAAACACTCCAAATGTATTTGAAAATAAAGGAAAATAGAAAATGGCTAGAAAAAGGAAGGTGCGCTCGTCATTTCGTGAGCTACCTCTATTGATTGCGACGTCATTGTCCGATGAGAGACGGGATCAAGGTCCAAAGGTGTTCATTGTTTTTTGATTGCAGAACAGGTGCAGCATTGTTCTTCTATCTCTCTGATCGTTGCCATGGCTTTATGCTTCTGAATTATGCATCTCATTAGCCGATTCTTCCGCATTTTCACTGAGTTTCAGCTTGTATTGTAACGGTAGGATGAGCACATACATGCCAACACGAGCACATATCCACGAGCACATACATGCCAACACTAGGCGGCAAGCCGTCTGGTAAGTTAGTTACCTTTCAGTAGACAATCCTCCCTCTATCCTTTATTTCTTTATTATTCCCCCTCTCCCTCATCGTAGAGAACCCTTATTCCACGGTTTCACATCGACAAACTTCCTCGTGCCGTGCGCGCGGCGCAGAAGATGCAAAGTCAGGGAAGCGCCTCCTCTATTTTTTTCAGTGCCCGGGCGAACGCTCTCTTCAGGCCGTCGAGCGCATGCTCCTCCTCCGCTCGCCACTGGGGCATGGTGGCGCTGCGCGAGTAGACGTCTGGATGCTGGCGCTGAACGGCCGCGCGTACTAGGAAGCTCGCGAATTCGTGTTTTCATGCGAGTTAATTTGCAGTCATGCTTTTCGACGGCTTTCACAGTTGCAGGGATGATGAAAAGCAACACGAACATAGCGGTGCGCTGTTTTCACCGGGCTCTCTCAGCGCGTTTTACCGGTTCGATATATGCGTTCAAGTTCTATAGCATTCGCGTGTTATTTTCTCTTTTATGCTATTGAAACCTCATCATTTGCATGCCTCAGTATATAATACTACTGGGTAGCACTCTGCATATCTGACGGAAAAAATCAGATTGTCTTTTTTATTTCTGATTAGTTACAAAAAAACTGGCCGGTCACCTTATGGATTCACCTGAAACGACTGAAAGGCAAACACTATGCGCGTTTTCTTTTGATTCAGTGCACTGAGTGTTTCTTACTTCCCTTCGGGACATTTCTTCGCCAAAACATTGTTTTCTTACTTCCCCAAAGATTGGAGAAAAAGCTAGTTTTCTGCTCCTCAGCTGGTTATGCACTGTCCTCATGATCGGCCTATTTCAAACAAGCGAAGATGTTATATGACGCCGTCAAGTTATGTGACCTTTCGATACGACACAAACATTCATGATATGTGATGTCATATGATGACTTTTTCCGTCACTCGCGTTCACGCTGCTGACGAGAGAAGACGTCGGACGCCGCCGGCGATCAATTTTCGCTTTTGATGATGCATTTAAAGTTATCGCCTAATGCACTGTACGGCTGTATTTCCATAAAATTGTAGCTTCCTCTTGTGTTAAGGGTTAGCGTACTTGCGGTAATCAGACAGAAAAATAAGTCTCCTAATAAATCTTCGCACTACACACCAATATGTAGCCTTCATTTACAACCCGAGTATTTTATAGATTACAAGTTGTGGTGGCTGAAGACTACGCGTCACGTTTGGCAACATGGCAATTGGTTTCACTAAACCAGAATGAGCTGCATCCGAACATTTCACGAACGTTGCCTCGCGACCTTTGCCGTGTGAAACGCAAACATTACGACCTGAAGCTGAATGGAAGCCCATGGGCACCTCATAGCCATTCGGCCTCTACTTTGCTCGCTACCGAATTAAGAGGCCAAAAGGAAGAAGGAAAAAACAGAGTTGAGCCGCTGGATATAAGGGCTACAACAATACGTCCACAAATAAACAGACAAGCTCAAGCAACTGACCACGGGCCGCATTTTTCATGCCTGTCACTTTGACTCAAGTTGGGAGTCGGCATTGGACTTCAGGCTTTAACAGCGCCTGTTGAAAACATAGGCAAGTATCGCAAAAATTGAGCCGCATATGGGGCCGTTATTGTTTATTTTATGATGATTTTATTTGTTTGAGCTCTCAAATGGTGAAATCACCTGCCATAGTTCCTCATTTTTGGACAATTGCTTTTTTCGGGGGCAACAAATGTAATACTTTGTGAAGGAAGCGAATGATAGTCAATATCCCTGGAAGCAGTCTAGTGCTATTTAGTGCATGAACTCTAGGCTTGCGCATAATGTGTTACGCCACTAGAGAGTAGCAAGCATCGGGTAACATTAGGCACCCAAACTTTTAATAGTAGCTTCTGGTAAGGGCTTCTCTAAAAAAATCGACTTTCAGTTAGTCAATAAAGCAACTCTTAGTCAAGTGAGCGCCATGGTGACAAAACGATCTTCCGAGGATTACTGGCATCAGCTATCTGGTATCGGCCAAGCAGACAACGCGCGAGCGTCTTGATCAAGTAGTCGCGAATGAGACATGCCTTTGAATTGAGCTGGGTGTCCAAAACAACAGGTGCTTAATGATTCTCGTTTCCAAGTTTTCCTTACATCTTAAACAATGCGAATACAGCCGAAAACCAAGCAGTATATCAGCTTCGAATGCAGCCACCGCATTTGTTTGCGTGGGAGACGACGTGGCGGCATATGCACTTTAGTTGCGGCGCCTGCCGGCGAAACGCTGAACTAGCACCGATGGCCGCCTCCCATTGAATTTCACTCCTTCGCCCGGGCACTGAAAAAAATAGAGGAGGCGCTAGTATAAAACCCCTTGATATAGTAAAACTAGCGACAATCTCCTCCATATCATCTCCAAAGTGTCCGACCCTCCTCTCCCAAGTGTCCAGACCTAATCTATATATTCTGCCGAACAGCCACCGTGCGGGCGCTGGTCCTATGACCCGGCTTGTGCCACTTTCCTATCACGAATGATATGTCACGCTGATAACACGCGTGATGCTTGTCGCGGCCTGAGAGGAGAGAGGTGGGAGAGGATTATGCACGGCGCTGCGGCTCGGTTAAAAGAATGGCGGTACTTTCCTAAAAATATTCATGGACCTTACGCTGGTCAGGGTCGCTGCGCCCCTACCACCGACGGGCGGCGAAACATACTCAGAAACTCACTGCCGGGCCAGACTGCACCTGCGCGCTCCCTTCTTACGACTATAGTTATAGCTCGAGAAAAAAACGACGGCACAGAGACAAGAAGGACACGAAGGACACCTTCTTGTCTCTGTGTCGTCATTTTGTTCTCGCGCTATAGCTATAGTCATGCCATACCAACTAGCTCAAGCTGCCACACTGCTAAGTTACCCTTCTTTCGGCCTTCGCAACGGGTGTAGCACATGACTCTCGCCACTTCTTTGAGGGGGGTGCTGCGACCCTGCCATTTTCCGCCGCTCCGTACAACGCGCGAACACATGAGTTCGGGCGCGCTTCTCCACTCACCGCGTGGTGAAAAAGAAGTTGCCTAATTGTTGAAGGCACAGAAATGGTTTGTTTTTACTTGTTAGTTGCGCTAGGTGCACCGTCCTTAACTTTATTTAAAAATGTGTAAATGTGAGAGCCCGAAGTACACCTCTCCGCCATCAAACGTGTAGACATTCTGAGGTATGAAAATAAATCTTCATTACTCATAAGCACTAGCAATAGCTCAAAACTTTCAAGTGAAAAACTTTGCCAGGCTTCACAAATGTCTTGTTCATTGCCTAAAATGCTTCTTAGTCGGCTTGTATGTGTAGGTGGAAGGCTTGTCATTTACGTCAGTCAGTTGTTTTGTGTGGCTGACGAGAAGAGTTATTAAAAATTTTTTGACTATGACATCTGCGGATCGTTGCCAGTGGCTGTCGTCAACAATTTCAAGGCGGCTTAAGACGGCGGAAGTGATTATAAATGAAAAGAAGAGAAAAGTGAGCCCCGTAACTGTCTCTCAGGGGGAGGACATCTCAACAGTAGCTCACGATGGATGGGGGTAGAGAAGGGAAGCGCGTTGAAAGTAGGGCTGGACTGCTGTTTGCAAAACTTTTAGCACATTTCTGCGTGGCACGTGTTCAGAGGCCTTTTCAAGAAGACGACTATCTTGTCCAAAAGAGCTAGAAACTCATGCTTTGGGTATCGACGAGCACATGCGCACCTAAATATTGCGTTGAGCTTGTCTGAACACATTAGTTTTTTTTTTTTTTAAAGAAGAAATGATTTCTCTACCTCCAACTTTTTGAGTTATCCCCCTCCCCCTCATCTTCGAGTACCATTTTTCCATGATTTTACAACAACAATCTCCCTTGTGCCGTGTGCACGGCGCAGAAGATGCAATGGCAGGGTCGCTGCACCCCTACCGCCGACGGGTGACGAAACATACTCAGAAACTCTCCCATTGTATTCACGATGATCGGGAACGCCGCAACGAAACAAGCGCGTGGAGGTGCAGTCTATAGCCCGGCCGTGGTCCACACTTGCGCGCTTCAGCCAGTTGCCTCCAGACGGCGACTCCGCTCGATCTCGCGGCCAATAGGAGCAACGCTGCACGGAAGCTCCGTTGTGTGTGTGTGTGTGTGTGTGTGTGTGTGTGTGTGTGTGTGTGTGTGTGTGTGTGTGTGTGTGTGTGTGTGTGTGTGTGTGTGTGTGTGTGTGTGTGTGTGTGTGTGTGTGTGTGTGTGTGTGTGTGTGTGTGTGTGTGTGTGTGTGTGTGTGTGTGTGTTAAACTGTGTGCATGTGCGTTTTTTTTCTCTCTTAACTATCTATTTCTTGCACCCACTTCCCCAACCCATGTAGTGCTGGGTAAGAAATTGGACTGTATTATCTGGTTAACCTCCCAGTTTTGTTGTTCACCTCTATGTTACTTCTATGCAGTCTGATTCTCAAAAACGTGCATGTAGCTTGAAACACGTTTACTGACGCGAAATCAGCCCAGTTAATAGAGGTTGCGCTGCGTGTTTTTGCATTCTAAAGTTTTGTGGCATGTATCTGTGTGTATCGTTGCTTACAAATAAAAAGCACGAATCCTTAGAGAAGTCAGGTTTCTTTCTTGTTTGTTCTTTTCATGCACTGCAAAGGTGCTGTACATTAATATGCTTTGATAAAATACATGCCTACCTGAGAAGAGAGATATAAAACATCACATCATGGCTTTGCGTTCTTTACAAGAACCAAGGATGCACGTTGGCCTACTGATACAAAGCAGAAAGCTCTCAGTATATCTTTTTATAGACTTGCTTGATTAGAAAATTGGAGAGTACTCATGTGGTGCTCTTATTCACTCGTCCAAGACGATCACTGGTACTTTGCGTACACGAAGGATTGGTGCGCATTGTTTACTTGCATTAATCCTTTCTTTGCGAAATACTTTTGTTTGTCTCCTTTCTACGCACCGTACGTAATATATGCGTATTTAAGCTATATATGGTGCTTAATTCTTTGTTGTTTGCTTAAAGGGGCCGCGACAAGGCCTCCCAACAATTAGTCTTTTTCAGCAAAATCTAGAAGTACAGGGTCTATTATACATATGCACATATGAAAAATGGACTTTTAAAGAATATTCCGTTGCAAAACAAATCCCGAGACGTCTCCGGTCGTGAACACCACCCAACGTCCTCGACCGCCATTTTGCCGTAGTGCGTGCAACGTTACCTGATGGAAGGAGCACAGCTGTCATCTCCTGCGTAAGTTTGAGCCATCGCCAATCGCTCCATTTTGAATGCTGAGCTCAAGCAAGCCCTAATGAATTCATTGTACGTGTAGCTGACAACAAAACAAAATTGTTAACCGGAATACAAACGCTCGCATAGCAAGCGGCTTGTTACGTCACGGCTTGCGAGTGCACCAGCGTTGCCAGACTCTCGTGTTTTTTTGTTTTAGGTCTAGTCCTCGACCAAATCTTCTAAAATTTTGGCAGCTGCTTCACGGACAACGAAGGATGATTAACCCACGTAACACAGAATATGAGCGCAAATTCGGTGTCGTGACTCAGTTGTTCCGTAAGAAAGACGCTGAAGTGAAAGCTTTTTTTTTAACTACCTGTCGTAATGCTGGAAATGTAACGAGTTGCTTAAATCTCGAGCTGAGCATCCCTTTTTACACACGCACATGCGTCTTTCCATGGCCTCGATGCAGATCCTGTCCAAGGACTCAGTGACAGTGGCCGTGGACGCGGTGGTGTACTACCGCATAAGTAACGCGACCATCGCCATCACCAACGTGGAGGACTACGGCCACTCCACCAGGCTGTTGGCCGCCACCACGCTCCGGAACGTGCTCGGCACCAAGAACCTGTCGGAGATTCTGTCTGAGCGGGAGTCCATCTCGCATGTCATGCAGGTGCGCTGTCCGTTTTGTAGTAAACTTTTTTTACCGAGGTTACCTCAGCTGAACACTGCGTATACTGTCAGTTAAAACTTGAGAAATTTAGACTCTACGCAGAGAACCATGGCGCGCTTGCCATTCAGTTGTGTAAGGCAGTTGTACTATAGCTTGTTTCTGTTAGAAGCGCTAGTATTTTTTCTCTGCTAATCTGATTACTACATACATAGTAAACTGAAGGATCATCATTCCAACCTTGGCATTGTCTTTGGCTGAGGAGCAACGTCAGAGTGAATAACAGAATTTTCCAGGTATTTACAGTTTTCGACCTAAAATGTCTGATTTGAACGTGGTTCTAAACGAGAAAGTCAGCTACCTAGAACACTCTTTAGGCACTTAACGCCATGAAATGAGAAAACGTAAATTTATGGAGCATCTGTGCAAGTTCTATGTGGTAGTGACAACCATGTTATTTATTTATTTATTTATTTATTTATTTATTTATTTATTTATTTATTTATTTATTTATTTATTTATTTATTTATTATACCCTCAGGGTTTTCACATTACAGAGGTGAGGGGCATGTTACATGTAAGAGGGTAGAGCTTGTATTTATTCTTTGACTTGTAGCATACTATTGTGTCAACTTACTGACAAGACCAGACGCCTACCTTTCTATGTACTGTATGTTTTGATGTAAAGCACGACTTGTATCGGAAGTAGTCGGTTGTGTTCTAGGTTCAGAGAATTCCCATTGCACTAAAAAGGCTATCTTTAAATTGATGTGTATTGCTAAACTGTGTCAGCAGATCACTTTTGTCCCGTGTCAGTCATGTATTACAGGCCACAACAATGGCTCCATTTCTGAAATAACGTTTTCATATGACTACGGACTTAGGGGGGTAAATGATACCGCGCTGGCAGTGAATCAAAAACCAGGAAAAAAATTATGAATGGCCCTCTTTCACACCAGTATGTTAGTATAGGTATGATACGTCTCCGAGAGGTTTGTGTAGCAGACGCGTAGCAGTAATGCTCTCCCAAAACTTGCACCGAAACAATTAGGCATACCGATAGGCCTGGTCTTTCGTTAGCAACAATATATTACATGCACTGACCTATTTTATCTTCAATGTGCGCCTCAATAGGTTTCACATAGCTACTACGGATTCTAATAATTCGTTCTATAAGTAAAAACGGGTACACTAGAAGAGGTGGCGAAACTCCCGATGACCTTTTTTGAAGTTTGAAAAGAAATGTTTGAGGATAACGGGTTATCTGAGGATTGTTTCACAATTGATAAGCATTTCGGTGCTCAGCGCATAGTAGACATAAGTAGCATGTTAATGGAAGTCCGGAACGTATACAAGAGACAGCTGGTGGCGTTTAAACAAAGGGTATTACTGTGGTTGTCTCTTGCCTCATTCAAATTCATTTTTTTTTACACAATTTACCTTTTTCGGTGCCTGAAATCTGGTGTTTTGGGGTCACTTTGAAGCTGACGTGCGATGCTATTCCAATTTACCTGAATTTCACGCAGTGCACAGCTATTATATTCATTCACGCTGTAATGACTATAGCATTGTGTCGACATGTGTGATGCCTGACGTTTCGGGAGCATAGAATGAAAAAAAAAGTTTGATTGATTGGTACCTACTGCTGTTAATTTTTTGTCCCGTTTATTGAACAGGCGAGCCTGGACGAAGCCACGGACTCATGGGGAGTAAAAGTCGAACGCGTTGAAATGTGAGTATTGCTTCTAAATTGCAACAGAAGTATTAAAATGGGCTTAAAATCTTTGTTCTGTTTCACTTTGAGCTAATGCTTCACTTTGAGATCTCCCATGTTCCGCCAGGTAACTCGGTCATGTGCTTGCTGCTGCCAATTTATACCCGCAAACTTCTTATTCTCACCTGCCCACCGAATCTTCTGTCTCCCCATAACCCGCTTGCCTTCTCTGGGAATCCAGTCAGTTACCCTTAGTGACCAGTGGTTATCTTGTCTACGCGCTTCATGCCCGGACCATGTCCATTTCCTCTTCTTGATTTCAACTATGATATTCTTAAGCCCCGCTTGTTCCCTAATCCACACTGCTCTCTTCTTGTCTCTTCAGGTTACACCTACCATTTTTCTTTCCATTGCTCGCTGCGTCGTCCTCAATTTAAGCTGAACCCTTTTTGTAAGTCTCCAGGTTTCTGCTCCGTAGCTAAGTACCGGCAAGATACTGCTGCTATATACCTTCCTTTTGAGGGAGAGTGGCAATCTACCTGTCAGAGTTCATAATTTGAGAGTGCTTGCCAAATGTGCTCCACCCCATTCTTATTCTTCTAGTTACTTCAATCTCGTTGTTCGGCTCCGTGGTTATTACCTGCCCTATGTAGACATACTCTTCCACAACTTGAAGTGCACTATTACCTATCTCGTAGCGCTGCTCTCTTCCGAGGTTGTTGTACATTACTTTCGTTTTCTGCAGATTAATTTTAAGACCAACCTTTCTGCGCTCCTTGTCTAACTCCGTAATTATGAGTTACAATTCGTCCCCTGAATTACTCAGCAATGCAATATCATCGGCGAAGTGCATGTTACTAAGGTACTCTCCATTAACTCTTATCCCTAACTGTTCCCATTCAAGGCTTCTGAAAACCACCTGTAAGCACGCGGTAAATAGCATTGTGGAGATTGTGTCCCCCTGCCTTACACCCTTCTTGATTGGTATTCTGTTGCTTTTTTTTTGTGAAGTGCTTTGGTATTTCACATCACCTGAAGGAAATTACTTGAAGTTGCAGTTCAAAACCAATTTCCTCTCTACCTACAACTTTTATACCAATCATAACCATAAGTGTAGAATTTACGAGCTCTTTAGTAAATATCTTATGACAAAAAAACATCATGATTTCACGCATCTAGATCACGTTTTTTATGAAAATACGCACATCACTTTTCAGGTACATTGCTCTTAATACTGTGATATGTTAATGCTGGAGGCTTTACTCTGGTATATCCACTGGCGCGTATAGTTGCCACAAGAGACAAGATTCGTCCCTGAAAACTGCACAGTTGTAACCAAATGGGCATGCTACGACACAAGGTGTGCCACGATCGAGAGTTTAGGAAAGCGGGTTACTCAAGTGAGCTTACCATAAGAGTCTTCTCAACATCCAAAGAATACCCTAATTTGTATCTTACCGTAAAAATATATACATAACTCATACTTGCGTATGCTCATGCAACTGTGCTAAATGTATGTTCCACTCCCGGCCGCCATGGTCGCATTTTGACTGAGCCGAATTAGTAGAAGGCCGTGTACTGAAGGATGTCAGTGCGCGTCAAAGATAACAAAATTGTCAAAATTTATGGCGCCCTCCTATATGGCGGGTCTCATAATTGTATTGTGGTTTCACAACATAAGGCCTTGTAAGGTTTTATTTGAGATACTTTTAATTCAATAATATTGTTACAGGGAAGATTTATTCACCAACAGCGGGTCTTGCTAACGCCTCAAAGAGCGTACAGTCATGCAGACGAACGAGGGAAACTCTAGAGTCCAACCCAAAACAACCCCGTTTTCGTCTTCTTTCTTTTGGGTGTGATTTCAGCTGTGCCGGAGCGACAGTTCCATACACGTATCATCACCCCGGCCGGTATGGCGCCGTCTCGGTGCCTGTTAAATGAACGAGTCAGCATTGTAGAGCTTGAAACAAGAAACTTGTACTACTTCCGTCCTGGGTGCAGCAGCCGATGAGTTTGTGGTCGCGGTAATCTCGTAGGTCACAGGTTTGACCTGACGAAGGACTCAGTAGGGTCCAGCGTATCGGGATAGTAGTTTCTCGCACAGGCCGACACGAAGAGATGGGAGCCACAGGAGAGAGATATTAATAAATAAAAGCATGTCCCGCGATATAAGTTGGTCCCACAGCTCAATCAGTACCTGTGTCATATTGTCAATACAGTTGTAACTTGATTTAACCAACTGATGAGCCCACTTCAAGTATTCAGTTAAATGGGTAAGTTTTCAAAATTTAAAAAGAGGTTTCTCGGTACTCGGAAACAAAACTGTAACGTGGCGACACCCGTAGGCTACCACGCCATTTTATTTACCATTAGCACATGTCCACGTGTGAAAGCTCCAAGAGGACAGCCTAGTCATGCATCTTCCCACGTCGCTGAACATGAAACATGCCAGCCGAGTTAAATGGTCACGTGAACGTATGGAAGTTTTCTGGTGCAAAGACGGAGACACCTAATGCACTCATTGCGCAAGCTGACTGAGCAAGAAACTCGCAAGAAGACCATCACTGGCATTTATCACATAAACCATAAATAACAATAGCAAGCACGGCAAAGCTCCTTTGGGAGCATTTACAAAAACATCAAGACAACGCTCAACCCCCGTGCACACGGCTTGTGCCATTTGGCACGTAAAAGCGCGACCGTCGATTAAGTCAGTTGCTGAATGTATGGGCGTGGCGTTGTGGCCTTGGTGATATAAACTACGGTCAAAACTAGAGCGCCTAGATGTTGTAACATGACAGCGTAACACCACACGCTCGAAGTAAAACTAGTCTTATGACCAAGTTAAAAGGGAATCGCGACTTTTGTTGCATGTTTATTTCTTAAAAAAACGTCGTTAAATTGGGTTCAACACCATGATAGCTTCGTTAATTGAAGTATGTGACAACATTTTGCCCTCTCAGTACCTCCTGAGAACTGAAACTTTCTTCCGTAGATCCCAAAATTTGTGAAATCAGATTTCGTTCGATCTAGTTTTGCCTTGGCCTATGCTGAAGACAGCCCCCGTAGATATTAATACTGGGTCAAGTAACGTCTCATTTTGCTCAGCCTTCTAGTGAATTTCACATCGCGAGAACCACGCGTCCTTGATGTGCCAGCGTCGTGATCAACGAGTACAGTGATTTCCTTGCAAGGTTATGCTCGGTGCCCCGCCACGGTGGTCTGGTGGCTGAGGTACTCGGCTGCTGACCCGCAGGTCGTGGGATCAAATCCCGGCTTTGGCGGCTGCATTTCCGATGGAGGCGGAAATGTTGTAGACCCGTGTGCTCAGATTTGGGTGCACGTTAAAGAACCCCAGGTGGTCTAAATTTCCGGAGCCCTCCACTACGGCGCCTCTCATAATCATATGGTGGTTTTGGGACGTTAAAACCAACAAATCAATCAAGGTTATGCTCGGTATAGGGTTACTGTCATGACGTACCGGCGTTCCTTGGCGTTGCGATCAGAGCTCACGACAGACAAGACACTTCCCAATCAACAGTCATTCTCGCAAGTGCACCTGTTTAAACGATGGTATGACGGAAGCTGGTCATGTATTGTGCTAGCCTGGAAGTCAACATAAGTCGTTCCACATTTTCCTTGCAGCAAGGACGTCCGGCTCCCAGTTCAATTGCAGAGAGCCATGGCCGCGGAAGCCGAAGCAGCCCGTGAAGCACGGGCGAAGGTGAGGCGAACTTTTGTCCGTTCGCGGGAGATGCTTCTTTTTATGTTATGCCTTGCACTGCCTGATGCTTATCATCGTATGTTTTTGTGTCTTTTAGCATGTTAAGGATACATATCGTCTCTG
The DNA here is from genome assembly GCF_013339725.1 of Rhipicephalus microplus. Taxonomy (NCBI): domain Eukaryota; kingdom Metazoa; phylum Arthropoda; class Arachnida; order Ixodida; family Ixodidae; genus Rhipicephalus; species Rhipicephalus microplus. The sequence continues at coordinate 112,296,398 of NC_051166.1, read as the reverse complement.
ACTACATGTGCAGCAGCTCTGCATGCTACTAGCATGGTTTATATTATCTTTTATTTCTCTATAACTTGCACTCTATATTTACTTACTTCAGTCTTCCGTAGGGGCTATCAACAAAATTTGAGTGAGAAAGGTAGCTGAACATATCCGCACATGTAATTTATGAGGTCATACATTAACTATGTTGGATGGTGTCATTATGTTCGTTAAAATGATAGAACCATAGGGTATTATGAAGGATGGGGCGTTATTGGTTATTATCAATGTAGAATATGAAGGCGAAAAGGTGAGTTTCGGCGAATCACCAGCTCCTTCAAGAGACAGGTCATCACCGCGCTTGGTCACTGTGTAAACAACTGCATCAACTATCCCTTTAAAATGGACCAAACCGCTTAGAAGCCGCTATTCGATGCAGAATGAGAACATATTTGATCGCTAACCCATGTCTTGCATTTTAAAGCACGTTGCACTGCTTTTGCGGTGCCAGTCCATTGAACAGCATTGAAAGGAGGTGCTCGCAAGAGAAAGACGCAGAAGAAGAGAACAGGGACGAGCGCAGACTCACGACTGATTATAATTTACGAGAAAACACACATTTGTATCACACGAACCACACATTCATCTGTGTGCATGCGAGAAACCTGCTTTCATTGTAATACAACCTTACTGATGTATCCCTAACACGGCTACTCTCTTTCCCATGACGACAAAAGTCTCGGTAAGATCAGGTGCCAACTGGTCGTGACTGCGTCTCGAAACTTTTTTTCAGCCAGTAAAGTTTGGCACGGTTTACACCACAGGTAGCCAATGGAAGCACGAGCTTGCCGTGGTTTTTCTTATCGCTAAAAAGAAAGATGCTTACGCTATAGATACATCAGTAAGATTGTATCACAATGAAAATAGGATTCTCGCACGCACGCAGATGAAATTGCTTTTTGTTAGGTGTAAACATGCGTTTGCTTCGAAATTACTACCAGGTGTCCGCGCTTATGTCCTTTCTATTTTTGTATTTGTTTGTTTTGCACAGCACGCTGTTTTAATGCTGTTTCTCAGACTTCTTGTATGGAGTAAACCGAAGATGGTAATATGTAAAGCATTTTATCTTGAATGCAAGTGTTTCTGTTCCAAAAAAAAATAAGGCGTGTGGACAGCATGAAATGAAAGAGAGAACAGTAGAGTCCTCCCAGCAGAATGGAAAGGCTCTTGTTCTACCCAGACTTCTGCTAGGTTGGTCTTCCCACCTGGACACACTTGATGCAGAAAAAGATGCTAAACTGCAGACAATTTGTCACCTTTTGTAGTGTTCTTTGGTACTCGGGCGATATAAAGCAAAAAACGTCTAAAGAATATTCTAGAAGGCTTTTATCATTCGATAACGGATATCCTGATGAAGTAGCTAGTGTCATTGCGCCACCACGGTGGTCTAATGGCGAATGTACTCGGCTGCTGACCCGCAGGTCGCGGGATCAAATCCCGGCTGCGGCGGCTGCAATTCCGATAGATGCGGAAATGATGTATAGGTCCGTGTACTCAGTATTGTGTGCACGCTAAAGAAGCCCAGGTGGTCAAAATGTCTGGAGCTCTCCACTACGGCGTCTCTCATATTCATATGGTGGTTTTAGGACGCTAAACACTCAATATCAATCAATCAGCAGCTGGTGTCATTTATTCCATACTTGGAGGATGCGTGACTGCATTAGTTATTTGATTTCGTTTTACTCAATTGATTACTACATTTCCCCTGTGTCGAATCTTTCAGAATCATGTGTGTGTGTGTGGGGGGGGGGTGGATGTTGGGAGAAAAAGTGGACGCAGGACGACCATTAGCCATCGGGCCGCTCTAGGGGGTCACACATATCCATACTTCTGCGACCCCTCTGACCCAGCCCAATGTCCGGAGCTGTAAACCCCGTTGCTATAGCTCCGCCAAGCAGCCTCTCATTGTTCCTGGGGTTCTGACCCTTGCCACAGGGGTTTGGGGTTCTTCAGGCAATTCTCAAAGACGTGATTGAAGTCGGCTCTGGTGCTAGCGCACAAGTTGCAGTTAGAAAGAGGTATTGTCATGCGTAATAAGGCAGAGAAGAAAACGAGTCATGACTTTGGTAGTTTGAAGTCGGCTCGCTAAAACCTGGTCACTTCTGGCAAGATATTTATGCGGTGTGGAAAATGTTCTGCGGGAATATTGGTAAAATAGTGTGATATTGTGGTTGCTGAGGAGTCGATCCCTGGCACTGCGAAGCGAAAGCAAGTTGCTTTGAGCCCTGTTTACGAGTGCTCCGGCTTGAGTGTGAGCGGCCGTGTTGCCTGACTGTCCACTGTGCGCAGGGCCCCAGAAAATGGTAATGAGTCAATCAGGTGGAGGAGATAACTCAAGGATTCTAGAGTCGATTTTGAGAGTGGTGTAATCATGAATTGCAGTTTTAGAACCAGAAAAAATATACTCAGCGGTGAAGTGAACAAGTGCTAAGAAAATTTTCCTCTCCTCTGCTTTAAGGTATTCTGTCGAACTTGGAATTCAGACGCCAGTGATAAGGTTTTGAAATCCATCTACAATGGAAGCCGGACAATCTGCATATTTGGTCGCGTTTTCGTATACTGCCAGATAATTGGGAAGGAAGTGCTTGTGAAGAGCCTGAGCTCTAGCTTCCCGTGTCGCTTGATTATGTTCGGGATGAGTGTTTTTGGGGGAGTTGCGGGATGCATAGGTTGCTGCTAACAGCGATCGGAAGTGAATGCGTGACCGTGGTATGACATATATTGTTGATTCCGAGTTGGCGCAAGAGTGCATGACTGCTTACGAAAAGTTGCATTGAACGGCTGTCGGTACGCATGCCTCGGCTCAGATTTCTGGTCGAGTGGCCTTCATACGATTGGAAGTAAGTAGGTTTTCCTAGCGCTGAAGAGCCCGGTCTGTGCATCTGTTTGAAGTACAAAGGAGTGTTTTGACCGAAAGACGCCCGCAGGTCGTGGGATCAAATCCCAGCTGCGGCGCCTGCATTTTCTATGGAGGCGGAATAGTTGTAGGCCCGTGTGGTTAGATTTGGGCGCACGTTAAAGAACCCCAGGTGGTCGAAATTTCCGGAGCCCACTACGGCGTCTCTCATAATTATATGGTGGTTTTGGGACGTTAAACCCAACAAATCAATCAATCATCAACCAAAAGACGCACCACGCAGGTTTCTCCTTTATTTTTATTTCCCGCAATGAACCACTTTTCATTCCTTAGCAACATTGCAAAATGATGTTGTGGTTATTTTAACGTTTATCATTCCAGCTGTAAAAGTGTCTCTGTGTCTTGAAAGCGTTTAAAGAAATGCAGCCCTCATGTACAAACAGCTCGTGAAGTGCGCTAAAACTGTTCGCAACAGCACACGTGTGCCAGCGATAATACTTCATTTTTCTCTACCACGCTTTCATGTTTTGTTTTTTTTTTTTTCAAAGCAAGCGCGATGGAATCTCACACCTTTTTGTCTTTGCGGCGCAGGTGATCGCCGCCGAAGGTGAACAGCGGGCGTCGCGCTCCCTCAAGGAAGCCGCTGAAGTGATCGCCGAATCACCTTCGGCATTGCAGTTGCGTTACCTGCAGACGCTCACCTCCATTGCAGCGGAAAAGAACTCCACCATTGTTTTCCCGCTACCGCTGGAACTCATGCGTGGCCTTCTCGCCAGAGACAACCACGATGACTGAGTCGCCGTTCTGCAACATCAGAAGTGACGATGCCTCCGAAATCTGGGCGTCGTTTTACCACTTTCCCCTCTTCGTACGCTACAGAAGGAGGGAACAGCGTGTCTTTCGCGCTTTCTATTTCTACCGACCTATTTTGATGTTGTATTTTTCGTTCGTTGCGTAATTTCGCAAACAAACACGACGATCACGGATCTTGCATTTTAGCGCCAAGCTGCGAGTTTCTCCAGTGGGGCACGCTGTGTTCCACACGTGGTCGTTTTGGAGCGATACGGGCGATATAATATCTATCCGAAGAGCTTTCGCCAAAAGGCTGCTGAAGCACAGCGTGAATCGGTGTAACCACATCCGGGACTCTGTTGACCCGTGACTTTGCGCCATGGTGTTGGCACCACTTCTCGAACCTCGCCGCAGATCCCCGACGTATGACGGGGGGACTCGCTAGCAACGGGTGTACGTTTTCTATCTATTTCGCTCTATCCCTCTGACGTACGTACTTAGGTAACTCACAGCACTTTAACACCACCTTTTGGGGCTGTATGACACTCATTCGTAAGCGATTATCTAGGAGCGCGTGCCATGTGCTAGCATTGTTTGTTTATCAGTGGCATGTGAGAAGAGGCCTCGAACGCAGACAAGAGGATGTTCCGGCGTGCCAGTCACACTGTACTTGATATGTTTGCAGCTCGCTAGGCTGCCGGAGATGTGCGAGCGATTCAGCCTGCCTGATAACATCCCTATAGATTCCCTGTTTTTTTTTTATTCACGGATTGCGAACTGGCTTTGCCAGAGCGACGCGAATATAATTGGGAGTCCGTCCATCCTCCATGATCAATCGAAAGCGGGCACTGCACCTCTTTTCATTTCATTCTGCTACAAAGCGGCTTATGCCCACACAGCTTGATAGGACGAGAAAATTCGGCTCATGTGGTACGCGCTATTCCCATATTCACGCATCGTGGTGCTTGCTGGTCATCATGAGTCTATCGCTAGTGGGTTTATTTTTTGTTAACCTTCGTAAAGCTTAACCACGAACCTTGGATTCAAAAGAGGCTGAAATTTGAAAAAAAGCAAAAAAGAACACATCAGCTTGAAGTAATGAAAAGCCATCAAAGACTGTAATATTGCCGGAGCCGATGATTACTTGACAAGGACACCTGTCTTTGTCAGGACTGGTGACCCTTACTGAACCGAGTTTCACTGTCAAAACATCTGATAATGCGACATTCCTTTTGTCACTCTACACGTGGCGTACACCAACGCCTCCAATATGACAATTTCGACCGTCTTCGCTGCAGAATGATCTCAAATCGGTTAAAATACCTGTTATCATCGATGGCATTAGGATCAGCCGCATTGTATTGTACCAGTCCCGGTCTCATAAGATTTATCCTTCTGCTGACACATTCTTTGTAAGCGCCGCACCGTAACAATTTCACAAAGGCGGCTCGTTGCATGCAATATCGCAAACATGGTTGATGCATTTTCGTTGAGTGACAGCGGTCAGATATTCCGACTATATGAATACTTGTGCAACCCGACATTTATATTATTTTTACTAAAGATAGCAACGTTTAAAACACAGGGCAGTTTCATTACTTAAAAAATGGAAGAGCTACCAAGAACCTGCAGAAAATACAGCAACCAACAGGCAAAAAATTTCTCATTACGCATTGTTTTTTCCATGCATTCGATCTGAACCACGAAGGAGTTGAGTAAATTGCGTGATATCTACTGAGGAGACAACAAAGTCAACTAGCTACGCGATTTAGAATGAATTCCACGTCATTCAATAAAGCGCGACCGTTTGTTCCCGCGAGCTGTTGCAGGCTGACCGCGTGTTCAAATACCACCTGATACCCACACAGTCTGACGACTTCACTCAAAGATGAATAGTGAGCGAGTGACCACGAGAATTTAAAGAAAGTGTGTTGTAACGGCACCATGTGTACTTTCGTGTTTCAGTCCCGCATTCAGCTTTATAAGAGAAATGGAATTAAGAAAATGCCAACGCGCGTGTTAAGTAAGTAAACGCGCGAAAAGGCAAATTCATACACCATAGTTGGGACGCATACCGAACACGCAGACCACGTTCAGGCCCCCATAGTAGTTCACAAGTTTTAGGTGGCCTTTAGGTTGGCTTCATTCATTTGGTCAGCTGTACTACCTTTCGAACGTGCGAAAATCTAGCCACGGAAAAGAAGAAAGACAGATAAATAACATCAGAACAAGCATACGTCTTAGCGCGAGCCTTTGTGAAGCTCTTATATCCGGAAGAGAGTTGTCAGAAGAACGTGCAGCATAGTTCTCAGTGCATAGGAAGAACGAAATTGCAAACAGTAGATAAGCTACGAGCGGTCAGTAGTGGTGGGTGCCCATCCTGTTAAGAACGAAATCGCAAACAGTAGATAAGCTACGAGCGGTCAGTAGTGGTGGGTGCCCATCCTGTTCACAGGCCACGGTAACGAGGTTCAGTGCTGGATAAGAGAATGAGAATGAGTGCGAGAAAAATTCTTCCTGCTTTAGTTGCAAATTTCTGTTCTTCAATCCTTTTTTTTTTCATTCCCATAGCAAGAAAAGTATGCGGAATGAGTAAGAGATAAAAAAAGGAGCAGTTTAATGTTTCGTATGTGCGCTCACTGATAGGCCCTATATAGAAGAAAAGATTGATGCAGGCGATCAAGGGGGTGAGCATTAAAAGATACGCATGCCTCAAATCCAATGTCTCGTCAAAGAGAAACTCTTGAGGCGACTATAGAACAAGTGTCAGGGTGAGAACCGCCGGGCCGCACGTGATAAAGAGCCACCAGTCGCTGAAAATTAGATTAGCGGTGGGCCCACTTTGTTGACTAGACGATGCGGGGGAGGGGAGGTGGTAGCGTATCTCCGTAAACACTGTGCAGTGCCCTTACTTTTCGGTTTGTTGTAGTTTTTTTTTTGTGCTTGCCTTCACCTCTTCTTGTTTCGTTTTTATCCCGTGACAGCTGATTCCAGTCCTTATGCGTTTATATATATATTTTTTTATTTCCGTTACAACTTCGAGTGGTTTGTCTTTCGAAGCACGTTCCGAGTGCTTGGCTCCAGTACAATGAGCGCATACACGATAGCTATGCGAAACTTCAGAAGTGCTTATGTGAGGCTTTCCTGCTTGTACACTTCTTTCCTTGCTTCTCTACGCATTTGATCATCTGCTTATGCGGTTTTGCTTAGAAACACTGGATTTCTTTATCTATCTTTTTTATTCCTTTCTTTCTTTTTTCTTTCTTCCTTTCTGTTTGTCTGTCTTTTTTTAGGTTTAACGCATAGCCCCTAGTTTTTTTTTTTTTACTCACAGATGTATTTTTACCAGATCGATTTGTTTTTCTTAGCACGTCAGAACAGTCTCCGCGTGAAATCCATCAAGTACAAGGACTGAGGCTTCATGCAAATCTTCATAGTACGCAAAGTAAGCAGGTTTCAAAAACGAGGCATTGTTGTTCTGCTTGCTTTCGAAAATTCATCTTGATTTTATGTGCTACAGGTGTGCTATAGGAACTTACTTTCGGAGAAAGGTTACAGTGGCAAGAATTAGCTAAGAAAAAGTATTCCTGGCATTCAGTGATAGTGAACATGAAAACTTGTGGTTCTCTAAAAAAATATTGAAATGGCGACGTTGCCACCAGATTTTTTTTAAAAGAATTGAAAATTGAAGGAACAAACGCAGTCAACAATTATGATTACGCTAGTTTTTCTATGTAACAGTAATGATAATAACAAATAGTGCAAAATAAGCGTTAATGTCACAAGCTACACATATATAGAGCCTACGTAAATGAGGTCAACATACTTTCCTGAACACAATTGAATATGCTGAGGAAACACAGGCAAGGACCGTTAGCATCACGCAGGATGGCAGAATACCCGCCGCAGTATGAGGCATCACACTGCGGCGCTTAGGGTTGTGAGTTTTGTTGTATCCGCGGCGTTCCTATGGAAGATGGACGCACGGTCATGTATTTATGTGCATGTTAGAAAACTCTGGTTCTAGAAATTGATACTAAACTTAGGGTGCGGTGTGCTTCCTAGTTGCATCAAAATTTTGCTAGGTAAAACGCACTAATTTGTTCTATATCGTAGAATGATGACACAGATGACCGAATGGCGCTTTCACGTAGCCACTGAAGTAGCCGGCTGGAGGTTGCAGCAGATTTAACGCGCACACAGTGTCAAAAAGCTACGACCTGCACTTAAGTAAAAAAAAGAAAGATTATCTTTTACTCAGTAGCCTACTTCGACATTGTGATTGTATTGTTGAAAATTTTCATAGGTAAGCAGTCTTACGCCTACGCTAGCTCTGGATAAAGTTCAAATGAGAGAAAAATAAGTATTTTCCACCTTTCACAATAGAAGGCTGCTTGATGGACCTATTCGTTGTTCAGTAATCACCTTAATTTTCGTTCCATACGCAACTTATTGAGTGATCTATCATAACTGCCCTCCCTCCCCTATGGAGATCACTAAATTTATTGAGTAGCTGCTTTCTGAATTGCGAAAGCAAACACATACATTGGATTATTCGTAACAGCTTTCAGACGTTCACTTGAAGTGCTATACCGACTGACCAGTACATGCAGCTCTGCGGTTCGAGTCAACATGGTCACAATCTAAAATATCCGAGGAAATCCTCGGACACGCTGGTTCGCACAAATGACATCGAGTTGCGTTGCTCCAGCTTTGTAGACATTGTGTTGTCCTCAATGATGTCGCCGAGTACACAACTTTTCAGGCCTTTGAGCTCACTTACTGGAGTGTACCTATATTAACCGTCCTTTCCGGAGGGCAACGTATGCGCCTTATTCAGCAAGAGCGCTGCTGCGTGACACGGATGCGTACGTATGACTTGTTAAAAAGAACTCACTCTGGTGGGTTAGAACAGTTTACCGGCACTGCCATGTAAAGCTCTCTCACGTGCGTGGAAGGCTAACACAATTTATGGACTCACATGTGGGAAGCTCTAACGTTACACCTTTGTTCGCTTCAAAGCTCACCGGTGCTAAGTTGAACGAAAGTAACCAAACCCCTGAGTTTGTCACGAAGTGTAGTCGTTGAATGAACAGGAGCAACAAAGCACCGACCCACTTGCGATGAAACAATGCAAACACGCTCTTAAGTTTTACTGCAAATCCCAGTTTCCATTTTTTTTTTTTTGCGAACGTCCAAGCAGGCCGCGTGCCATGGAAACATCCACATCATTGATCGCCTCTGGCTTTCCAGTGAGGGGCATGAAGTGACAGTTTTACAGCCTTGCGAACATTATTACACGGCTGCAGATTTTTTTTTCCTTTTCATCCGGAGTGTTTTGGAAAAGTGCAGCTGTGTATTTATTTCCGCATAGAGGCCCAATGTCATGTGTTGCATGCTTTGGTGCAGCCAATCGTAATGCCCGTATGCCGAGAGGTAGGAGGTGCCAGTTGTTCTCACGCGGCGTATAGCGCACGCCATTTTGTTCGATTCGCAGATTTCACGCTCTTTCTTGAGATAAACAGATCAATATAAAGCGCGGGTTTTCGCAGTGCTTGCTGTGAAACGATGTGGTAGCCTCGATGATGTCAGCGCAGGCAGTGCGTTTAGCTGTCATAGTTTGATTGTACACATGCGGCTCGACATCAAGCATCGCGACTTAAAGTATGGGCTTTTCGTGGGCGCAGCTCGCTACATCGCATGACGCTGTTTCTTTTCTCTTCCATTTAGCATGTCATGAATAATCAGCACAACCTTTACCTCAAAATTCATTTCGGAACGGACATTTGGGCTTTGCAAGAAAATAGATTTTCTGAGTTTTCTTCTTTGTTATCAAGTCCGTGCTGGTGAGGTGCTGATCAACTTTTTATAGTTGCTGCCTTCTTCGCAAAGCACTTGCACGAAAAGAGCTCTTGCATGTTATCTAGAGGAAAAAAATGGTTGTACCTTCGTGGTTGTTCAAATGGCATAGCGCAGACTTTTCTGACTGACAAGCATAGCGAACGTCACCCCCTGTGACACGTTGCTTTCAACTGAATAAGGTAAATTAGGTCGGATTGCTTGCTCGCTAGTTTTCAGTTTTTTCGATAGGCTGACGCAAGCTGTCCGGAACAAGCTCATGATACAATGCCAGAGCTAGAATAATTTTTCTTTTTGTTTTTGTCTCCGCTAAAGTTTACGGCAGCACAACGCAGGAAGATGATGAAGGCGTAGGCTAATCTGGTGGGACTTATTCACCGCCTTTGAGACTCACTCCCACATGGAAGAGCGTCTACGTGTGAAGCACGACTCGGTGTTTATTTCTCTAGAGTGGCACACACTCCGAACAATCTGTACATAGACGTGGATACCGATGGCCTTTATCTCTGTCTATTTCTCTTCCTCTCTCTTTCCCTCTCCAAATGTACATCGTGTGACTGAAAAACGCGCATAGAGTTGTGCGTGATGTATTACATATATATGTCCCCAATCACGACACACTTCTCAGTTTGTCCAGAGAGCCCATGTTGCAATGCGGTTGGGGTTGTGTGCATGCTTGCTTCTTGCGTAGATGGGACGTTACGTCGGTCGCGTCAAATGAAGTCTCAAATGAAAACACTTCTGCTCGCATCAGCCACCAATCCTCACGAAAATCGTAGGAACTTGCGACCAGTTGTAGTGATCCGGACGCATAATGTGGTGTTACTTAACATCAACTTGTTTTCATGAGCCAGTATATTATTTCTTTGGGCATCTGCTGAAACTTCATCGCTTAAAGCCAGTGGTTTTTTTTTTTGTCTTTCATTGTTCTTTACTATTGAGGAACGTGCATCTTTTTCTGATGTTGTTGCAGCGGAGGTATATAGCTCACTAGAATTTAACGTCGCTGTGCGATGTGTGGCCACTGTTTTAGTGAAATTAGCGTCAGGAACACTGGTTGACGCACACAGCACACACGCCCGTCCCTGGTTTGTGATCCCGGCTCAATTGTTTCCGCAGCGTACAGGCATTGTTGGTAGATCAAGAACCATCGACCATTATTCATCGCCAAGCTTCCCAATCTGTCCGATTCTGTACAGGAGCTGAATCGAACGTAAGTTAACACGCAGGAGGAGAGGCATGAAACAATAGGCGGTCATGCTGCGGAAAAGGAAACTTATTTTCGCCCATGTTGCTATCACACATGCAGGGCACGTGTGTTACCACTGTTGACGTGTTTTCATCACTATACATAAATGAATATAAATATACGATATTATATATACACACAACTATATATACAACACTGTGCTGGACGAAATGCCTGTAGAGTAAAGCGACATAGTGCGAAGAAGTATTTTTCACGAGTCGACAAAATGCCTAGTTGTATAGCCACGCGTGAGACGCTGGAGGAGGCGGTATGCCGAGTTGATTGCCTCGGCATGCATGTGCTCGAGAGCCGCCTTCTCACACGGCGTCTACTGTATTGTTCTCGGCCAGAGCTGTCCCGTAGCGTCTACTCGTCCGAGCGTTCCATCCCTCTTTCACGCGATCCTTTGCATGGTTGTCTGGCAGCGCTTTCCGTGGTTCATTTTTGGTGGAGGTGTAGTTTTCGCGGTTCTTTTAAACTTATCCATGCACTGTTTTTGTAATTATTCTGTAATTATTGATTATTCTTTATTGTATTTCACGTAGCAACAATGTTACCGCCATATCCAGGAAACCAGTTGCTGCAGGCGTCACTCATCTGAGCCGGGACTGCGGAGCTGGCTAACTCGGTGGTTCTTTATACTCCCTCGAGAAAATTGACTGCCTCTTTGAGTCAGAGGCACGCCCAGGCGGTGACCCCCTACTTAAATGTAGGGAAAGACTTATGATAAAGAACCATCGAGTTGGGAATCGAGTGGATACCGTGACAATCACGCGATGTCTTCCTCCGCAGCACGTGCTCAGGTGCAGTCACTGCTTGTGCATCTAACTTCGAGCTGCTCCGATCTCGTGCGTGAAAGGAAGAGAATCTGCACATGCGTTTATCTTCCTTTGTTACTTCGATAATAACATTGGCCCCGTGTTGCAGCTACGGTTTCCAGCTCATGGTTGGTTTTTGTTGCGTTCATTGGGTTATAAAGTTTTAATTATGGGAACGATGGCAAGCAAATGTTTTACTTTTGCTTCTCTTTGCTCTGCAGGAAATGTGCCATAGTAGTGCTTTCCTGCCATCTTGTTTCGCACCTATCAGTGTTTGATGCGTGTGATGAAAGTTTGAGGTGACAATTCTTTGAAGCCCTCCAAGGGCAAGACATTAAAATAATAGTTGGGAGTTTTATTTAATCGACAACCACTGCCTCGTGCTTGAAAAAAACAACACCTGTGGCGCATTTCCCTACGGGGGTTCCGCTAATCATAAATGTCGAATCGTGAAAGTCTTCAGTGCCTAAAGAAGCACATTGTAGTTACAAAAGAAAAAACTATATATAGAAATATACATACATAATACCATTAAATCCCGACTTTGCCAAAATAATAATTCACCACTCCTGTTTTATACAAAAAACATGTAAAAAATCTCGACAAGAACACATATTTCTAGTTCGTGCGTAGCAACCCTTTCACCTGAAATCGTGTACGAGTAAAACAAAAACTGTTATGGCAACGCTGTGGGAAATATGCCTCCCACAAAACGGTGGTTGTTGAGCCACATGTTTTAAGCGTGCGTGCTCGGTTCATTCGATTTGCTGTTAAGCGCCTCGCGTGCTTGTGTAATGAATGAGTGCTTGTGTCTCCTCGTGCGTCGACCGGAATACGGGCAGTTTTGTCGGAGCAACAACAGAGAAATGAAAATTACATTGCGGAGCGAGTAATCAAAAAAAAAAGTCTATTTCTACGTCAGTTGTGTTTATCCCCTCGATAGCGTGTGCTAAATTAGGGGAAACTGGGAAAAAAGTTGCGTCTGACTGCGCAAAGCTAGGAGCAGCTCTCATCTATTCGCGAAGGTTACCTGTTTCTTCACACCTTCACGGAAAAATTTATTGTAAGCATAGCGCTATTAGTAAAAATCGTGCTGTAGATTCCATTTATATTGAAGGGCTCAGTAGGGGAATATTAAACAGAAAAAGATGTCCAGATTGCTCACTGTTTTTGCCTTTGTCGGTCACAAGTCGATGTCATCGTGAAAGTGGCAATTGATTTAGCTTTTAATCAACCCTGGAACAACAAACTTTTTTCTAAAAATATAATTATACCTGCTGCACTACATAGAACGCTTCCAAAAACTAAACGCATCAGTGTAGAAGGGGAAAACTTTTCTACCTCGTTTGATTCGTAGTTATACCTTGACGAAACGATGCTTCAGTACCGTCGTGAGTGGTATCAGAGGAAAAAAAAAGATAAGAAGAAGAGAATAAAGCAGAGCCTGGTGCTTTTATCTGAGCGTAACTTATTGGCGAAAATCCTCGTTTTCATCTTACTTTCGCACACAATTTACATGCGCCGAAATGAATACGGGAATCGGCAAAAATGCGGGTGATTTCCAAATCGCAGACGGGCCACCGACAACAATGCCCCGTTCCGTCTCGTCGACTGCCAGCGCACACTGTATTTTTTCCTGCTCCGAACTTCTCTTCCCTGTTACGTCCCCATGTGCAGTGACTGCATCGTGTATTGTATGGAGAGCCCTGAACAATTAGAATACATACGGCTGTGCTCGTGGAGCCGCATTATGGGGTTGTGAAAACACGTGCCACGCTGTTCCTGCACACACTGGTGTGACTATGGCCTTTGAGAAAGCCTAAAGGGGCAAGAACGCGAGGACTGGTGCTGTCGCAGTTGTTCCTTACCCCCTCAAGATTTCGTTTGTTTGTTACAGTGGCGTACCGGTACGCCTAATGTTCAGTATATTTTCATTTTTTACGCTTAACTGTCACCGCAAGCCTCAGGTGGCAAACTTGCTGCTTAATTTCATGTTGTGTTTTTTTTAAATGAAAATAGCGTCATAAATCATCACGCTTTCTATAATTCTTTTAACCCACAGTAACTGTAATTTAGGCTGCTATGTCCATCGCACCAATCAATTTTCTGCTCCACACTCAAGCCCACATTTGTAAGGATTCGTCATCTTAAGCTCCTTGTGAGCTATATTCTATTGTTGCTTTGATGCTGGTTTCGAGAGCCGTTTAAAGACAATGCACTCAGAAAAAGTGGTTTCACAAGAAAAATGCACCAATTTTAATCATTAGACTCCCCTGATGGTGACATTGAAAATGTTCATTACATTGAAGTGATCTTACCCTGACTTCCAATCTGCGGTTGATGAATTGGAGTCACCACTGCTGTGTTTTACCTTTCGAAGTGTCTCTCGGCAACAGAAAGCTGAAGCTTTCACCTCACTGTGGCAAGTAATAAATAAATAAGTTTAAACTATGTATCCTTCGAATCTCGAGCTTACGACTCGTTGCACTGAATGATGTGTACGCAGAAAACAAGGAAATCACATTCAGTGCTCATTTGGAAGATTATGAAGCATGAAATAACCATTTATAGACGTGCGCATTGAGTCTGTGGTTGTATAAAAAATTATAGATGGCAACAGATCGTCAGGGTTCGAAGTAGGCCATTCTCGCTTACCTCCCAACTGATAGTATTGTTGCTTCCCAAAGCTGTTTATTGGGATATCGATGCCTGCGATATTTGCCTGTGAGCTCGAGCACCCTGTTGGCGACATTGCAAGTGTGCACCCAAAAATGGTGCCGATGCGGGTATTCTGTCTTTCTTTTATATTAAAGAAAATAAAATGAAAACAACGTTGTATACTACTTTAGCAGGTGATCGTGTCAGCGTATACCCATAGATATGATATCTGGCCTAATAGCTTGCGTCGAAGTGTCTAATGTTGGATTAATCTAGCTGCATCTATTCTGACTCTGTCACTGCCTTTACTTACCTTGACTCGTTAAGCCATTTCGAATCCGCCTATAGAAACTGTGATGTGTGTCTTTTTTTCTTTCTCTAGACTCACGTCGTGTTACAGCGATGAATTCCTCTTGAACTTGGACTGTTTGTTAGAACCAGAGTATTTGGGACTAAGTGCCGTGCCTTTGCTTTATTTCAGACGCTCAATGCGATAGAGTATAGTCAGTCGAAATACGTGTCCAATTTATAATCGCGTCCAGCGTTTAGCAACATTGCACTCCCCGTACAGCGCACATTATCTGTTATCATCTCTCCGGGTTCAGTTTTATCGAGTGTTATACAATGAGGTGAACGACGTGAGGACCACGCGCGAAGGAAACAGCCGAGTGACTAAGTCTAAACGATCTAAAGCGCAAGACCTAATAGTATACACAGTACCTATTTACAAACCGCATTTACGTAAAAACGTTTCTCTAAATTGGCCTGTGGGTTGCCATACCATATGCATCGGCGCAATGCATATGAGGTGGTCCATGTTGACCGCAAATTAGGAATGGCATTTTAGTTACAAGGGTTATGTGAACACAGGATACTGTTAATAAAAACTCCATAACGTACTGTGAGTAGTAAAGAAAAAATGCTCAGAAGGCACATTTCTTAATCAGTAATCTACTTTAACTTGCAAATACGAGTTCATGCCTTCGGTAAGCTTCATTTGTGATTCGCCGTTCCTTCAATCACTATCGCACTGCATGGTGCTCGTGCAAAAGCGAATGACTGTGAGAAGTTGGGCGATGGCAGGAAATTGGTTGACATTGGTGTAATCGGGTAATGAAAACCTCACCGAATATTCACCTCTCCGCTGATTATTTCTGTATTTTTTCCCGTCGTCGCGCTGTATGCACCCTTTGTCAAACCGCGAACAACTTTCTTCAGCTGTATTGTGAACGTAGCGTGCGCAGGAGCAGCGAAGCACGCCCTTCTGTTTGATTTATGCCTGGAATATGTGACGGCATGAGGGCCAATAAAAACGAGTGTATCACTAAACCTCGAGTCATCAGTACCCTTTATTTCGAGAAGTGCTTCGAACCAGCAGCGCTTCTCGGTCTTCAATAGACAAGTAGCCAGACCAGCAATCTCATCCGTGAGAGTCATGGCGCTCGAATAAAAAAAATGCACCCTGCAAACTCCGAGGCTCTTGAACCCTCTTCGAAATAAGTAAGCGAAAGAGCGATTGTAGGGTGGCTATGTGTCAAACCATGGCGCATAATTCCTGGTTGTCCCAAGAAGTTTTAATTTGTTTTGGCTCGGCTTGGCTTGATTTGAATAAAGTTCGACCACGGAAACGTAAAGAGCCTGGCACAGCGGCCACGCGTGGGGCGCAGTGACGTTGCTTGCGCAGTTACATCCTAGTGGTGCGAAAGGAGGAGCTTTGCAACGCAGCGGCGGAGGCAGAATGCGTTTCCTCACCGCAAGGATTGCAGCTGCGCCTTTCTCTAGCGCTCCGCCTTGTTTTTCTTGTTTTTTTTTATTTTATATATATGGAGAGGGGGGTTCCGCAGTGAGATGACGCGCGGGTTGATGTCTTTCCCGGTGAGTCGGCGTCTCCCCCGCATCAAGGGAGTGGCATGTCCATAGAGCCAATGGGGACGAAAATTGGACGCGATGATATCGCCATCTGGATTCCGGCGGCAGTTGTACAAACATTGGAAAATTACTATTTTTACTGACAACTGAAAAAGTTTTTATTATCTTCTGCACTCAAATAGCTTTTGTGAAGAAATAATAACTAAAAATATTGTTTGTATAATTTATAGTTTTCTGTTAAACGAAATAGATTTCAAAGCACCAGGGCGTTTCGATATGGCGGCTAGCCATTCGCATAGCAGACGACACCGTCGTCATCTGCTTCTGCGTCATGGCTGTCCTGTGCTCGTTGGAGCAGCTGCCTGTATCAATTTATATCGTTTCCATATAATACAATGCAGTAAACTACTTGCTTTAGTAAGTGAGTGATGCCGCATACAGGCCGAGCAATACGACAACGCATATCAAACAAACTTGCGGCAATAAATTGTTTTATTGCAAGTCAATCGATGTTTACTTAAAATAAAGGCCACGTAAGTATCAATTAGCATGTATAGAAGTGAACAATATGCATGCATCAACGTCCATGTACAAAAAAGGTACGTACTACGCCTAGCCCCAACCAAGGAGTTTAAATTTAACCTAATTGGGCCCAACGCAGATGCCAGGAGCACAGAAGCTGTCCATCGCTGGCTGATACATTCACCGTACTCCACGAAACCTTCGCTACAGTAAGTAAAGTATACTGATAAAGTTACAGCACTTCTGTAGCTGGAAATGTCTAACACCTCGTTCACAGTATTCGGCAAACTTTCTCTAAGTAATATCAACGTATCTGCCTGCCTTTTACGAGCAGTGCGGCGCAAATGTTTTTTTTTTTTTTTCCGGTCCGCGCTGCCACGTAAAGTGCGTCACTTTCCAATTTTCTAAGCGTTCGCACTACGCATGCTGCGGAATGCCTAAAAAATGAGGAACGGTTTTTTATGCTTACCATTCTCAAGTCTTACAAATACAATTGTAAAAAAAAAGGCTTAGATGACAGTTCGTTTGCCGTGGCCGGTGGTGTGCTGTCGTCGTTTCATTGGTGGCGACGCCTCACGGCGTGGCCGCGAAGCTCGCAACGTGCCAAGGGCCTGCCCGTGTCATGAAATATGGCAGCCGCGCCGTATTAGCCGCAGCTATACTGATTTTAAAAAAAGGACATAATAAACAAATTCTATTTCCCTACAGATACCACAAGGGCACCGCCGCAAATGTACGTCCTGACCGAAATCGCAAAAAAAAAAAAATGCTCGTCTACGCACCTTACATTAGTAATGTCCATCGCCGTGACACGGTGTAGTCGGAAGAGTTCTCTAGTTTACTATCTCGCGTATTTTCACATGGTTCTCTAAGAAGCTGTGGGGAAATCACCTCGCGTGTGTCCTCCCGCGCAGATGCTCTTGAAGGTAGTCAAAGTGAACGGCATGCAGGTTCTCTATATCAAATGCGTGTTGGCCATCCACAGCAATTCTGCGCACGTAGCCCCGTACCTACACTGTAAAAACTACTCGTCATTTTGACGGCCATTTCTTTATCATTTTTGACAAGCTGCCGGCGTCACATGGAGAAAACGGCAAAACCGCCGTCAATAGTAGTGGAGAGAGAGCAAAGAGGAGGCGAGCAAGAACCCACAGGCGCTTTAGTTGGTTTCCGTATAGGATACGTCACTCGACGTCACTCAACACGTGTTTTGGTTGTCGGCTTGCCGTCTCTCTCTCCCGCTTCTCCCCGAGCCGCCATCACCGCCATTGCTACAGCGTGTTTTTTTTTTTTTTTGTCTGCATGTCTTTTCGTTGTATTGCAGAAACCGCATGCACGTTGCGGTCGTGCTCACTTGATTGAAATATTTTGCGTTTTGGAGGCGACACGTCGTGGAAACCGTGTTCCAAAAAGCACAGCCCCGAAGCTAATGCGCCTGCAAAAGGTGAGTATTCTTTCCATGCTTCCATTCTTGCAAAATTCTTTTTTCTATTAATAAATGTATGTAAGGAAAGGTTGGTGCCAGCCAAATTCTTTGCTGTGCTCGTGACGAACATCGCTAAACGCACGTCTCAGACCGACTCTGCTTTGACTCGTCGGATACTCGGTTGGAGGTTCTGCTTATGAGCACTTCGGGCGTCGTGACGAAGATGGTCGCAGGACGACTCTTTGTACTCGCGACCACGCATTACGCACTTTGGAACATCGGGCACCGCGGCCGGCGTGCTTGGAGTCGTCACTAGGCCTAACTCCGATCACGGCACCGACGCGCAAGACGAACTTCGAACTTTGTGGGCAACAACAACGCGTCAGTGGTCGCACGGCAGTGTGCTTCTTCGCAAGCAACGAAGCGCATCGCCCGCCTGATCTTTAGTGCCGCGGATGTTCATTTCACGCACGCATCGGCAGCGGACCCTACGGCCAAGCTCGTCGCGCAGCGGGCGCATGTCGGCGTCCCGAAGTGCGAGACCAAACACGTTGCGCGCCTATTTTTCGTCGCCGCACCTATATTGGGCATCGTCACCGAATGCCGCTACCCAGCACATCGCGTGCCTACTTCCCGGACTCCGCGGCCAATCACTTCGAGGTTAAATAAAGCAATGGGTGCAATTTTACAGTTTAGGCACGCTTGGGGCCGTGCTTGGTATCGCCGCAAGCTCTCATCAATCATCTGAAAAAATAAAAGCCTCGCAGATAACCGTGCCCGGAACCGGGTGAATGATGAGGCGCATCACAGGCGAGGTTCACAAATTTGCTTGAGTGAAGCAGGGGGATGAATTCGTATCTGCCCAATTCGAATCTTGAATAAACTGCTTAGGAATTGCTATTCCACCAATGTCTTGGCCATAACTGCCTGTTATATAGGAGGAAGGGATAGGTTGTCATGATGAGAGCCACTCTTTGTATCCTATAAAAATGATTCAATGATCAATTGCAATCAAGACTTGATGTTAGTGATAGATGATTTGATTTGTGGGGTTTAACGTCCCAAAACCACCATTTGATTATGAGAGACGCCGTAGTGGAGGGCTCCGGAAATTTTGACCACCTGGGGTTCTTTAACGTGCACCCAAATCTGAGTACACGGGCCTACAACATTTCCGCCTCCATCGGAAATGCAGCCGCCGCAGCCGGGAATCGAACCCGCGACCTGCGGGTCAGCAGCCGAGTACCTTAGCCACTAGACCACCGCGGCGGGGCTTGATGTTAGTGATAGCATGAATACAAGAAAGCAGGCAAATCATCATATTACATGGCATAATTGCATTACAATATCTTGTTTTCTGCCATGTTTATTACACCACTTCACAACTTCGTTTAAAATCCATTCTACGTGTTCTTTGTAGATAAGAAAAGGATTTTAAGAAAAAAGAAAGGGAATAAAGGCACAACAGATGAAAGGCCACATGTGCAGGAGGTGCAATGTCATAAAACACACCAAAAATCACAGTCTTTTTGTGTTTTAGGGAAGCGAGGCACCTCAAACTAAAGGCAGGGCACTCGGGAAACTACACATTATGAAGGACTAGAAAAATTACGACCCCAGTGCCTTTTGATGAAGTAATATCGCTGGCACAACTTTGAAAGCCGTTTTCTCAAAACGACCTTTCTTGCTTCCTGCTTCGCTTGTCCCTCTGATTTCTCAGTGACCGCTATAGGTATATTTCAGTTCCGTCTTTTGTTCTATATTCCTTGAAGTACGGCCCAGGGTTTGACATTCTTGCTTCTTCAGTATGGCCTTTTGATAATTAGCTATTTGAGGAGTTGCACATATCCTCGATGCCTGTTGCACAGTCACCTCATGAAAAATAAGAACTGAAAAATATTGTGTCGCAAACGAAAAAATCTATGAATGTCACAACGTCAATCAGACATCTTAGAATGCATAGTGCTTTAAATGAGTTTTCTATCATATTTTTAAGCGAGTCAGACACGGAACAAGACCAGAAGGAGAAATATATTGTAAATCAAAAGGTTGTAAAGATATATTCATGAAATTTGTACAGTAGCAAAAGAAAACCGTTTCCAATAAGTGTGCCCATTTTCATTGAAATCCATGAAGAAATAAGAAAGTTTGTATTTCACTTTATGAGCCTTCCTAGCATTCATATGATATTGGTGACAGAGAATTGTCTTAATGTCTTAATGTCATACTTGAAATGGAGCATGTTCAATGCCCCTGTTTAGCTCTTGGTGCTTTCACAACCGATTTTTGCAAGTTGCGTCAAATAAGCTGCAACTACAACTTACAAGCTGTGGATTGCTAATGGCAATCGCATTGTTCCTTATGTCTTATGCTCCTTATGTGTTTATGTAAGTACAATTTTTGTACTTACATAAAGCACTTAGTGTGTAATTTTGTGCAAACTCAACATGTAGGTTGTAAAGCTTTTATTATTCATCGTATTACATTTAGTTTTTCAGGTGCCGCAGTGCACTTCATGGTGTGGTGGTAGCCTAATGCTGCAACCGTATTTCAAATAAATATGCAAGTACATGTGCCAATTGGATTGCAGTATCTTTTGGCAGAATCAGCTCTAAGTGAGACACACTTCAGTAGACCATACTAACACAGACTTGTAAATGAGGCATGCCAACGGACATATACTCTGAAAAACTGGGCCGCAAGCCCACAAACAATTTTGCAATTGACATGAAAGCATTCAGACAGCAGAGCATCACTCTGTCATATTCAGTGTTCTTATTTCACATAACCATGCCAAGTGCCACAATAAAAAGCATCGTCATCTGAAATTAACTGCATGCAGTTAAAGTGATTGCGCAGCACTGTAGAAGTGACTACCAGGTCATATATTGTATTGACATGCGCGACACCAAAATGATCGAGAACACCGTCATTTCAAAATGACTACGCGCAGTCACATCGGCGGTGAAGCTGTCATATTGACAACTGGGTTGTATTTCTTATTGACATGGCGAGCTGTCAAAATGATCAAGAACACTGTCATTTTTATATGACAATATGCTGTCAAATTGACGACTAGGTTGTATTTCATATTGACATGGGAGACATCAAAATGAAAAAATACACCATAATTTAGAAATGACGGCCTGCTGTCACATTGACGTTTAAATGCTTGGAAATAGAGCTGCCAAGATTTTCCCGTCATTTTGACGAGATTTTTTTAACAGTGTACAATAAGGCGCGACAACAAACTGACCCCTACAAAACACATAATAATTACCTTCGGAACAAGTGACCTACCAGAATCGATCGAAACCGGCTATTGTAAGCTCCGTATAGGACCATACATTCCCAACCCTCGTCGATGTTTCAAGTGTCAACGTTTCGGTCATTGATCGCAGAGTTGCTGAGGACGCGCCACTTGCGCAAAGTGTGCATCCTTGCAACACATATCCGACAACTGCACCTCAGAAACAACTCATTGCTCGAACTGTGAAGGAGATCACGCTGCCTACTCGCGATCATGCCCCGCATGGAAAAAAAAGAAACAAATAGTAGAACTTAAAGTCAAATTCAATCTCTCATTCCAAGAAGCACGCCAACGTTTCGCAATACACAACCCATCTTATCCCTCCTTCGCAGATGTGACTCGCCGGGGCGCCGCGCCACATGTCTCTCTCTGCACCCGCGAATGTCACACAGTGTGTGGCCGCGGTCGTGCCACCAGCGGCCCCGGCTGGAGCAGCCTGTACTGCTCCGTCACCTGACAAACAGGGCCGGCAGACCCCCGTGTCTGCTGAACCTCGGACCACTGCAAGCGCAGTTAGGTCCGAAAGTTCTATGACTATGCCTGCCGAGCAGGCACCATCCACCACCTCACAAGAGGTGATGGATACAAGTCCCTCTCCTCCGGCGCCTCAGACGCCGAAGGATAGGCGCAAGTCCTTGGAGCACGCCAAATAAGAAAAACCTCGAATCACGGGGCCCCCGAAAGGCCCTGTAACTTAACGCAACACTTTTGTACACACAACATTAAAATGACACAAATACTACAGTGGAACGTCAGAGGACTGCTGAGAAACCTCGACGATATCCAGGAACTTTTACACAAACACACACCTAAGGTGCTGTGCGTACAAGAGACACACCTGAAACCTAAATACGCCAACTTTTTACGACATTACGTTACTTTTCGGAAGGACCGGAATGATACCATTGTGCCATCCGGTGGTGTTGCCATTATAGTCAATCAAAAGATTGCATGCACACACTTACCACTACAATCATCCCCTGAGGCGGTGGCTGTTCAAGCAGTTCTTTTGAATAAGCTCGTCACCATCTGCTCTCTCTACATACCTCCACAGCACCGTGTTGAAAAGCATGAATTCCAGTCCCTCACAGACGAACTTACAGAACCCCACCTTGTCTTAGGAGATTTTAATGCACATGGTAGCCTCTGGGGTGACTCTCGCTCCGATGCGTGAGGTCGCCTGATTGAACAGTTCCTTTTTTCTTACGGTGCGTGCCTTCTGAATCGGAAAGAGGCAACATATTACAACATCGCTAACAATGCGTACTCAGCAATAGACCTCAGCATAACATCCCCATCACTCCTGCCTCTACTAATGGGAAGTCATTAATGATCCATATGAAAGTGACCATTTTCCTATCGTTATCAGCACATCAATAACAAATACATGTCCTGCACAAGTTCCCAAATGGCTCACCGACAAAGCCGATTGGAAAAAGTTTCAAAAAATGACTGTATTATCTTGGACCGACATGGCGGCGTTGAGCATAGAGGATGCTGTATGCTACTTTACAGCTTTCTTGGTTGATGCAGCAACAAAATGTATTCCCCAAACATGTGGACCGTCAAGCAAACGACGAGTCCCATGGTGGAATAATGAGTACCGTGATGCTCGAAAAAAACAAAATAAGGCATGGAAGTTGCTTAGAGACTCGCCCACAGCCGAGAATCTTGTAAACTTTAGGAACGTCTAGTCGCAAGCAAGGAGGACGCGCCGACAGGCGAGAAGGGAAAGTTGGCACAAATTTTTATTAGGCATTAACTCATACACAGATGAGTCGAGAGTCTGGAGCATGGTTGGTAAGGTGGCAGGACGAAAAGCACATTCACTTCTTCTAGTGAACACACAAGGGGAGAGTTTGGAAGACCAGGCAAACACTCTCGGAGCGCACTTCGAACAGGTCTCCAGCTCAACACTATAGTGAAGCGCTCCGACGATACAAAACCACAATAGAAAAACAGAGATCAGAGCGCAAGCCCACAACACATGAGGCATACAATGAACTTTTCTGTTTGGCTGAACTAAAAGCCTCACTTTCCTGCTGCAATAAATCTACCCCAGGCCCGGACCATGTGGCATATGAAATGTTAAAACACTTGCCCACTGAAACCCAGAAAGCTCTCCTCTCTCTGTATAATGCGATATGGTCTTCCGGTGAGCTACCCTCCACCTGGAAGGAAGCTATCGTTATCCCAATTCTAAAACAAGGCAAGGACCCGGCCTCAGTTTCCAGCTACAGGCCAATAGCATTAACAAGCCGTCTTTGCAAGGTCTTTGAAAAAATGATTAACAGGCGCCTGGTGCACTTCCTTGAAATTAATGGCCTACTTGACCCATACCAGTGTGGGTTTTGAGAGGCTCTGTCCACCACTGACCACCTTGTCCGTATCGAGGCACAAATTCACGGCGCTTTTGTTCATAAGCGATTTTTTCTTTCTGTGTTCCTCGATATGGAAAAGGCATAGGACACTACATGGCGCTTTGGCATGCGCATATTGTAGAATGCTGACATATATCGAAAGCTACCTGTCCAACGCTACATTCCGTGTCCGAGTTGGCACTGTCCCATCTCGAGTATTTGTCCAAGAAACAGGAGTGCCACAAGGAGGTGTATTGAGCTGCACACTTTCCATAGTTAAAATGAATTTCTCGCACCTGTCTCTCCCACGAAATATTTTTACTGCATATATGTCGATGATGTGCAGATTGGTTACAAATCGTGCAACATCTCAATGTGCCAACGTCAAGTTCAACTAGGGTTGAACAAGGTATCTCAATGGGCACACGAAAATGGTTTTATACTCAACGCGCAAAAGAGCACTTGTGTCTTGTTCAGCCGAAAGAGGGGCCTCCATCCTGACCCCGACATTGACCTGCGTGGTCAACCTCTGTCAGTGAATACCGAGCACAAGTTTCTTGGTCTCATATTAGACACTAAACTAACCTTCATCCCACACATCAAGTATTGAAAGGACCGGTGCTTAAAAACAATGAACATTTTGAAAGTGTTGTCACGCACTACATGGGGTGTGACACGAAATGTCTAATGAGTTTATATAAAAGCCTCGTACGCACACGCCTAGATTACGGTGCTATAATCTATCAGTCGGCAACACCATCAGCCTTGAAAATTCTCGACCCTGTCCACCATCTAGGCATTCGCCTCTCTACCGGTGCTTTCCTAACTAGCCCTGTGGAGAGCCTGTACGTGGATTGAAATGAACGGTCGCTCCACCTACAAAGATGTTTTCTGTCCTTCTGTTCTTTTTGCAGGTGAAGGCAGACAAGAAACACCCTTCCCATGTCACAATTAATGATTTGTCTTGTTCTGGCTTGTTCGAGACCCGTCCTTCGTTTAGGCAGCCCTACGCGCTCCGTGTAAGAGGCCTGGCAGAAACAGGTGTGCCTCTTCTTGAACACAGCTTGATGGCTCCTGCAACATATCTGGCAACGTGGCAGTGGCAGCTTATAGACTGTGATGTCTATTTTGTTGAAGTCACAAAGCACGCACCACTTGCACACATACATACATACTTCCTAGAACTATACAACATAAATACACATGCCCTGAGTTCTTTACCGATGCGTCAAAGTCAAACACTTCTGTGTCATATGCAGCGGTATGCCAATCCTTTTCCGAGGCCGGCGTTCTTCATCCTGATGCAAGCATTTTCACAGGCGAAGCTTACGCAATACTGGCGGTCGTAAAACACATCAAGCATATAAAATTACAAAAGGCGGTAATATACACAGATTTCCTAAGCGTGGTCAAAGCCCTGAAAACTCATAAAAAACACAAGAACCCCGTGCTGGTGTCACTTTATTAACTTCTGTGCACACTTTACACATCAAAACAGCATGTTGTTATCTGCAAGGTTCCAGGGCACCGTGAGATACAAGGGAACGTTTTGGCCGACAATCTGGCTGCTTCCGCCAACGACACTACTCCCAATGCATCAATACCAATCCCTGCACTTGACTTCAACCCTTTTCTAAAAGAAAAGCTCAGGAGGTATTGGCAGAGCACGTGGGATAAACACACAGATAACACAGATAAACACACGTGGGATAACTCCATGGCATTAAGCTGCAACTAGGTTATTGGCCACCACTATCAAAATCACGACACACAGAAGTAATACTAACAAGGCTTAGAACAGGACATACACATTCTACACATTCATTTCTTCTATCTACCAGCAATCCATATTGTGAGAGATGTGAAGAACCCCTTATAGTTCTCCATATTCTCGTCCAGTGCGATGAGCTAGATGCTCTAAGAAAAAAAAGAATTTTTTACTGCCCTACCGACAGCAGCTCCCTCTACACCCTGGGATGCTCATCCGTAGGGATCCGCTTTTTAAACTGCAAACACTTTTCACGTTTTTAGAAGATGTGCATAGCTTTCACCCCATATTTCGAGGTCATCCGTAGCACGACCTCTGTAACGTAGTCGTGGCTGCAGTGACTACATCTTCTTCATGGTTTTATTATCGTGACATTTTGCCATCCGCTATCACTACACATATCTCAAGCCGCTGTCATGATTTTATTACTTCCATGTTTTAACCCGCGTTAGCGCAAGGAATTTTAAGGCCCCTTTACAGCCACGCATCATATCATTGTTCATTTCTGTAGTCGATTGAAATGGCGCTCTTTGGCCATTAATTGGCCCTTGCGCTATTAAAAACTACTCATCATCATAGAATCTGTCCAAAAGAAAGCAGCTTGGTTTGTATTGCATTCTTATAGCTGGCGCACTTCTGCTAGTGCCTTGGTAAAGGAAGCAGGTCTTGAATGTCCACAAACGAGGCGCCAACGAGACCGATTAAAATTCATTCAGCTACTATTTCACGACAAACTTGGTATACACAAGAAAACATACAGAGAACCAGTGCCCAAGCGAGCTACCCAATCCCATCATAATAAAAAAATAAAAGATTATTGCTGCAGGACTGAGTCTTTTGCAAACTATTTTTTGTGAATACAACTCGGATGTGAAACCGCCTCCCAGCCAGAGTTGTGGAATGTCCGACTACTGATTTTTCTAGTAAAAATTTTTCAGGTGTGATCGCTTCAGGTGATCGCCTTCACATTTTTTTACAACATTTGTAGTTTCAAATGCTGTACATATGCCTTACACTTACCTGTCTAGTTTTTTGCACAGCACATTATAGCCCTTTTCTTTGAAAACCCTTTTATTGACGAGATACGGCTGTCGCGTATATGTTTTTTTTTTGTAAACAGAAATACGATCATATCTTTCTGCAGACAGTTTGCACATACCAGTGCTTGACAAGTTGCGATTACGGTTTACATTTTGTTTGTCTGGAGCGTTCTTTTCTTTTTTTTCATATTCTTATGCCATGAATGTTGTTTCTTGATTTATTCACTTTATTTTGTACCTGTTACTCCCACTCCTGCTTACAGCCTCAGCTAGAGGCTAGCAGTACTGTATAAACAAACAAACAAATAAACAAATAAATAAATAAATAAATTTTAATTAGAATCCAAGGAGTTTTTGTATAAAAGGCATCTTCACATAAAAGTTATACCATTTAGGTCAACTGTGCCAGCTCTGGGGCCTGCAAGCTCCCTGATATACAGCATAGCAGGATTGGGACAGTAATTCGTGCTAGACTGCCAGTGTAGTTTGTCTGTTTTCCCTTAGCTCTTCAAAAAAGAAGCACGTCTGTTTCTAAATATATTCTTAAGCGCAGTTTATACGATGTGTAAATGCGTCACGCTCGTGCGCTTAGCATCGTTCACTACCAGCAGGGCCGAGTAATCGCTATTTATTGCAGAGTGGCAGGCAGGACTTTTTTCGGAGGGTAACGGCACCACCTTAATCTGAAGTGGGTGCTGGACAGCCAAGTGTGGTTGAGTGTCACTTTTTTTTTCTCGGTAAACAATAGCGGGAAAGATTTTTTTAAGTAGGGGGAGAAAAAGAATGGCACAGGTCCGGTGCGCCACCCCTTGGCCACGCCACTGATTCATTGCAGGCACAGAGTTAAACATTTGTTTGATGCCACCCTTATTTATTTCAAGTAGTATTCATTCGGCCCTCATCTAGCTGCTTTAGCTAAGATCAGCGTATGTGGAAATGAATTTCCCGTTGTTTCGCATGCAGAGCTACCAGACTGCGCTTCTTCAGCAATACCAAAGCGACAGCAGCGCCACCGCTGCGCGGGATATAAGAGGCGGCCGCTCCACGCCGCTGCGACCGCGAGCGCTAACCCAACTGACCTCTAAGAAACGTTTCCTCCGACGCATCTTTTTTTCAACTGCTGGCCTGCTTCGGTTCTCGGTGCATTCCTCAACCGTGCCGTAAAGAAACGAACGAGTGTGTCCGTAACATCGGCCGTTTCAAACTGTCCTAGAATGACTACTACAACCAAATTGTTAAAAGGGGCATGAAACAAACACTCCACTAAACGTCACAATTTTAAGGCGACCGCTATACAAAAGTCACTATCCAGAGTCCACGGTAAGTATGGCGTAGCGCGCAGACACTAAGAAATATACACGAACACTTACAACGCAAGCGCCTGTGTTGTATGCCTTGACGTTTTTGTATTCGTTTAATCACCTCGCGGTATACTTTTCCGTATAGCTCGTTCTCCAAAGAAATAATTTGTAGAACTAGCTCTAGACAGTACATTCTGAAAAAGAAACGTACTAAGCTTACCTAGAATCTAAACATTTGCTTTGAAAAACGAGATTCTAATTACGGCCTCCCCATCTACCCAAAACGTTCAATTGAAACTAACCTACTATACTCCTCGACCTCATACGTATTGTCATATCATTGTGTGCATCGCATGACGCTCTTTATATGACATAAATATTATACAGCGTTCTTTACATCCTTCTATAACATCCTACATTTCCCAACTCTCGCATCCTTGCCCCGCCGCGGTGGTCTAGTGGCTAAGGTACTCGGCTGCTGACCCGCAGCTCGCGGGATCGAATCCCGGCTGCAGCGGCTGCATTTCCGATGGAGGAGGAAATTATGTAGGCCCGTGTACTCAGATTTGGGTGCACGTTAAAGAACCCCAGGTGGTCGAAATTTCCGGAGCCCTCCACTACGGCGTGTATCATATTCATATAGTGGTTTTGGGACGTTAAACCCCACATATCAATCAATCAATCAATCAATCAATCAATCAATCAATCAACTCTCTGATCCTTTTCTGCAGTGTAGCGTATACCATAGTTCGAACTAGTTAATGTCCCTAGCTTTTCTCTATCCCTTTTTTTTTCTTTCCAACATGTACCATATTATACTATATATAATCAAAAAGCATGGGCTTAGAGAATCACAAAGAATATCTCTACGCAAGCACCCCAGAAATCTTCTGTAAGACTTCATTGTAGGCTCCCCGCACCGTGAAAACACGCCGAGAAACTAAAAAAATTGCTCCCACCGTCCCGAAGGGAGTCGTGAGGAAATGCGAATGCATTTAATGCGCAGAGAGTACACCGCCTCGTAAGGCGCGCGCTTCACTCCATTTATATATACGTATGAGCCAGCTGACGGGAGAGTGGGGCGCGTGAGCAGAAAGAGCGAATGGCGAGAAAAAGAGCGGTGATGCACTGCGCCTACGCTCTTCTAAACTCCCTCCACACACGCGGGAGCTAAACTCCCTCCACACACGATGGATGGATGGATGCATATGGCTGTACCCTTTAGATCGGGCGGTGGCTAGCGCCACCAAGCCGTAATACCTAATGAACCAAAAACTACATTTATTTTTTTTTTCCTTAAAAAGAGTTTGAGGATTCATACTTTGCAGTGAAGAGTTTAATTTTCACTCGTGCCTTGACTTTAGCCACCAATCAGATAACCTCCTTCTAGTTAAGTCTACCCGCTTAAAGTTTATTTTGCCCTCCCGGTCCCTAAACCCCAGTGCTTTGAAAAACTCTGCGCCATCATCCTGAACTTTAGGGTGAAGCCCTTTACAGAACATTATCAAGTGTTCGGCAGTTTCTTCTTCCTCTCCACACGCACTGCATACTGTGTCTACCCCTTCGTATTTGGCCCGATATGTCTTGGTTCGCAGTACTCCCGTTCTGGCCTCAAACAGTAGAGAACTACCCCGAGTATTATCATAGATCCTTTCCTTGGCAATTTCCTGCTTAAAAGTTCGATAGATATCTAGTGCGGACTTCTTAATCATGCCCATTCTCCACATGTCAGTCTCCGTTTCCTTCACTTTCTTCTTAACCGATGGTTCTTTTTGGTTTGGCCACCTGCTGTTTTCTAAGTATTTACCAGTCAACTTCCTGGTTTGCTTCCTCCATTTTGTATCGAGATTCTTCATGTACAAGTAGCTGAAAACCTTCCTAGCCCAACGCTTTTCCCCCATTTCTCTCAATCGCTTCTCAAATTTTATCTTGCTGCTAGCTTCCCTGCCCTCAAATGATGTCCATCCCATATCGCCTTGTACTCCCTGATTTGGTGTATTCCCGTGAGCTCCTAAAACAAGCCTACCTATTCCACGTTGCTCAATTTCTAATCTTGCTTGAACTTCTGATCTCATCAGAAGTTCAAGATCCCCTCGCGTTGCGGGGGATCTAAGCCCCCGCAACGCGAGCGCCCTCACACGTCAGAGAACGCTTCTCCTTCGCACTTACTCGCCGCTACGCCGCTCACACCACCTGCTCCGATTGCTAGGGGCGAGGATAAGCGCGCTTGTCACAACTGTTGCTATGGAAGAGGGAGTCAAAGCGGTCCTACCGCTGAGGATGGGGCCCTTGCCACCCCTACCCTTGCTTCTGGACTGCTGCTTCTGTTGATGACGACCGTTCCACTGCTCAACTAATCTTTCCTCTTCTTTCCACTTTTCTCCCTTTTCCCTTCCCCGCAGGCACTGCGCCGTGCTCCCGACCAGGTTGCAGAAATTAGGTGCCTTTTCTCATCTTCTAACCTCTACCACCACCACCAAAGCGGAGAGATAACACCTGCCGGCGCGCAGACACCGCCAGATGCCTGACATGGCACGACTAAGAGATGCATTCGCATTTAAAAACATCGTAACGGCCGAGTGTGCCAGCCAATCACGCATTTTCTAGGGTGACGTCTATCCTTATCGAGCTGCTGTAGGGAGTTAACACGAAGTTGATATTGATGCCTCAATTGATGCATTAAATACGTCAACTTCAGCAGCTGTTGCAGCGAACAGCTTTCAACATTACAGTTAAAACGAGGCCAAACAAAACACGGTGGCCTGCAAGGCTTTACCAGAAGTGCCGCTCGATGCTGGTTGCCTGTTTAAATGGAGGCTCAGTCTGTCAGTCTTGCGGCTCCATAAAGCTCGGACATCAATCGTCCCTAAAAGCTCCAGCGCTCTTTTCAAGAACAAAAGAAAGGAGCGAACTGTCTACTTGGTTTGCAAAGTAAACTCATCAATATTCCTCGGATGGAACTCGCGTTACACCGCAGCCTGTAAAACAAACTGCTTCGATCGCGTAGGTCGCGTTCCGAACATCGCTTTGACAGAGACGCACGCAGGAAACCTTCAACAAACTTCGATAGGAATAAGTAATTGCTCACCGAAGCTTTAGTTAGTGTAAGTGGAACGACAACGACCTTGTTATGCAATAATACGAATTTGTCTGCGTGTTTTACCTCAGCATAAAACGAAATATCTATAAAGTGTCATTAACTGCAACTGAATATGGTTTGGGCATATGGTTTGGTCACTTAGAGGTCGTTACGCTTAGCTAATTGTGCTTAACTAATTCACTTGAATTATTCATTCAACAATTTTATTATTTGCTTTATTGTGGTTCTAAAACACTTTTTTAGTAACCATGGAATTATTTCTCAGTAAAAGCGTATCACCTTACAAATTGAACGTCCTAAAAATTTCAAGAATCTGTTCTGTGCGAGTGGATTTACAAAGGTTTGTCGCATGCTGCAATTGCATTCTCTCTCCTCTCATCCCGACGAAAGTGCTGGAAGCTAAGCAGGGAGGAATGGCAGGGCCACAGAAAAACATCACGCACGCTTTGTGACCTTCAGCACTTTTTTTCTTTTTTTCTCTTCGAATGAGCGGCTTTTCAGTGTGATCGTGCGCACATGCGTTGACAAGTAGCGGCCTCCCACGGCCATCTCGGTAACTAGCGAGCACTCCATGTTCAAATTAGCGAAAGCTTGATAGATAGGTCATTGACGTGTGATTTTTGTGCATGTAACATGATTTGTCGAGATAAGAAAAAGCAATTTTAGCTGGCTTTGACAAATTATTGTGAATTCCAGGCTGCGTGTTGTGCTATATTATTTAACTCACGTGTTGTCGGCAGCCTCTACTACCAATCGGCAGCGTTTTCTGACCATGCTCCAAAAGTGTTGTAGGGTTCCTTAAAAGCGAAGCTGAAGCACTTTTCTAAAAAATGACTTAGGTGCGTGTTTGATTCCTGCTGAATTAGAAAAGCGATGGGAGAGTTCTCAAAAGTGA
Organism: Rhipicephalus microplus; assembly: GCF_013339725.1. Taxonomy (NCBI): domain Eukaryota; kingdom Metazoa; phylum Arthropoda; class Arachnida; order Ixodida; family Ixodidae; genus Rhipicephalus; species Rhipicephalus microplus. The sequence goes on along the minus strand of NC_051166.1, from coordinate 112,264,541 downwards.
ACGCCAATAGCACTTTTTTTTTTTGGTGAAAAAATAGTGGCTGTGGCTGCCGGGCTTTTTGAGACGCCGAGCAAACACGGTGACGTCATTCTCGGTATTGCGCGTCATCTGCAACAGCAGCACTGCTGAAGTGTGGCATCTCCGATTAGTTCAGGCAAAAGCTCGTTATAAGTTAGTCACGGAGGCCGTCGTTGAAGATAAGAAAGAACACTTTCTCTGGGCCAGAGGAAACGAAGATGACGTATGTTTTGTTTCCACGCCCGCACTTTCAGCAAGCTCGCGTGGGCGGACCAAGACAAGCTTTTATTTCGCCTGTTTTAAAGCTCCTGGTGCTACAACCGTGAAAACAATTATGACATCGTCAACAATAATGTCGGTCCTTCCTAAACAGAAAGTTTGATTGCATTCTAAAATCCCTTCAGCTTTCCTTTAAGTTTTCACTACGCCATTTTTTTCTTTATTTTTGCAAATCAGCGAAATGCCCCGTACGCGTCTGTAAAGCAACACGTGAACCTATGCAGCTGTTGCCAGTGTTGATTTTTGTGCTGCTTATGATGAGTAAGTATGTCTGAGCCCATTTCAGTCGGTTGGCCTTTAAAACACTAACTCTTTGCTCATTCCATATCTTTCGACGACTAGCGTGATTCTACGCTTCTGCCACGCAATATACATAATGCGTTAAAGAGACTCCTTCCCCTACATGACATTCATATCGTGCTTTTCACAAACTAGTTTCAAAAAATGCAGTAGCTCTGTGGTAGAACATTTGCTTGGAATTCAGATGGCCTGTCTTTGATACTCAAATCGGACTGCGATTATTTATTTATTTTTTTGAATATTTCTTGGTTTTGTGGTCATGAACAAGATGATGATTTTTAACTCAAAACGAACGATGCCGGCGCGAACACTGACACCGACGCCGGAAACTCTGCAAAATGAGCTATGTAACCCACGCACTGCTAAGTAAAAAAAAATGCTAAGTAACCCACGCACTGCGCTTGTGTCCCACGCAAATGGAGGTGGAATCGCTTTAAAGGAGCATACGCTGAATTTAAAATTTGTTTTAAATTGCACGGGTAAATAAATGAAATCAGCAAATTCGCGCACTCGACAGCTTCGCTGATATTTTATTTTCAAAATTTTGACTGGCTGTTTTTCTCTTCGTCCTAGATCAGAAAATATTTTTCTGCTTGCCGAAGTACTGCTTCTAGTATTCTAATCTGCTTTGGACATAATGTTTCTTGATATTACGACAAAAAAAAACTACGTGGGCTATAATACTTTCCTTCATTTTTATCATTTAGCTCACAAATTTCTTGCTAATATAGGTTTTATAAGAGTTCCGATGACCAAATTATTATTAACTTTTCTCTGTATACAAATTATGCCCTGTGAGTTATTGCGCCAAACTGGTACAAAAGCTACTAAGCAGTAATAGTGCACTAGGCAGCGTTCCATTGGTGTGTTGCCTAAATATTGTAATTAGCAATGACCGTAAAAGTAATGAGTTAATAATATTGTATGCGTACTATAGATATGTGTATTGAAAAGAGTCTTCAAGTGAAGCAAAACTTCCTACTTGCAAGATAATATTAGCAATAAAAACACTAATACACACAGCAATGTTCCATAATGCTGCTGCGTAACTTTCAGAGCCCTGAAACACCCGCTTTATTCCAAATGTTTATGACAATGCACAATTATAACAATCTTTTGTTTTTCGTTGCGATGGAGCTCTGCAAGCGCAAAAAAAAAAAAGTGTTCTATACTTCCGCGTCAAAAAACCGAAATGCAGGGACAATTTCTGCAGTGCCATCTGGATAAGAAGCAGAGAAAAATAATCCGGGCGTTCTTCTTGAAAGTCAATAGATGTCCCCACCAAGCTGTAATTGAATAGGCTTATTCACTTTTCCGTGCTAACGTCCACGAAAACGTTATAGCATGTCAAGCCAGTGCTTTCAGTGAGTAAGCAGAACGCCACGCACGTGCAGAAATACATACCACCACTAAACTCCTTGACCGAACAGTAGTGTGGAGAAACACACCAACCCATTAAGCTTAAAAGGTTGTGTTCCAGCTTGGCCGAACGTGTTTAGCCGGCTCAGAAACTGTGAAAATCTTACCGTGATCACATAAAACACTTAAAAAAAGTATTTCTAACAAGCGACAAAATATTATAGGCTTTCTATGAACAACTGCTTGAAGAATTTTCCAATCAAGTAATAACCATCTGCTACTACAAATATTCAGCCCAGCCGCGGTGGTCTGGTGGCTAAGGTACTCGGCTGCTGACCCGCAGGTCGCGGAATCGAACCCCGTCTGCGGTGGCTGCATTTCCGATGGAGCCGGAAATGTTGCAGGCCCGTGTACTCAGATTTGGATGCACGTTAAAGAAGCCCAGGTGCTCGAAATTTCTGGAGACCCCCTCTACGGCGTCCCTCATAATCATATGGTGGTTTTAGGGCATTACACCCCACATATCGATCAAATCATTCTACAAATATTTCTTGGGTATACTTTAAAAATGTCTTACATGGTCAACTGCGTGCATTGAACCATAAAAGAGACGATCAGGTATGATGACATAATGTAAGTATTATAGAGCAAATTACGAATCTCTGAAAACACTTAATATTCACACCCACTTTCACTCTAGAGAAGTGTGTTGTGTGTGGTTCTTTAGTGGAAGCGAGTGTGAATGTGTGGGTGTTTATAGGGGTTCCTACGTTGTACTAAATTACTCACAGTATGACGAGTTAACAACTAGCACAAATTTATGAGGGTATGACGAACTTCGTCTCAATTGTTAATTAGTAGACATATAATATAAGAAGTTACGCGCACTAAAGTGCATGCTGTACGTCTCTCATGGTGCCAACGTATTTTCTGCATCAAATCAGTTTGAAACACTTGAAAAGCTTGTAAACGAGTATAATACTTCATTCTCAAACTGGCATAAGCAAAACAACCTACAGTTAAATGCCATGGATACGGTAGTTAATATATAACGCCCAATAAATCCACACGTTAAATATGACATATAGATGAGCTTTGACGAAGATATTATGAAGCGAGAAAAATATAAAACATTTCTTGGGGCATGGTTCAGAGAAAACATAACGTCGAACGTCCACGTCACTTATTTAGTTTGGCCACTTGCGGGAACAATGGGATACATTTACAAAATTGGTTCCCTCATATCTCAATGCCTGAACGAAAATTTGTACAATATTTTATTCTGTTCGAATCTTCTTTACGGCGTACTAGTATTGGGTACGAGAACGCCAAAAAACTATAACAAACTTATAAGGCTGCAAAAGAAAATACTTCGCAGTTATTAATGTTACCAGGGTACAGTAGACAGTTTGCGCACATCAGTGCTCTACCATAAATATATAATGTTAAAAGTAAATCAACTATATTATTTCAAACTGCTTAAAAAGGTACAAAAGAAGGAGTGGTATCAACAAAAATAGACCAACGTTATCCTGCAAGAAGAAACTTACAGCGTTTCCTGAGAACTAGGACAAATTTGGGAAAGCAAATGCGGCCTTACCAATCAACGCGAAAGGGTAATGAATTACAAAATGGCTTTCAGTTTTACGTAAGTCAAGGGGCATTTGAAAAGTTAAAGAAAGTTTGATGAAGAAAGAAGCAACTTGTCACCACTAATCTATATTGTGTAAAAAGAGTAGGTAAAATCGGGCCGTTACATATTCAGTAGTGTACGGAAAGCATGTCGTTTCGTTGTGCTCCACGATCTTTACACTTTTTTTTTTGTATGTGTAAGACTTGCGTATCTGTAATATGCTGATTGATTGATTGATTTTGTGGGGTTTAACGTCCCAAAACCACTATTTGATTATGAGAGACGCCGCAGTGGAGGGCTCCGGAAATTTTGACCACCCGGGGTTCTTTAACGTGCACTCAAATCTGAGCACACGGGCCTACAACATTTCCGCCTCCATCGGAAATGCAGCCGCCGCAGCCGGGATTCGAACCCGCGACCTGCGGGTCAGCAGCCGAGTACCTTAGCCACTAAACCACTGCGGCGGGGCCAGTAAAAAAAGCAAGCGGCACATAATAAACTTAGCATATTACAGATAGCCACGCCACGGTGGTCTATTGGCTAAGGTACTCGGCTGCTGACCCGCAGGTCGCGGGATCAAATCCCGGCTGTGGCGGCTGCATTTCCGATGGAGGCGGAAATGTTGTAGGCCCGTGTGCTCAGATTTAGGTGCACGTTAAAGAACCCCGGGTGGTCAAAATTTCCGGAGCCCTCCACTACGGCGTCTCTCATAATCATATGGTGGTTTTGGGACGTTAAACCCCACATATCATCATCATTGTCATGCTTTTTTACTGTATTTATTTTGCTAGCGTGCATGTGGTATATGATATGTTGGAGTTTTGTTGCTTGTTGATTCTTCAAAAAGAAAAAACAATGTGCATCTGTGACGAACTAAAGGTGCCGAGGCTTTTGTCAGCCTGTATGAATTGCCTTTTGCTTCTGTATCATTTTTTTGCGTTACAAGAAATAAAATTTAATTGCTACTACTACTACTGAACTTTTCCGACTAATCTCTTATAGTACTCTTTGCTGCCGTGAACAAATCACTTACTTCTTTCTGATAAGTCACTCGTGCACTTATTAAAGAATGCTTCACATTATCACGTGTAACTGCTAACGTTCTGAAAAGGTTAAGGTGCTAACGTTATTTTTTTATATTAGTAAATGAAATGGCGCAAGCTAATACACACCTGCTCGAAGATAAGTCGATTCGATTCTCCTCTGGCAGAAATGACCACCCGCTGCGGTGGTCTCGTGTTTAGGTTTGGCTGCAGACCCAAAGCTCGAGAGTCGTATCGAAGTCATGCACTAAGAGGACCGTGTACTAATGACGAATTCCACTCGTCGAGCGGGAGCAAGTATTCTTGCTTCGCGACCGAGAATGTGCATCCCACTAGTAGATTTGGAGCAAGTTCGCATTTTCCACTGGCAGATTCGGAGCAACCCACACCGTGACGAAGTGTATCGCATGCTCCGTCTTGCAGGGACGGATTTCGCCGGAACTCCGAGAATGCGCTGCAGTGTGCCGTTATTTCCGGTACAATCGGGCAGCTAGGTTGTCTTCCGCGTTTATTTAGGCGGTGTCTGTCTGGCCACCTTGTGCACTTGTTTACATTTTTATAATGGCGTCGTTCGACTTTGCTGGACGTGCTGCTGCTGGTTTGCTTCTTGCTTTGAGAGACAACGAGAGCACTATAGTTCTGCTAGCAGTAGCAGCAGCGAGGACGGCAAGCGGTGCATGCTATGTAAAATTTTGTGCAAGGAGATGTTTTCTGTCCTGCCATGTGCACAGCCGAAAATAGTCGGCTACGTCGAAGAAGTTTCTGGTACCGCTTTAGTGACGTATTTGTAAACAACTTTCGAAGCAACTTCGCACTCACGTGTTGCACTCGCAAATCTGGAGTGGCGTGGTGGTGATAGTAGTTGTTTTGATGTTTAAACAGGCTGAGTAGGCCTGGCCTACAAGGCCATGAAATCAATAAAACCTCGTGTGTACGTGGCTGCATCAACAATGGTATATTTTGAATTCAAAACACATAGTGTTTTATAGTGAATATTACCGCTGTTCTTCATTTGTTCCAAATTGCATTGTACCTGCAAGCGTTTCAAATTTCGTGCGCTCAATTTTTTACTTTCTTTTTTTTTGTTGGTAGAAGTGAAAATCTTTTGCACTTTGCGTATTCATGTAATATATATTTACGTATACTGTTTTTAATATTTAAATGCATTACCACAGTTTCTTTTTTGCGCAAATGCAGTGTATGTCTTCGGGGCTGTAACCATGATACTTGTTAGGACGTGCTGCTCGCTGGTCACGCACTTCGCAGGGGGTCGGTTTTGCAACGATTTTTCTCGCTTTTTGAGGTGTGCTTGCACTCTGCGGTCACGTTTTGTGTTCTGCTGGTGCTGCTTATTACGAAGAGGAGCTATGTTCAAGGGAGGACGTGCGGCGTCGTATTTTGTAGCACTCGTCAGGCATGTACCACATTTATGCTGTCAGCGCATTATTAACGCCGGGAGTGTGATGACGATGCCGTGCTACGTTGTTCGTAACATGTGGACAATAAACGAGGTTTGTTAACGTATCGTATACCTGTTTGTGTGTGTCATTTCATCAGGGTTAAAGCAAATTTGTGGGAAGTTAAGCACGGGCGAGCTTTTTCTTTCTATTTAAGCATGCTTCAGTGTATGTCAGCAGAGAGCGCGTGCGTGTGGTGGGAATTCGGCGGCAGATTTGAGCAGAGTTGTGACGGTGCCCGCCTCTGTCAGCAGTGGTGTTGGAAGGGAGCCCTGCTAGCGATGGATCAATATTTAGGGTAAATAACTGTTGGGCGAAGACGGCGTTTGTTAGCTGTAAGCGTTGATCACGTCTAGGGCGCGTATGCTTGGATCTGTTAATTTTGGGGATTTTTTTTTGCATGCCTGTTCATATTGTGTGCTATTGGAGTGAACGTGTCTAAGACACTGATATGTTGTACGTCCTTTTTCAAACTGCTGTAGAAAATCCTTGCGGGTAGCCGAACGTAAGCCGGTGTATGCATCCGCGCAAGCACGCATCTATGAACTACCGTGTTACTCGAGTTCGCATGCAGTATGTTGCCTCGTTTTAGTTAGGGCTCGCAAAGCTAGCACATACGTTTAGGTGCTTATGCAGTACGTTTAGTAAAATCTCAGCTTACGGTAAATTGCCGCAACATAGGTTGCCTAATGCGGCTGGAACCTATGAATTTCGAGCCATTCGTTAAACTTGAACTGTATTTTCGAACAAATGTTTCATGGCTAATTGTGGCCGAATCGCCGTAGCTTAACTGTGCGACGTCTAGTTTGATATTTAGTACATGCGGTCGGGCACACTTGATTTTATTTAATTCAGCTTGTCTTCGCTATGCCTGGATTCCGGTATTTTGTTGTGGTTTATGAAATATTCTATGCGCCTCGTCCAACCTTGGTGTTCAAGCTTGGCTAAGCACTTTGTGTGTTTAGAAAAAAAGTTTAACGATTTGGAGCACACCGTACTCTACTATGGGAGAGCATAAATGCCGTACCGATTACCCGGCGCTGTTGTAGAGCAGAACACTTTCGGAAGAACGTTTACGGTTACGAACAATAAGATCAGTTTAGACCACCACCTCCAATGGAATTTTCTAATAGATGACAAGCTTAAACCCGTATGGTAAGAACTACACATGAAAACATTGTAAACTACATACTCGTCACGAATAAAAGCAGAATGTTTGTCACTTATGAATAAGGCTTCTGTGCGGGGGCCAAAACGTCGCGCTTTTATTTGCTTTTATTCGTGGTCAGCATTTTGTCGTATTTTTCTTCACACAAGATTACAAGCTTAAGTAAATTCTCCAGGCATGCGCTTCGAATATTAAAGATATCTGTGGTGTTTGCGGAATCGAATATATTATTTAGCGCTCAAAACTAGCAATAATCTTGTATACATTATTCTATGCATACATAGGACAAGCACGTGTTACTGTGAAAATGTAAAATTGGACAATGCATTTATTTGAGAATCATGATTAAGACTGCATGTTTCCAAGCTGTTAGCATTTAAGCAATTATACAACTTCGGAAATCAGTCTCATCAAATGTTTATTGTGTGTTGCTAAATCGCGGCCAATAGCTTTCAGGATTTTGGCTACCGGAGATTGTTGCAGAACCTTGCAAGCTTTATTGGAATGGTATATAGTTCAAAATGGGTTCCTTGTATGTCTTAGCATTTCCACATTTTTACCAAACAATAGTTCAGTCTGTGATGAAGAGTATGTGAGGGATGAGTGAGGGGCACTGCCTTTTTAGCCACCTGGAACCATTGAAAATAATAGCCATAATTTAGCAGCAGACAATAGTAATTTATGCAAACCAATTTTTGATAATATAGGTATAGTCCCAGTATAAGCAGCCGAAAGAAATTTACATTAGCTGTGTTCAAAAAAATTCATAGTTCAAAGTTATATGTTACCTGCAATGGATACTTCATGAAAGTGCATACCGTCACCTATGTGCTGTGCTATCACTGAATTGGCATGTATAAGCACTATGCCAGAGTGCTATTCAAGCATAATTTGTGTCACATCTCTTATGGGGAAATCGCATATTATTTTAAGGATGACTGCCAGTTGGGCGTGTTGGTAATTGTTCATGATGAGACAAGCACAAAAAATAGACACACTCATATTATTTTGTAAGGTTGCAGCTGTGTTTGCCAAGAACATTGAGGAAGTTTTTGTTGTATCATGTTTTTTTTTTCATCTTGCCCTTTTAAAACACAATGTTCCTGCTAATTCTAAAAAGAGTGCGAAATTCAGCTTCGCTAACAGAAACATGTCAGCTAATTTTTCCCCTCTCACCTCACACATGCACATCGTAGGATTGAGAGTGTGTGGAAGACGTCTGGACTAGCCTGTCATCAATGCTGGCTCGTAGAAAAGTTGGCTGCTGGTGCACAGCCACTGCGCATGGCTCCTGTTTCCGGTGGAAAGGGAACTGCACAGAGCCACCTGGTAGCTGTATTGAAGGAGCAGAAAGGTTCAGGGTGTTCCAAATCAACCCTTTTGTTTTTCCTTAAAAGAAGAAGTCAGCGCTGTAAATTATGTACGTAAAAGCCACCTTTGCAGAAAGCTATGTATCCAAGGGGGACGCAATGTGAGACGATCATTATCACTGTCAGCGATGCCATTGAGTAAGAATAAATATTGAACTTAATAGTAACCGCAGTAGGCGGTCATGCATGTGTTAAATATTTGAGCCAGTCACATTTCTACATAACTCCACTTGTAAGACTTCTAGCACGCCTGTGCTCAAATACCCTGCTGGAAAATTTAGTTGTGGCTTACATTATTTTGAGTGCAGGACAGTGAGCACTACCACATAGTCCCTGATTTGATGTATTTATTCTGAATATTCGTCGAAGGCATGGGCAATTATTACAATGTTTACTCTTTTACTATTCGCTTGCGATAGCAAGAACCGACGGCTCGTTCCACCAGAAAGTAATATTTTGCCGTTCCTCACTGCCTTGCATGCGTAATCATAAAAAGCAAAATTAAGCTTTGGAACGGGATATCTAAGATCATAAAGGTAATCAAAAAAGTTTTCCAAGTGTGACTGTGTAAAAAAAACGACTGCCTCCCACTTTTCAATGCAGACATAACAGATTATTTCTGTTAGTAAATTTTATTATTCTTAGTTGATTGGGCAGATGACAGCATCATTTTTTTCATTTGTGTTCCCCTGGACACAATCTGCCAAGGTGTTTTTTTCTGTTCTTCAGGATAAATTTCAATTCAACTAGACAGCACATTTATGAATGTGTCAGTTGCGCTTACTAATATCTTTATGGGATATTTAGTTTTTTCAAGATCTACTGATTGATTTGCTTGCCAGACTCGCATGTCATGTTTTAATTGATGCCTTATGTGCAATTGGCCATTTGAAAACACTTTTGGTGTTGTGATGGAGAAGTATCACTTTAATGATTTTATCTTCGCTTTTACCTTCACGTATTTTATTACGTTTTGGAAATCTTAGTTATTTTATTGTGTTTGAGAAGTTGATTTTATAAGTGCAATCAAGTGATTTCCTACTGTCGTACTTCATCATACCTAACTTTGCCAGTGCCTAATCATGTGGGATATTTTACAGTGATACATATTCATCTTTACCATTGTTTATGGTAACTGATAGAAGGCATACTAGAATATTGTAACGTTAGTCCATGAATTGGGGGTGGGGGTGGAATGGTGAATTTTTTTGACTACATAATAGTATCTGTTTGCTTTATTTCATGCCAAGTGCAAAGAGTATACCATTTACTAAGGTTAACGTGTTAAAACCATGATATCATTATTAGGGACACTGCAGTGGAGAGATTCAGAAGTTCTGACCCCCTGGGGCTCTTTAAAATGCACTCACCTCTAAGCAGACAGCGGTCTAGCATTTCCTCCTTGATCGAAATGGCAGCCACCACAGTCAGGGTTTGATTCCGTGGCCTTCAGTTCAGCAGTCAGGGGCTACGTGAAGGGTATACTGGTTGTGGGCTGCGGTCATGCTTTCATGATGCACGTTAAGTACAACAGTTTGGTGCCAACCAGGCATCTATGCTAGGGCACTGATGTGTTTTTCGCATTATTTATTTACAGCAATGTTTAATTATTTTATCAGGACACACTTCAGAGCACCTCTGCATAGTGGGTGCTGGTGGTGTTCACCAAATTCCTAATTTTTCGCAATATTGAATGATTCTTGGATGTATTGTGAGTTAGTTGTAGAGTTATGAATGTTCCTTCTTTTACACTCTGTGACGCTGCATGCATTTTTTACTTGCCTATAAAGCCCGACGACTCACTGTGATATACTTTGCATATCGTACATCGGATGGCTAATTTGGGTGTTCAGAGCCTATATAAGTAGTCAATAGTGTTTGTATTACCTTGAAAACTGTCTTGAGATTAGAAATTACTGTTGTGAAGAGTGGCATAGTCAGGGTAAACAGTGGAAGTTCCTCGGTAGACTGGCCGACGTTTCGATAGAAGGAACTCTCTTTGTCAAAGGCACCGTGTCACTCTTGCCGTGTTAGTTTTAAGGGCGTTAGTAAAGACGTCATCTCCTGGTGGTGGCGCGTGTCCCTGTTGGAAATCGCCACCTGAAAAAAAAAACTATAAAGCAGAGGAGTGCAGTCCTCGCTCCATTTCAAGTTGGGTGGTAGTGATTTAATATGTTCTCGGAGGGTGGAGAAAAAAAGGAGAGAAATAAAAGGGGAGGAAATACGCAAAGTAGGAGTGGTGTTCTGCCAAGCGTTGGCCGCTACAGACACGAAAAAGAAAAGAGCTTGAAAGTTCGAAGCCGGCAGATGGTCCCCGCGTCCGGTCACTCAAAGGGTTGCCGACGATAGAGGCTTACGCCTGTTTTCGAACACATATGAATGGGACGCATAACAAGAAAGTGGTTACAAAAATACGAGAGAAGTGGGCGGCGTACTTTTAAATGCTTAGTTGTCGAAGGTAATTAATACCGGATGGGTTTGGAAGACCACGTGTTTAACGGGGAAGGTCATTGGCGAAATTATGCTTTCAGTACCCCCGTAGGTGGCTCGCTCAGCGGAATTCTCTCAAGAATTTGGTGGCATGTTGACAGAGAAAAAAGGGAAACTGATATTGCAAAGGAAATGAGAAACGTCGAGAAAAACACAAAAAAGAACGCAAAAAATGGGAAAATGCGGGTTGGGAGTGGGTGGGAAGTAAGTCTTAACAGACGAGGGAAAAAAAAGGGAGACGCAAAGAACTTTGCGGGTTGGCAGTGACTTTAGCGATACGTGGTAGGAGTGGTTTTGAAGCGAGAAAAGAGGAAAGAAAGCTGTCGTTGAAAGGTTCCAGAAAATAAAAAATTCGTAGTTGTATATAGACCCATGAATAACTATAAACAGTTTTAAAAAATCGAGAGAGAATATATTGGTACGATATGTAGGCTAGGAGCGATTACATGTAATAATGCTCATGTCTATTTGAAGGTTGAACATATCTTGTCTCTAAATACTGCCGCAATAATGCCGTTGGTTTTAGCGATTCCAAATTGCCACGTGCTACATTGACTCCTAATAGGCATAGGAACTTAAATTTGTGTGATATTCATGATTTTATGTATTTCCTCTTTCGTGGTGACCGGATTAGTTGGCAGAACGTAAAGCTTTGGCTGGTCGAAATTGTAGTCTGTTGGTCGAAGAGACCGGCTACTGCTTTTAGTAAATTGTTCTTTGTGTCTGCACGGTGGCCGTTCAGTCTTACGTGAATTGGCTGCCCGGTTTCGCATATATATTGTTTTCTACAGGTGGTACACGCAAGACAGTATATTGTGTTGTTTGAAGTGCAAGTGAAGCTCGATGTGACCTTGTGAATGTAGTCAGATGCTGGGCTTTTTAATGTTGGCAGCCGGCTGTATATGTTTGCAGGTGGAGCATCTGGGCTGGCCACACGGACCAGACGTTGTCCTAGTCTTTGCTTTACGTTTTGCGTGAACAAGCATGTCTTTGAAGTTAGCGTTGCATAATGCCACGTTCCACGCGTTGCCACGCGTTGCACATTCACGCAAAACTTAAAGCAAAGACTAAGACAACGTCTGGTTTCGGTGGCCGCCCAGATGCTCCATCTGCAAACATATACAGCCAGCTACCAATGTAAAAAGCACAGCATCTGACTGCAATCACAAGGTTATATCGAGCTTCATCTGCACTTCAAACAACCTGATATACTGTCGTGGGTGTGCCACATGTAAAAAACAATGTATACGTGAAACTGGGCACCCATTTCATGTAGGACTGAACGGCAACCGTGCAGACAGAAAGCACAATTTAACAAAAGCAGTAGCCGGTCCCTTCAACCAACAGGACCACAATTTCGAGCAAGCAAATCTTTGTGTTCTGAAAACTAATTTTCGGTCACCACAAGAGAGCAAATACAAGGAATCATATTTAATACACCAGGTAAGTTCCTGTGCCCATCAGGAATCAACGTAGCACGTCGCAATTTGGAATCGCTAAAAGTCAAAGCATAATTGCGCAGGTTTAGAGACAAGATACGTAAAACCTTCAATTAAACATAACCGGCATTAGATGGAATCGCTCCAAGCCAACATATCAAATTAATAACGTTTCATCTCATTTGTAAAAATTTTTATCAGAAATATGAATGTGTCTATATACAACTACAAAATTTTTTATTTTCTAGAACTTGTCAACCACGGCTTTCTTTCCTCGCTTCAAAAACCACTCCTACCACGCATCGTTAAAGTCATTGCCAACCCACAAAGTTTTCAGCGTCTCCTTTTTTTCCCCTCATCTGTTAACGCTAAAGTCCGACATGCTCCCAACCCACCTTTTTTCCCCATTTTTCCTTTCTTTTTGCGTTTCCATCATCGCTGCTCATTTCCTTTGCATTCTGAATTTCTCTTTTTCTCAGCCACGGCGGCTGCATTTCCGATGGAGGCGGAAATGTTGTAGGCCCGTGTACTCAGATTTGGGTGCACGTTAAAAAACCCCAGGTGGTCTAAATTTCCGGAGCCCTCCACTACGGCGTCTCTCATAATCATATAGTGGTTTTGAGACGTTAAACCCCACATATCAATCAATCAATCAATCTTTTTCTCAGCCAACATGTCGCCAAATTCTTGAGGCAATTCCGCTGCGTGGGCCTTCTAAGGGGATACTGAAATGATAATTTATCTTATGGCCTTCCCTTTTAAATACGTGCTATTCCGAACCAATCCGATATCACTTATTTTCGACATCTTGGCATTTAAAAGTACGCCACCTGCTTCTCTCTCCCCTTTTTTTGTAACCGCTTTTTTGTTACGTGTTCCATTCATAGCGACACTTATAGCACAATAATCCAGACAACAAAGAGACAAGAAAGACACGAGCGCTCGTGTCCTTCCTGTCCTTTTTGTTTCTTTGTCGGCGTTTTCTTCTCGCGCTATAACTATCGTCATGTCATACCAACTAGCCCAAGCTGCCACACTTTCATTCATAGGCTTTCGAGAACAGGCGTAAGCCGCTTTTCTAGGCAACCCTTTGTGTTGGCGGGATGCGGGGACCATCTGCCGGCTTCGAACTTTCAAGCTCTGTCCTTTTTTCGTGTCTGTAGCGGCCACCACTTGGCAGCACACCACTCCTACTTTGCGTGTTTCATCTTTTTTTTCCTTTTTTTCTCCACCCACTGAGAACATTTTGAATCACTACCACCCAACTTGAAATGAAGCGAGGACTGAGCTTCGCTGCTTTATAGTTTTTTTTTATCAAACGGTGATTGCCAACTGGGAGACGTGTCACCACCAGATGATGTCTCTACTAACCCCCTTGAATGTAACACACCAAGGATGACAAGTCACCTTTGACGAAAATAGGTCCTCTTATCGAAACGTCGGCCAGCCTATCTGAGTACTCCCACTGTTTACCCTGACTATCGCACTATGTGTTTCCACCTGTCGGCACCCATTTTGATTTTGTTGGGAAGAGTGTGTTTCTGAGAAATGAAGGCAGTCTCTATTACCTAGAAAGATGCTCAGAAATAAAACTTATAGTATTAATGATGTGGTGAAGCTTCATGAGGTTAAGGCTGATCTGTTAATCTTATGTTTTTTCAGCCACTGACAGATGTGCATTACATGTTCGACTATTGTCTGTAAAATGCTCTAAATTGTAGTATAAATAATACCATGCATGAAATATCATAATAAATGTCTTTGTTTTCAGTTGAGAGAAAACCTGTGTTGGGGTACTTGTTCTTGACACTCACCCTACCCAAATATATATCTACTTTCAGGAGGTGTGCAAAAAATATTTGTCAATAAGTGGGAACGATGTCTACCCGAGCAGCTCTGTTATTTGTGTTTAATCAGAAAGTTTGAGATGAACTAGGTGAGGCTGAACTCATACGGTTTCGCGATGCCAAGTTTAACTGCAAAACAAGTTGCTGAAACATGTATATGACTGCATCCTGCATGAGACGAATGCACTCCTACGGGTACTATTGCATTCAGTATAATGCGTTTCTGTGTCTACAAAGACGTATATATACCAAACAACTTTGCTGTATCGACTCACTGAGCCTCCAATAGATATACACGAGATGCCAATGCTATTTAACGCTCTAAATACTTGTATTTATTGTATAACCAGAAAAGGCAGCCTAAATTTCTATAGTCCGCTTTACAAAAAAAAATACGCCGGCACACGCAATTACGAGACGACGCGATTGATGTTGCTCACCTATATGGATAAAAAAGAGAGATAAAAATTTTAGTGAGAAAGTTGGAGGCAGGTTTGCAAATCATCTGATTAGACTGTTTTGAACTTAATATTGCCGCGAACCATGCATTGGGTTTGTTTATTTGTGTTTTGTTTTTTTGGCATGACTGCGCCGGCCTGTGCTATCGCCGTTGTCACCGCGTTTCGAACGAACGCTACCACAACGTTTCGAACAAACGCTATCGAACAACGCTTCAGGCGTTGTTCGATAGAAACAACGCTTCAAGCGTTGTTTGTTAGAAGCGCTGTTCGAACGAACAGCGTTTCTAACAAACGCTATCACGGCGTTCCCGTTACAATTCGACTATTCGAGAAACCCTCGCGCCGAGAGATATAAATTTCCGCACAGCCGATGCCGCGTCATTCGATCGCCGACGCTCACTAGCGTGCCCGTCGTTTTGCTGGCTGCTGCTTCGCCGCCTGTGTATTTTTTCAGTTGTTAGGGGAGCACAGGTTCGCTCCAATTAACTTGTTTTCCTCATAGACAACTGCGTCATTCTTTGCTGCGTGACATCTGGTGGAGGGTACATGAACCCTCCACCAGATGTCATGAACCCTAAGCCATTGCCAAGCCGACAAGCACGCCCAACTCGTGTCAGCCGCCGACAGCAAGGCCTTCAGCCAGAGTTTGGACTGCTCCCGGATAAAAAAAGGAAAGAAGACGTAAAAACCACGATGATCAACGCAGGCACCATGACCAGCGCTACCAACCCTCCCGTCGTTCTGCAACAACCTCGTGAGCCCCCATCATTCGGAGGATCTCCTGGTGAAGACCCGGAAGAGTGGCTTGAGAAGCTGGAGCGCATCCGCATCTTTAACAGGTGAGATGACGAAGAAACGTTTCGTCATGTCTTCTTCTATTTGGAGGATGCAGCTCGAACGTGGTTTGAGAACCATGAAGGCTCCCTAACCGACTGGATTGTCTTTAAGAGCGAATTCCTCAAAACATTCGCTACGGTTGTGCGGAAAGAACGAGCCGCTCTTTTGTTGGAGACGCGAATGCAACACCCTAACGAAGGTGTTGTACTGTTCGCTGAGGAGATGAAGATGCTGTTCCGGAGAGCTGACCCCGAAATGGCAGAAGAGAAGAAGGTGCGCTTTCTGGTGCGGGGAGTTAAACAAGAGCTCTTCGCTGGACTCATCCTCAACCCCCCTAAGACCGTCGCTGAGTTCGTCACCGAGGCTTCGATGATCGAGAGGACCTTGGATATGCGTTCACGGCAATACGATAGACCACTCAACACCCTTTTGGTGAACCCGGTAAACGCCCCTGGATTGGAGACGGAAGACTTGCGGGAGACCATCCGCGCTGTCGTTCGCGAGGAACTGAGGAAATTGTTCCCAGCAACGCCGCAGCCCCAAGTCGCCTCCCTCACTGACGTCGTCCGCGAGGAGGTTCAGCAAGCACTGGGGAATTCCACGCCGCCGAAAGCATCTTGCGAACCACAAGCGATGACCTACTCCGCTGCTTCTCGTCAACCCCGACCCATCCCAACCCGTTATCAAGAGGCCCCGCCGTACCGCCCCCAATGTCGCCCGCCCGACCCCCTGTAACCCGAAACCAGGCGCCCAGGAAGACCGAGGTGTGGCGAACGCCAGATAATCGTCCGCTGTGCTACCACTGCGGAGAGGCCAACCACGTCTACCGCCGCTGCCCGTACAAGAGGCTGGGTTTGCGTGGGTTCTCCGTCGACGCACCCTGCCCGCGAGCCGGCCAGCGCCCATTTGAGATCGAAGAATACCTGTCGAACACCAGCCGTGGACCATCCCGTTTCAACCGTTCGCCGTCGCCCTACCCGTACCAATCCCCCAACCGTCGCAGCCATGCTGACTTCGCCCGGGGAAGGTCCACCAGCTCACGAGGGGGAAACTAAAAGCAGCAACTTCTGGAGGTGAAGTTGCACAACGGCGAGAAAATGAACACCCTCCAACGACGCAAGACCATGACTCACGACATGCCCTCATCCCGACGACCCGACGACACCCTGACGAGACCCCCAAAAACGACGACAGCTACGCTGCGCGACGCGTACCCGAAATGACGAAGCCTGCCGCTGAGAAGACGATGATGACGACGCATAGAGCCCGACCATCAACACGTGCAAGCCGCGATACGACGCCCCGACGCACCCGAAATTCGAGGAAAGCGACATCCGACGTCCAGTTGTCCATCGACGGCCTTGACGTAGTCGCCCTCATCGACACGGGAGCCGACTACTCGGTCATGAGCGGGTCATTCGCGTCCAAGCTAAAGAAAGTTATGACCAGATGGGACGCTCCGCACATACGCACAGCAGGAGGCCACCTCGTGACCCCAAGTGGAATGTGCACATCACGCGTCACCATAGACGGCACTACGTACCCTTCGGAGTTCGTCATTTTGCCTAACTGCTCCCGCGACGTAATTCTCGGAATGGACCTTTTGACGGACAATGGCGCAATAATTGATCTGCAGACCAGGTCGATAACGTTTTCTTCCGATCACTCCACGACGCCGCAGCCGAACCTCGGACACCGTGCTGCTGAAAGGATCGCCGACGATCACGTCACCCTGCCACCCAGCGCAAGCTTGATGATCGCCGTCTATTGTGAAGGTGCTGCTCCTGACGTCGACGCTATCGTAGAGACTGACAAAAGGTTGCTTCTAGACCGCGGTGTGTCTGTCGCAAGAGGCATTGCGCGGTTTAAGCAACGCAGATCCCACGTTTTGGTCACCAATTTCACCGAGGAGTACCAGCATCTAAACAAGGGCGCTGCAATTGCGTTCCTCGAAGAAACGCAAGAAGCGAGTCAAGTGGTCGTGGTCACCACCTTTGAACGCGCACGCGCAGATGCTTCCAGGCTGCCACATCCTTTCGACGTGAACCCGGCGCTGTCGCAAGAAAATCGGGACAGATTACTGGAGTTGCTCCGTCGCTACAGCGAGTGTTTTTCCTCGAACTCGAAGTTACGTCAGACACCTTTGGCGAAGCACCGGATAATAACCGAAGATGGAGCCCGACCTACCAGACAGTCACCGTACCGCGTTTCTTCACACGAGCGCGAAGCCATCCGGACTCAAGTTGATGACATGCTCAGCGACGACATAATACAGCCATCAAAAAGTCGGTGGGCTGCGCCGGTTGTACTCGTGAAGAAAAAAGATGGCACTTTAAGATTCTGCGTTGACTATCGGAGACTAAACAAAATCACCAAAAAGGACGTGTACCCCCTGCCACGAATCGACGACGCCCTCGACCACCTCTGCCACGCCAAGTACTTCTCATCCACGGATCTGAAGACCAGATACTGGCAAATTGAAGTGGACGAGAGAGACCGAGAGAAGACTGCATTTATAACCCCGGACGGTCTATACGAGTTCAAGGTGATGCCGTTTGGGCTGTGCACGGCGCCCGCAACGTTTCAGAGAGCCATGGACACTGTGCTAGCAGGCCTGAAGTGGCACACTTGCCTCGTTGTCACGGACGGCTATTTTTGGCGACACCGCGTCACGGCAATTAACGGGCGCCGTACTCCCCGACTGACCGTGAGAAACGGCGGCGCTTGAAAGGGAGCCGAGAAGTGCAAAATGGGGTGCTCTTCTTAGAACGTCGCCGCCAACAGTTAATCCTTTTGTAACTGTGGCGACGTCTGCAAGGTCGTAGAAGGCCGCGGTATACCCCGAACAAGGATTAGACTACGAGACACCCCGGCTGAGAGCCAAACGTTTGAACTTTCCCACGGGGAAAAGCGTGGGAAACGCTCTGGTGGCCAAGCCGTATGACAACCCGACAGGTTGTCACTCTCGCTAGCTGTGGGCCCTCTCCCAATTAAAAAAGGGGTGGGGTCAAAATATTTTTGGGGCGGAGTTTCCCCTCAATTAAACGCGCATGATTGGACCCAGGTAGAGACCTCTTGTCCCCAAGGAAGAGAGCGAGGAGACACGATGGGGATTTAAGCGCAAGATTTTGCCCTGCTAGGCAGACTAGCCGCTGACCAAGATGGTGTAGAAACAGATCAACAAGCATCTCTTCTAGAAGTTTTTAGTGTGGCTCTGTACCGGCTGGCCACCTAAACTTAGCCGTTCGTCTAGTTGTGACGCGATATTAACGTCTGCAACGTAGACATCGGGACTTCGCCTCGAGTTAGCTCAACCTGCTCGAGGTCACCTGCAAGCACTAGCCTCCCGGAGCCACCAGCGTTGCAACACCGCCGACATCGTAGTCGTGCCAGAACTCTCTTCGACTTCTCGCATCCGATCGTCGGGGACACAACGCTGCCGGTCATCACACGTATGCCTTCACCTGTTTATATCTTCGAACTTTCTACTCCGACGTTCTATTCTTGTTAGTTTGTGTAGTTTGTAATAGTTCTCTCTCGTAAGCTGATTTATTGTTTCTGTTATATATTTCTTTAGTTGTATCAAGTGTCGATGTATTTTGTTAGTTGTATTGAAGTGTTGTATTAGATCCCGTGTGCTGCAATATCACTAGAGTAAAGTTGTTTTGTTTTCTCACGTCTCTGATCTCTTCACTGTCTCTGCTTGCGTACGGAACGAACCGACCTGCTGTCATTCCCGCCGCCGACTTCGCGCTGGCGACGCTAGAGTGGCAGCTTGTAACAAAACTGGCGTCCGCGAGACAGGACGTTCCGTACAAGAGTAAGACAGTGAGGGGTGAACGAGAACCGTGCGGATAGCGTGGTGATAGAGCCGCACAGTTGAAGCGGTTGCATCCTGCATATGATTGCGCTCTTTTTATAGTGGAATTATAGTGACAGTTTGCAGTATGGAGTGTATAGATTTGGATAAGTGTATCGCGCACGGTAAACAGTTAGGCCTCGAGGGCGCCGAACTGAGACAATGGATTAAGGAGCAGCAGGAACAGGCGTTAGCCAGAGAAGAGCGGGCACGGGCCCGGGAGGAAAAGAAAAAAGAAAGGGAAAGAGAACGCGAAGAAAAGGAGAGAGAGCGCCAAGAAAGGGAGAAAGAACGAGAAGCGGCAAGGGAAGCGGCTAGGGAAGCCGGAGAACGGGAAGTGCAGTTACTGCAATTAAAGATTCGCCTCAATGAGAGTAGCAGTGTGAGCAGATCCAGAAGTGAGCACGGCGATGCCGGGGAGGAGCCGAGTTTGAGAATACACGCAGGTAGACTGCTCGTCACCTTTGACGAAGGAAGGGACAACTTAGATGCGTTTATACGCCGGTTTGAGAGCATCGCCAGAGGGCAAAAGTGGCGTGAAAGCCAATGGGTGACGGCGCTTTCGACATGTCTTACAGGAGGGGCGCTAAGTGTTTATGGCAGGCTACCGCCTGCAGATGCAGCGGACTACACCAAGGTTAAAACCGCCCTCCTGAAGCGCTTTCGCTTCACGGCGGATGGGTTCCGAGACAAGTTTAATAAGGAGAGGCCAGTAGGGGATGAAACAGCAACACAATATGCGGCCCGCTTAAGACATTACTTCGATAGATGGGTTGAGCTGTCCAAAACTGAGACAGAATTCGAGTCCCTCCGAGCATTGTTGATTAGAGAGAGGTTTTTGCATGGATGTGGTTCGAACCTGGCATTATATTTGAAAGAAAGGAGGGCGGAATCCCTGGAAGACATGCTTGAGCTGGCAGACCAGTTTTTGGAAGCTCAGGGTGGAGCAAGCCTAGCGAAAACAAAGAAAGATGGTCCCATAACGGACGAAAAGGGGAAATACGAAAAAGGAGGCAACAGCCACTCACCACTACCAAGGTGCTATATTTGCAATCGTGGGAATCACCCACCGCACTTGTGTCGCAACAGACCTGCCGCTAATGTAGCCATCGTCTGCTTCAAGTGTGGGAAAAAATGACATAGGGCAAACGACTGCGGGTCAGGAGCAAATAACTCCCTCCAGGCATCCTGCCTCTACGCACCAAGGGAAACGCGTGAGGATCCCATATGCGACGGGTATGTCGAACTTAGGAATGGCGAAAAAGTCCCCGTCGTCAACGCCGTAAGGGCGACACCGCCGAAAAATCTGGCCGAGAACCTACCAGTGGCCACAGGGACCCTCCGAGGCACAGACATATCAGTGTTGCGGGATACGGGGTGCAACACAGTAATCGTGCGGAGGAAGTTGGTGAAGGAAGACGAGCTGACAGGTACAAGCAGGCTCGTCTACTTGGTTGACGGAACAGCGAGGATGCTGCCCGAAGCACGGATTGAGGTTAACACCCCCTACTTTACTGGCAATCTGACAGCACTATGTCTGCAAGATTCACTGTATGACCTCATTCTGGGCAATATCGAGGGCGTAAGACCTCCTAATGATCCCAGAAAGCAGACTGAAAAACCAGTCGCGACAAAGGAGTTAAGAGAAGAGCCTGTGGCAGCAGCTATAACCCGTTCCCAAGCGCACGCACAGCCGGGAAAATTTGCCAAGCTTCGTACGCCTGGGACCACGGCGGGATTGCCGGGAGATAACTATGGCTGCGAGCAGAGGGGAGATGCGACACTCAAACAGTGTTTTGAGAAGATCGGCAGAAAGCAAACATGTCGAAATGAGAAGGGAATCATCGAGTACAAACAAGAACAGGGACTGCTGTACCGACAGTACACAGAGGCCAACGGACGGCTTGTACGCCAATTAGTCGTTCCGCGCTGCCACCGAGAGGCTGTGCTTAAAACGGCACACGATGGTATAGTGGCAGGACACTTGGGCACGCAGAAAACGAAGGACCGGATCTCGGAGGAGTTCTTTTGGCCAGGCATCACAGCTGACGTGAAAAGGTTCGTCGCCTCATGTGACATTTGTCAGCGCACCGTAGCAAAGGGCTGTGTACCACATGTTCCACTGGGGAGGGCACCCATAATCGACACCCCGTTCAAGCGAGTGGCGATCGATATAGTGGGACCGATTCACCCACCCTCAAAGCATGGGAACCGATACATTTTGAATTTGATGGATTATGCCACCCGGTATCCAGACGCAGTGGCGCTCCCGAGTATCGAAACTGAGCGAGTGGCCGAAGCCCTGGTCGAGATGTTCTCCCGATTTGGCGTCCCCCGCGAGGTACTGAGCGACCGTGGCACGAACTTCACATCGGACCTGATGAAGGAAGTAGCGCGGCTCCTTTCCGTGCGCCAGCTCCACACCACCCCATATCACCCCATGGCGAATGGCTTGGTGGAAAAATTCAACGGCACCTTAAAATTAATGCTGAAGCGCATGTGCGCCGAAAAACCGAGAGATTGGGACCGCTACCTGGTACCTCTCCTCTTTGCCTATAGGGAGGTTCCGCAGGCCAGTATGGGGTTTTCACCCTTCGAGCTTCTCTACGGCCGCCATGTGAGGGGACCCTTGGCGATACTGAAGGAGTTGTGGACGAACGCCGACTTGACTGAAGAAGCTAAGACGACGTACCAGCATGTCTTTGACCTTCGGAATCGTTTGAAGGAAACGTGCCGCCTGGCACACGAGGAGTTGGAAAAAGCCAGAGCACGGTACACGAAGCTGTACAATCGAAAGGCGAAGGAGCGGAGTTTCAACCCCGGAGACAAGGTACTGATTTTACTTCCAACCGACACGAACAAGCTGCTGCTGCAATGGAAGGGCCCTTTTGAAGTCCGGGAAAAGAAAGGTGAAGCTGACTACGTCATAGACACGGCTGGTGGCAGAAAAATCTTCCACGCCAACCTACTAAAAAGATACGAGGAGAGGGACAGCCCCTCCACCAAGGTGTGCAACGTGACATTTGGTGTTGTGGAATCAAGCGAGGACGAGCATATTCCAACCCCTGACTGGCTGAAAGTAGAAGGGGAAGAAGACGTGAAGCTCTCCGACAAACTGGACGCTCAGCAGATCGGACAGCTGCAAGGAATTGTCAGGGAACACGCTCGTATTTTCTCGGATGTCCCGGGCAAAACTGACTGGGTCCACTGCAACCTCGAACTCACCACGAGTAACCCCGTCCACGTGAAACAATACCCTCTTCCCTTTGCAACGCGGGAAGGTGTAGAGAAAGAGGTGCGGGAGATGGAGAAGCTTGGCATCATTGAGAAATCAGAGTCACCTTATAATTCGCCAGTCATTTTGGTAAAGAAACCCGACGGGACAAATCGACTGTGTATCGATTTTCGACGCCTGAACAACGTTCTGGTGGCCGACCCCGAACCTATGACAAGAACTGACGCGGTGTTTGCTACAGTGGGAAAGAAGAAGTATTTCTCGAAGCTCGACTTCGTGAAGTGCTATTGGCAGATCCCGCTGACCGAAGAGTCCAAAGCGAAGACGGCCTTCTCGACGACATCGGGACTATATCAGTTCCGCTTCATGCCATTCGGCATCAAGACAGCGCCTGCTGTATTTGCTAAGTTGATGCGGAAGGTTGCAGAAGGTATACCCGGTGTGGACCACTACTACGATGATGTACTGGTAGCCACCGAGACATGGGAAGAGCACCTGAGGTCTCTGGGACTGCTTTTTGAGCGCATACAGAGGGCTGGGCTTACAGTGCGCCCCAGTAAATGCGAACTTGGGGTAGAAGAAATCGACTTCTTGGGACACCGAGTTGGCAGGGGCAGATTGCAACCACTGGGGAAAACACTCGACAAGATCGAAGCTGCACCACGTCCTTCAACCAAGCGACAAGTGCGCGCCTTCCTCGGTTTGACCGGGTACTATCGGGAATTTATCCCGAATTACGCAGAAGTCAGCGCTCCCCTTACAGATTTAACTCGGAAGGGCGAAGCTAACTCGGTGAAATGTACAGCAGCCCACGAGGAGGCTTTTCGAAGTCTCAAACAACATGTCTCGACGGAGCCGATACTACGGCTACCAGATTTGCACCAACCATTCGTACTTCGAACGGACGCATCGAACACAAGTCTCGGAGCCGTGCTCATGCAGGCCCACGAAGGCAAGCTCCACCCCACAGCTTATGCCAGCCGAAAGCTACTTCCACGGGAGGCTTCCTATAGTACCATCGAACGCGAATGTCTCGCGTTGGTATGGGGAATTCAGAAATTCTCCATGTACTTATATGGAGTACATTTTTGTGTCCAGACAGACCACCAGCCTCTGAGTTATATCCAACGGGCGAAACAGCTGAACGCTCGAGTACTTCGATGGAGTTTACTACTCCAAGAGTACCAGTTCACCATTACGTATATTAAGGGTAGCGAAAACGTGGGAGCCGATTACTTGAGCCGGATATAGTTCTTGAGGTCTATGAGCATGTTGTTTTTTTTTTCCTTTCGTCGGTTGTTTTCTGTTTGTATGTGCGTATCGCATTGTATAAGAAGTGTATTTTGAGTTATTTTCTTGTTGCTTGGTGCATTGGCTGTTTTTACTTGCTGTAATGCACATTGAAATATGGCCCTACAGTAGAGGAGCGCAACTGTTCCGTTTTATTTCGTAGTATACATTCGTGCAGTGTATTCTGTATTGATGGCTGCCTTGCACGGCTATTTCTTCTTCTTATTTGTATGGCGCATCGATATTGTTGCGTGTAAATGAAGCTGGTACTCTAACCATTGTTTGTTTTTCCTTTTGTTGTTACTTTGATGCACTCTGCCTATTTATGTTGTGTATGAGAGAGACAGTCCTCATGCCTCCCTTGTTGGTGGTGTTTTGTTCCTTGTTGTCGAAAAAATTCCCCTCCGTGCGAACAAATGTTATGAATAACATTCTGAAAGTGGGGGGCAATGTCACGGACGGCTATTTTTGGCGACACCACGTCACGGCAATTAACGGGCGCCGTACTCCCCGACTGACCGTGATAAACGGCGGCGCTTGAAAGGGAGCCGAGAAGTGCAAAATGGGGTGCTCTTCTTAGAACGTCGCCGCCGACAGTTAATCCTTTTGTAACTGTGGCGACGTCTGCAAGGTCGTAGAAGGCCGCGGTATACCCCGAACAAGGATTAGACTACGAGACACCCCGGCTGAGAGCCAAACGTTTGACCGTTCCCACGGGGAAAAGCGTGGGAAACGCTCTGGTGGCCAAGCCGTATGACAACCCGACAGGTTGTCACTCTCGCTAGCTGTGGGCCCTCTCCCAATTAAAAAAGGGGTGGGGTCAAAATATTTTTGGGGCGGAGTTTCCCCTCAATTAAACGCGCATGATTGGACCCAGGTAGAGGCCTCTTGTCCCCAAGGAAGAGAGCGAGGAGACACGATGGGGATTTAAGCGCAAGATTTTGCCCTGCTAGGCAGACTAGCCGCTGACCAAGATGGTGTAGAAACAGATCAACAAGCATCTCTTCTAGAAGTTTTTAGTGTGGCTCTGTACCGGCTGGCCACCTAAACTTAGCCGTTCGTCTAGTTGTGACGCGATATTAACGTCTGCAACGTAGACATCGGGACTTCGCCTCGAGTTAGCTCAACCTGCTCGAGGTCACCTGCAAGCACTAGCCTCCCGGAGCCACCAGCGTTGCAACACCGCCGACATCGCAGTCGTGCCAGAACTCTCTTCGACTTCTCGCATCCGATCGTCGGGGACACAACGCTGCCGGTCATCACACGTATGCCTTCACCTGTTTATGTCTTCGAACTTTCTACTCCGACGTTCTATTCTTGTTAGTTTGTGTAGTTTGTAATAGTTCTCTCTCGTAAGCTGATTTATTGTTTCTGTTATATATTTCTTTAGTTGTATCAAGTGTCGATGTATTTTGTTAGTTGTATTGAAGTGTTGTATTAGATCCCGTGTGCTGCAATATCACTAGAGTAAAGTTGTTTTGTTTTCTCACGTCTCTGATCTCTTCACTGTCTCTGCTTGCGTACGGAAAGAACCGACCTGCTGTCATTCCCGTCGCCGACTTCGCGCTGGCGACGCTAGAGTGGCAGCTTGTAACACTCGTATACCTCGACGACGTTGTCGTATTCGCCCGGACGAACACCTCACAAGGTTGGAATCTGTACTCGAGGTCATTCGTACGTCGGGGTTAACGCTGAAGCCTGAGAAGTGCCGTTTCGCGTACGAGGAACTCAAGTTTTTGGGTCATGTCGTGAACGCTGCGGGAGTCCTACCTGACCCGGCAAAAACATCAGCCATAGCGAACTTCCCAAGGCCAAAAGATAAGAAGGGTGTGCGAAGGTTTCTCGGACTGTGCGCATACTACCGGCGCTTCGTCGCAAACTTCGCACGCATTGCAGAGCCACTCACGCGCCTGACGAAAGAAAGCACCCCTTTCAGCTGGGAAAACGACCAAGAAAAGGCATTCTGCGAGCTGCAACAACGCCTGCAAAACCCGCCCGTGCTCGCTCATTTCGACGAAAACGTCGAAACGGAAATTCACACGGACGCCAGTGATATCGGTTTGGGTGCCGTCCTCGTCCAAAAGCAAAGCGGTTACGAAAAGGTATTCGCCTATGCAAGCCGTGATCTGTCGAAGGAGGAGAGAAACTACTCTGCCTCCGAGAAAGAGTGCCTGGCTATCATATGGGCCATTTCAAAATTTCGCCCATACGTCTATGGTAGACCGTTTAAGGTTGTGACAGACCATCATGCGCTGTGTTGGCTCGCCTATTTGAAGGACCCCTCTGGCCGTCTTGGGCGGTGGAGCTTGCGCCTGCAAGCGTTTGACGTTACAATATTCTACAAATCCGGCAGGAAACACTCCGACGCCGACTGCCTGTCCCGCGCCCACGTCGACCCACCACCACAGGACTCCAATGGAGACAGCGCGTTCTTCGGAGTCCTGACAGAGAGCGGCCTAGCCGCCCAGCAGCGTGCCGACCCTGACCTCCGCGCCATGATCGACTACCTCGAAGGACGCAACGTCGCCGTGCGTAGGGCGTTCAAGCGCCGCTTACCAGCATTCAGCCTCAAAAACTCCATCCTAGTGAAGAAGAATTTCAAACCCGGAACGAGAACGAATTATCTACTTGTCATCCCCGCAGACCTTCGTGATGAAATTTTGGAAGCGTGCCACGACGACCCGTCTTCCGGACATCTCGGAACAGCTCGCACGATTACAAAAATCAAAGCGAAATACTTCTGGCCCCGCCTTACATCCGATGTCACCCACTACGTCCGGAGCTGCCGTGACGGCCAGCGACGAAAAACACCACCGACGAGACCAGCCGGACTTCTGCAGCCGATCGCCGTCCCAACGAGGCCCTTCCAACAGATCGGAATGGACCTTTTGGGCCCGTTCCCTGCATCCCGATCCGTGAACAAATGGATTGTCGTAGCGACAGACTACATGACGCGCTACGCAGAGACCACCGCTCTTCCTAGGGGAACTGCATAAGAAGTTGCAAAGTTCTTTATTAACCAAATTGTGCTGCGACATGGAGCCCCTGAGGTCCTAATCACGGACCGCGGAACGACATTCACTGCGGAGCTCATGCAAGGAATCTTACGCTACAGCAACACGGATCACCGAAGAACGACGGCGTACCACCCCCAAACGAACGGACTAACGGAACGGCTGAATAAGACAATCGCGGATATGCTGTCTATGTACGTCGACGTTGAACATAAGACGTGGGACGAAGTCCTCCCGTACGTCACGTTTGCGTACAACACGGCTATCCAAGAAACCACGCAGATGACACCGTTCGAGCTCGTCTACGAAAGACGGCCGACTACGATGCTCGACGCCATGCTTCCGCACGTAGAAGACGACGACCTCAACGCGGACGTCCAAGAATACCTCCTACGTGCGGAGGAGGCCCGCCAGCTCGCTCGAGCTCGTATAACGGACCAGCAACTGGTGGATGCCGGACGCTACAATCTCTGACGCCGAGACGCCGAGTACCATCCTGGAGATCGTGTGTGGGTTTGGACTCCCATTCGACGACGTGGACTCAGTGAGAAACTTCTACGACGCTATTTCGGTCCCTACCAGATTCTACGACGTGTTGGCGAACTAACGTACGAAGTGATCCCCGATGGGGACTCCCGTACATCACGACGACGCACGCGGCCCGAAGTCGTCCATGTGGTTCGCTTAAAACCTTTCTACGGACGATGACGAACTTTTAATTTGTGTGGACTGTCCCTTATGGTGGGTAATGCCGCGAACCATGCATTGGGTTTGTTTATTTGTGTTTTGTTTTTTCGGCCTGACTGCGCCGGCCTGTGCTATCGCCGTTTTCACAGCGTTTCGAACAAACGCTACCACAGCGTTTCGAACAAACGCTATCGAACAACGCTTCAGGCGTTGTTCGATAGAAACAACGCTTCAAGCGTTGTTTGTTAGAAGCGCTGTTCGAACGAGCAGCGTTTCTAACAAACGCTATCACGGCGTTCCCGATACAATTCGACTATTCGAGAAACCCTCGCGCCGAGAGATATAAATTCCCGCACAGCCGATGCCGCGTCATTCGATCGCCGACGCTCACTAGCGTGCCCGTCGTTTTGCTGGCCACTGCTTCGCCGCCTGTGTATTTTTCAGTTGTTAGGGGAGCACAGGTTCGCTCCAATAAACTTGTTTTCCTCATAGACAACTGCGTCGTCCTTTGCTGCGTGACAATATCTGTTATTAGTGTTTTCCTGCTAGCTAAAAATACCCGCGAAATACAAAAAACAAAAGCCAAGTGACAAACCCGCTTGCGCGCAAGGTGCGCACGATGATTCTGGTGTTCTCTAAGGTTCCGCGTACGAACGACCAATAGCATTTGCCGGATTGCGCTGTCTCGAGAGGGCGCAACGATAGGGGGGGCTTTGCGATGAGCTCGTTTTGCTATCTGCACAAAAGTGAAAACCGCTGCGACTGCTCATCGCTGTCAGGAACCGGTGCGAGAGAAGAGTATTGTTTGTACGCGGAGCATTAGGGAGCACCAGAATCACGGCGCGCGTAGGCGCGCCAACGAGTTTGTCACGTGGTATTTTTTTAAGTTTTTGGCATTTGTAGTTAGCAGAAAAACACCAAGAATTTAAACAATGGAAACCTTCAAAACCACCTTGTACGCTGCCACTTCTCAACGTTATCCGTGAAATAGACGGCATAGAGAAGAAAGCAGACATGGCACCTCTAGTAGCGGCACAGTTGGTACTTCATCAGCTTCATGTAATGGATAATGAAAAAACGAAGATATATATAGACGGATCAAGCACAGAAGAAGCGTCAGCCTGTGCGGTCTTTATAGCCGAAATTCAGAAAAAGAAGATGTACAAATTATAGCACACATCTTCGTCGACGACAGCAGAATTGGTGACTATCTTTGAAGCAGTTAAGCTTATCTGCGAGAATCCCGAGCCACGAAAATGGGTGATATGCACTGATAGCAAACCTGCTCTTCAGCTAATCAGAAATGTGAGATCACCTTACAAAAATGGTGAAATAGCACAATGTATCGCGGAAACTGTGGAATATGCCTCATCGCAGGGTCAAAACATCGTATTCCAATGGATACCCAGCCACATTGGAATAAAGGGAAATGAAGATGCTGATAGTCTCGCGAAGAAAGCATTGAAGGAAGAAGGACAGGATGGCACAATCCCTATGTCTGGGGCGGATATTCGACATTTTATATCGCAAGGAGCTAACCATTTTTCGATGAAGAAGTGGTTTGAGAGCCCTAAATCAACGTAAACGGTAAAGTAAACGGAGACGGCAAAGAGAAGAAAGAGGAAGGAGACATGCTGGTGCCTAGTTTACTATGCTGCAGGGAGGAGCATAAAGAGAAATTGAAAGGCAGAAGTATAGAATATACAATGAATGACGCAGCAGTACAGGAGACACGGCAGGATTACCATCAGTATCTGACGCCGTTGTTTTTATTTTTAGAAAACTACAATAGTGTATGGAGAGCTTTCATTGCCCTTCGAGAACGTGTCCAAGGTCCGCAGAATTTGCTTCAGGGAATACTTTACTATATAGTACCATTGGTCTACTGACACCTGTAGATATGCGCGCAGAATGCTGAGGGTAAACACACAACTAGGCATCCGATACAATTTATTCATGGTGATACGTGTCACACATTATTAGCGCGTTGATCATTCCGAGGTGAAGAGAGCACGGAATTGCATGTGACACGTAAGGATATCATATACTGATAGTTCGACCTTGCCCGCCATGTTGTGCAGCCACTGTCGTAGTTTCAGCCACGCGGGTCGCAATGAAATTCAAGGCGTCATACACATATGTGTCATAATTTCCTGCCTATACATGCCGCTGGCTCACCACAACGGAAATAGGTTGCTTTTTGGGACTCGGAAGCGGCTTTTCATGAGCGTCAAAGCCAAATTATTTATGTGATCGTACGCTTTTTCAGTTACACCTATAGGCTCCCTGCTCTTCCTTTTATTTATTTTTCTCGGTTACAGCAGTCAAACTTTCTTTAGCTCTTCCTGAGTTGCATAATCTCGGTTTTTGTAGAATGGTATAGAATGAGCATTTTATAGAATGAGCATTCTAGAAGGCCTGACAATTCCATGTTTTCATATGTAAATTTCAATAATGTTGTGACTAGAGGGGATGCCAAGAAAGCCAATTGCTAATGACCACAAGGTGCGCTGTACTATTGAGAGCCTGGTTCAGGGTCGAAAACCTCAGCTAATGTGACGCGTGTTTGGTTTAAGAAAATAGGCCATAAAGGCAAGGGAGGCGACAGATGCAACTCGTTTTCTATATACTCAGTAACACTTCTCCGAGAAAAGAGAACGAAAATAACAAAAATGTTTTCACCAGTCGACACAAAAGCACAAAATTGAAATATAAAAGCTATTACCGAATCACGATCACCCTCGCATATTCTAAATATGTCACAACTGGAACACACGTGCCGTATCATGCGCAGTACGTCGAAAACAAAATGTCTCTTCCTCCCGCTCTTTTTTTTCCCTTCTTTATGTTCCCCATGCAAGACATTGAATGACAATGATCACGTGCATTTAAATCAAGAACATTGCATCCCTCTGTGGGGTGATCGTCTTGATCTCACACACTTCCCGAAGTTTCAATTGTTCAATTCACTTCTACTTTACTTGTTTTCCTGATGAGCGTCACCTGGTGGGAAGGAATTTGGGTAGAGTAGAGAAGAAATGGCAGTCATTTCTAATTTCTTATTTGTGCGAATGTGTCGCGTAGCAGTCATCGGTGACGTGTTCGTATATACGTGCCCTTATTTTCCGGCGCTTCTGAAGGAAAATTCCCGTTGCAAGAACAAAAGTTATGGTCATGAATTAAGGGAGTGTCTCAGGGAAACGATGGGGCGGGATTATTCCACGCCCCCCACCATGCCTCTTCGATACATTGCCTCTTCGACCACTTCTAATCATTTCTATAGCCTCCACTGACTCACTGGCGTCGGAGGAGAAAGCAATTTCCTTGAATTATAAGAGTCTACTGTTACTTATAGATGGCCTCGGTGGAGGCGACCTGCAAAGCCCAGGTTGTGAGGTCCACTTGGCTCTTGCCTTATGTCCTTATGAGGACCTCCTAGGCAACCTGTGATGGTTATTCCGAAACTAACTTTCACCCGCACATGCGCATAATCCAACAGCACGGAAGAGGCAGTTGAAAAAAAAACAAAAAAAAAGCAAGGGGTCTGCACGCCCGCGTGCGCGCGGTACTACATAGAGCCAGCATAGGCAACATCGGCGTTTCTCACTGAAGTCGCGTATTCTGTGCAACGTAGAAAGCCACGGACGGTGTCGCACCTCCTCGCCTCGAGTGGCGGCTCGAGCGAGCGCAGCCGGCAAATGCTGCTCGATGGGCCACCTCTGCAGCGCGCCGCAGCTTCGCAGGAAACACGCCTTCTTGAGCGCGCGGTTCCCTCGAGCAGCGCTTGCCAAGGCCAACCTGACGCTGCTAACTACCACGGCCTTCGGCTCGGTATGTTTCAGCGCCTGATAACTATGAGCTGCTGGAAGCTTAAACGTGCGTTTATTCCTCTGCTTTTTTTTCTCCTCATGGCCTTCAGATGATTATGAAGTTTGTGTGTTGCACATTTTGTTTGAAACAGCTGGGGTGTATACACCGCGACGCGAGTATCGCAGACGGGGTGACCGTGAGCTTGGCAAGCGAAGGCGCGTTTCGTAAAACTCGTCAGCTCTTCCGTCCGTGCGGTTAAAGCGCCTATACGCGCCACGTCCTGTGCTTCCAAGTGCGTGGAACATTGCACCGCCGCGATGCTACACTCAGGTCGCCGGGATTAACACGCAAGTTGGGTGGACAGCGACGCCGTACGAGGGAGTGACAGTTATGGTCACAGGACGCTCTCCTTGCCGAACCGATTTGTACATGTGTGAGTTGGGGGATATCATTGACAAGACACTGAATGTCAAGGCCCTATAAAGTGGCCATGTCTGTCGCCACCCAGCTTTTTTTGTCGAGAAAACAACAACAACAACAAAACCGCATTGAAATCTTTACAAGTAAGCGGCTGCAGCCCGATATCAGCGTGGACCCACCATTAATTCGATTACCGCTACGTGCGGCGTCAACCGGGTATTTGTTCCAGGCCGTCACTGCCGCCGTTTCTCCAATGACGTGTTTTGCGGCGCCTCTTGTCACGGCGGCGTCTTTTTTTTTCCCTTCTTTCCTCCGTTTTCCTCTCGATGCGTGCGTTGCTCGTCCGCATGCTGTTCTGCGACCTTACCCGGTTGTTCCGCTGGCGCCGCTCCCGCTGCTGCCATGAACTGTCAGCACACTATATCCCTACTACTCCTTACCACATGACCCATGACTATTTTTATCGCGTTACTATTACGCCTCTATTCCTGGATAAATTGGCTCCATTCCAATCCGTCGTGCCCTCCGGTAGTGCTGCGTCAATGCCAGTCGCGACGGCCATCGATGTTCTCGTACAACCCTGATGCATTGAAAAAAAAAAAGAAGAGAGAGAGAGAGAAAAACTTGGCTTTCTGAGCGGGGTTGTGTGTTTCCACGGTGGTTTCCTTAAAAACTAATTCTTTAGGGCATGTACACGCGCTATCCGGAGCGCACGTATGAGGACACCTTTTGACAAGAAGTGCTTCGCATCATCGTGAGCGTGGCAAAGTCAACATGTTAACACGATCCCTCAAAGTATTCAAGAACCCTGATATTATCGAAGCCGACTGCAGGCCCACTACCGGTCGCCAAACCGGATTTCTCGCTGACAGCGCGCCGGCACTGCAGGGGTCTTATCAGCGGACCTTCTTGGTCACACAGGCGTGACACGCTGAATACATGTAGCATAAATGTCTGCAGTACATGCGAATGCAGTGCAGCGTTCACATGGAAGGGCGTTTTAAGTTGGCTTACATTCAGGTTGTGTCAAACGGAGAAACGAACCCTTGAAAGTCACTTCTTCTTATAGCGAGGGTCTTGTTCTCACGGATTCGAGGCCTTCAGGTAGTGTGCGAGGGATTATAGATAAGCCGTCCACTGTATCTCGGCAATGTTCTCGAACTTGCCGAGTCCACAAGTGTCTTTAATCGCGGAAGCGATGGGCTGTCGTGATTCGATCGTTTGGGCAGGGCCTTCTTTTCTTATGTGATTCTTAAAGGGAAAAGAAGAGAAAAGTGAGCCCCGTAACTGTCTGCATCAGAGTGCGACACCTCAACAGAAGCTCACGAGGGATGGGGGTAAGGAAGGATTGAAAGGATAGGATTAAAAGGTAAATAGATAGAGGAAGGAGAGAGCGAGGCGCAGGGACAGTGAACGACAGAAAACGACGGTAGTAAAGAGGAGACAGGAAAGATGTAAACGGTCGCAGGAGTCCGAGGACGAAGCACTGCTCAGCGAGAGCTCATGTCAGTGGCAGGAGATGGCGTATTGGGGAGCCCAGTCGGCCAGAGCTGCGCTGTCGTAGGAGATCGCGGGGGCACGAGCGGTCAGCACGAAATCCTGAGAGCGAGTGGGCCTCTTCTGTTTTCTGAAGTTATATGCAACCGTATATATAGTTTCCTACGCTTCCTATTTCCTGCGTGCCCGTGCTCCACGGGCTTTTTTACTGCGCCCACTGGGCTGATCTCCGCTGTATGTGGTGCGCCAACGAAAGCAAAGAGGGGTGTCTGAACTTGAGTATAGTGATCGCTCGTGGTATATGCGGCACCCTTCCACAACGCGTTGAAGGCCGTTTGAAGGGACATTGGAGAGCATTTTTTCGCAACTATATCCGTTCAATGTGAGAAACATCAGCGTTAGCACTAGCGGAGTCTTAGCGAGAACAAAAAAAAGAGACCCCAAAATCAAAGATGAGCATCCATGCCCCCCAGTCTCCACCCGAGCCCTCCACGACGTCGTAGGTTTCGAAAACCTCTGCTTGGGTCACCAATTAATGGATTACTGATGGATGAGGCGTACACTGCACTCTAAAGGAACTATCCATCGCTCGCACTCCACCCTGATAATTTGGTCTTTTTAAAAAGATTTTTTTTACTTGCATTACTGCTTCCCGTAACATCATGTGAGCACATATCCTGCCGACCTCTCCAGCCGTCTACCCTATTCTATTCTAAATACTAGCTGTCAGCGACAACCACAGGGAAAAAAACACAGCACGTCGTCTCTCCGCTAGGGTTGCGGATGGCGCTGCGCAAACTGGAGGGACTAGAATGCCATAGAGACAACATACTCGAGGGTATGTTTTTAGCATGACTAAGAAAATCAAAGATGTAAACAATATGTTTGGATAAAAGATGAGGTTTAAACAACGTGTGCTTTTTTGCAGTATCTCGCTTTTCTTTAGGTTATGAATAATCTTTCCAAATAAAAAGCAAAATTTTTTTTTCAAACCTGGTTCGTTGTGGAGGTTTTTTCGAAATAGGTCGTCGTTAAAGTGGTCAATAGGGCGCCCACTGAAACAGTGTAGCAATATGTAAATAGAATATGTCGACGGGACGGCTTATGCTCTCCCATAGTAGAGTAACTAATACTCTAAATCGTTAACTACTTTTCCTAAACACATACGGATGGCATAAGGGACGGTCTGTAGCGCTCTCCCATAGTAGAGCACATTACGTGCTCAAAATCTTCTTGTACGCAAAGATAGTTGATCGCGGCTGTAGAGAGGGACAGCGTATGGCTCTCCCCCCATTATGTGACGTAACGGGGCAAGAAGCGGGGCTTGAGACGCTGAGTGCTCTCCCGACTGGCTAATGCGTCGTTCTTAATGAAATACGGGCAGTCCTACGTAGAAGTATTTAATAATCCTTCGTGCTTGCTCGCGCTGAACTTCCATTTCAGCGCCCTTGGTTTGAAAATATTTCAGGAGTGAAGAGCTCATTCAAACCATTTGCGTGCTTCCAATACGTGAACCCCCTTTCGACATCCTTGCCTTTCGTCGGAGGTCTGCGTGCCACCGGAGTTGACGTCAGCGGCCCGCGCGCGTAGGCGTCGCTCATGTCACGGCACAAGGTTCTGGCGCTGCGGGGAGCTTCTTCCCAGGGGTAGCATAGAGGCTACGTGGCGTGGGCTGCTAGCCCGACACACCCAGTGACCGGCGGCGGTGACTGGCTCAGCGCCCTGGGACAGCGATATGCCGGCCGGGCTTCCGCGAAAGCATCTCACTCGCTGCCAAGCCTTCTCGCGCTTCCTCCCTGCGCAGTGACCCATTTTCTGGAGGCGAAAGCTGTCCGCCACTCGCGCTTCAGTGTCACCTTCGGGGCGGCTCATTATCTTCGCGGGCGTCGGAGCTGTCGCGAGCACGGAGGCCACGAGCGACGATCGCGCACGCGCGCTTCACGTGCGACTCCCCCGTTCGTTCTCCGCCGACGTCGCTCCTTTCGACCAGCCCACCATCAAGTGCAGCTCCTGTTCCGGAG
Source organism: Rhipicephalus microplus (assembly GCF_013339725.1). Classification (NCBI taxonomy): domain Eukaryota; kingdom Metazoa; phylum Arthropoda; class Arachnida; order Ixodida; family Ixodidae; genus Rhipicephalus; species Rhipicephalus microplus. The sequence goes on along the minus strand of NC_051166.1, from coordinate 112,229,007 downwards.
ATACCGCGATCGCCACTTCGACGCGCTCCCTTGAAATCGAATCTCGCTTTTCACAAGGACGCCATGTTCTTATATTGGCGGGAATGAATATTTGCTCATTTTAATCTCTGGCATTACATGGTTCCGTTACCGTCGCCGGTCAATCGAAGATGAAGCCTGTTGCATATCATGCACCCCAACACCGACGTGGAGCACGATTTAGATTGGCCTCACTGTGCGCGTTGTTCCGATGGCTCATGAGGTCTTATATGAGGATTACTGTGGAACCGCACAAGGATTCAGCGGGTTTATCATTTTTAGCCTAAATCTTTGTTACTACATTCGTTCCAATTCAATGCAGCTGCCATATGCGGGGATCAAACTCACGACCTCGATGCTAGCAGCGGAACATCTCAGCCTTCTAAGTAATCGCCGCTTGTTCTTTGGAAGGATCAGTGGAAAAACGCAGCTTAAATCTGTTTACATTCAGTGGCGACGGGAAGTATACAGCCATCAGCTGAACAAAACACTTGCAGTGCTCACCCAACGGTTTGTAAACTGTGGTGTATTAAGCTATTAAGCTCCGCCACTGCCCATTACAAGCGGTTGACCCCGAAATCATCGTGCAATCTCGAGACGTACTGCAGCTGCATATTTGCTGCAGCTTCAGTTCACAAATGAACTTCCCCTTGAAATGAGTCCAGCCATCACTTTTCTCTCCGTTAATAGCTTGATCATCTACAACAAAAAATTCTTCAAAGCGACAAAACTGCAGAACTATCGCTTAGGGCGGCGAACTGCCATAATCCACTCTTGACGCCTTTGCTGCTCACTCTGCTTACAATAGCAACGGTAGAATTTGACGGGCAGTTTTCAGATCGTCGTATTTAATTCTCTTTTTTTGTAGCAGCTTGCAATGCAGCAAAAGTGCCTGCTTTCCAGGATGACGTCAAAAATGCAAAATCGAACCCCAAAGAAGCACATTTTACGTGCGCGACCAACCAAGCACGGCCCAGCCGTGATACCGGAGATTTGTCGTCTCTCCGCTAGGGCCGCGGACGGCGCTGCGCAAACTTAAGGGCCTATAGAGACAACATACTCGAGGGTCTGTTTTTAGCATGAACTGAGAAAATCAGAGATTAAAACAATGTGTTTGGATAAAAGACGAAGTTTAAACGAAGTGTGCTTTCTTGTGGTGTCTTGCTTTTTTTAGGTTGTGAATAATTTTTTCCAATAACAAGCAAAACTTTTTGTTCCAACCAGGTTTGGCATGGAGGTCTTTTTGGAATAAATCGTCGTTGAAGTAGTCGGTAGGGTACCGATTTTGAAGAACACTAATAAGAAACCACGCGTGGTCCTTAGGGACGGCTTTCAGCTCTCCCATAGTAGAGTACTAAGTACTCTAAATCGTTAACCACTTTTTCTGAACACACGCATTTAGGGACGGCCTGTAGCGCTCTCCCATAGTGGAGCACATGACGTGCTCAAAATCATTACTTGTGTTCACAAAAATAGTTGATCGCGGCTGTAGAGAGGGACAGCGTATGGCTTTCCCACCATTGTTGAGATGCATCGAGGATGGTTGGATGTGGCTGTACTTTCGATCGAGTGGTGGCTAGCGCCACCAAGCCGGAAAACTTAATGAACCAAAAACTACATTTATTTTTGTTTTCGTTAAAATAGTGAGGTTGAGGATTCGTACTTTGCAGTGAAGGGTTTAATTTTCACTCGTGCCTTGACTTTCGCCACTAATCAGATAACCTACTTCTAGTTAATTCTACCCGCTTGAAGTTTATTTTGTCCTCCCTGTCGCTTTGAAAAACTCTGCGCCATCATCCTGAACTATAGGGTGAAGCCCTTAACAGAATATTATAAAGTGTTCGGCAGTTTCTTCCTCCTCTCCACACGCACTGCATACCGTGTCTACCCCTTCGTATTTGGCCCGATATGTCTTGGTTCGCAATACTCCCGTCCTGGCCTCAAACAGTAGAGAACTACCCCGAGTATTATCATAGATCCTTTCCTTGGCAATTTCCTGCTTAAAAGTTCGATAGATCTCTAGTGCGGACTTCTTAATCATGCCAATTCTCCACATATCGCTCTCAGATTCCTTCACCTTCCTCTTAACCGATAATTCTTTTTGGTTTGGCCCCCTGCTGTTTTCTAAGTATTTACCAGTCAATTTTCTGGTTCGCTTCTTCCATTTTGTATCGACATTCTTCATGTACAAGTAGCTAAATACCTTCCTAGCCCAACGCTCCTCCCCCATTTCTCTCAATAGCTTCTCAAATTTTACCTTGCTGCTAGCTTCCCTGACCTCAAATGATGTCCATCCCATATCACTTTGTACTCCCTGATTTGGTGTATCCGCGTGAGCTCCTAAGGCAAGCCTACCTATTCGACGTTCCTTATTTTCTAATCTTACTTGAACTTCTGATCTCATGCACAAGACCCCATTGCCGAAAGTCAGACCAGGAACCATGACCCCTTTCCATATTCCTCTCACAACATCATACCTATTGTAATTCCACAGTGCCCTTTTTTCATTACCACTGCATTCCTGTTACCTTTAGCCGTCACGTATCTTTCGTGTTCCCTTAGGTACTCGGCCCCATTGCTTACCCACACGCCCAGATATTTGTATTTATCTGTTATCTCTAGCATGACCTCCTGTATTCTACTCTCACTACCTTCATTGTCATTAAAAATTATGACTGCTAATTTTTCCTTACTGAATCTGAAATCTAACCTATCTCCCTCATTACCGCAGATGGCCACCAATCTCTGCAAATCTTCCTTGTTGTCGGCCATTAGCACTATATCATCTGCGTACATCAATGCTGGTAGTGCCTGTTCAATGAGTTTTCCTTGTTTGACGAAAGAGAGGTTGAAGCCCTGTCGACTTCCTTCTAATTTCGCCTCTAATCCTTGTAGATACATCATGAATAATAAGGGTGACAGGAGACACCCCTGCCTAAGCCCTCGTTTTACCTCTGCAGGCTTGGATACCTGTTTTTCCCACTTTATAATTACCTTGTTACCTTTATAGATATCTTTTGAAAAGATTAGTGACTACATCTTCCACGCCTAGTGTGTCCAGTATTCCCTATACTTCCTCTTGAACCACGCTATCGTACGCTCCCTTGATATCACAAAATGCTAGCCACAGGGGCCTGTGTTTCTTTTCTGCTATTTCGATGCACTGCGTCAGTGAGAACAGATTGTATTCCAACCTCCTGTGTTTCCGAAACCCATTTTGCAGTTCTCCCAGCACCCCCTAATCGTCTATCCATGCCTGCAGTCTTTTCTTTATAATCTGCATCGCCAGCCTTTAGACCACTGATGTCACTGCTTTAGGACGGTAGTTGATTATGTCAGCTTTGTCCCCTTTTCCTTTATAGATCATGCTCATCCTGCTAAGTTTCCATCCATGGGGAACTTCTCCATCAATTATTATTTTGTTCACTGCCTCTCGCAAAGCCTGCTTAGACTTCGGATCTAATGTCTTAGACTTCGGACCTTGACCTCTGCTCTAGGCTCTTCTCATTTCTTAGGGAGTTTAAATGGTTCCAAAATTTTGCAGCTGCCTTTCTATGTTTTTATGTACTTCTGCCAGCCACTGAGCTCCCTTTCTTCTAATCTTTTCATTGATCAGAAGGGATGCATCCATTCTACAGCTTAGAAAGATTTCCCATTTTCTTTCAACATCATCTGTCGGTTCACCCCGCTGCTTAGCATGTCTGTGTTCCATAGAGGCTTCCTGACGTTTTGCTGTGGCTCTCTTAATTTCCTCATCCTACCAACTTTTGCGTTTTGTGTCTTCTTTTCCGGGGTGACGTTTCAAGGGCCTTAGCAAGCTCTAGCTCGAACAGTCTAATTGGATTCGTGTATGTCCACACTGTTTTATTATCCTCAGTGATTACTTTCTCAATTTGTTTAGTGGCTATTTCAATTTGCCTTTCTGAATAAAAATTTTTCTGTAGTTGCTCATCTTGTCTCCTTCCCACTTTCACTGCTGTTCCAAAACTTAGCTTGATACGTTTGTGATCACTACCGAGACTTCTGGAGCCACCTTCATTTATGTGCATTACACTGAGCTTATCATGCATCCTTTGTGACATCAGTGCGTAATCTATCGTCGACTGCCGCCTTCCTACCTCCCATGTTATTTGCCCCTCACACTTCTCGGTACTGTTGCAAATGATCAAATCAAGCTTTTCACACATATCCATGATCATTTTGCCTGTCGGGTCGGTATACTCATCTATATCTTCTATGTGCGCATTCATATCTCCTAGTATAATTATCTAAGACTCTCTTCCTAACTCCTGAATGTCCTTTGATATACACTCTACCATTGCCTGGTTTTCCTCTCTGGCCTTTGCTCCCGTCCACAAGTACACGAAACCAAGGAGTGTCATTTGCCCTGCCACTTTCCCTTTTAGCCATAAATGTTCCTTGCACTCCTGCTTGACCCTTTGCCAGTCTGTACTTTTATGAATGAATGCCCCAATACCACCCCCCTTTCTGCTGCCTTCTGTTCTATTATAATATTCCCACGCGTAGTCAACATTGTTCGGAGGTTGTTCCATGTCCCTGAGGTGTGTTTCTACTAAACCGTATACCATCGGCCTCTCCTCTCTTAGCTGTTCTTCTATCTCTTCCCACTTCAGCCTGTTCCTACCACCCTGCATGTTAATATACCCTATGTCTGAATTGGCTCGGCCCTCGTGGCTACGTCTATTTCTGCCCCGGACTCTACCTACCTTAGATACTGGTGCCACTTTGGAATTGTATCTGTCCATACCACCTGTCGAAGAGTCGAAGAGGAAAATGCGGGTTGGGAGTGGGTGGGAAATAAGACTTAACAGACGAGGAAAAAAAAGGAGACGCAGAGAACTTTGCGGGTTGGCAGTTACTTTAACGATGCGTGGTAGGAGTGGTTTTGAAGCGAGAAAAGAGGAAAGAAAACCGTCGTTGAAAGGTTCCAGAAAATAAAAAATTCGTAGTTGTATATAGACCCATGAATAACTATAAACAGTTTTAAAAAATCGAGAGAGAATATAATGGTACACTATGTAGGCTAGGAGCGATTACATGTAATAATGGTCATGTGTATTTGAAGGTTGAACATACCTTGTCTCTCAATACTGCCGCAATAATGCTGTGCGTTTTAGCGATTCCAAATTGCCACGTGCTGCATTGATTCCTAATAGGCATAGGAACTTAAATTTGTGTGATATTTATGATTTTATGTATTTCCTCTTTCGTGGTGACCGGATATTTGTTGGTAGAACGTAAAGCTTTGGCTGGTCGAAATCGTAGTCCTGTTGGTCGAAAAGACCGGCTACTGCTTTTGGTAAATTGTTCTTTGTGTCTGCACGGTGGCCGTTCAGTCTTACGTGAATTGGCTGCCTGGTTTCGCATATATATTGTTTTCTACAGGTGGTACACTCAAGACAGTATATTGTGTCGTTTGAAGTGCAAGTGAAGCTCGATGTAACCTTGTGAATGTAGTCAGATGCTGTGCTTTTTAATGTTGGCAGCCGGCTGTATATGTTTGCAGGTGGAGCATCTGGGCTGGCCACAAGGACCAGACGTTGTCCTAGTCTTTGCTTTACGTTTTGCGTGAACAAGCATGTCTTTGAAGTTAGCGTTGCATAATGCCACGTTCCACGCGTTGCCACGCGTTGCAGATTCACGCAAAACTTAAAGCAAAGACTAAGACAACGTCTGGTTCCTGTGGCCACCCAGATTCTCCACCTGCAAACATATACAACCAGCTACCAATGTAAAAAGCACAGCATCTGACTACAATCACAAGGTTATATCGAGCTTCATCTGCACTTCAAACAACCTGATATACTGTCCTGGGCGTGCCACATGTAAAAACAATGTATACGTGAAACTGGGCACCCACTTCATGTAAGACTGAACGGCAACCGTGCAGACAGAAAGCACAATTTACCAAAAGCAGTAGCCGGTCCCTTCAACCAATAGGACCACAATTTCGAGCAAGCAAAGCTTTGTGTTCCGAAAACTAATTTCCGGTCACCACAAGAGAGCAAATCAATGGAATCATATTTAATACACCAGCTAAGTTCCTAGGCCCATCTGGAATCAACGTAGCACGTCGCGATTCGGAATCGCTCAAAGTCAAAGCATAATTGCGTCAGGTTTAGAGACAAGATACGTTAAACCTTCAATTAAACATAACCGGCATTACATGGAATCACTCCAAGCCTACATATCAAACTAATAATATTTCATCTCGTTTGTGAAAATTTTTATCACAAATATGCATGTGTCTATATGCAACTACAAATTTTTTTATTTTCTAGAACCTGTTAACCACGGCTTTCTTTCCTCGCTTCAAAAACCACTCCTACCACGCATCGTTAAAGTCATTGCCAACCCACAAAGTTTTCAGCGTCTCCTTTTTTTCCCCTCATCTGTTAACGCTAAAGTCCGACATGCTCCCAACCTACCTTTTTCCCCATTTTCCCCTTTTTTTGCGTTTCTATCATCGCTGCTAATTTCCTTTGCATTCTGAATTTCTCTTTTTCTCAGCCAACATGTCGCCAAATTCTTGAGGCAATTCCGCTGCGTAGGCCTTCTAAGGGGATACTGAAATGATAATTTATCTAATGACCTTCCCTTTTAAATACGTGCTATTCCGAACCAATCCGATATCACTTACTTTCGACATCTTGGCATTTAAAAGTACGCCACCTGCTTCTCTCTCCCCTTTTTTTGTAACCGCTTTTTTGTTATGTGTTCCATTCATAGTGACACTTATAGCACGATAACATCCAGACAACAAAGAGACAAGAAAGACACGAGCGCTCGTGTCCTTCGTGTCCTTTTTGTTTCTTGTCGCCGTTTTCTTCTCGCGCTATAACTATCGTCATGTCATACCAACTAGCCCAAGCTGCCACACTTTCATTCATAGGCTTTCCAGAAAAGGCGTAAGCCGCTTTTCTAGGCAATCCTTTGTGTTGGCGGGATGCGGGGACCATCTGCCAGCTTCGAACTTTCAAGCTTTGTCCTTTTTTCGTGTCTATAGCGTCCACCACTTGGCAGCACACCACTCCTACTTTGCGTGTTTCTTCTTTTTTTTTCTTTTCCTTTTCTTCTCCACCCACTGAGAACATTTTGAATCACTACCACAAAACTTGAAATGAAGCGAGGACTGAGCTTCTCTGCTTTATAGTTTTTTTTTATCAAACGGTGATTGCCAACTGGGAGACGTGTCACCACCAGATGATGTCTCTACTAACCCCCTTGAATGTAACACACCAAGGATGACAAGGCACCTTTGACGAAGATAATTCCTCTTATCGAAACGTCGGCCAGCCTATCTGAGTACTCCCACTGTTTACCCTGACTATCCCGCTATGTGTTTCTACCTGTCGGCACCCATTTTGATTTTCTTGGGAAGAGTGTGTTTCTGAGAATAGAAGGCAGTCTCCATTACCCTAAAAAGATGCTCAGAAATAAAACCTATAGTATTAATGATGTGATGAAGCTTCATGAGGTTAAGGCTGATCTGTTAATCTTATGTTTTTTCAGCCACTGACAGATGTGCATTACCTGTTCGACTATTGTCTGTAAAATGCTCCAAATTGTAGTATAAATAATACCATGCATGAAATATCATAATAAACATCTTTGTTTTTAGTTGAGAGAAAACCTGTGTTGGGGTATTTGTTCTTGACACTCATCCTACCCAAATATATATCTACTTTCAGGAGGTCTGAAAAAATAATTGTCAATAAGTGGAAACGATGTCTACCTGAGCAGCTCTGTTATTTGTGTTTTATCAGAAAGTTTGAGATGAACTAGGTGAGGCTGAACTCATACGGTTTCGCGATGCCAAGTTTAACTGCAAATCAAGTTGCTGAAACATGTATATGTCTGCATTCTGAATGAGATGAATGCACTCTCACGGGTACTATTGCATTAGGTATAATGCGTTTTTGTGTCTACAAAGACGTATATATACCAAACAACTTTGCTGTATCGACTCACTGAGCCTCCAATAGATATACACGAGATGCCTCTACTATTTAACGATCTAAATATTTGTATTTATTGTATAACCATAAAAAGTAGTCTAAATTTCTATAGTCCGCTTTACAAAAAAAAATATTAAGCTGGCACACGCAATTACGAGACGACGCGATTGATGTTGCTCACCTTTTCCTAGAGTTATTGAGACTATTTTTGTTCTAAAATATTGTTTAAATACATCTCTTTAATCAGCTAACTTTCGAAGGAACGAAGATGGATAAAGAAGAGAGATAAAAATTTCAATGAGAAAGTTGGAGACAGGTTTTCAAATCATCTGATTATACTGTGTTGAACTCAATATCTGTTGGTTATTAGTGTTTTCCTGCTAGCTAAAAATACCCGCGAAATACAAAAAACAAAAGCCACGTGACAAACCCGCTTGCGCGCAAGGTGCGCACGATGATTCTGGTGTTCTCTAAGGTTCCGCGTACGAACGACCAATAGCATTTGCCGGATTGCGCTGTCTCGACAGGGCGCAACGATAGGGGGGGCTTTGCGATGAGCACGTTTTACTATCGGCCACAAAAGTGATAACCGCTGCGACTGCTCATCGCTGTCAGGAACCGGTGCGAGAGAAGAGTATTGTTTGTACGCGGAGCATTAGGGAGCACCAGAATCACGGCGCGCGTAGGCGCGCCAACGAGTTTGTCACGTGGTATTTTTTGTATTTTTTGGCATTTGTAGTTAGCAGAAAAACACCAATAAATAACAGATATACACCTCGAAACCTTTCCGCGGTCATCTAGTGGCTAAGGTACTCGGCTCCTCGCCCGCAGGTCGCAGGATCGAATCCCGGCTGCGGTGGCTGCATTTCCGATAGAGGCGGAAATGTTGTAGGCCCGTGTACTCAGATTTGGGTGCTCGTTAAAGTGCTCGATTTGGGTGCTCGTTAATTTTCACACCTTTTCTGCTTTCCGTGTCCAATTCAGTAATAATGAACTGTAATTCGTCCCCTGAGTTACTCATCAAGGCAATGTCATCAGCGAATCGCATAATACTAAAGTACTCTCCGATAACTCTTATCTCTAACTCTTCCCAGTCTAGGGTCCTGAATACCTCCTGGTAACACGCTGTGAATATGATTGGAGATATCGTGTCTCCCTGCCTTACACCCTTCATTATTAGGATTATTTTGCTTTCTTTTTGGGTAACTATGGTGGCTGTGGATCCTCTGTAGATTTATTCCGGTATGATTATGTAGGGTTCTTTGATGTCCTGATTCCGTAGTGCCTGCATTACTGCTGGTGTCTCGACTGAGTCAAACGCCTTCTCGTAATCAATAAAAGCTATGTATAGCGGTCGGTTATATTCAGCACATTTCTCTATTACCTGATTGATAGTATGAATATGGTCTATCGTGGAGTAGCAGGTACGAAATCCTGCTTGGTCCTTTGACTGATTGAACTCTAGTATCGTCCTAATTCTATTAGCGATTACTTTTGAAGATAGTTTGTAGAGAATGGACAGTAAGCTGATAAGCCTGTAATTTTTCAAATCCTTGACGTCTTCTTTCTTATGGATTTAGAGGATGTTGGCATTCTTCCGAGATTCTGGTACCCTTCCCGTCAAGAGACACTTTGTATATAAGGTGACTAATTCATCTAACAACACTTCTCCCACATCTTTCAGGATGTCTGTTGTTACATTATCCTCACCAGTGGCTTTGCCTCTTTGCATTTCTTCTAAGGCTTTCCTTACCTTACCAGGCATTCTCTTGGACAATTTAGTTTCTCCCAATACCATCTTGGTTCTTTTGACTTCAGTACAGCTCTCTCTAAAACTCCTTCACCATCTCGACTATCCTATCCATATTGGTTATGATATTGCCTTCCTTGTTTTTAAATGCATATATTCGATTTTCGCCTATGCACAAGTCTGCCTTCGCAGCTTTTAGGCTTCTGCCACTTTTACAGCCTGCTCAATTCTTTCCATGTTATACCTTCTGACACCTATTGATTATATTCGAAAGCTGCACTAGCTTTATTTTTTCGGTTGCATTTGTGGCTTTCACCGTTTGTCATTTCTTAATAAGATATTGTGTCTCCTGAGATAGTTTGGCGGTTTCCCGTCTAGTGACTAAACCTCTAACTTCAATTGCACGCTCTTTGATGGTACTAGTAATATTATCGCTCATTGTGTCAACACTAACGTCGGTTATCTCATTTAGTGACTCGAATCGATAGTGAAGCAAAACTCTGAATTCCTGTATTTTTCCTCTCACCACCAGTTCATGAATTGACTTCTTGCTTTTCAGTTTTTGTCTTTGCTTTTTTTTAAATCTAGGTGTATACGAGCACTTACCGTTCTATGGTCACTGCATCTAATCTTGCCAACTACTTCTACACCCTGTACAATGTCTAAGTGAACACAAAGAATGAAGTCAATTTCATTTTTGTTTCGCCATTAAGACTTCGCCACGCCCACTTACGGTTAGCCCGTTTTCTGAAGAAGGTACTCATAATCCGTAAATTATTGCGTTCTTCGAACTCCACTAATAACTCCCCTCTGGCATTTCTACAGCTGATGCCAGATTCCCCCACTGCATGGTCCTTGGCCTGTTTCTTGCCTACTTTAACATTAAAGTCGCCCATAAGAATAGTATACTGTGCCTTTACTTTATTATTGGCTGACTCTACGTCTTCATAAAAGCGTTCAACGAAATTATCATCATGGCTCGATGTAGGCGCGTAGACCTGCACAACCTTCATCTTGTACCTTTTGTTAAACTTAATCCTCTCACTGATGCTATTGTATTCTTCTATGTTGCCATCGATATTCTTGTGCTGAGAAACCCCTCTCCTAGTTTTTTTCTGTCAAGTAATCCATGGTACCACACGACGTGTCCACCGTTCAGCACTGTATAAGCCTCACGTGTCTTCCTAACTTCGATTAGCCCTATTACATTCCATTTATCACGATCTCATTCCTCGAATAGCACAGCCAGACTTGCCTCACTAGATAGCGTACTAGTGCTTAAAGTAGTCATGTTCAGATTGCAATGGCGGCCTGTCCGTACCCAGGGATTATTAGCACCCTCCGCCACTTCACACGTCTGACTGCTGCCTTAGACATTTGCTTCACAGCTGCTGGGGACTGAGGGCCAAGGGTAATTGCTGTGTTCATGAAAGGTTGTCGCCAGGTACTGCACCAGGGTGGCAAATTCTGCTCCGATGAGGGAGTGCATTATCAGCAGGTGGTCGCCAGTGAGGCAGCACCCCAGATCTCTTTTTCTTCTTTTTAAGGACTCCTTCTTCACGCACTTTAAGTAAATATACATTTGTGAATGGTTCCTCAAATCTATTCGAACCAAATTTTTCCATGGCATGCTTGGCTACTGCGCTAATTCTAAGTAGATGGCCTGTTGCACTTTATTAGCAATGTAGAAAACCACCTGACCGCCTATAAGCTCCCAACTTCACCTGGGTCGTAGCTCGTCTCAGCTTTTTTTTTCCTAGTTGTCGGAAAATCTAATTTTACTATTAAAAAAAAGCACCCTGTGAAGTTTCGAACTTTGACCTTGCGAGCTTGTGGCGGGTTAGTGCTTTGAATGGCCTTTCTTTCCGGACGTTTGTTCTCTCCTGTCAAGCTCATGCTCGAGATTGACATTGTGGGTTTCAAAGTGTCCACAATGTCAGAGTTTTGCTGATTTCGAGTGGTCGCACTCTTTCTTTGATGTTTCCTGTGAACTGACGAGTTGCGCGCACCTGTTTTCCGACTAATCAGCTGCTTCCATGTGATTCTTATGTTGAGCGTATACGTCGCGGGTGGTTGGAGGGCATGAAAATTGAACGCGAACAGTTTTAGATGCTAAATAATAGACAGGCGCTACCTTTAGAGCTGTATGCTATTTTGCTTATGTTTTCGGTTAGTATATAAAAAACACTCTAGTAAACAGACATAGAAGAAGACAGTGGCCCTCAGGCGGGAGTCAGCTATACGTAATAATAAATACATAATTGTTGAGCCTAATAACGTAACATTGAAAAGGGGAGGTAAGGAGCGAGTTATTTCTAATTCTAAAGAGCGGCGAAAGGAAAAAAGTTTTTAAAAAGACAATGTCGTGTTCGCATCACTCACCACAAAGTGTCAACTTGAATTCCTAGACTCCGATGAATATTGGCATTCATTCTCGCACACAACGATAATATGCACCTCGTTCCTATCTAATTTCTCTCTGTGTCTCTTCTAACAAGCATTTTATATCAATTTTCGTTATAAGGTTAAAAGACAGTCTTGTTGTTGTTGTTGTTGTTGTTGTTGTTCTCCTATTGTTAGTGGCGCATACCCACTGTGGGGGATCGGCCAAGAATCGAGTGGTTTTAAAATTTACTGTTCAGATTTGGAATAATGGAGGTTTAACAGAAAGATTACCGATAGCCTAGGAAAGTGTGGTGCTTAATGTAATGCATACAAATATTTACATAAACGAATTTATTCTTAGAATAGAGCAATAATCTGATTTTATACGTATATAATTATGTGGACCTGTTAGGATATTGAAACTGGTTAACTAGTCAACCTATTAGTTTCATCAATATAGTCCCGGACGGCCACGCATACTGTCGCATTAGAGAAACCAGAAATGTAAGCTCCAAAAGACAAAATGACAGGCAGAGATAAGTCTATACCAATACCACGTAAAGGTATTTCTAATAGGGTTTTTTGTAATGTGTTAAACCGCCTGCAGGTCAAAAAGAAATGGTCTATTGTTTCCAGTTCATCACAGAATGCACACAGTGGCGAAGGTGCCTGAGCAGACCTGTGTTTATAGAAATTTAGATTTGGTACCCGGCAACGCAGCTTTGTGATAGCTACTTCTTGTTTTCGAGTGCGGCAAAAGTCTCTTCGCCAGGGATATATTTAAAAGCGATATTCTGTAGAGTTTGTTAGTGCTGAACCTTTAAAGACTTGCATAAGCGTACGTCTACGGAATCGAGCAGCACTCACATAAGCGGATGATGGACAGAGCGGTAGAATTGGTTCGCTGATTGACGACTTAGCTAAGGAATCGGCTATTTCATTTAGAAACAAACCTTTATGTCCTTAATATATTGGAGAGCTTGCTCGATGGCAACAGCTTTTTACTTAATCCGAGTAAATGTGCCCTCCTTGTTTTCCCGCTGCAATACCCTGTGAACATCTCTCTGTCTTACCATCATGAGGATATACCACAGGTGGAATCTGTTAAATACTTTGGAGTAATTTATCACACATCGCTTTACTGGCGACCTCATATCAAATATATCGCCGGAAAAGGTGTACAGGCCATTGGCATATTACGTAGGCTAAGCAATTACCGCATAGGTATGAGAAGAGACACATTGGTAATGATATATCGCATGTACGTTCGTCCCAATTTGAAAATTGGTTGTATACTTTTCTCTGGAGTTCCAGCTTACAAGTTGCGGCCTCTAAATCTTCTGGAAAGAGAAGCTTTGCGCTTATGCCTTCGCCTTCCCAAAACAGTTGCCAACAATGTGTTGTATCTCGAATCGAGGGTCCCTCCGCTTTCTTGTAGAATTCGCTTTCTGACTGTTCAGACATTCTTAAGAATTTATGAATCACCATTACGACATTCAGAAACAGCCTTTATTTCCACCCCGGAATCATTTTTTGCTACTAGATGGCCGCGATTTCACACGCCACATATTATATTTGTGCAAAATTTACTGGAGCCTCTAAACGTACGTATATGTGACATCATGCCGAGTCGTGATAATTTAGCCCCGGTGGAAATTCAGTTCGACGACATTTTTCCTAATAATGCCAAATTATTTCCCCATAAAATTTGGATGGTTTACTACATGATCACCTGCGCCGTATTATAACGAACGTTATCATTGCTACAGACGCCTCGCAATATGACGAAAAGTCAGGGGTTGGTATTTTCAGCCCGATTTTATATTGGATTTATTCCCTTCGACTACCCGATTTCATACCCGTTTTTGTGGCTGAGTTTCATGCAGTAGTGCTCGCCTTACGCAAGTTAGATACAGCAATTACATCAGCTGTCATAATAACAGATTCCCTATCTCTCTGTGCGGCACTTTCTGTTGGTGCTGATAATCACGTAACAAAGGCGTTCCGTGCACTAGTACCTGCGCATTTCAGAAAAGTACGATTAGTTTGGGTGCCTGGACATAAAGACAGTCTTGTCTTGTCTTGTCACCTAAAATATCTTGCCTCCGACCCACAAGGGGTATTGGTAAAAAAGAGATCAATATTGAAATACAATGTTGGTCAAAAAAACTATCAATGTATTTTAATTTTCGTTATAAGGTAGTGTGGCCAATCCCCCTTGTGGGTATGAGCCAAGATCTTTTAAGAAAAGACTGTTACAATGGCGTCCTCTTCTCGGCCATCACCACGTCCCCGGTCGTTAGCGTCAATCTCATCATTTGTGCCCAGGGTCCCAATATGGCGGCGGACACCCCAAGGCATCCTCAAAACTCCACCAGGCTTCTTCAGCCTGCCCAGACGGCACTCCGCAAAAACACTGCGGTTCCAGGTGGACGAGACGGGCGGCGACCTGGCGTCGGGTGTGCGCCGCCAACATCGAACCCCAGCACAGAACATGGCGGAGGCGGAGAGTCTCCGTGTCCTCACAAGTACCGCAGTTCCTACAAGTTCTGAGAACAGCGATTCCTCCTCCTCCCCTACAACCTCGAGCGAGCCCAGCTCTGAGGATAAGCGGAACCGAAGGTACTGTTTGCGAGCTCCCTGCTTACCAATCAATTAGTTTTTACGTGACCTCAACTTTTTGCAGAAACTTCCGGCAGGCAGCATAAAAAGTCACAGCTTTGCCGCAAAGGCGAAGCAAATAACGCGATAGATACATATTGGAAAAGGCAAGCCGATCAAAACGCGCCCCACGTTTCTCACGTACAAATGACGCACGAAACGCACTCACAGGTACAGATTAACGCACATAAGCATCTCAGTTGTTCGCTGTGTCTGAAAGGCATGCCCGTTTCGCGAACGTAGATTGTGCTACCATTGCAGTTACATATGTGCGCCTGGTAACTACAACAAAGTCGCCCAAGGACAGCCAAGGTGTGCGATCGTCCCCACGGCCAGATAAGCAAGCGTACGCTTAAGCATCCACCCTGCCCCCTCTCCGCTGCGCAAAGTACGCCTGGTAGAAGATAGCGCGCGCCGCCGCGTCGTGACGATGTGGTGACGTACGCTGATTGCGCCATCTAGCTGGTAATCCTGAAAACATGATAGTCCCGCACGCCGGGTTCTTTTTCTGGATTATTTTAGGGGCAAAGGTTCTTTTAGTCTAACCATCTCATATGTCATGCGTAACCGAAAGAAAGGACGTGAGAGAGAAAAAAAGCAGTATCTTCCGCCCAGTATAACAGATGGCGCTGCCTCATAAAAGTACATACAAACTGCAGTTGAGTGAGGATATTCTAGACGGTGCTGTACCGCTACTCTTTGATTGGCTGCTGCGCGGGCTGTGCTTGGGTACGCGGAGATCAAGTGCCTCTCTCAGTGTCCTGAATAGTCGCCGTACGTGGCGGATTGTTCATGGGGCATAGACGAAGCAGATGCGGCGGGTGCGTTGAAGACGTTGCACTCGGCTTCCTTGGCTCGCGTCTCGTAAGTGTTACCCGTGCGCCGTCTGCAATCTTAAACGTGATCAGACGCAGAGACGCATGCACGGACTGACGGAGACACGGACGGATGGATGCTTTGCTTCCAGTCATCATCATTCACTCCGTGGATATGCGGTGATTGTGGTTTGTGTGTTTCATATATATATATATATTATATATATATATATATATATATAATATATATATATATATAATAGATATATATATATATAATTATTTATATAAGGGAAAGAAGTGTATACGTAAGGGCTCGTTTTTCCGTGTTTTCACCCAATATTAATGAGATACAGACAGTGTTGCCAAGAAATGTATAGTGAATGTTATTAGGACCAATGGAAATTTAAATGAGAAGAAAGAAAAGTGGGTGAAAAAATAACCAGCCGTGAGCAGGAATCTAACCTACGACCTTCAAATAACACGTTTGATGCTCTAACCACTGAGCTTTCACAGCGGCCTTCCCTCCATCCACTTTTTTGGGGTTTATATGTGAAATTTAGAAGTAGGAGTGTCAGTCAGCGCCATCTAAAAGCCAAGCGACGAGTGTGAAACACTCTTTTATGCGCATGTGTGGCGTCACGTAGCACGTGAACTTATTACGAGTGGGCAGCTGATCAATAGTCCCTCGAATACAACCTAATGACACCAAGTCTGCCAGTACGAGACCCTCGTTAATGAATAAGGGAAGAAGGGCGAGCATCGAAGACGTTATTCGAAGGTCGTAGGTTCGATTGCTGCTCACGGCTGGTTATTTTTTCACCCACTTTTCTTTCTTCTTATATATAAATATATCATATATATATATATATATATATATTATATATATATATATAATATTATATGATATATCTATATATAATATATATATATATATATAATATATAATATATTATATACGTTTAGGTTCACTATAAACGCAAAAAAAGTTGAATGGAGGGAAGGCCGCCGTGATAGCTCAGTGGTTAGAGCATCGAACGCGTTATTCGAAGGTCGTAGATTCGATTTGCTGCTCACGGTAGGTTAAGGTTATTTTTTTCAACCCACTTTTCTTCTTCTTGTTCACGTTACATCTGTCTCATATCTTCCCCTATACATTCCGTGGTATTATTGTCTGTTAGATCTCATTAATATTGCGTCAAAACACGAAAAAACGAGCCCTTAGGTATAACACTTCTTTCCCTATATATATATATATATAGTATATATATATATATATATATATATATACATGCGGCTGCATTTCCGATGGAGGCGGAAATGTTGTAGGCCTGTGTACTCAGATTTGGGTGCACGTTAAAGAACCCCAGGTGGTCGAAATTTCCGGAGCCCTCCACTACGGCGTCTCTCATAATCATCAGTGGTTTTGGGATGTTAAACCCCACATATCAATCAATGTATATATATATATATATATATATATATATATATATATATATATATATATATATATATATATATATATATATATATATATATATATATATATATATATATATATATATATATATATATATATATATACACGATCAGTGACGCGGATGCCGATGCCTGCAGCAAAATCAAGTCGAGAGTGTATATATAATAGACCCTTTTGAAAAGGAAGTCTGGCTACCTTGACAGTCGGCACGTCAGCCACGTTTTGGCCGTGGCTTGATTTTGGATAGTAGTTTCGGTTTTTGTAAAGGCTGGTGGAAGGTCATTCGCGCTGTGAGTGCATCATTCTAACTTTATATCACCGTTCGTCATGGCAGTCGAACACGTGTTTTGGTCAAGAAAACTTAGCGTCATTCCGAATGGCTTCTCGCAAAGGCGATTTTGCCTCGGAGAAGCTTGCCTCGGAGAAGCTTGCCTCGGAGAAGTGCTTGGAGCAGAACTTTGTGAGGCGGTTGGTTCACAGTGAAGTGCTTGCCTTGATCTCTTTCAATGGCAACAATTCATTTTTAAGGCAAGGATCCTTCGGGAACCCGAGGAATGAATCCTAAAGAAATATATAAAAACGCTGTTAACTTCAAACACAGACTAAGTGTTACAAAGACTGCTGACCTATATCAGCGTTCAGAATAGTTAACTGCACCCAAATGGTTCTAAGAGGACAGTGACTCTTATCAGCTGGTGCTTTGCAAAACTTCAATACACACTTGCAACATGGTTGTTCATAAATTATATACATGTCTTCTAAGAAAAGATGACTTGAGCCTAAATGGTTATTAGCACCACTTGTAGGGCTTCTACAGGTTGATATTGCATTTTTATTTTATCGTGTCAAATTGTTTTCCTCATTTTTTGTTTTGTTCCTACTTCAAAAATGGGGTCAAAGACCACGCCATGCCCTACTGGCTTTTAGCTCATGGTCTTCAACACTGATTGTACATATACTGATATAAAGTGAGATTTTATTTGAGTGTGCACGCTGAAAAATTTGGACCCTGCAGTACCAATGCAAAGTGTAGCTCCAGTTACTGTAGTAACACATAATGTGATAGAAAGTTTTAGAAGTTTTAGAAAGTTTAGAAATGACAGCATATTTCATGTTACTCCTGGAATCAGTACAAACACAAATGTATTCGCGTTGTGCACCACCTCCTATGAACGGCTGTGCTTAGTAATTTCATAGTCAGAAATTTTTCAAGAGATAGCTTGAGGTTCAATCATACTTTGTATATGTTCGTTTGTGCAGTGATTTGTAAGTGTGCATGTACATATACTGATTCAAAACTAAAACTTTGGGAAGTTTGGTACCCCTCTAACCAGCCAACCAACCCCCTTCCCCGTCACAAATGTTAAGTGAAAAGCATGTGTACATGCCGGTATTTACACACAGCACCAGAATAAGCGATTGAAAGGTTAAAACAAACGGAGGCCTATCCTGACAGCTAGGCGATTGTGCTTGTTGCTCCCGCGTTCGGTAACAATCGCCAGAGGTCTCGCAGAATTTTCAGCACGTAACCTGTCTCTAGAAGGTACCTTAGGTTCGAAAACACGGTACTTCAGTGATATTTATCGATTTAACTTAGCTGAACAAGCGACCAATGCGCGTATTTCGGCACTATTTTCAAACAATTAGTGATGCCTGTCCAATAAAGCTGCTCTAAACCATTACTTTATGGGCTCATTAGTAAGTGTATAGCGTTCGCAAGGCTACGAGGGCGCACGCATGATAGATAGATATGTGGGGTGTAACGTCCCAAAACCACCGTATGATTATGAAAGAAGCCGTAGTGAAGGGCTCCGGAAATTTTGACCACCCATGGTTCTTTAACGTGCACCCAAATCTGAGCACATGGGCCCACAACATTTCCGCTTCCAACGGAAATGCAGCCACCGCAGCTGGGATTTGATCCCGTGACCTGCGGGTCAGCAGCCGAGTACCTTAGCCACTATACCACCACGCCGGGGCACCTACGGCTTGAAGTAATCCAACTAAGCAGTACGATCGCTCTAGGAGTAAGGCGCCATTTTTAACAGATGTTATGTGGCTGAACTAATAAAAGAAACATATACGCGTACTACAGCAACGCAGTTACTTGGCTTGTATATTGGTAGATGTACCGACGGGCTTGCGAGATTGTCGATGAGGATATGCGGGAGCAGAACGTCAATTTGTTGATGAAGTAAGGCGTCGTTGCGGAAGTCTCTTTTTCTCCATGCCAGTATTTGAAGAACAAGAAAAAAAAGGCGGGAGCAGTGGGGAAGGCTATCGTTTTGCGCGTTTCGTTAATGTGTGCATGAAATAACCACTTTGCATTCCCCTCGCTCGACCATTTGAATTGAACTTTAACGTGACCCTTGATAGTTTCAAGCTGTCTCGAGCCGTCTCTTTCTGTCTGCCTTTCCAGAGGAATCAAGCGCTGGCATTCTCCATCTCCTCGACGTGGCCGCCGGAACAACAGCGCCCACGAGCTGGGAAGAGCGGCGCCGTACTGGATGCCCGAGGAGATCCACCATTACTTCACCAACTACAACAACGACGAAGAGGAGAGTGGAGGCAGAGCCGAGAACGCGACCAACGCCAGTGCGTCAGCCTTGCAGCAGATTGGCCTCGAACGGCCACTGCAGTACGATGACAACGCTCACAACTGGAAGCGATCCGCCAAGCAGCCGCACTGCGTGCTGGCAGCTCTCTGCTTTGTCACCGTGTTCACACTCATCCTCGCAGCCATGTCGTCTGACTTCTACTACAGTCTGCTATATGGTGCCAAAGGGTACGTATGTATTTATTCGCTCCACTGTGCAGCTTGAAATACGCGCACACGCGATTAAAACAGAACGGGACACCACAAGGACTCTCCGTGTCTGTGTTCTTCTTAGATGCTGTTTGATTATTGCAATAACAATTATACAGAAATTTGAAGCACATTTTTTTTCGTATCCATCGCTATCACTTTCCATATGAAGTCGAAATTTATAACATCGTAACATCTTTCTGTGAATGAAAGGTTGCGAAGGCTGATGATGGGCGCGGCTCAAGTAGGGATAAAACACGCTGGCCTGATTCGTTGAACGAAGGAACATGAAGTGCGGCCGGTATACAGACTGCTTCGCTTAGCAGCTCCTGCGAACTCAGATAAAAACGGCTCTTTCGCGTGTGCTATCTTTTCAGACGTCAGTAGACAACTGTTACTTTCGTACATTGGCGCACAATACGAAGTTTATCGCTTGAGCGTTGACCTGCCCAACGTCTCAGGGGCCTAGCGGCACGTTTCGAAACTGTGGAAATCAAGATTGTGCATTCTTCACTCTCTCGTAGACTGTTCAATGCAACGACAATCTCCCCCTCAGTGAACCCTTTCTTTCTACTGAGAGCCTTTTATTCATTGCGATCAAGTATATTTTTTTTTTGTGGGTTGTTGTCTCCGCAGGTGATTACAAATTGCTGGTGAAAACGTCTTAAAGCTGCTGTTTGGCACTGCTTCGTTTAACCAGCTTCCTAAGACGGGAGTAATCGCAGCTTAAGGAACAGCAAAAAGGCTGAGTGAAACTTTTGTGATACTGCCCTCTCCTAGAAAGAGTATTCTGGGACGTGGCGCTGTTGTTCTCGGCTGACGCTTGCGCGATAACCGTCATATCACTCGTGACAGTACTTACTGCTCCCAGCGCTTTGAAGCTACAGCATGAAAAGCACTTCGTTTTCCGGAGCAGCCTTGATGCCTCAAGACAGCATTTTGTGAAGTTGCGCGAGATCCAATCCTTAATGAGTTATAGCTGCTATAGCCTTAGAATAAAATTCTGATTTGTTGCAATCGCATTCAATCCTTCGACATTGCGGCGAAAATGAGTATTTTTTAATACCTAATTGAAGGAAGGATTCCCTTATTGTTTTTTTTCTTTGATATATGCAAGCGCTCTGCTTTGTACAATATTAAATTATTTGCACAATAAATAAGCGAGGTATCACGCATTAAGAGAGCTTCAAAGGATTATATTTCGCACTCACCAAAGGTTAGTGGTACGGAATAAGGTCCAACTTCTTCGGCGGTCCTCCAGTGCATCGTTGAGCTTTTCAATACCAGAAGGGTACAGTGTAATATTGCAGTAAACGTGTACTGGTATTATAGCAGGTTTATTGCGGCTGTTTAGGTGGTTGGATCTATAGGTTCTCGAGTTTTTAGGAATCGTAATATCACACGCTGAAGTGGGCTCATTCAGAATAACGTCAAAGGTGTCACAAAACTCCTCGCTGCTAGTGGCTTACATTTCCTTCTCTGGTAAACCGATAAACGGCAAACGCAAAGAAATTCGCACACTAATTGAAGCTAACTGACAACCATCCCCAGTAAGCATATATAGGCGAGCGCACTAGGGGGGCAGAATGCCGACCAACCCCAAATCATCTAAAGAGAGCGCAAATTCTGCACCATGTCTTTCCTCGGTCGGACCTTTCCGTCGTGATTTAATGCGGCGCAGGAATAGATTGCGCACGTTTTTTTTGTCAATTATAGTGAACAATGGGCACTGAAACTACCTTCTAATAACCCCGCCAATCCGGCAATAAATCTCAGGTCTTTGTGAGAAGCAAGTCATCACATCATTTTCATTTCTTTTTGCGTCTAATCTGGAGTTTTTTTTTTGTTCTTTAAAGTCGACCAAAAAGGTCATTCGTTCCCCTCCCCCCTTTTATATGGAGAATCCTGCGCAAGCTTAACGTTGGTAAGGGCCGATATTGAAATGCTGCCGGTATATTCTTCCGGCGTGGAATGACGACCATTCACTAACGCGAAGATCCTGGCGTTGATCGGAATACGGGAAGACCGATGCGCACTGTACTGATGCGCTTCAGCCGCTCCGCTCGCAGGTTACATGCCGTGAAGTCACACATGTAATTACATCGCACTAATTACTAAAACAACGGGCAACACCGAAACGGCGATTAATGTTGTTTGAGAAAAAAATCACCGCCCGAGCACTCCCTACAAATGATTAACCATCGAATTCTGCAACGTGCGGCTCTGGTGTTCAGCAGTGGATTGAACCCGACGTGGCACTGAAGCGTTTCACAATGTCTGGTAACATGTTCGAGCTTCTTAATGAGATCAGACACACCACTCGCTCGGGTTTCCCACAATGTTTATTTCACGGGCCACACATTGTGACTCACATGATCGTGGTCATGGAGGAATGTGACGTGTAAATCACAATCGTTGTTCTCGAACCACAGGCGGTCACAAACGTCGCGGCCGAAGCCAATGTGCCGCTGGAGAGACTCCCGCCGAAAGCGGCGTTCACCCCGGCCAACGCACTCCCGCAATAATTGCATAAACGCCGCGTTGTTGCAAGCGTCTGACATCACGAGCCGACTCGGCGACGAGTTCTCAGGAGAAACTGTTCCGCGCGGGTTCAGCACCACGGGTGTGACGACGTCTCTCACAACGCAGCCAGTGGCAACCGTTCTTGGGAACAACGTGACCGATAGCACAGCCAATGAAGACCAATCATGACACAACTGCCGAACGAATTTTCGTTTCTCCTAGCCATATACAGCATTTGCTGTAAAAAAACCTCGAGATTAATAGTTGTCGCGCCGCTGCCCGCAACGTGTATCACGTTTTAACGTCCGCAGGGTGAAGCTCATTGTCCGCCGCAAGCTAGCAAGTCTGGAAGTAAATTGTAATCGTGAACTCTTCTTTTGCTGCTATATTTAATGCAAGAACTTATAAAGCATTCCAATATTTTCGAAAAACCTTTATTCACACTTCTATTGCTGTTATTGTCATCATGTTTCCGTCTATATTAGGTTGCCTGCGAATTCCTTTCTGTGCCATCCTATACTGAGTTTTGAACTCATTTACGGGCATGGTACAAAATAAGTGCCAACAGCTGTCGAGTGAGTGGCAGGCTAATTAAAGCAGCTTTTTGTGCATATGCGAGCAATGCAGCTGCGTCAATACACGGATAAAAAGGAGAGTACCAGTCACGAATACATTGAAGCAACGTCGTCTCCTTTCGGGAATTATTTTCGTTATACCTAGGATGAACTCCTACCACAGCGACCTGCTTGATTCATAAGTATAAGCTTTTGTACACAGTGAAAAATCAGCCAAAACAAGTGGAAAGTAGGCTGTATTTGAGTAACAAGCTTTAAGAAAATTTCAGAGAGCAGCAAAAAAAAAGACTAACAAAAAAACACACAAGGAAAGCAAGTGCCTTCATAGTGTTTCGTCAAAGCGCTTCTCACCCAAAGTTAAAGTAGGAACCTACTGGCCAAAGCCTAAGTTACAGAGAAGCGTATCTTGCTGTAACTTCGAATGGACACATATAATGTTCCGATGAACACATCACGAATAGCGATGTTCACACGTTATTCTTGAAATCGCACCTCAAATGTGTTTTCTTGGAAGCACCGTATACGTTTCTTGGGTGGTCATATACGATGACGTAGAATTGGTTTTTGACATGGTGGTGGCTAGTGTCTCTCACGGGCATATTTTCAACGGGGTCCTTACACTTTTTAAAATAGTAATCTAATGATTTCTAAAGACGTTTATTGCCTCACAGAATGCCACAAAAAATTTCGAATTCGTCAAGTACTTGCGGAGTTACAGATGGTTGTCGCATGCTGGAATTCCTTTCTATCCTCCCGACCAACACACTAGAAGCTAAGTAAGGAGAGATGGCGCGGGCCATCCCTCCTTACTCAGTAGAAGATACGTCACGCCACGTCATGAGCTTGAGCCCTTTTTCCTCTTTTTTTCTTCGAGCGAACGGCTTACCTTCAGTGTGGTCGCGGGCGCGTGGGTGGGCATGGGGTGGCCTCTCGTGGCCACCACGGTAACTATGAATCTGCGATATTATACCACCCAATGGTCGTAAATTGGGGCACGTAGCAGGATTATTTCGGTATATTAAATTATTTATCGAGAAAAGATGGAATGATTTCTTGCTACTCTGAGAATTATTAGTAAGTTCTAGGCCACCTGCTGCTCTACAATATCTGACTCACGTATTCTCAAGAGCCTCGACTCCCTATCGGCAGTGTTTTCCAACCTAGTTGAAAAAATTCGGCAGACCCCACGTATCTTAAGAATCGACATTATTCGAAACTTGTGGATGGTAGATGACTGAGTGGTATTTTTTTTTATCGAGTGAAACGTTACGACCAGGATCTAAACAAATGTATAAATGCACGCAGACGTACGTTCAACAGCCGCATATGGTTTATATAGCCAGTTTACGGTTGCGTAACGATGCCAACAGCAACATGGATACTAGAAACGCCGTATGCCGTAAGCTGATATGAAGCGCTGGGTACTCGGCTGCTCACACGCAGGTCGTGGGATCGAATCCCGGCGGCGACGGCTGCATTTTCGATGGAGGCGAAAAGGCTGTAGGCCCGTGTGCTCACATTTGGGTGCACGTTAAAGAACCCCAGGGGGTCAAAATTTCCGGAGTCCTCTACTACGGCGTCTCTCATATTCATATGGTGGTTTTGGGACGTCAAACCCCACGTATAAATCATATCAATGAAGCGCTGGTGCTTGCGCTGGAGCTTTCGAGGCTGGTAGCCCTGAACACTGCAACATACGTCAACTTTAGCGGATGATGCCTGAGTACAATTGACGCTAATCTGACATGACGGCTTTAACATAAAAATACATATAATATGTTCATAAAATTGCATAACCCAGCACTGAATTCATTGAAGTAGCTTGCTCGGAACAAATGGGGACGAAAAAGACACAAGAAGAAGCGCAAAAGTGGCTTTATTACATGAACATATTGCTTTGTTATATCGAAAAATTTCAATACTGTCTGCGTATCTATCATGACATTTTCTTTTCGTTTGGTCAGCGTACGTGCCTTTTATGTGATTTCGCCTGTGTATGTGCCTCTGGTCGACATTATCTGATGCATTGTAATCTAGAGCGATTCTTGTGATGGTGTGCTCTCTGGAAAAACAGCGCAGATCACATTGATTTTTAAGCAAGCGCTCCTTTAATAATTCAGTTGTTAGATTGCGCCAGTCTGTGTGTTTTCTTTGGTAATCTCTGTTTGTTCCGCGCAAAGTACTTCCATAAATCTGTCCCAACTTGAGAGGCTAGCAGTCATGCTCGAGCACTGAAACCACACTTGATATTTAACGTCCATTAGCGTCTAACTCATAGGTAGTTCCAGACCTGGCGTGACTCTACGGCAGGACACTTGACTGTCCCGCAGAATTCTAGGGTTCGATTTCTGCTGGGACCGACACATTTATTCTTTGCAGTCATCCGGGCGCTGCTGATGTCAGCTTTTTTTAACGCTCATGCATTTAAATTACCCATGTGTGTTTTCGTTATTCCTGGGTAGAGACAGTTTTCATCACCTGTGGCACATATCCGCATACCTGTGGACAATACCCGCCCACGGGTATGTCCCACTGTCAAAATCCCACACTACGAGATTGAGACATTATTCATGCCATGACCAGCTAATCATATTCGTCAAACCATCTTGCCCTCCCATACTAATTCTGGTTTACGCCAAGTTAAGAGGGAGATCACGAGAGCACCCAGACGTGGGCGGCTAGATAGTTAGATTCGCAGATATAGATGCTCAAAGTGCCTGCCTTAATCAAATAAATGCTTTGCATTTAAAATTGTCACATGACTTTTTTTATTTTTTATTTACTGGATCACGACAGTGAGCAGGCGTTTCAAGCGGCTTCTTTTAACTGCTCAGGGATGATAGGACAGCCGCAGTGGCAGTTGCCGGTGGTGCCGACGGCAAAGATGCACCTCCGGGAAGCGAGTCGAGCAGCCCGGACTCGAAAGAAAAGAATAAAGGCAAAACAAGAGTAACGAAAAAGAAGAGAGTCCTGCCTGCACAGAACACATGGTCAGACGAAGAGGGAGCACTTGGTGAAGAAGAACATGACGATGACGATCAGGCCGGTGTACATGAAGCGGGAGCCAAAGCAAGAACGGAGGCCGAGGAACGCCACAGAGTGAAGCGTACGCGATCGATGGTGACTGCGAGCCCTGCAAACCCAACCGAAAATGCGACGGAAGGGGTGCTCGACATCAGCAAGGTGGAGGGCATCTCATTGGAAAGTTCGGTAAGATTTAAAATGTCGACATTATTCTTGGGTCTGAATTCACAGAACATGCATACCAATAGAACTATTCGTAAGACGTTGTGTCTTCCAACTGGCACGAAGCCCTGTTCTCGGAAATAGCGGTTGGCCAATGACAATGTCAGGTGTTTTACAAGCATATATATACATACATACATATATATATATATATATATATATATATATATATATATATATATATATATATATATATATATATATATATGGGTTCCCCATATATATAAGGGTTTCCCGTTAATGGATCGGTCGGCTATTTACCTTTAATCTTCGTCCATTTCCCTTCAATGGTCATCAAGTGGTAGGCGAACGTAAACACTTTGTATGTGCATGTGGAAAAAAGAAAAAAAGGAAGAAAAGAAGGAAAAAAAGAAAAACAAAAAACAAGAAAGGACAGCGTACACGTACGAGTCAGTCAGAAAAAAGCATGGTCTCCAGCTATCAATCTTTGTCACCAATTCTCTCCTGGCTTACTTCTTGGAGACAGTTCAGTTTTCCGGGGTCCTCGTTGATGCCAGCTACTAATGTTCGAAATTTGAAAATAAAATATGCCTCACACTGTTCGCGCTCGCGTCTGTTTGAGACCCATCTGTTTGAGCCGACTGACCCATTAACGGGAAACCCTTCCTTTACGCGCGCCGCCCGCCGACCGACCCATTACGGGGAAACCCTTTCTTTACGCACGCCGTCACGGACCCTCCCGGCACCGCGGCGACAATCTTGGGTGGCCCGACACACGTCGAGAACTGAACAGCGCGTGATATGAACCGTATGTGGACGTACACGGACAGTTGGTTTCGTTCTCAGTGTTGACAGTGGTTCTTCCTCTTTTACTTTCTTTCTTTTCTTTCTTTTTCTTTTTCGTCTTTTTTCTCCCCCTTTTTTTGTTTTTTTCCCTTTTTTTAGTTCCCTCTCACTCTCGCAAACATCTTTCAAGGCGAGAGGGACGCGGCAGCAACGAAGTTTGGAAGTTCATGTCAGTATAACTCATCCCCTGATGAAGGGAGGACCCCTCCCGAAACTGTTGGGAAATAAATATATTTATCCTTGTTGACAACGCTCCCGTTGTGCCATATCCCATACCTTCACGAAGACTAACTGGCCCATTGAATTATCACTTCCACTATATATATATATATATATATATATATATATATATATATATATATATATATATATATATATATATATATATATATATATATATATATATATAGCGAGTTGGCTTCTTCTTGTCCTCTTGAAATCAACTTGGCTGGTCAGAACCACTGATTGTCTTATGTTTTTCAAACTTATAGTAAACCTGTCCACTACGCCTTTCCCATTTGAACTGTGTTCTCTTTCGTAAGTTATCAATTTCTGTGTACTTACAAAGAGTCAGCCAAGTGATGAACAACGTAAAAACTAATAGAAATAGTAAAGTGACTTAAAGAGCCAGAAAGTGTAGTCGCTGTCCTTATTCAGATTTGAGGAAGCTGCGTGGCCTATTTAAGGTGTAGAACAAACAGCCAACGTTTTATTGTATACATACCACACAGAATGGTGGGCAAGTTAACAAAGTGGTAGAGAAAAAACTTTATTTTTTGCGTTTACTGGGTTCAAGGGAGGCGATGGTCAGGAAACGAGCCCCACCGGAGCCCCCTTTCCTCAGGCGGCGGCGAGACCTTAGGTGTTGGACGCGTCTTCGGCCAGCCGGACTGCCCAGAACAGGCTGAGGCTGCATGCGGAGAATTGGGCATTGTGATAAATTTAGGAAGCCTGAAGGCTTTGAATCATCTGTTGCGCAAGATAGAAAGAGAATCTCAGATACATGCGTTTATCTTTAGTAATATTCCTTGATCGAACACAGTAAAACTGCCGGTAAATTTTAGCCCCATTGTCTGGCCGTGTAAGTCCAAATTCGAGGAAAATTAGCCGCCCTGATTCCCCTGCAGCCAGGTTTCCACGTGGCTGAGCACATAACCGACCCAAGCACACCTGATTCGTTTTTTTTTTCTGTTGGACGCCACATCTGACGTCTGCCAGGCCTGAGGGCTTACCGATGTGGCCATGGCTTCATGCATGCCACCTTCCCTGCGCGCATAGTGTTGAGGGCCGCGTTTCGAAGGCGCGACGCAACAGTTAAGCGAGTAGCATAGGAAAACAAACGCCCTCACGGTTATCGAGACCTGTGTCCTTTCTTCAATGAGTGTTATCTGTTAAAACGTGATATCTGCACACGTAACTTGCTTGCTACTGTTTACTGTAACTGATATGTCCTCTGACGTTAACTTTTTTGACATTGTTGACTGCCATCAATGCTTTGTTTTAGGACGAAGTAGCTATACCTTTAAATGTAAATAGCATCTATTTAACTTGCACGAGGGACTTGAGAAAGATGATATATTTCACCGGTGACGTAACTCTCATAGGCGTGTCAGTGACATAGGCTCAGAGCATTGGTGCACTAGCCAAACAAAAAAAAGAGAAATGTTACAACGGTAATATCCTCTACGTCTGAACGCTGATGGTGTAACCACTACGTCACAGATGCATCCTTCGTCATCCCGAATCATCATCATCTTCTTCTTCTTCTTCATTATCGTGACTACGTACACTTCAGGACAATGGCCTCTCCCATGTCCTGCCAGTCAACTCGGTCCTGTGCTTGCTGCTTCCACTTTATACCCGCAAACTTACTAATCTCTTCTGCCCACTTAACTCTCTCTCTCCCCCTAACCCGCTTTCCTTCGCCCAGTCTGTTACCCTTAATGACCAGCGGTTATCCTGCCTACGCGCTACATGCCCGGCCCATGTCCATTCCCTTTTCTTGATTTCAACCACTATTTCCTTAACCTCAGGCTGTTCCCTGATTCACTCTGCTCTCTTCTTGTCTCAGGTGGTCTAAATTTCCGGAGCCCTCCACTACGGCGTCTCTCATAATCATATGGTGGTTTTGGGACGTAAAACCCCACATATCAATCAATCAATCTCTTCTTGTCTGTTAAGGTTACACCTATCATTTTCCTTTCTACACTCACTGCGTCGTCATCTATTTAGGCTGTACCCTCTTTGTAAGACTCCGGGTTTGTGTTCCATCGTGAAGTACCGGCAAGAGGCAGGTGTTGTATACCTTTCGGAATAGAGCACCTCTATTCTTGTCCTGGGAACAAGCAAGCGCGTACATACGCGTGGAGATGTTTTTAAATGCTTGATTGATTGACAAATGTGTGGGTTTTCCCGCCCCTGAACCATGATATAATTATGAGAGACACCGTAGTAAAGGGCTCCGGAAATTTCGACTACCTGGGGTTCTTTAACGTGCACCCACATATGAGCACACGGGCCTACAACATATTTCGCCTCCACCGAAAATGCAACCGCCGCAGTCGGCATTCAATCGCGCGATCAGCAGGTCAGCAGCCGAGTACCTTAGCCACTATACCACGGCGGCGGGGCTTTTTTTTTTTTTTTAGAACGCTAGTGGTTTCCTCAGGAATTGCTTTCGTGCAAGCCAGCACGTTCCGACGCGTGGCGCGTTTTCACAATGCCTACCATGCGTCTCAAAGTGGGCGTTATGCTATCTGCCATGACGATAATGCTATGGTTACACGCAGGCAAAGACGAAATCCGCCTGCGGAACACCGCTGTTCGTGTACTGTGCGAGTCGCCGACACGAGTTCTACTACAGACGCTCGGTAAACGCCTGCGTATCCATTTCATCGGACAAAGTAGTGGTCTGCAACCGCAGCCCCAACAAGTTCTCGACGAGGGAAAGCTGTCGGCAACAGTGCATAGAGACAGAACGACCAGCCAAGCAGTGCCAAACCCGAGCCTTGTTCTCAGAGTGCACCCAGTAAGAGCATTTTCTTTCGTTTTTTGACGCTATAATCAAAGCCCACTAACGGCGCCGGTGGCGCTGTTGCGTCACTAGGAAATTCTAGTGGCCTTCAGCCAGTACACGTTGTTGAGTTCTATTCTGCCTACCCTCTGTCTCAACATCACAAGTTTGTCTATGAAAACGGTGTTTTCTACGAATGAGCTCATAAAGAAAACGAATATATTTAAACTATTCTATCAAACTTAAGCGCCGCCACAATATCTGGCACACAAACTTTTCTTTTTTCTGATCTGTCGAGCATAGGCAGAGTTATCATACTGAATGTGCGCGTCGTCTTTCATTCGTTTTGCACGTGAACACTTACAAAAACTGGATGTAGGTGTGCACTCGATTGCCTACAATCTCTCACCTACACTGTTGCTTAAATTATAATATTCGAGATGCTTCTTAGTTAACAAACACATATGTAATTAAGGAAATTGCAACAAATATTCTACCTTCTCCAAGCGACGACAAGCAAAATTACATCGTTCGTAGATTTTACCCCATTTTGGTACTAGTTACGGGGAACGCCTGTTCTGTATGTCTGCTTGTTGTATCATCTTTCACGAAAAAAAAATTGTCTTAGGAAAGACTCTAAAATGTGTCCAAGCAATATAAAATTGATGGCATCAAAACTTTACTAAATTTTTCGTAAGATGGCACTCAATGGAACGTACGTTGATTGCTCATTGGTGATTAAATTTGCTGATGTAGGTTAGAAGACCTATACCTTTCGGCGCCTGTAACAAAATTTTGATGGAGGGGCGATGCTGTAGACACATGTGTTTATCCTTAAAAGCACGTTAGAGATTCCAAGGAGTCTAAATTTTCGGAGTCCACCACTGCGGCGTATAGTCATATCGCCTTTTTGGGACGTAAGGCCCGAACTATTATTAAGATTTTCGAGCACGCGAGATATAAAAATTCTAGAATATAAAAGTATTGCATGGGCATGCCTACATACTCAACAAATATGAAATAAAGTATTGCTATAGTTTCGCAAACAAGCATGTCAGTCAAAACAATGTCGAGATAAATCATGTCGCTGGAAATGTGCATGTCGGCTATAAAAAAATTTTGCTATACTCAACTTGCATCTCAAAACACATTCGTACACTATATTCTACCCTAGGCAATCTTTAGGCTAGGAAAAGTGACATTCTTTCATATTTTAGGCAGTGCGAAAGACAGAAGCTTAAGGCAATGAAGACCCTAAATTAAGGCGCCAAACTGACATGTCAGAGGTGTTATTGTGAACCCCAAGTATTTTATACACAAAAACAACCTCTCGCATGGACATACTTGCCACCTTTACATATGAAGAGGGACTTCACAGTTGATAGGGTTGGTAGAAAGTAATGAGATGCAAGAATCATGATTTTTCTTCATGTGTAGTGCCTCTATGATTTCGCACTCGTTTTTTTTTTTCATGTGCCATAAGATTACATTCGCTTCTTGAAAGCACTTTTTTTTCCAGAATGATCAGAAGACCGAAGCACCGATGGGGAACCATTAAAGTTATTAGTATTCCGTCGCAACCTATTGTTGAGACATGCGCTAGTTTGGCCAATGTATTTTTTACACAAGCGAGCGTGATGTTGTGAACAGCAACAAGCGCAAGAAACAAAGCGGTTATGGTGATTCACAGCGGAAACTTTCCATCCCGACCTTCCTGTATTCCTATCAACCATAGTCCAAACCCCTCGAACTTTGTTTCGAGCAGAAAATACAACGTTTACACCAAATCACTTTCCAATCCCATGGCAATCTTCTTAAACAGGTCGTGCAACATTTGTTCAAGTAACCATCCAATGCCTTAACGAAAAGAGAGTAATTGGCTCACGAATCAAACAATACAAAAAAAAAACTTCTTTAGAATCTATCAAGCACGGGTGGGTTAGAGATCTGTCGCACGCTGTAATTCATTTCTGCCTTCTCTCGTCCCGACGAGAGCTATGTAAGTTAAGCAGGGAGGGATGTCACGGAGAAAAGACGCCACGCACGTGTCATGACCATGAGTACCTTTTCTTTTTTGAACGCGAAGCATTTCTTAGCGTACTTCGGTGACTTTCCCCTTATCTATCTATCTATCTATCTATCTATCTATCTATCTATCTATCTATCTATCTATCTATCTATCTATCTATCTATCTATCTATCTATCTATCTATTTATCTATCTATCTATCTATCTATCTATCTATCTATCTATCTATCTGCGACTTTAAGCTCCCCCTGTCGTTTCGATAATGGGATCATTACTCAAATAAGTATGGCGTAACATGACTGTATGAAGAGCCTAAATTATCAGTCATAACACGGAAATTATGAAATGTACGTCACGAATGTCATGACCTACATGTCATGGTCTTGCTGCTCTTGCCGTGGTTTCATTCATACAACATATTCCAAAACTGGTATGACAGGACATCACTGCATGGAGAACACAAGTGACATGCCCTAGCGTTGAAATCATCACATGCATGTCATGTAGGTCGTAACTACACGCCACGCTCATGATCCGCTCGTGGTCGTTTCGCTAGCTTCACATATTACGTGACGTGAATGCATGACAAAGGTATATGACTGGTGCTAACATGATAATCATGGCATGCATATCATGTAAGAGAATGACTATATGCTACGCTCATGATGCGCTCGCGGCTGTTTTGGTAGCTTCAGATATACCAAATTTGATGTTACGTGACGCGAACGGGCGACGAGGTAAATAAAACGTCCAAGCATGATAATCATGACATGCGTGTCATGTAAAACATAACTACATGCTGCGCTCATAGCGCGCTTGTGGCCATTCGGCAAGCTTCACATATACCAAATTTGGTATTACGTGACGTCATTGGACGACGAACACAAGTGCCAGACACAAACATAATATTCATGACATGAAAGTCATGTACGGCATAATATACACGCCACGCTCATGGTGCGCTTGCAGCCGCTTCGCTAGCTTAGTAGGCATCGAGTGACGCCACTGTAATGCGAACATGAATTACAGGTTTTA